>OZ017787.1:9844428-9913695 GCA_963969325.1 Lycopodina hypogea
GTGAGCATTGGAAGATGATCTATCATACCATGCCAGAATTCAGGGACATCTAATGGAGTGGAGGATAACATCCTTAAAAATGTACATGAACCAACCACTCCTGTTACAACTGTGGGAAGGTCCACCAGGGTCACAGGAGTTTAATATCGACCTGATTAAGGTGCATAGGCAGTATTTTATCAGACAGGTGTCAGATCATCTCATGTAAGCAGACACCTCATCTGGTGCATTCTGGGGACACTACTCACCCCCCTCATAACCACTATTGGGCACAAAATGTAGTCCACTTTTGTTCTTGCACACTTCATAAAGTGTTTGGGAGGTTGTGAAGGAAAGAAAACTACAGCTTACTAGTTTATAACTATCACACATGCAGCTATATCCTATGCAACTATTGTGCTATGCACATAAGGCTTCATCACCTCATAAAATCTCAAGAGTCAACTGATCAGTGTGACTGTCCCACAGAAACTTAAGACTACAATGAGTTAGTTGATAAGTACAAAGAAAAAGTTACTTTCTGTGCTTATGGCTGTAAGATGAAATGAAAGAAGCTGTTGTTGGTAGGCTTGGGAGTGGAGGTGGGTGTCAACTATGACAATACTGAAGGGTCAAATTTAGTATTAGGGATTGATTTTTGAATGTTTTTCTTTCTTTTTCTTCCCTTTTTAACTTTTTTTTAATTTTTATTTTATATTAATATTTTTTAATAATCAACAGTTGGACTTTCATAGAGTTTTTATTTATTAGTTTTCAGCAATTGATGGTCCTAGACTTCATGCAAATAAATATTCTCAACACTAGCAACTTGGGCATGCTCAGTTATTTAATTATTGAAGGTGATATGCCAGGTGCAAGCATCCCAGCACACACTGACCTTGCTGCCCCAATTGTAGACAGGCGGATGGCCTTCACATATAGACCTTCTGTTTTTCCAATTTCATGGGTAATGGCTTAATTCCAAAACCAATGTTTAAAATAGGAATTAACAGCTTACAGTCATTATAATAATGACCATAAGTTATGATGTTTTGCTAGTTTAAACATTGTACAGCAAAGTGTTAAATCCAGTTCCAAACAGCTGCTTCCAGAATTGCTCTGTTTTCAGTGTATATCAGTCTAGACTCTATGAAAATTTTAAGCTAACTTACTCCACCATAACAGCCTTTTGGGGGGGGGGGGGGGGGGAGGGGGAGTGTGTGTGTATGTGTGCGCGTGTGTTCGTGCATGTGTGTGTTACAGTGCCTACAATTTCACCATGTACTTATTTTATTATCTATTACTACTACCAGAACATGCACACACACCACACACACCCCTCCTCACCCACAACAATACACCACACACAAACTCTCTCTCTCTCTCTCTCTCTCTCTCTCTTTGAAACTCAAGAAAGCATGACCATGTGGAGGTGTGCCAGCTTGGCCAATGGCTGAGCTAGGGCTAGGGCTCCCAACTGGAAGAAGCCAAGAACCGATTCCCTCAAATAGCTGCTGCAGCAGGTGTTCTGAGGTGAGTGGTGTACTGGTGGTGTCCTGTTTTGTAAATATTGCAATCATAGCTGAGATTCTTTAAATAATTCATATAAACAAGGACTTAAGCCTAGGAAATATTTTCCAGGAAGCATGATGGAAGCAAAGGTAAAGGAGAGGGGGAAGGAGCTCACAGCAGGGTTCACTGACTTTTTGGTCAATTTTAACAATTTCTGATTATCAAGCTCTCTTACATGGCAGACATTCCACTGAGACAAAAAAAGAATAAAAGAGAAAAATAATAAATAAATCAATTTTTTTTTCTGCATACATCCAGAAGTTTTGCTCAAGAATGGAATTTTAGACAAAAGTATGCTGTAATTTGTGATTACAACAAGTGTTTGTGTATGGTAGCCCCGAAAGGTTTAAACGTTACCATAACTTTAATCTCATCTGAATTGTTCTGGACAATTATTTTTCCAGGTCTTAAACACTACATTTTAATGAATATTATAGAAATTGATAAAATAAAATGGTGGACGTTGAAGAGCCTTTTTGGGGGGGGGGGGGGGGGGCTTCTTTTAGTCACTCCACTTGAACAATGGGGTGTGGACAAATGGGACCTAGCCCAGGTTACTTTCCCTTACCTGAAGATCATATCTGCCAATTTCAACCAAATCTTTGCAGCCATTTGGCAAATTTTTGGGGGGGAGAGGGGGAGTGTGTGTGTGTGTGTGTGTGTGCGTGCGTGCGTGTTACAGTGCCTACAATTTCACCATGTACTTATTTTATTATCTATTACTACTACCAGAACACACACACACACACACACACACACACACACACACACACACACACACACACACACACACACACACACACACACACACACACACACACACACACACACACACACACACACACACACACACACACACACACACACACACACAACTATCACTAGCTCTATTATTTTAATTATTTACCACAAGTCAGATTGCCCTTTTGTTAAAGCATTGCAAACAGATGCTTGGTCCAAAAGAGAAGTTTCCTGATTCCACTTTATGTCCCAAGCTTGTATGATCAGCACTTTCAAGCACTCAAGGTTGTCCTAGAAGATGCTCCAGCAAGTATAATTGCAGATGAAACAACTGATGTAAGGGACCACAGTACTCCTAATGTTATAAGCAGTGGTAAGAGGTAAATTCTGTCACATAAGGTTGGTCAAATGGAGGCTATGCAACATGCCACCTATAGTGATGCTATCTACCACCAAGTGTTTCACTGAAGTCAGCATTAAGTTTGAACCAGTGGTTGCAGTTGTTTCAGACATTGCAGCACACCACAGGAAACTTATCGACATATACTGCTAGTTAGTTTTTTTCGAGTGCTACTCATGTACTGTGCTGTGCTGTGCTGAAATGCTCCATCCTCACTCTCACTATACGTACATGCAGACCTCATCTGCCCATGCAGACCTCATCACAATGGTCCAGTCTTCCAGCTACAAAAAACCAGAAAGGAAAAATGGCATCCTGAAATTCTTGGTAGATTATCTTCCTGTGTTTGAGGTCAAGCTCCCACAGTACCAGTGTCTACAGGATGGAGCTTCTGGTTTGAGTCAGACATCTACCCACCATTCATCCAGAGTGTGTGTATATGAAGGATTCTACAAAGCTGACCGAGGTAAGAAAGAGTGAAACTAGCTTGACTATCAAATTAACATAATATTATTTCATTTTTGTAGGTGAAGGAATGGCTGTAGAGCATACCATCGAATTGATCACTGACAAGATGATACATACCATTACATGCATATAGGTGAACTTTATCAAAGAAAATTGTAAATTCATTTGGAAGGTATCCTGCTTAAACTTGTATAAAGCTGTTGGTTATTTTTACCTTTGTCAACTGCCTACCAGGATGACATCAAAGCTCTGCACTGACTTCCCCACACTTGTAATAGGAGTGGTTGATTTACACACAATTTTTAGAATGTCGTCTCCACCCCATTAGTTCTCCCTAAACTGTGGCATGGAATGGAAGATAATTTTCTATTGTTTGCTGCTGCAGTCCCCACATGCCATCTGTATGTCTGCCTGTGTACCCTATGTGGATAGAGAGGAGTTCCTCCTAATACAGACACCTTTTGATGACAGGAGGAGAGCTTCACAAAAGGGGAATACAAAACATCTGCTTATGCTCTATTGCAATGTTGGCATTGAAGACCGGCCCACCAGAGGATGGTTTTAAGCGGAGTTTGGTAAAGATTAGAGTAAATACCTGCCTGTAAGACTGGTTGTTTCTTAAGTTTTGTTGGGATGGGGAGGGGGGGGGGGGTTGGTTGGAGGGGGGCTCAATTGAATGCATGAGTAACCACCAAGCTGTATCGAGTGGAGTACTGCAACCACAATTATGTAAACATTCTAAGTGAGATCAGTAAAACTGTGCCCAAACCCCTCTCCTCTTTTCTTTTTCTTCTTTTTGAGCCTTGTAGGCCCATCATCCGGTAAGATGTCTTTGTTCTTTGCTAGTTCAAATAAGAGTGCATAGAGATAACAGAGTTGGTTTAGAATACATGTTCAGAGAAATATAGAAGTTTAGTGACCCCTGGCTGTTGTTGGTACACTTCTCGTTTATTTTAATGTATTATTACATACTTGTACTCAGGACTGCCACACTTTCTCTTTCCAGGACCAATTAACCCTAATGTAATAAGCACATGTGTTGGCTGACATAACTATATGCTCAAATAACTTCATTTTGACAGACTTTAATTTATATGTATATAGCTATATGTATATATATATTTATATGCAGTAAGAATTAGCCTCTACATGTAATTTCACATAGGACAAGAGTAGCTGCATCATTAGGAAGACAATTGATAAATAATGCAGTAATTGTTTTCAAAATGTTGATGTTAATTATCATGTGAATGATAATTAACACCACTATGACATGTCAGCAGGCACTACAATCAAGGCCCAACTCCAACTGACCATGTTGTTTGTTTAAGACAGATATAGAGTCTCTGCAGTATGGCTGCATAGTTGCTCACCATGATTGCAGCTGGCAAGTGTGGGTGCAGGCCGAATCTTCCAAGCTGCTTGTGGGTGCAGGGAGTTCACTGTGCTGTCCAAACATGGATCTTTAATTGGGGGAAGAGGGATGAGAGTGTCTGTTTGTTTGTTTATTATATAGTTGGTGAATGATTCATGAATTATGGAAAGATGTGACTCGCCCACCCACTCCATCTTCCTTCCATCTGCTTCTGGAAAATTCCACAAATGTTACCTTTGATGTTGTCCCCCCATAGCATGGTTATGGGTGCACTGGTAACATTCCTCTTGCCTTCAGGATGTAAGGTTCAAGCAGCTTCCTCTGGATCACTTGCTATGGTTATTTTTGAGCAGTAATAGTTTTAGTAATTATAAAAAAAAAAAAATACAGCAGCAGAAGAAGTGGAGATGGATTGTAATAGTAAAAGTAGTAGTAGTGGTGGTGTCAGTAGCTGTGATAGTGGTATTTTACAGTGTGATAAAAGGGGAATTGCACACTAGAATGAAGAGACCTTTCAAGTCTCTCAAATTCATATTGTGAATGCAATTTTGTGTATATAATGCAGCTGCTATTCAACCTGATACAGTGCATTACCAAGTACCTGGTTGCACTTAAATTAAAAGTTGGGGCATTCAGCAGCACAAGGTGAAGGCTAATTGGTTGAAGAGTCCATGAACAGGTGTGCACTTGAATTCTTGGCCAAGTCTTCAAACAACATTTGGTGCCATGTGTCTGGTAAGTGTGATAGAATCTATTGCATTTCCTGCATCCAGGGAATCACAACCCAAACTGCTGGAATGACAGAAGAAACTAAATTATAGTCATCTGGATAATTAAGTATGTGTCATCTTTGGTTCAATCAAAAAATGAATGTGGGTGGAGTCATGGTTATATATTGATACAGTACATCAAAATGATCAAAACCATTACAGATATTTTCAATTTATGTTCTAAACGATTCCCAGTAGAAGAAGCTTTATTGACTTTGCTGATAGTACTCTCTATCTGTAAAAAGGACCCACATCATTTCTTCAAATGAATATGGAGGCTCAACATTCCTTTACTAAGTTGCATAACAAGGGTGACAGATGGCAGCATACTCAACTAACCCTCCTCTCCCACCACTTTTTTTAATGTTTGGTTGGACAAACCTTGAGCAGCTGTGCAGCAAGGAGTTCCATGATTGGTTTTGCCGTTCATGTTCAGGAATGACACTCACATACGATATGTACTGATGTAACCTGGGGAGTGGAAGTGTAAGCCCCTGTGGAATGGCAATAACCAAGAGTTTTTCAGCTCAATTTTTTTTCAAAAATTCATAGAGTGCAACTTAATGGGATTTTTGTATGTGTGGAAATAAAGTTAAATCCAGTAATTGTCCTAATCCAACTGGGAAGGAAAAATTTAAAGGAATTCATGAATTGCTGACTAACATCTTGATATTGATGCCCATGTTCTGTGGAATGTCCTCTAGCATTCCAATCTAAATTCCTGTGACTGAGTGCACCCACAGCAACGTCAACTCCAGACCATAAAAACCAAAATTAATTTTGTAAAGGAAGCACTGAATCCTTGTGAATGCTTTAGCTAAGTTCCAGACTTTTTCATGTCCAGTTAGTTAGCTTAGAGTTTCAAATATGACTAGTAGGAGACCCGAGAGAAAGCACAGGCAGACTTACCCAGGACCCAACGCAGCTGACAACCAACAAATGTTGCAGGACATAAAGGACTCGATAACATCCTCGCATAGGGGAAGAGAGGGGTCAAACGGTAGCAGTGGCCATTCCACTAGTGCGGGATCTGAGAAGGAGATGAAAGGCGAAAGACAGCCTGAAACTTGGGATGTCTCTACGGAACAAAGAAGATCACCACAGACAGAACGTCCAACGAAGCAGTTTCACTCAGATAAAAACAGGCAACATCTTCGGGATATCAGGCAGAGTCTGCGACCGTTTTTCAAGTCCGATGGTAACGAGAAAGTCAATAAGCATATGCTAGAGCAACTTATCAGCCTTGGGCTCAAAGAGGTGAGTAACTAAGCTAGCTTGTTTTTTTCCTTATGAAATTATCCAGCTTTTTTTTTTAATTCTTTTTTCACCCCATTTTTAAAAATTTCTTTCTTTCTTTTTTTGTGAGCAACAACTCATTGTTCAGTTTCAATTCAGTTGCAACATACTCACAATTTGCTTTTCTGTGTGCAAGTTTAGTAATGACAAATTGGATCCATACTAGGCAAGAAAGACTCCAAGAACAACTGAAGTTTACCAGATTGAGCTAAAATTAAGTGATCCTCTTTTAGCATTTGTGCACCCCTAGTGCTAGGACTAGCTACTATTTACGCGCCTCTAGGGCCGACTAGACTATGGTTAAATTTTAAACAACAATGCTTAAAATGTAGCCCTAACCTGTCTAGTACCCTTGGGGTGGGTGAATAGTAAGCTTCACCCTTAATTTCACTTTGCACATGGAGTTGTTCTTGCCTATTGATTCGATCATTTTTATTGGTGGCTGTTCAAACCCAAACTTTAGCTCACAGGTTCCATAAATATTTGTGTCAATCTTGTTCTTATAATTTCTATACAATTTCTGTGGTGTATTTACGATATTAACTGGCAAAATTAAACACAATATAAAATCCTTTGGTAACAATTTTTCATCATAAACTTGTTTCTTTCTGTTCAACACAGAGCTATGCGGTTGCAGCGCTCATAGCTGTGAATAGTTCAGGTGTTGATGCAGCACTTGAATACTTACAGAAGAAGGAGATCATTGACTTCCAGGAGGATGAATTGAGCAGACGTGCACAATCAGATGCTGGTGTGAGACATACTCCAGGCCCTGTCCAATCAACTCGTGAGCATGAAAGGCGGATAACCCCAGAAAGATCTACTTTTAACCCTCCCAGTGTTGTGAGTCCCCAGAAGCAGAATATTGGGGAGGGAGGAATTGCAACAGCTTTTGATCCAGCTTCCAGGATATCTCCAATACAGCTGCCAGGGTTCAAGACTCCGATTTCATTTGCTGATCTGCCCCCACCTCTGGAAGACCATCAGCTGTTGCAACAGATGAGCAGAGTTCAAATCAGAGACCCACGATATGGTCATATGGAGAAAACAAGAGTAGGTGGAGGAGCAGAAATGACACAGTGGCAGATGGACGAAAGAGAAGGACACTCGGATTCTTCGCCCACCAGAACATCTCCGCCCTATACACGCAGCAGCCCTCCTTACTTCAGCCAACCTGGTGTAGCAAATCTCGAGGACAAGACACACATCCATATCTCCCCTCCCCCAGAGGTCCGTCCTCACTCTTACTCACCATTTTCCACCTCGGCAGTTGGCCAGAGAGAGAGTATTGCAGTGAATGAGAGAAGCATGTACCCCAAGTCTTACTACAGTAGAGGTGGGGTCATTGGCAATGGGCCCACACGCGTTACACCTTCCAATGACTTGTCCGACAGTGGGATTGAAGAGGAAATCACCCCACGAAGAACGCCGGTGCCTGCCGAAGCTTTCAAGTTCTTCATGGAGCAACATGTTGAGAATATATACAAGGCTTACCACCAGAGAATGCAGCGCAGACTCAAGTTGGAGCAGGAAATGGGCAAGAGAGGCCTGGACGATCCAACGTCTGTGCAGATGAGGAAAATACTTTTCCAAAAAGAGTCCAACTTCCTCCGAATCAAGCGAGCAAAGATGCACAAAGATCTGTTCAAAACTGTTAAGCCCCTTGGCATCGGGGCCTTCGGTGTGGTATCACTGGTCCGGAAAATTGACAGCAACAGATTGTACGCCATGAAGACACTTCGCAAGGCTGACGTATTGCGCCGAAACCAAGTGGCGCATGTCAAGGCAGAGCGAGACATCTTGGCTGAGGCAGACAACGAATGGGTAGTCAAGCTTTTCTTCTCCTTCCAGGACTCAGAGAACCTGTACTTTGTCATGGAGTACATCCCTGGCGGGGACATGATGAGTCTGCTGATCAAGCTGGGCACATTCCCAGAACACCTTGCTCTCTTCTACATTGCAGAGTTGGTGTGTGCCATTGAGTCTGTGCACAAGATGGGCTTCATCCACCGCGATATCAAGCCAGACAACATACTCATAGGAAATGATGGACACATCAAACTGACCGACTTTGGGCTGTGTACTGGATTCCGGTGGACTCACGATTCCAAGCGATACCTGCCCAAGGGCCAGCACCAACGATATCACAGCATGGAACCGGGTCAGTGGGAGGATGAGGAGCCATTGAAGCCCCTTGAGATGAGGCGACTTCGGGAGACAGATCGCTCCATTGCACACTCGCTGGTGGGCACTCCAAACTACATTGCTCCTGAGATCCTCCAGAGAATTGGGTACAAGCAATTGTGTGACTGGTGGTCGGTAGGAGTCATCATGTACGAGATGTTGGTGGGCCAGCCCCCCTTCATGGCTCCAACACCCTCCGAGACCCAACACAAGATCATGAACTGGTCACACTACCTTCATATCCCACGACACACTGCAATGTCTGACGCAGCAGCCAACCTCATCCTCCGATTTTGCTCCGACCCAATGGAAAGGATCGGCAAGCATGGGCCAGAAGAGATTAAGAGGCATTCTTTCTTCAGCGCTGTTGACTGGTCAGTTGGAATACGCAACTACGAACCTCCATACATACCGAAGATCATGTTTGATGCAGACACATCAAACTTTGATCCCATTCCTCAGAGCCAGCTGCAAAAACTCCAGAGCAAGAAACTGCCGGAGGTTTCATCCTTACCCAAAGGACAGCCGGAGCATGCATTTTACGAGTGGACCTTCATCCGGTTCTATCCAGAACGTGGTGTTGGTGGACATAAGAAACCAGGGTTAACCCCAGCTTCAGTCCAACAGAGAAGTAATCCACCTGATCAACACTACTCTGCTAACTCCTCTCAACCCCCTCCCCCTCCTCCTCCTTCATCCTCCCGCACATCCTCCATTGAAGGCAGGCATGAAAGGGAGAGGAAACCCACCACGCCCCCTTCCACTGCTACATCCTCATCCACTTCCTCCTCTATGTCTGCAAGAGATCACCAGAGAACCACTCCACTACCTGTATATGTATAAGAACAACTGTAAAGAAACCGTACTTATTTTATGTTTATGTGTGTCTTCAACTCTTATCTTTTATCTTTGTGTTATCACCGTCTTTTATTACAAACATGTTATTGGCAGGTCTGCTTTACTTTTGAGTTGTCCCACAACACTTAACTTTCTGCTAATTTTTTTCTTCTTTAGTTGTTATTTCTTCTAAACTTGATTTTTTTTTCTTCTCTTTTTCATTTTATACTTCTCTGGAAGAGAAAGGACAAAGAAAGTTCTTCCACTAACTGTCAACAAGTTCTCCTTTATCAACCTAACAAGTCTGTGTTATGCACAACTTCTATGCTATAAGGCCTTGATTTGATAATGTATAGTGAATTTTGTGAATCCAATTTCTTATGGGAGGGGGCAAAGATACGATAGGCACAAAGTCATGCAAGTTATGTCCCTCTACCTATATATCTGGGTGGGGGAACACCTCTGTGTTCCTAGAAAAATCCAGCATATTCATTAATGAATTTAGACCTTTTCTTTAAGAAGTGTTTATAAATCATGATCAATTGAACATAGCCGATATCTGATCCTGATTTTGTTAATGGTGTTGGTTTCTGGTTGTCTATGGTATTTCTTTCTTCTCGGAGGTGTAAAATTCAAGTCATTAGAAGCAACATTCTTGTAATTTGGACTCTGGAATTGCCCATATTAGGTGGCCAAGCTAATAGGAATGTAAAATATGTCTGTCAGCTAGTGGTAACTAGTTATCCAGGCCTTTTGCAATTACATTGTGTTCACATTCTATCAGCTCGCAATGCATGTCAGTTTGCAATGCATGTCTCAATTACATTGTGTACACATAACAGGCTTTCAGGCCTCCTAACCACCTACCAAATATGACCACAGCTATTTAATCAAGGTTAAAATACATAAACTGTGCGTGTGCATGTGTGTGTGCATGTGTATGTGTGCACGCACATGTGTGTGAGGGTTATCTCATTAATGTATGACTAGCTGGATTGGAGGCCAATGTGTGTTGCTGAATTCAAATATATCATTAAAAACAAGTCATAAGTAGTGAATTGTGGACATTTCAGTTCTGTAGTCATGTATAATATTTGTATATTATGAGTGCATATAATTAATATATATTTTGGTTAGTATAGGGAATAATACCAACAAAAAAAAACAACCCACAAACACACAAAAAAACCATACAAAAAGTGTGATCCATTGGTTAAGGCACAGAGGGGGGAGTACTGGGTTCAAATCAAGGTCAGGGCTTTCTCCCCCTCCCCTGCCCCCTTTTCCCCCTGTCTTTACTTTTCTTTTTTCCTCTTCCTTCATTTATTTTTATGCTTCAATCCTTTTTTTTCCCCTCCTCCCATTTTCATTCCTTCTTTTCTTCCCCATATTTCCCCTTTGTTAACCATAAATTTGTTCGCTCTTACTATGCAAAGAAATCTTACTATGCAAAGAAATTACACAAAAACTAGTAACTCAGGAGTTCCAAACTGTTGGCAATCTACCTATCACCATTACATCATGCCTCCAAAACAATCTGACCTTTCTAAGGAATCAACAAGAATGCTGCATGTCTACTTATGAGCTGCTTTCATTGGAATGAAATACAGGGTGTAGAAATGGTGGTGTTGACATTGGCCCAGGCAACACCAACACCAGTCTTATGCTACTAGTATATGTATATACATGTATATATATGTTCATTTAGCTATGTATATAAATATGCATGCTTATATATGTGTGTGTGCAAATTTATGTTAGTATGGGATGAGGTTGAAGTTCATCAGCAACGCAACACTATTTGAAGGAGTGCTCACAGATGTAAGTGGCCCATGCACTGCTGCCTGCCTGTCTTCCTACACTTGCCATGGCATGAAGTTCAGAAGCAGGAGGTTTACCATCTCACATCTTAAGGAAATGATCCATTAATTGGATTCTACACATTCTACATATTGATTGCATGTAGCCATGATGATAATGGAAACAGGAGCATTGGATTTATGGCTTGCAAGGTCTTCCCACAAATTTATATTTTTGCAGACAACATTGAATTGAAAGAACTCTTGAAACATGGGCATGTCTCATTCTACATAGGCAGACACTCCAGACCACTCACATACCCACCCATCCACCCACCTACCCATGAACATGGGAACTATTCCAGCACAAATGCAGCACCTGACACACATACTACCCTGAACATGTTAATGCCCTCCTTATTGGTATGTAGAGACCATCTGTTGTTGTTTGTTGTTCTTTTGTTTCAAAATTTACCCTTTTTCTGCACAGTAAAATGCTAATTACGTTTGGGAAAGCAGTTTCTTTTATTTTTTTTTCCATTCAAAATGTCTGTATTGGGAGAACTCCTTCCCTGGGCATAGAGGGTACAGATATCCAGGTGTCATCTGAAGCTATAACAGGGAGCATTGGAAAATGATCTTTCATACCATTCCAGAATTCATCTAGATATAATAGGGTGGAGAGAACATCCTAAAATGTCCATTCACCAACCACTCCTGTTACAACTATGGGGAAGGAGGCAGACCTTCTATGTCATTAGTGTCACTGATAGTGTGTCCAGCTTCTGGCAATTGATTAAGGTAAAAAATATTAAAAAAATACTGAGGACAGAGTTCATCCATAGCCCAAGCTTTTGGTGGGTTTATATATTTTTTTCAATTATTTTAAATTTATTTATTTATTTTTGTTGTTGTGTTGCTGGTGCATGTGCTTGTTCTTAATATAAATTGTAAATAAAAGGTATAATTGTAATGCTGGAACCCTCTTCCCCCCCCCCCCCCCCTGAAGTTATTTACATTTAGTTGTAATTATTGCAAAGTGCTAATCCTAGCTGTAATAGCTGCATCCATTTGAAAAGCTGCTTCTGTGAATTCTGTTTACAAGCACTCAATTGATGCTGTTCCTGGTTAAACAACGTTGCTGTGTAGACAGACCTTCGAAATTCAAGTTTTAACTGCTGCATCAATTTAAAAGGGCTGCTTCAATGAATTCTGTTTACAGCACTCAATCGATGCAGTTGCTGGGTAGACCAACTTGCTGGGTACACCATACCTTTGAAATCCTAGTTGTAACAGCTGTACCCTTTTAAAAAAAGCTGCTTCTGTGAATTCTGTTTATTAGTAGTAAAAATTGAAAAAAAGGGTTTATATGTACGAAGCACGTTGAAAGGTGCAAAAAGAATAAAGCTTTGTTAATTGGATAAAATCAACATTGAGACAATTTCTAAAAGTATGAAATCATCTGCTTGTGCACCTGCTATACCCTAATTTACACACATGAATACATGCATATACACATGCTTACTGGTCATTATTTCAACCACCATTAACTTGGCAGACATGCCCAGGGAACCTAAATTAATGTAGCAATCTTTTATATAGATAGAAATGGCCACTGTTCCAGTTGTTGTTATTTTTTCTTTCATTTATTAATTTTTTTTTTGTTTCCTTTTTTATTATTTAAAAAATAATATATATTTTTTTAAGGTGTGGCTGAAAGGGGGGAGTTGTGCTTTTCATTCAGAATAGGATCTTTCTGCATACAGGAAGAGATTGCCTGATAGTGAGAGGTTGTCTCTGACAGGGGAGAGGTTGCCTCTAACAGGGGAGAGGTTGCCTCTGACAGGGAGGAGGTTACTTCTGATAGGGAGGGGTTGCCACTGACAGGAGAAACGTTATGTTAGATAGTGTGAGTTTATCTCTGTCATTCTTATTTTAAACTTAGTAAGGGTCTCATTTGTTTGTTTCTTTGTTTTTAGCTTTTATGCAAGGTGCATTTCAAATCCAAATGAGATAAAATTACGCATTGTACTTTGGATTGGCCAGAAATAAGTCTTTTTAATGGAAAAAAATTCATTATCTAGATCATCCTGGGGGGGGGGGGGAAGCAATAACTCAACATAACTCATAATTAACATAAAAAAAAAAACCTTATATGGAAGTTAATTGACCTAAGGCCACTTGTTGTGTGAACCATACAAGATTACTTTAATTCGTTTTGAGTTTTAAAAACATTCCCTGTGAAGGAACTTACGGACTTCTTGAAGATTCCCTGTGGTATATAATGGGATGGAGCCATTCCTGTGGTGGGTCAGCACGGCTGAAATAACCTCTGTTATTGGTCATCAGGGAGCACAGGAGTAAACCTCAAGAGAACTATCAACTTTACTACTCATATATATATATAATTCTACCATCAATTTCCATATAATCTAAAACTGTATGTTGATTTACTATCATTTGAATGGAATAAGCCCTGGTCACCTCTGCTAATATATGTCTTGCTATAATTATCAATTCATTTGTTTGTTTGTTTGGGGTCACCCTAGGGACGCTACAACGAGTTTGGTGAATTTATAAGGAAATTTAGTGAAGATTGGAGTAAAACCCTGCCAGTGGGAGCTGTTTTTCCCCAAATTTCCTGGTTGTGGTTACAACTAAATGCCTGAGCAAACCACCCCACTTACTACAAACCACAATCATGTAAATGCATAGGTCAGCAAAACTATGCCCAAATCACTTCCAGCCTTTTCTTCAATTCTTTTGACCCTTGTATGCCCAAGCATCTGGTATGGCATAGCAAACAACAGATCTACAATTATATTAAGAGGTCTTTTTTTTTGTCTATCCACAGGATGGGTGCTATCCTAAAATATCCTTCAAGAGGGAGGGGTGGGCTGTTGTCTCCATCCATAGGATGGGTACTTTTCTAGCACATCTTAATCCCTGAAACTTTTTTCCTTAATCTTTTGTGAACCATGTAATTTCAATTCAAATCAATAGTTGAAATTAGCATGAACATATTCATCTGGATTCATCTTATAAATCTGTCAAAAGTTATATTCAATTATCAAGTTTCTGTAATAGATTAATGCTTGGGTGTGTGTTTCAATTAACCCAGGAGTTCCTGTGTATTGATTAATGCATGAGTGTCTGTTTTAATTAATCCAGGAGTTCCTGTGATTACTTTTTACAAGGGTACTGGATCACATATGCCAATGCAATGCAGTCCAACTGATGATTTCTGGATAATAATTTTACAGTGCAAGTGGCAATACATGTACAAGAAAGATAGCAAACCTCATCAGAATGAATGTGTGTACAACTATCACCACCTAAAATATCACTTGATGTTGACTATAAGACTGTGGGGGCAATCCTCTGAGTTTTACACACATACACACAGAAAGAGGGAAATCTGTCTGGAATATAACTTCAGTGCCTGATACATCTCAATCCATTAATGTCAATTATTGGTTGTGGGACAAGAATGTTTTTCAATGACATTTCAACAGATCACACAGGAATTGTGATTGATATGCTCTCTGCAACAATCAAGGAAGTTATTAGTTCAAATTTATGTTTCCTTATCTAATATTCTTGTTAGGTATTTGTCCAATTAATCACGCCATGATCCTGTACATCACCTCAATGCTGTGCAATTGCAATCGATCAAAGTCTCTATTCTTTTACAAGCCCACCCAATTTGGGAGTTCAGTAAACAGGAAGGGTCAAGGACAAAGGCTTAACTATGTACACCAATCAGGATTAATTTTGACACATGTAATGACCATTGAACACTGTCTAGACAACACATATGGTGAAGGCAGTAGTACCAGATGCCACAATTAGAGTGGCTAAGCGCATGTTGATTATTTGTAATAGCAGATACTTATGGATGGAATTATTGCTGGATAGTTTAAATTGTTTCTGAAATTGATCCATTATATTTAATGTTGGTTCTCTCAGTCATCTAGTGTCAAATGTCCCACAGATTGAGAAACTAACATGATCAAGACTCTTGAATAAAAATAATTTCATTTAAAGAATTCTCAACATTTCCGTAAGATCATTCCATTAGGAAAAAGTTATGTTGTGGGAGAGCAGACCATTGGAGATAAGGAGGGGACTTACACAAAGCTCATTGGTGAAGGAACTGGGTGGTCAAGGCTTGTAAGGGAGTTAATATATGGTTATGAACTAATTGGCCTGAAAAATATTTGGTCTGTATATGCAAGCAGGCAGCTGCTCCTAATTATTCCCACCTGCAAACATAATTGTCTGTTTGCAGTGCCAGATATGTCCAAACCAGTGCTGAACCCCCCAAGGAATACATGCTTGGCCATTTTGTAAATGCCTTGAAACATGGGACACTGGGAAAGCATGAACAATGCAGACATGGCCTCTATATACAGGTGGAAGCTACATGAATAGATTTCAATTTGTGCCCTTAACTGGAAGCCTTGGGGCAGTGGGGGAGTGTTGCAGGTGTGCTGTCTGAATGTGTGGGCACAGGTCCAGCTGCTTCCAATTGCCTACAAAAGGCCCAGGACTCCCCAGAGACTATTAATTCAATACACATAAAATGCTGTAGGCATGTATGTGGTGAGTTTGGCTATGAAAAGTTACTATGGTGGATGGGAAAACAAGGATTAATCTCATCAAGAAGGAGACAAGGGGGGGGGAAGCGTGTGTAAGATCAAGAGGAGTGGGGAAGGTGTCCAGTGTCAGCCATGACTATACACAGGCCACAAACCAAGGAATGTATCTAAATATGCCACTTGGTAAATATGATCAGCTTGCTAGTCTCATATGGTGCTCCCCAGTACACAGGAGCTGGTACACAACTGAGCTCAGCAAATTGAGTCAACAATTCAAGGCAGTTTCGTAGTGAATGACATCACCACTAGACCTTGTGGGACAGGCCCAAGCCCATTTCACTTTGACAATACACTAAGGAAAACAATTGCTCTCTCCCTCCTCCACCCTCACCAAATAAGACAGCCATATTGCATTGGTAGGCTGATTAAATCAAAAGAAAAAATTTAAAAAAAGCAAACTATTACATATATCACTTTAACGCATTGCCAACATATTTGTATAACATTGTCTCATAGTGTCATAGTACAGCAATTGTCCCTAAATAAGGTGATAATTATTCATGAAGATGATGTAGAGCCATTTCGGGTTCGTCAGACTTGAAGAAGGCCACAGATGAGTAGCCTACAAAGTACTTTAACATGGCCTCTGCATCTTGCTGGTTGACACCGTATGTCTCTGCCACGCGGCTGGCACTCCACTCATTATTGGAAGACGTCTTGTGGTGCTGCAAGATCAGCACAGCTTCCTTCATTCTGAGGTAGCCCTTGGTGGGCATGGATGCTGAGTCATCGGGGTATCTTTCCTCGGGAACACTTCTACTCTGAGGCAGGTGGGAACCTTTGTCTGCTCCATACGTATTCTCCTGCTGCATATCAATTGAGGGTGGAAATGGAGGAAATAAAAGGGAAGGAAATAATAACAAGATATGTTTCATTCCAATTGTTTGTGTTTGATTATGAAAACAACAACAGACCTTAGCTGACAAGGGGGTGAACGCCAGCCACAATCACGCAGAAATATGTTCAAAGGAGTTTGTAATGTGTGTCTGATTGGGTGTAGCTTTTAAGAGGGAGAAGAAAAGGCTCCTCATCCTTTTGATGCGTTGTGACATTTGATCTACGCAGAGAGGGAATTCACAGCCCTACATGCATGCCCACACATGCACACACACAAACAACAAATAAAAGTGGAATCTGTGCATCAATTTCAAGTATGCAACACCTAAGGTTTCCCGTAAACACTTCCCAGGAAGTTGGAAAGGTTCCTAACAGCCAACCAACCCACGTCCATGCAGACCTTCATAAGTATCATCAGAGACTCTTGAGATTGTCCAGTTTCTCAAATGACTATACTGACAAGCAAATTTGATGCATATGCCCTTCCATGTCCCATTCTAGTATTCCACAAGGTCCATTCCAATACTACAAATCACTTAGCTAAACTAAGACACTTCTTTGGTTTTGATGTCCACAGGCAGATCGATAACATCACCAACCTCAACCACAAAAAGGGGGTAGGGTTTGAGTGTAACCATGACAATATATTTGTGTCATCTGGAACAATGGCCAGGAGATCTTCTTTGGCAAAGAATGGGGTTCTCTAATGTGATGGTCTTTCGTAGTTAGGGGTTATGCTGATGATGAGCGAGCAGTCCCTCCTGGCCAGCTGGTCCGAGTTCACAGACGAGGATAGGGAAGGAAGAGGAGGAGGGAGTGGTCTGCCACACACCATCCTGTCCCAGCAGCACTTGCTCCTGCACATCAACCACACCAGCTCCTCTCCATCCAGACACAGATGCAGGAGAGAATATGGTGGGTCTTCTGCAGCAATCCACCACCTCCATTCTTTTGAAGTGCCGGGTGCTATTGAGTCCCATTCCTGCAAGCCTACATCACACAGCAAACTGCCTTGATCTGCACCTCCGACAACCTGAAAATAGGTTTGTAGCATTCCCTGCAAGGTGGATCAACAACAGAGGCGCTAGGTTCCCAGGAAACAGCATTCCCAGTGAGTTGGTATGTAAGGTAAGCATATCTCATCCACACTGCCAATCAGCCTAGCACCCAGAGAGCGCCTTTGATCAGTAATGATTGTGAATGTGAAACTAGAGGGAATTGATACTAGACACAAATTTTCCCAATAAATTAATTAACCAAAAGTATGATATCATTCGCTTCTGGCCCAAGTTATGCCAGCAGTAGAAGATTAAGGTCTGAGGATTCCAAAACAAGACTTCTCCGCTCATTTACAACCACTGACTTCAAAACAAACAACTTCAGTACTTAATTGGCAGGGAGTGACTTGACTGGGGAAATGCTCGTAGCAAGAGCACCAATCTCTTGGGTTACTGACAACTCGACAGTCAGTGAGATTGTACGTGGTGTGGTGTTAATTAGTTAAAACAACTACAGGCAATCCCAACATGCTCCAATGCTCTAATAAAGTTGTTAGATTTAATTCGTCAAAAAGTTCAAAGGAGTTTCCACATATAGTCAGGAATGCAATGCACCAAATTATTTCATGAGTTGACCTCTGCTAAGGCAATGCAAATATGAGAGAGTTCAAAGATCATGTAATCCAGATTCCACTTTCCCAAGTCATACCCACACCAACTGCAAGGTAATCTGCTGACTACGATGACAACAATGATCTATTGACCTAATTTATATAATTAATAGAATCGGAGACATTTTTCTCCCAGATAGCAACAACTACTAAAGTTGAAAAGAAGCCTATGTAAAAAAAAGAAAAGAAGAAGTTTTTCTTATATGGTCACAGCCATGGAGACCAGACAATTAGGTAAGCTCCTTTCCAGTCTTGGAGGAGACACGAACACACAGCTTGGTTCCTGGAGTAAACACAGAAACAAAACTATGCTGACTTTTTGTTTTATTGTAATGGTGATTTTCTTGTGGCATTTCAATGGCTGCTGAGAGGAAAGGGAGATGTACACACTTAACAGCACCAATGCTTTGTTGTGGGCCAAACTATGCAAGGAATGTACTTTGAAGCAGTCCTAAACAATTCTGCAGCTCAGATAGGACAAAGGATCAATTAATACAGGATTTTGCTTGCCAAGGGGGTAGGGTTGATCCATGCAACAATGGTACTAGCACAGCTCACATGATATGATGAGAGATGCTATGTTGTTAACTCTCTGTATTTTAATAATCACACCATCAATTAGTATGTGTACTATAGCATCTTTAAAACATCGTAACTGCT
The DNA here is from genome assembly GCA_963969325.1 of Lycopodina hypogea. Taxonomy (NCBI): domain Eukaryota; kingdom Metazoa; phylum Porifera; class Demospongiae; order Poecilosclerida; family Cladorhizidae; genus Lycopodina; species Lycopodina hypogea. Next base: position 9,863,677 of record OZ017787.1, read on the forward strand.
GACCATCCTCCGCTTACTAGTTAATACACAGCATTGTACATATCACAGCTGGCAAAGCGGCCCTTAAAATATTCAAATTAATTACTGCTAAAAAAATTCTCTTTCTCCCATTTTGTACGAAACATTCCTGCATTTTACCAAATAATTCAAGATAGCCTTCTTCCAAGGGAGAGGAAAAAGAAGGAAAAAAAAATTATTGATGACGTTTAGGGATGGATACTCAAGTTCGTAAGGCTCCAACAGTGCAAGATATCAAAACAGAAATGGAATCCAACTATTCTGCTATCTTTCCCAAAGTATTCAAGGTTTTGAACTTTCTATTAATTATGCAAATTGGCAATGTATCAGTTGAAAGGTTATTTAGTAAATAGAAAGATAATCAAAACCTAACTTGGTGACACAAATCTTGCATGACTACTCCAATTGTTATTGAAGGGCTAGAGTCAGGTATGTTTGTTTTGAGGAAATTCTCGATATTTGAGGAGCAAAAATAGGAGACTGAAATTTTGAGCATTAAGTTTGAACATCAATTTAATAATTATTACTACTAGCACAAAACCCGCCCTATGGACGGGTTTTTAAGTTTGCCACCTGCAGTAACAAACATGTTTTGTATGCTTTATGTAATATGTGGGGATTACTGACACTAATCTTATTAATCAAATAAACATCATACAATCAATAAACACGCTAAATTTCAGTGACAGTATAGTTGTTCCATGTCAACAAACTACACCCATTGACAAAATTACACCCACTCAACCTGAACAAAACTCTCGCCAGGACTTGCAGTGAGGTGTCCTAATTAATCCCTGAAAGTTTCATGAAGATTCAATTCCTCCAGCAGTTTGGGAGGAGTTAGAGTCGGAACATACAGACAAACTGAATTGTAAATTATAGTAAGATATGCAGCGAAGATTTTATGATTACCATCTTAAATAATTGAAAATTGAGCCAAATATTGAGAGAGAGGGGGGGGGGGGGGGTGGAATTCTGGTGTGCCCATCCTTACTCTGTGTTAATCTCCGTATGGAGAGGCTCAAGTAATTAAACAATACAGGGTAGCTTAGCAACCCTCTTGGAGCAACAAACCACAAAACTTGCCGAATATGGCAACCACTCCTCAGAAACAAGGGAACATGTTGTGGTAACCAAGAGGACACTGCTGCAACCACTTCACAGAGCTGCTCTGCTGCCAATGAGCAGACATTCCAGCAAGCACATACATACATACCCAACTCCCCCATCCTCTCTAATACTTAAGAGCAGCTTTTTATTTTAGAATCTGTATTACTAGCTTGACCTCCATTAGTGATAGTCCACTTTCCTGGCCAGCTCTAAATACAGATGTTGCAGTATTTGAGAAACATAATACCACAGCACTGGATGATCTTTAATTTATATTCTTCACAATGCTGCAGGCAGGCAGGAGGCAGATGTACCATCTTGTGCAATGTTCTCATAGGTTACAGCTTCGTCACTATGGTGGCTTCACTCAGTCTCTTCCATAAACAGCTTCCCTGCTTCCTTGTGGGTGGAATAGTCAAGTGTTTGTTTACCCAGGTCGACCCATAATGCATTCTCCATGTGACATCTTAATTGTTGGAGCCGGAGTGTTTCCAAGTCTTTCAAGAAATTACTCCCATCTTCTGTATTATATGGTTATTATGGAAACAGTTTAGCCTGCAAAACCAAAAAGGGAGTGGTATTAAGAAGTCAACTTGAAGAGAGAGAGAGAGCCATGATGCCCAGGCTCTATAGACTGACTAACTGACCAACCAGGTTCTATTGCATGACATGTCCACAACAGACCAGGAGCCAGTCACCCATCACAGCCAGCTGTTCATCAGAGCACAATGCAAAATGGACACTGTATACATGTAAGCACCTACTGTGAAACCACATCCCCTCTTGTAGGATTAGTTCTAATTGGTGCCCAGAAGGGGAGTGATCTTGAGAAGAGTTCCTAGTGTCTATGCAAAAATCTGATCACAAATCACTATAGTAGCTAACACTATCGTGAAATATTATAGCAAAAAGAGAGAGATGATGTTCCATGTCTCCAGCTAGTCCAGTATACTTGTACATGCATGCAGCATGCATGTGGTATGTTAGTAAAACACACTCACAGACACTGCACCATACACACCACACACTCACAAACACCACACACATGCACACACAAATACCACACACACTACCTTCATGTCCACCATCTTTCCACAAGGAGAGTTGATACATATAAAATGAAGGTTGCAGCCAAACAGCCTGGACACACTGTCTGGCAGGACCTCACCCCTTCAACATGTTTGCTGCCTCTCATAGCTGCTACCTATTGCACATTGTGGGCTTGTATCCAACCATCCTGGTAGCTCACCCGCAGAACCAACACCACACAATGGGTAACCAAATATGCACACCAAGAACACCAGAATGGGCCACTCCAACCCTTCCTCTTGTAGCCTCTCCCCCCCCCCCCCCCCCCCCATCTCTCTCTATCCCTCACCAAACACTCACCTCTCTGGCTCCATTGCTGGAGCTCACATAGACGTCCTTCAGTCGGTCCAGGAACTCCTTCGGCGGTTGCTGCAGTGCCTTGTCAGCAGCAGGGGCCGAAGCTAGCCAACAAGAGAGATAGAACATGATAGGAGACAGAAAATGTTGTACCTGATTAATTAAAACCTTAGAAAACATTATTATTTCAATATAGTCCATTTCTTTATTATAGTGACAATGCTGGTGGAATAGAATAAGAAATGAAATACCAACATGTATTTCTCCTCTTATGTTTGATAACCTATCACAGTGTGAACCCAGAACAGGGACATGCTGTGTGTGTGTGTGTGTGTGTGTGTGTGTGTGTGTGTGTGTGTGTGTGTGTGTGTGTGTGTGTGTGTGTGTGTGTGTGTGTGCTAACTATCTCCCTCTCCTCCATCCATATATCTGCTGCATTAGGAGAAAAGTGAAATCACAGAGGAAAATATGGATTTGTAGGACTTGGATACAGAAGGTGTAGGAACTAGTTAATCACATTCTTTCTGTGAATACAGCATCAGCACTAATGTAGTTCCAGTCTGCACTGTGCTAGTATAAACAGCATTTAATTAAGAACAGCCTGAAGATGAGATATGCTAGAGAGAATGCTTGATTCCATGACCAAGGCGAGGAATATAAAACGAGAACAATCATAATTCTAATTAAAACACATGCTACACAAGTGCACCATCCTAAAAGCAATGGCCAGTGTTTGCAGCCCTAGCTACGGTAGGCGACCTCTTACTACCCCTCCTCCTCCTCCGCCTTTCATGGCCATCCCTGTCCTCCAATGGCTGACCCTCCCTGAGCTGAACACTGCTTTCTGTTCACTCCCCTCCATTTTGTGTGTAGTATGCAGGTAGGGAGAGGCCGCTGGTCCAGAGAACCAGCCCCCCCCCCCCCCCCCCCCGTCATGAAGGACGGTCCCACAGGACAAGAAAGAAATATAAATAAAAGCCTCCAGATGAACTATAACAATGTTACTGGCTTGTGTCTAGCCCTGAGGGTTATTAGAGCGACAAGAACACATGGTGAGCGCTCCATATAGGCATTCCTAAAGGAACACTACCACTACAGGTCAGCCATTCCCCCCCACACCACCGTAACCATTAGCCAGTGTTTCTTGCACTCATAAGAGCTATTTGCAATATATGATGAAGGAGAGAAACAATATATTATAACTAGGCTAAAAATAGATATGATGAAGGAGGCTAAAAATATCAATATGTGTAAAAAACAAACAAGAACACTTGATGTTCCATTCTAGTCATTGATTGGATACTTTAGTTGTCCCAGTCCTTTCTTGGTTGGGAAGGGGGAGGGGGGGGGGGTTAGGTTCTATTATTACTACTCAATTAAGAGTTACACATATGCACAAACAGTGGGGTCAAATATTGGAGCCCTCCCCCCCCCCCCACGGATCCCTCCCCTGAGGCCAGATAGACTCTGTGTGAGGTGCAATCAGGTATTGGTGATGTTGCCAGGAGAGAAAATGTTCTTGTGGGTCTCAGATACACCACAAACAATCTCCAAGACTCAACAATCAACTAATTATGGACTCCGGAATGTCCACAGGTTGTACATACATCAGTGGGCAGTGGGTCACTTGCACAGCACTAACATATACAGCAGTCTCATGCCAGAGGCAAAAAAACTCTCCCCCCTCCCAATGCATTAGATGTCATGGCAGTGAGGCAGTGAGTGGTAAGAAATGCAGACATGTCTGTGCAACTAAAGGTAAGTCTACAGCCAGGTGCAAGTGAATGGAACACCTACATCAATAGCTCAAGTGCTCTTTACATTCCTGCTCAATGAATGCTAATCTCATTCCAATCATTCTGACAACATGCTGATCACAACGGAACACGAACGTCTCGACATGTCCAGCATTCCCTGCAGTCACCACCCACCCACCCACCCACCCACCCACACTACACACGGAGTGGATTGCTTTAAATACTTCCACACACAGTGGCCGCTGCAAAAGACAACATGGAATGTGTACAAGGGCTACTCACACATTCTATCCCCCCCCCCTCCCCAAGGGTATGCAATTGATTAAAATATTCACTTTGTGATTTGTTTTCTTATTTTAATCCAAACAATACCACACTGTGTGTGTGTGTGTGTGTGTGTGTGTGTGTGTGTGTGTGTGTGTGTGTGTGTGTGTGTGTGATGGCAGAGTACCTCCACAAATTGTCACTGACACGAGAAAGTGGGGAGTAATACAGCCTCCTGCCTTTTACCATTATTAACTATTCTAATAAGTTCTACTCGCTCGCTATGCTATCATTGGTTCATAATATTGCAATACTTCAATTGTCTGAAAGGTCCACTCTCAGCAGCACTGCACATAACCATGGTTACGCTTGGAAACCACCTCATAGCGCATTATTTAGAGTTCCACCAGATCTTGATCACAGCCAGACTTGGAAGTGTCATAGCCTGTAGTATCCACTCAAGATATGTACATCCCCAATGAAGATATACACATGTGTTAGTATTCTACTGTTGTGCAATGCAGCTGTGTCTAGGTGTGAACCTGTTATGGCTACAGCTGCCCTGAGTACCATGCTCCCCTCATGTTGCTGCAGGTCCTTATAAGGAAGGTCCAGCAAGTGTCTCTGGGAAGAACTGTGAACAAAAACAGAAGGAGCACAAGGATTAAGGAAGGAAACACTGTAAAGGGACTGGGAGAGAAACAGCAAAGTGCTGGACAGGGTTTATATGGCAGGTCCAGATGTTGGAGTGTTGGTTGAATGGACAAACAGCTCTGGTGAATAAATTCTTGTGGAAAAGTTAATGGGCTAGTATTTGCATAATTAGCAGTTTAATTACACCTAGGAATTTGACAACATCCCTAGACAAGCAGAGCTGAAGTACATTGAGGAATACCTGTGTTAGCTCTCTCTCTCTCTCTCTGACCTACCACCCTTGATAGTAACTGAGCATGCTCAAGAACATGAGGCAGCCCAAGTTGAGTATGATGAATTGATGGAATCCTGACCATGGCTGAGTGCAGACACTGAGATATGTCCACCAGCAGGCATGCCCACCTCTCAACAACCCCCCCCCCCCCAGGCATTCCGAGCTCTTGTTGACTTGCAGAGGGCCCAGGTGGTGTGTACACAGTAAACTAACAAGCTATGTTGAGCTGGTGGTAAAGTAACATGTTGCAAAGATCTAAAAATAGAATCCATTAGTGCACCCTCCCTCCAGCCAAACCCAAGACCAGTGGCTATGCAGATATGCTCCAGTCTCTCCGTGAAGCTGACCGTGCACTAACAACTCGACCAATCTGGATACCTCCAGAATGGTCACCATCTGCAGATCAGAACAGATGGTATCCCAGCAGAACATGTGTAGCTTCTTATTATCTCTGTAAACTTTCCGTATTCAAATCACACATATGGATATCAACTGGTCAAAATAGTCGTAGTAGGAAAACTCAACTGGTTACTCAAGTTAAGTACTATATTCTATCTCACTAGCACATCGGCAGTCTACCTTCAGATGGTGACCATCCAGTCCGGATCTCCCTTTTGGATCAGTCAAGTCAATTCACAGACTCAGACTCATAGCAAAAGTTGTAACATATACATACACAATTTATGGGTGAAATAAATTACAGACATGCATATTTACATAGTAACTGCTTGTTTTTGATAAGAATGAAGTGGGTGTGTTTCACACTTGCATCATTGTCTAAGCCAATTATAGCATGTGATGTCTAGAAAAATGTGGCAGGCAAAATCTGTTTCCCACCCCTACCCCTTTCCCCCTACACTTTCCCAGCATTGGATGAACTAAAAAAGAAAAAACAACAATAATTTTTGAAGAAATCAAAAACTAACAGAATTCTTCAATAGAGAAAATACTGGGATCTACAGTACTGATTCTATTTTTAGCTATTAATTGCATACTACTCATTGTCTGAACAATACAGGTAGACAGGCACTAACTCCAGCCTGTAAACAAAGAAACAACAACCAAACGTTAGACTAAGCCTTCTCCTTGGAGACACCATGCAGTGGGCCAGCTCCCACTCTGTGAGCACAGCAACCAGCATTCCTGGGCCCAAGAACAAAGGCCCCAACAGCTCTCATCAGATGAGCTGACATCTGTAGGCGTACAGGGGATGTACATAGGCCTGCATTCCTGGGCTGCTCCACAGTGGAGGGCTGGATGTCATGCAGCATACAATCAGGGAGGGAGGAGGAGGCTCTGCACTCCATGGCATGCCAGGAATGCTGTTTGTTACCGTGTGTAGCAAGCTGTACAGCAAGGACACCAGGTGTTACTCCTGCCACTAGGACACTGAGAGCTGGCGTGCTCTACATTCCAGCCAATAGAGAGGGAATAACTACAGCCCACCCAAGCAAGTGCGTGTGTGTGTGTGTGTGTGTGTGTGTGTGTGTGTGCGCGCGCGCGCGTGCGCGAGATGTAATTAAGGGCCATGTCAGAGGAGATTGTGGGTGGGAGAAACTTGCTCAGTGGCTAGCAACACATCCAGATATCTGAACCAGCTGCCCACTCTCAGGAGAGGAGAGGTCAGGTGAAGTCAGTGTGGGAGATACAGGGGTAAGAGTTCAAGGCAATGGATGAGTCCATGCTCACAAGCACCCTCACAAAATGATTTATACTTCAAATATAGTTATTACTGCAAATGCACACGCCCAAGAATTGGAAACAAAAAAAAGGGAAGTAAAAACCCCAGTAAAAATATAGTTGCCAGAACGTCATTAATTAGGCACTTAATTGTTGAGATACACTCCACCTGTTGCCTGCGCCTTAACTACTAGGATTACCTCACTGAGGCCCCAGATCATCAAAGTGTATTGTTAATTGATAGGAAACATTCTTCAGCATTATGAACATTAATGAGATGTTGATGTACAGCAATTAGAGTAATCAAGAATGTCCGTCCATACATGAATCATAATTTCATCCGATGGAGATCAAGGTCTTGCCTCCAGGAGAATGGTTGACAGGTGGGGTAAGGTGTACAGCCCAGACAGTGGTGATCAACCAGGGAACACACCATCAAGCTGCCTGTAAAAGTGATCCATCAGAAGCTGGTCCAGAAGAGCTGGTCAATGTCAGAAGGGCTGACTGTATGACAGCTTAGCTCTAGCTTGGTATGCACCTCATTCAAATATTAATTTTCTTGCCCTCTTGTTTACCAGTGAAGCATTAGGGTTAGTTATTTATTTTCTTAAAAGACAATTCCTTTGTCAAGCAAATCACAGACAATCAAACAATAAAGATAAAGGTCAACTACAAATCAGAGACTATCAAGAGTCCAATGAAGAGATAAAGGGGGAAGCACAAGAGTCTGGATCTGTTCCAGAGGGATCACGACAGCTGCAACTAAGTGGGAATCACAGCCATAGCCTGTTGTAGGCTCAATGTCATGTCTGCTTGCTTGTAACAGGAAGTCACAAGTGAAAATCAGTGCAGTGAACTTACTACCTACCAACATGTGATCATTGTCAGGTCTGCAATTGAACCTGTTGATGTGTAGTGCTGCTAGGTAACGTGAGACCTGAGACAGGCTGACAGTAGTACAGGAACTGGAGCCTGCCTCCCACAATGTTGAAACATGTTGTCATGTGATAGTTGGCTGTGAAACAAGGGAGAAAGGTTTCTGGGAATTGGTTAGGAATTGTGGCACCTGTTTGAGGTTATTTGTATAAAATATGTAAATGAACTTCCTTTCTTTATGAGGTCTCCACTAAGACATTGGCTATGCTTGATGTCATAATGCCTACATCATTAGTATGATATCATCATGGCACTTCACAGAAGATCAATACTGGATTAAACCAGGGTGTGGCTTAGGCTACGGTTAGTGTTTAGGTATTGGGCATTCTGACAATGCACTTCAAGCATAGATGTTGTCAGCGACGGTGCAATGCTTGGACTGTTGTGCAAACAATCCACTCATATTCTTGGAGACAAAGTTCGTTATTTTGATGACCATTACCAACTAAAATTAAGTAGACATGCAGCTTCATTGGATTAGCAACAGTTAGACTACCAAGTGGGGAGGGCAGCTGCATACCACAAGCTCAAAGAAAAGGGGGGGGGGGGGGGGGGGGATGAAAAATGTAAAATTAGGGAAGGGGAAATGAAGAAGGAAAATAGGTAGGAGGGGGCGGAGGAAAGAAGAAAAAAGGAAGGAAAAAAGGGGGAAAGAAGAAAGGATACAAGGATTAAAGGAACCGAAAGAAGAGGGGGGAAAAAAGAGAAGAAAAAAGCCCATACTTGGATTTGAACCCTGGATTTCCTTCTTAGCAGACTTGTGTCTTAACCACCACATTGTCTTTAATGGATAAAAATACACACACACACACACACACACACACACACACACACACACACACACACACACACACACACACACACACACACACACACATTATTCCAGTGGAAGACTGGAATAATGACCACTTTTTAGGGTTTTAAAATTTCAGAAATTTATTTTGTCCCATTATCTCCGCAGTTGAAGTTGCTAGCCTAGGTTGAAATGAATGTTGCTAGACTAGGTGGAGTTGAATGTTGCTAGTCTGTGTAGAGTTGAATGTTGCTAGTCTATGTTGAGTTGAATATTGCTAGTCTATGCTGAGTTAAATGTTGCTAGCCTATTCAATTAAATTTGTTTAGTCGTGTTGAGTTGAGTTGGCTGCCTTGTCTATTGTACTAAACATACGACTGCCAGGCCAGAGAACACTGTTAAGTCTCCATGACGACCGTAACAGAACTATGTTGACAAGTTCTTCACCTCTACTGAACAGTGTGGTAACTTAATAGTGGCAGGCTAGGTATGCACAAACACCACAAAGTGTTTGTTTTGTGTCATTCTAATAATTCGATTTTAATTGTACAAACAGATTAAGCATCACAATACTGCTCCTCCCCAGCACATGCTATACATGTGTATGTCACAAGTCACACCCAATCCACAAACAAGAAACAAGACTATCAACAGGTTAAGTACACAACATCAAGTGTATATCCGTCATCCCAACTGACTGACACAAATACGCTTCAGTCCTAAACTTTAACATAAAAATCTAGAGCACAATGGCCACATTAATATCTCTCACTCCTTGTATATGACATCTCCATGAGATGTCACATACCAACCTCATTAGATGCACCACACAGTGTATTGTTGATTCATTAGAAGCAGAATTTGCCTACAACTGTTAAGAACTTGAGATTGGTGACACCACAGATTGTGGTAGTGGGATGTTTTAATATTTTATAACTTGGTGGGAAGCCTGCCAAATATCCCTGTGTGCTTTATGTATTGTGCATTGTGCAGTGATAATATCCCTAGTCCTACCCTACACATGCACTGACATGCCTTCACAAAAAAGGAAGTCAGGTTTTCTTATTCTGCATAGCAGAACAGGTGAGGACCACTCAAATTCCTCTTCATGGCTCAAGTGACCAAAATTAAGGATCTGCACATGTTCATCAACCAACATAGCAACCTGACTTGTGGGTAGTCTGCCGTAGCCAGACCCTTTACCCACAGAAAGGGTCTGGGGACTGCTGGAATGTGGCTATCTGAAATAGAGCCTAGATTGGAATTTGTGGTTAATTTCTACACCTAATTGACATAATTGATGGTGGTAAAACACTTTGGCATAGCCATGTCCCACCTTAGCATGCGGTAAAGGGTCAAGCTATGCCAAACTAGATTGTGGGTAGGTGAAAAACATAAATAATGCACACCATACATTTGTCTTCCTTTTTTTGATTTATAAGAACACAAGAGGTTGAGGTTGACTTACTTTTTGGTAGTGGAGGTCTCTTAATATTGACTTTACCAAGTTCAGGCCTGGGTCTCAGTTTCCTGGTTACTCTGGTTACCGCTGATCCCATCTGCAACTTCAAAATCCGTCTTTCACGCACACATTAGCAATTTAGTATGCCGATCTTTGCCGAATTGGTAGACACCATTAACCATTGAAAGTTGATTAAAAGTTGACCTGACTCAACAGAGAATATAGCCACATCAACCATGGTTACTACGACTGGAACTGCTCAGCAGGACACGCGTGCTGAGTTGATGGAACTTCTTAAGAGAAAGAATGAGTTGGCAGTGAGTAATTTTTAAACTTGGTGGTTTGTGCTGTCAGGCGTTGACTGGGGAATGTCATGCCCACAGGAAGCTGTATGGCCAAGTATGATCCATCCCATGTCCAAGCTTTGGCATAAATACCATTTTTGGCATTTTGAGCCTGATAAACCCATGGTGGAGGTGTGGCCAAGTGGGACCCAGCCCATGTTGTTCCCATAATCATGTGTTGTATGCAAAGTTTTATATTTATAGGAACAAGGCTTTGTCTAGTCTTACCATTTTCAGTCTGTAGGCCCACAGTAAAAAGTGTGGCCAAGTGAAACGTTTTTTTTTTTTTGGGGGGGGGGGGGGGGGGGGGGGGTTAAAAACTATCCTCAATGTAAGATGTGTTCACATTGAAGAGTGAGTTTTATTTAGATTGGTACTTTGACAGGAAAGTGGATACATACAAACAATTAACATGCATACATGTATATGTACAAACTTTTTTTTTTTGCCTGCCCTGCCCATAGGAAGAGGTGTGGCCATGTGGGACCCAGTCAGAGTTATGATGTGTAGAATGATTAATTCAGGTCTGCAAGTCCAAGGGTACCATTTTTGGCGTTTTTAGCCTGATATGTTCACGGAAAGAGTTTTGGTTAGGTGGCCCAATTTAAAATATTAATTTTTATCATTTTAAAGGTATTAATATCATGTTTTATTTACCTTTCTTGACTGCATATATGTGCGGTGTTATATATTAGAACTTGTGTGCTCAATTTATCAAACTCACAAAATGTGCAAGATTGTTTACTTCTTTTTTTAAAAACTGTGTTTACTTTGAACCCTTAAGAAGGTCATTAAAAGGATTGTTATGGTGTGCATTAATTTAAATTCATTATTTATTCATTAGGAGAGCCTAGCAAACCTGGAGCGGCAGATTTATGCGTTTGAAGGGAGCTACCTGGAGGACACGCTGGCCTATGGCAATGTCATACGAGGATGGGATGGATATCAGTCACAGAATAGGTATAGTTTATTTTGTGGAATAAGTAGAAGATAATCACTGGTCTTATTTGTTAGAGTGAGGACTAGTTTCTCCTCCCTTTGCACATACACAATTGGCTGGTTTGCTTGAGGTATAATTCATAACTTTAGCCTTACGTGATCATGTGACCTATTATACAATATTGCTAGATTCTGGACTAAGGTAAGGGTGGCCAGGGTAAGAGCCAAGGTGGGTGCCAGTAATGTGCATCACTAATCAGCAGGGTAAAATACAGGGGGGTTTTCCTTGGGAGGGGGGGGGGGGTAAGTATAATGACACAGATTATGGTCATGGGTTGCATGTCCAAGGGGGTTCTGGGGACATTCCTACAAAAGAAAATTTTGGAAACTAGGTGCTCTGATATGAATTTTGGAGGGTTTGGGGCAGCCAGCCAACTATTACTACTTGGTGTGCTATACACTTCACAAACTGTTCTTACATCCTCCATGACATCTTTCTTTTAATTGGGAGGGTGGAATCCCACTCTCAGTATGAAACACTGATGAATCATGGTGATGGCAGCATTAAGATTGTGATATTAATTAGGTGTCATTCCAGTACAGGGGCTGTAGGAGAGAAAATCAGTTGTAAAGAAGGACATTTTTGTCCTGTACAGGTTAAAGTGGATACAGTGATGGGCAATGTCTAAGAGAGACCCTATCAATGCTGGACAAAAATGAAATAATCTGAAGGACACTGCTTGTGTTGGCTAGACACATTCATGAGTGGATTGTGAGGAGTTTGTTATACAGTTTCCACTCCAAACTCACCAACAACACAGGGCTGATTTCTGTCACTATTCACTTTTATGGAGCTATAGAATGTGAAAAATAATTCCTATTAATGCACACTTGCACACCAAGCCATTATTCTATCGTGCATGCACAAACAGAAGTATTTACACAATATTACGCTAACACACACAAACACATAACACATTCAGACAGAAACAAGATGATAGTCTAGTGTCGGTTGTTAAGTCTGCCCCACCCACCCCCTCAGGCATTCCACAAGTACGCAGGTTGGGTAACGAGCCTAACTGAAGGCATGAACAGAACTTCACTTGGACCGGCTCCATAATAGTCCTGGCTTAATTGTGACCAGCTGTGGTATTAGGAATTGGTCTCCCAGGACGACTGGGTGGCTGGTCATTTTGGCAAGAGGGAAGAGTTGCATGTCTGCCAGTATGTAGAGAAATACTTGTCTGAATGAAGCAGAGATGACTTTGACAAGTGGGCTTGTGCGTACTAGGAAGTGGTTGTTAAGGGGACACAAGGTATTATCTCCTACCACTCTGACCTCGGCCAAAACTGATTAATGCTCTTCATAATGAGTATCCAGAACAGTTGTGGTGTAGTGGCACTTACTCCAGGTAGGCTAGTTGGGAGAGAGCAAATCAGAATCAGTCTGGGAATGACAACAAAGCTTTTCAGTGAATTGAAGCATCTTTAGTCAATTGTTGTTAACTTGTGGTATGTAGACTTCTCAGGGAGGGAGAGCATGGATCGCATTTTACTATCCACCTTTGTCTCAAGGGTTGATGAGAACATGATAAGAGTCACTCAAGGTGGCCTGTCGTGGGAAATGCAGCCTGCTAAATTTCCTCCATTTCCTTTCCAGTTTTCAATGTAGCAATCTCTTGTTACTAACACTAATTATGCATGGAGTATTATGCCACTGAGTGAGATCTTTTCTACTTTTTATTTGTTTACCACAATCTTTTATTTGTTGTTTACCTTTTGTCGCTAGGAGATGTCATTGGTCTTGGCATACAATATTTTTAGCCAAGTCAGCATAAAATTGTAAACCAGTCTAAGAGCTTGTAAGAATCATTTAGTTAATAACTATCAATGTTACAAAGATGATTGGTTGGTAAAGGATAGTCAGTTCCACAACCTTAAAATCTACTACGTCCCATTTCCTTGTCATGAGGCCATTGAGGCGTACTGATCTCATCTGTATGTTGAAAAGGTGTCACATTTATGACAAAATGGTATGTACTATTCAAGGTAAGTGAGCACTATACAGCTAATGCTTGTGGTCACTGCACCAGCTGTTTGTTCCAGCCTAATACTTGTGAAGTTCCTGCATTGTTTACTTCATATAAATATATATATATATATATACATATATATATATATACATACATTTATATTATGCATGCATTTGCACGTTAATAATTTACATCATGTTATAATGTCTATCTCATGTTTCTTTTCCAGACCTGGAAATTCAAAGAATGAGCGGAAGAGGAGAAAGTTTTCTGACTCTGAACGGCTCTTTTCCCGTTCCTCTGTCACGTCACACATTGTAAGCATGTGCATGGTGTTGGCCAAGTGTAGTTATCTGGAGACGGCATTAATGACCATTTACCAACTATTTATGTTCTTGTTATTAATATCAGATTTTACAATATGAAGATCCTTTACCAACCTTTTTTTTACTGTGCTTTAATTAGGAACTTTTGGTTCTTGTATGCATGTTGAGTTGATGCGTTTGCACCTGTTATTCCAACACATTCATAATGATAAGTTATGTCAACATAGCATGAAGTATTGTCTTATAAGTAGGTGAACACTTGTGACGACCATTTCCATATACTCTTGCCTCCACTGTAGACCAACCACCCCCTGTCCAACCTTCATCACAGCTCCATCAACCCTGAGGCCGTTCAAGAGGAACTCTCTGTCCAAGATTCTGTGGATGATCTATCCGATTCCCAGTCCCACTGCTCTGCCCTGAGTTTGGATCCGGAACGAGCAGGTGGCAGTGGGTTTGCCACGCCTCAGAAAGAGAGCAGGAAGGACAGACCACCGCCATTGAAGAAGAGGAAATATAAGCACAAGTAGATTAGTAACATCCCATATGCATATACTCCATTTTAATTCTAGAGGGATCTCTGATGTTGCATAACTATTATACATTTAGTACAGACTTGAACCCACTATGTTATTCTGGAACAATAAAATCCATCCCGATGTTACAATAATGCACACACAAAAATTCTCAACTCTCTCAGTGACATTTCTAATGTATTTTCTTTAAATTTTTTTTAAGAAAAGTGTATGCACACATTACTTATTTTGTGATGAAAATGTAATTATTTTCACCTTCCTTTGGGATTATCTATCTATCTATCTATATATATATATATATAGTAACATGTGTATGTAATCACCTCAAACACAAGACATGCAGAGTGACATTAATTTAAGTATCGGACGTTCAAGAGGTGAGCATAGTGTGGAGTAACTACAGTATTTCTAATGAGTGCACACCACCTATTCTGTCACTGTCTCAGAGGACCTATCTGCTCCTTCAGCTTGAGGATGCTTGTGCGCTGGTCGGGCGGTAGCATCTGGATTTGCTCATCAGTCAGACTGAGCACTTGCATCAGAAGGGCTGTCTGCAAGAGAATGACAGAAAAAAACCCTGTCAAATCAGTTCTTATTACTCATTGCCTCTTAAAACCATGGTTACCATGCCACACCCACTACCCATGATGGTCATATGATATGGAGCATTCTGTGTGACCTGTGACACTGTACTGCTCATACCTATGGGTGACTTCCTACTTCCTACCAGGCTTTCATCCATTGAGGGTTCCATCTTGCCCCCATACTGAGGCCATGAGGAGTAAAAGGTGATTGGTACAGCACCACACAAGACAATCCTCCACAGCAACCTCACAACACATTAGCATAGCTTCCAAAGAGGAGGACCTCACCTAAGATGGAGCAACTGACCAATTGGAACAACTGACCAATTGGCCCCACTCACCCTGTTCATCAGAACTAACAAAGATTTCCAAACTGACTTTTCAGTTCTTATAATACCTAATAACTGCTTGGTTAAAAGCTAATGGAAGGGGTAGGCAAGACCACTGATGACATTCATGTTGCTAAGGAAGATGGTTGCTAAGGCAGTGTTTCATGGAGGGAGGGGATGCCCAGAGGTTCCCTCCTTGCAATGACTGTTAAGAGTACACTTACGGAATATCATCGAATTATGATGCTATTGCTCAAGACTTTCATTCTTTTGTTGTTGCTCGAGTTACATGGTCTCTAGGATATTCCACTTAATATTTTCAAAATTACTGTAATGTTCTCATTAAATTAGCCACTCATACCTTCTCCTGGTCATTTCCTTGTGCTTGTCCCGCTAATTCCCTAGGAGGGAGGAGTTGGCCAGGTGGAGGGGGTCGGCTGTCCCTCAGGGGGCTAGCCTTACCGGAGGGGCCACTGTCAAATTGATTAGGACCTCCATGCTGTGGGGTGCATAATTGTGGAGAGGAGGGGGGGGGGGGGGGGGGGGGGATGGGGGAAGTGATACACAAATGACAAATGACACAGTGTACTCTTTAAAACCAATGTTTAGCACTTCTAAATGCTCCAGAGCATAAAATATCCCAAAGACTAGAAAAAAAAGAAGAAGAAAAGAATAAAAAGGAATAATAATATTAATAGTAATATAAAAAAAAATAAAATAAAAAATAAAAAAATAAAATTAAATTAAATAATAATAATAATAAAGAAAGAAAAGAATATATAAAATAGCTTTCTTCCCCCCTCCCCCAATGATTTCAGGTGATTAATTGACACTTTTGGTCTCTAAGTAACACACTGTTGGCCCTGTCATTGCTATTTGGAGGAACTCACCCTCATCCTGAAGTCACCCTCAGAAGGACCTCCTCCTCCTCTTCCCCTCTCCTCCGGCCTGCGCATGGAAGGAGGGGGAGGAGGTGGCTGCTGTCCACGAAACTGGTCCCCCCGCTGGATGCTGTAGCTAGGCTCTATTCCTCCACTTCCTCCGCTCACAGGTACCGGTTGTGGGGGCCTTGGTTGAGGTTGCGGCTGAGGAGGGGACAGTGGGTGTGCCTCGCTCTTTGGTGGTGGGTGTGGCATGAGGGATGGGCCACGGGCAGTCCTGTGGAGCAAGCTGTGCGCTGTCTCCATATCCACCACCTTCATCACCACCTGACAAAGAAGATCAAAGGACACTTACTCCAAGTGAAGCACACCTAATTCTATAGGAAGCACACCTTCATAGTCATGTCTGTATAAGTCTCATATGCAACACTGAAAAATTGTGAGAAGTTCAGGATCAACCAACTGCTGTATGGAATAGTACTGTGTTAATACTACAGTGTTATTGTACTCTCAAAATAGAATGACCCAGATTTATAATATGGCAGTCATATAATCTAAAATTCAACTCATAAATCCTTTGCTAAACTCGTATTCCAACTTTTAGCCCCATATATGGTGATTTCAGCTTCTATTCCTTACAAAACACTCCAAGATTGCCTTTAATCTTTCATTAACATGTGAAATATGAAACCATGTGAAAAAATAATTGGGCATGGAAAAAAAGAAGAAGAAAAAACAATGTTAAATTTAGCTTAAAAAACTATTTTGATTCTTTCTTGCAAAACTCACTTCACTAGTTCCTCTCACAATAGTTGAAGTACTACAAGACACTACTTGTTCCAACACACACACACCACTGTTTGGCATCTTCGTTTAGATGATCTGATCTAATTCATTATAGAGCTAGAAGTGGTGAAGGGGGAGCCTCAGACAAATATTACAACAAACAACCAAGTGTAGGATTTTATCTAGTGGAATGGGGGAATAAAACATTCCAGAAGTAACAACATGGAGGATCTGTGCTGAGCCTAATCAACTATTTAAAAACAAAAATATATATAGACAATATCAGATTTAAAAATTAATGAACAAGAATATACGAATATTGAACAGTTGCACCAATATTTCCTCAATTTATGTAGCAAATAATTGGGCAATCTAATTAAAAATGGTAAAGGGTAATGAAACTCATGGTCCACAAGGGAACAGCCTTGATCTCTAAATTATCTCCCCTCTCACAGGACACTCTAATAGTACATCATTAAAAAAAATTTTTTTAAATAAAAAAATTAAAAAAAAAAACCCTCCCCTTCCTAGTTATTATCAAAAGCCACACCCACCCAAAGAAGCTAATATAATCAACTTGTAACTGTTTGCATGTCATACAGCTATAGAATTGGCGATCTTTCCTCACCCCTTCCCCTTTTTTTTTTTGAGATCTAGGAGTTAAATTCTAGTTCATCTTAATTATCTTTAGAGGAAAGAAAGAAATAGACGAATTATAATAAATTGTGTATGGCTCTAATTAGAAACCTAAAAAGATGAGTGAGTTGACAGCATGACAACAACATCCTGTCTATATATCGTTGTTGTTACAATAACGCCACACCCACAGTACCTGGGCCTGCAGGAGGGCGTAGGCCAGCTGTGGGTTGTGAAGCAAGAGCTGCCTCCCCTCCTGTGGTTTCTGCTGGAGGAACCACTTCATCTGTTTCATCAGCTCAAACATCTGCTCTGGAGGCAAGCTGGCCACAGCCTTGGTGATCACCTCGGGGGCGTTCTCTGGGGCGACTGCCTCTCCATGGACTGGCTGCTGCACGATGGTGGGAGGATAGGGACCGCACAAGATGGAGAAAAGAAGAGATGGAGAGGAAGGAGAGGTGGGAGAGAGAGACACACACACAGGGAATACGATGAACAGCCATGATAGGAGAGGTGGGAGAGAGAGAGACACACACAGGGAATACGATGAACAGCCATGATATTATTACAGCATAATGAAGTTGCATGTAAAATAATCGTCAGCCTTTCATTGGATATGTCTAGGACAAAACCAAGAGGAGAGGGTGAAACACAAAATATAGATAGAAAATAAAATACATGTTAGCAACATATTTGGCCACACCTCTTCTTCTTGCTGTTGGGGAGGTTGAGCAGGTCCCATTCCTCTCCCTCCCACGTTGCCACGACCACCCTGTCCACCTCCCTGTGAGGGGGCATTGGACGCGCTGTCCACCCTGATGGGGCGACCATTCAGCTCTCTGCCACCCAAGTTCCTGATAGCACTCACGGCAGTGCCGGCGTCCCTATACTCACAGAAACCAAAACCTCGTGGTCTCCCTGTGGTTGGATCGTAGATCAACCTGTATAAGGCACACAGCACACACTTCAATAGCAATCTCTAGTTGATTTAAAAAGGATGTTACCATGCAAATCAATTATTACAACAAATTATTTATATATTCTTTAATTTATTTCATTAAAATTAGTTATTTAATTTTTTTTATTACTTTTGACACATACTTAATTTTAATAGGAAAAAAAGAAGAATTATAATAACACATTTTGTAGTGCTACTAGCCCTATATCAGTATTCCTGACCTTTAGTAGTCCTGTTTAGGAAAGTGAATTAAATGGTGCGTGCTACTTTAAACTAAGTAAATAATACATCTCTGTACAGTCCTAGACCTACAAATTAAATGTAATCAAATGAACACACAAAATAAACTAACCAACACAATTGAATGCCCAATTAAGTACTTTTCAAGCATCCCTGGATAGGCATGGCTATATTTGAAGAACATTTTTCAAAAAAAAAAAAAAAAAAAAAAAAGCGTACCATTTGAATGCTGTATTTTTTGCCATTAAAGCGCCACAAAAAATAATTCTAACTTGATATGGCGCTTAATTACAGTAAAATATATTCAATTTATGACATGGCGCTTATAATTACAGTAAAGGGTCTATGAGCCAATGCATTAAAAAATTAATTCAGATTCATTTAGGTGCTATAATTACAGAAAAATATAACTGAAGCAGTAGATCGGCTCCTATAAATAGAGTGGCTCTTATAAATAGAGTGGCACTTTAAATACTGAAAATATGGTAGTAAGCAGTGTGGGTGTTTGGTAGTTATACTAAACCAAATTAATTTTCAAATTTCTTCAACCATGATCACTAAAGTGCAGGAGTATCACTTATATCATCCCTGATCTCAAACAGCTCCACATACTGGAAGAACAATCACTAATAATATGGTGCTACTTCCCCAAACCAAGATCAGCTTACTTCAGGCTGACAATGGGGCCAACTTCACTAAGAACAGTTCCAAGTTGCTCCTCTGTTGTCTCAAAAGCAACGTTGGCCACTGTGGTGAAAGAATGGGGCTAAAAGTGGGTTGTCAACCTTCACAGAGAATACCCAATAATTAGTGGTAGTGCTGGAACTCACCAAAAATTGACCTCATGGTTTTATCGTTTGGTCTGTGATCTTCCCCCGGTGGAGGTACGTGAGCATAGGGCATCGGCATCCCCCCACGGCCTCTTCCGCCACGGCCTCGCTGCATTTGGAGAAATATTGACTGCACACAGGGGGGAAAAAAAATTCACATGTGAAATTCCAAATAGAGAGCTCTCGTCTCACAAACAGCAGGGACCCTTTACCAATCAAAGCAATGGTCACGTAGGGTTGCCATTTATCCCATTTCACAACTGGAAAACTCAAAAACTGTCCTAATGGAAAATGAAATTCTGGCTGCAAAACAAAATATGTCCTAAAACTACTCTCAGGCAAAAAAATAGTCTCCTTTTTTGTTTTATTCTGTCCTCTTCCTCCACTTCTTGTGTCAAAATCCTTTCCAAACCATTAAAGTCCTTCACCAAGGCTAATATGAGGGCCTTTGAGGACACCCCCAAGGAAACAGTGACAAACAGTGACAAACAGTGACAAACAGTGACAAACAGTGACAAACAGTGACAAACAGTGACAAACAGCAACAAGGAAAAGCGGGACAGAAAATGGAAGAAGAATAGGACCAGTCAGTGGAATGTGAAAAGTGTTACTGATTCAAAGAAATCCTCCTGCACTGGCCATTCTTGATCGAATGATAAATCAAGCAGTGCGTCAGGGAGGTCATCATCAAGGTCATCATCATCAAGGTCATCATCAAAATCGGCAAGAATACCACGAAGGAGCAGCAGCAGTCGTTCTAGCCTTAAAAAAATGTGGTTCCAGCCAAAGATCAAATTCCAGCAGATCCAGACGTTCTCACTCTAAGTCAACCCCACATATTAAAAAAAAAAAAATCTCCCATGGATTAACAGTCAGAAATGTGGGAGTGCAGCCCCTGACTATGCATGCATCCTTCTTGGAAAATGAAGACTCTGATAAGCAAGAACAGGACAGCACAGGAAATTGGAAGAGATTCACGTAAGTTAAGCTGTCTTCTGGTATGTTTGGAGAATTTTTATGTAAAACGTTTTTACCACACCCTTTCCTGTTTCCCTTCACACAGGTCAGGTCTCCCTCAAGAACTAAGAATACTTAACAAAACGTGAAAGTTTCTGATCGCTACTTTTGTGTACATGGCTGCTACTACTGTTCTTGTGATTATCACCAGTATATACTCATTTTCTAAGAGCATTCTACTCCTGTTGAGCAGAAATGCTTTGATATTGGATGTGATAGTAATAATTATAATAAAAATACAGTAAGAAGTCAGTCATCTGAACCCATTGGGACCAGAGCAGTTTGGATAACTGAAATGCTTACTGAAGTTGCCCCCATGTTGCCCAAGTTGATACAATTATATGATAAATGTATTCTGGAAGGATTTCAGCTTGTCTTCATTCCTAATAGTAATGCGGACTGTTGATATTTCAGGTTGTAGTAAAGTTCTACCATTACTCACCGAACTATAATTTTAAACTCCTTGGAGAGAAACAGCTGCAGTGTCCCTAGGTTGGTTAATAGGTTATGTTGGCTCCAATTTAATAATTGCTTCACTTTTTTGTTGTTCTTTGTTCTGACCTGCTTCCATTTTTGTGTGTGTGGTTTCACATGGTGTTTGGTTCACTGATATGTTTGGATAACTGAAGTTCGAATAACTGAATTTCAGATAACTGACTTCCTACTGTATATATTGTGATAATAAAGCTAAATGTTCAAATCTATCAATACTATTAAGTGCAAATAGTGTGTTTGTCTGTTTCTCTGTCTGTGTATCCACGATTCATGCTTGAATGGTGGAGGTTAGACTATGAACCCTTATATATTTGGAATCAGTGTCAACAGGGGAATGTTATGAGCATGTCTATATGGCCACACCCCTTTTTCTATCCAAAAATGGCCATAACGGTACTTTTGCCAGAAAAAAAGAATATGGAGCTAGAACTACAAACCCATTCATATTTTGAATCAGTGTCACCAGTGGAAGTCATAAGCATATCTATATGACCACACCCCTTTCTTTATCCAAAAAAAAAAAAAAAAAAAAAAAAGGCAAAAAAAAATGGTACTCTTGCCAGAAAAAAAGATTGACCTACAAGCCTAAAACTTTGTCATGCAGACACAACTTGACTGTGCGAATAGCACGGGGTGGGTTCCATTAGTGTCACCATGGGAATGTTATAAGCATATCTTTATTGCCACATCCCTTTCTGTATTAAGAATAGGCAAAAAAAGGTACGTTAGCCAGAAAAAGGATGGAGTTAGACCCACAAAACCATATATATTTAGAATCAATGTCACCAGGAGAATGCTATAAACATATCTATATGGCCACACACCTCTCTATAATAAAAAAAATATATATAATAATAATAATAAAAAAATTAAAAAAAAAAATTTTAAAAAAGCCTAAAATGATACTTTTGCCCCCCCCCCCCCCCCCCCCCAAAAAAAAAAGAACAAACAAACAAAAGAACTATCAAGCTACAGGCCTAAAACTTTGGCATGCAGAAACAACTTGACTCTGCGAAGAACGTGGGGTGGGTCCGATCTGGCCACACCGATTTATCTTTGTGTGTAAGGCTAAAAATGTCAAAAATGGTCTTCTAATATGCTTTGACCTAATCACATGTTCACTTTGGTTTTAAAATTCTCAACATCTGTCTTCAAAGCTATGCTTTTGTGACTACAAAGGTTGGCCGAAGAACCGCCTTCTGGTGGTGCTCATACCTTGGGAGATATTTTAGTGCCAATGAAAACACTTCCATTTATTACATCAGTCCAGCATTTTAAGAACGTTGACATGATGCTACAGTGTGATGAGTATGGTTTATAAGGTTGCTGTACAGCAAAAAGAAATGGAAAACATATTGGAACATCAACTGGATGGAACTCTTGTTGACATGTGGATAAGTGTGCACTTGATATTGCTATCGTTAGTTTGGCTTTCTTTTCCATATCCAAAAAAAAAAAATTGTGTTCAATTTTATGGTTTCAATGATGTAATATCTCACCTGCCCTCACACCATTTTATTTATTTGGTATGCTGAGAATCAAACCAATAAATCTTATTGGGATGGCCTAATGCAGCTACATACTATGTCACTGTACAGTGTATAAATAATCAATCTGTATTGTGTATTGCACATATAAATATATAAAATTCCTTCAGCTACATAACATCACGCCAAGGAACCAAAATTACCATTGATCCCCTTCACCATGAAATCCGTGCATATGGAAAGAAAGAGGCGAGATCTGACAAGTGCATAACTGATTGTGGTCCATAATGAATATATAGGCAATACAAGAGCTGGTGATAAGAATTTCCATATATCTGCATTAAGGGCATCTTCCTCAGATAATTGACTAGCTGTATCTGCTATTTCATTCAAACAGACTTATAAAAATGAACATTTACAATCATTTGGGGGCTAGATCTAAGTTGGTATTACTATTGTTTCATTACTTTCAGTTTTTTTTTAATTTTAATTTTTAACTTTAAAAAATGCTTTGTTTAACTGATGTCAGTAGAAGTTATTTCTACTTCTTGCAGGTATTTTTACTTTTCAGAGCAAGCAGGGAATAAATATTTATGATATAAAAAAAGAACAAACAAGAAATAGATGTGCAGCTCATGGCAACCATTGACTAAATCATTGAAACTGCACACCAAGCTTGAAAGAAAGTAGAGCTGCATACCTAAAGCTTGGGCAAGGATTAAAAATTTTTAAAAACTTTAAAAAATAATTTTTAAAAATCCCCCATTTTTTTTATTGTTGTTTTGGGTTTTTTTAAAGTTTTTTAAAAAAAAATTATTATTTTTTTATTAATGAACCCCTGGTGCAGGTCTGTCATCTGACTCACCACTGTTATCATAGACCTTAGCATAGAGGTGATTTCAAGCACATCCTTTAAACGAGTAGGGAAAAATTGAAGTGGTGAAGATTTTCAATTCTGTTGAGCAAGCTTGGGGTAAGCAGCTCTACTTTCTTATAAGCTTGGTGTACAGTTTCAATGACTTAGTGAATGGATGGATGATTTGCACATTTATTTCTTTATTTATGGAGTACTTACTTTTAATGTTTAGAAGAATTTTGGTTGCTTGTACATGTGATTAAAAATAAATTTGGTTGCTATGGAATTCAAAAATGGTTTGTAAAACTATCTTTAAATAGTTCAGAGATAGGTAAATGGAACTTGCAAGTAATTAGATAGCATTACATATATCAAGGAGCACCCATTTCTCAAACAATAAACAATTTTTTAATTTTCACCCGTGAACTTTAACAAACTTTGCAAAGTCTAAATGTTACTTTCTTGGGAATCTTGTTGTTCTTGTTGTGGAACTTCCTCTGACCACCAGTGCTGAGGTCCTGGTTCAATTCCTGATCATGGTTGAGTTTTTTCTTTCTTCCCCTCCCCCCCCCCCCCTTTTTTTCCCCCCTTCCCATGACCAAGTAAAAACATGAAATCATAATTGAGTGGTTTTTTGGTTGGAAATTTCCAGTCTTGTTTTTAATAATCTTTTCCTTTTTTGGTGTATATGGTACCCCTGTTATGCTAGTAGCGAATATTTTCTCTTTTTCATGTGGAGGGAGGGGGGAGGGGGGAGGGAGAAAGAGAGAGGGGGGGGGGGGGGGGGGGGCATAATATAGTGTAGTTGCTGATGTCCAATTATCCATGGAATTGTGCTTTCTGGACTGAAGCATAATATTTTGTACATCAACATATCAAAGCATTTTGAAACATTCTAGAAGGGGTGCCATTATTTTCTATGCTTGCAAGCCAATTTATGAGGGGATTTTTTTTTGGTCATTGTAGTGCGATACGAGGAGACATTTATATTTCAGCTATCTATTCAACCTATATAGAAAAATCAAAATTAGATTGCTTTTTTCCTCTTCTTTATTTATTTCGAGATTCAATGCAGACATATTTTTTGATTTCCTAATATTCTGATATGTAGAGGTGAAAGGGCTCTGAAATGCCCTGCAAAAACTAAATAATGGTATCTTATTCATGGATTATTACCCTGAACTTCGGATTCTTGATGCAATAATCATGCTAATGATAAATGTGATATCAACAGTAGAGATTCAAAAAGTTGGGTTCTATCAATATCAGCAGCACATTAATGAAATCGTTTAGGGAGCCATATGAAATCATACTCAAGAACTATTAGAACTTTTGAATATACAAATTGTTGTCCTTTTCAGTCATTGGACTTGACATATGCAGTTTTTCAATCACTTTAACATTTCGCATGTGTCCTTTATAAGTGCAGTTGCTTATGTCCAGTTTTCCATGGAATTTTGCATTTCTGGACCAACATGTAAGATTTCCACAACCACATATCAAAGCATTCTAAAACATTCTGGAAGGGGTGTCATTATTTTCTGTGTTTGTTAAGAAACTTTATGAGGTTTTTATGAGGTTTTTATGAGGTTTTTATTTGATTTAACTATTTTTATTGTTGTGTGGGAGGTTTATAAACATGTATATTTTCACATCTTATTCAATTTATTGCTTCAAATCGATATTCTCACTATTTAATTTTGCATAAATATGTAATTTTTCCAAGATTCTGCTGCTGAGTGTTTTATTATAGACTGGAGGACCTGTGTGATATGTGGAGATGGAGGGGATCTAAAATGCCCTGCAAAAAGTAATCATATATAGCTAGCAGGTTTTTTCAAACCAGAGTTTCAAATTATTCAGTCACTACCTGTCAAGGTCTTGTCAAGAGCTCCTGAAGTATGTATGCAAGGCACTTCCTTTGTGCTCAAGAAAATGCAAATGCAGAGACACTGGCACAGCTCTTTGCCACTGTGATGGACTGTGTGACAGTTAACCACATCAATATCTTAGTGTATAATCTATAGGAAGAAGAATATATCTTGGGGATAGAAAGGTTATTAACTGGTGTAAAGTCTTTAATAATACCATTATAGTGGTGGCACCCCTTCTGAAATGCATTAGTATGTTTTACCATAGATTTAATACCTGGAAGGCCCTGGGTTTTAAATCTATGGTTCTACTTGACCATTATGCAAAATTTCATGCTTTGGTCTGTGCAAAATTTATGTTTTGGTCGGGCAGTGCACAAAATTGACCTTAATCTACTACACTATAAAGAGAGAGGGAGGGGGGACTGGAGGGTTGAGCAAATTTGACGAGGTGCGTTATCAAAACACCGAGCCAACTCATCATAACAAACCTTCCTTCCAGTCTCCCGCAGTCAGACTGATTAAATCAGCGAAGGGTAGGTAAAGGGTTTGGCTATACGAGACTACCTTATTTCTTGTTCAAGCCCAGCACACTACTACAGCGACCCTTTACCTTTCGGTACTCCGCGGAAGACTTCACCTAATCCCATCCTGGCTGAACTCAGACACTGCACTTTCGCTTTTCCTGGGTAGTCTTGTTGACACTTCGACTAATCTAGATATTCCGGCACTCCTCCCATCGCTAGTAAGAGGTTGGAACTGACGAGATCTACTGAATTGCTGGAGAATGGGGAGGTGAATTTTTAAATAGGAAAACAGCACTAAGATTGTTAATCTGTATTCAGAGGAGTGTAGTGAGGGTGTATAGTTGGTCAGTATGACACTGGACATTTTTTACTGTTCATGGTCACTGAATCCCATTGAAGGGGCTGTGGAAGTCTGAATACACACCACCAACTTTGGTTTGGAATTTACGAGCATTATGCAGCTCTTGGTGGAGAGATTTTGGATAATCTTGCAGAATATCTGTCATGATTGTCAGAAAAGCAAGATCTAGCAACACCCATGCCTAGCAACACCCATGCCTAGCAACACCCATGCCTAGCAACACCCATGCCTAGCAACACCCATGCCAAAATGGGGGGCCTGGGCTAGCATACTATTCATACACTTACTGTTTGTTTCATGGAATGAAGATGTTAATATTTGAAAAATAACCTATTATTTTGATAACATTGAGAGAGTAGAGAGTGGCAGAGTTCCCTTACTCTTATGATAATGCATCATTAGCCTGCTGCATTTGTTGACACCATGGCACCACAATTGGTATAGCATTGTACAGTATAGAATTTTCCCAGATCGCCACTTACAGTGGTCATTATGCAACCCAAGACACTCAAATTTTGTATCTTACTATAATTCTCAATTTTTATTTGCTTGCTTGTTTGTTCTGTCAAATTTTGTATCTTACTATAATTCTCAATTTATTTGCTTGCTTGTTTGTTCTGTAACTCCTGCCAGGCAATTGGGTCTGAAGGGCTCAACTTTTCATGGTTTGATGGGGTCACCCTGGGGTGGTTATAGGGAAGTTTGGTGAAGATCAGAGTAAAACCCTGCCTGTGGGGCTATTTCCCCCAAATATTTCCTGGCTGTGATCACAACTCTATGCCTGAGTAAACCACCCCACTTACTACAATTGTGTAAACGCGCAAAACTGTACCCAAACCACTTCCAGCTCTTTTTCTTTACTTCTTTTTGAGCCTTGTAGGCCCAAACATCTAGGATGAGATAGCAAACAACAGATCTACGATTATATTAAGAGGTCTTTTTGTCTCCATCCATAGGATGGGTGCTATGCTAAAATATCCTTTAGGAGGGAGGGGGGGGGGGGGAGGGAGGGAGGGAGGGGAGGGGGGGGGGGGAGGGTGCTGTTGTCTCCATCCGTAGGATGGGTGCTATGCTAAAATATCCTTTAGGAGGGAGGGAGGAGAGGGAGGAGAGGGTGCTGTTGTCTCCATCCATAGGATGGGTGCTATGCTAAAATATCCTTTAGGAGGGAGGGAGGGAGGGGGGGGGGAGGGTGCTGTTGTCTCCATCCATAGGATGGGTGCTATGCTAAAATATCCTTTAGGAGGGAGGGAGGGGGGGGGGGGAGAGGGTGCTGTTGTCTCCATCCGTAGGATGGGTGCTATGCTAAAATATCCTTTAGGAGGGAGGGAGGGAGGGAGGGGGGGAGAGGGTGCTGTTGTCTCCATCCGTAGGATGGATAATTTTCGAGTTCCTAATGATATGTCAGCGTGATGTGTTGAGAATGATGTATTATCAGGATGTCTGGACTTATTGTGTTGTGTGCAGGGATAAAAGCGACAGTGGGAAGAGGAAGCGTCACAGTTCTCACCATAGCAGGTCACATGAAGATAATGACTCCTCATGTGATGGCACCTCCTCCAGCGACTGTGATTCAGACTCCTCCATTCACTCCTCCTGTACCAGTTCTCAAGCTACCAGCAGCAGCGAAGAAGAAAGACGAAGGAGGAGGAGGAAGAAGAAGAAGATGATGAGGAAGGCAAGTGAAGGAGAGAAGAAGAAGAAGCATAGCAAGGATAAGAAGAAAAAAAAGAGCAAAATTAAAAAATCTGGAAAGAAACATCTGGTGGTAGAATCAAGTAGGTTTATCTTTTAGTTCATAATTGTTCTTAATGTTTTTTTAACTAGAAAGGCATGTAAAAATATTTTCCACCGCACATCCAGTGCTTGCGTGTGGTATCTATAGGAACTCTGCTGTTGTTGATTTGACATGCTACGAAGCCGGACATTTTCCCTCCCTCTTTTACCCTTTGTCTCTCTCTCTCTCTCTGCTATCAAGCAGTTAGTTTGCATGTTTGTAGAATAAATAATAACTCATGCACTCTATGAATGATAACCACCTCGACCTATTTTTGTCATTTTGTCCTTTGGATTGCAACTTCAGCTGAGGTTCTCTGCTGATTGCAGTCGCCATTTTTAATTCCTCATATGCGCACACACACACTCTCTGTAGAGGATAAGATCACCATGGACGATTTCTATCTCAGGAGTGCAGAGTTTCGGACATGGCTCTCGAAAGAGGTGTAGCCTTAGCTGTCATGTGATGTGCAGTTTGCGTTATGTTGCCTAATGCATGTTTCTCTTCTCTTTCTTGTTGGTTACCACCCAACCACTGTGGATATGGCTACGTTGCCATGGGTATTGCCCGTTACTGTGGGAATTTTTGTGTTGCTACCATGGATGCTGATACAATGCCATGGATACCCTCTGTTTCCACGGAAACTCCCAAACCTTTCTTGATTGCTTCTGTGGATATGCCCCTCTGAATGGTGCAGAGGAGTGTGTTTTTTAGTGACCTCACCACAGAGGAGTCAAGGGCTCTGTTCAAGACGTTTGCCAGCAAGTGGAACAGAGGGAGACTAGGCAAGGTAATGACCAATACCCACTTGTGCACGCACATAATTGGCTACTTGGTCTCTGTGACGATGGTTCAGTACCTGGCTTACACAAATAGGCTTTGCTAAGGTGTCACCTTACCCACTACTGGCCTTGGTAATGTAATCTTACCCCCATCATAAACCTTTGTTTGGTGCTTGGTGCACGTATTGATGTGGTGTGCAGTGTACCTCAGGGTCAGTGGGTTAAGCATTTGTTTGACTTGTTATCAACGTTGCAGGACTACTACAAAGGAATACAAAGTTCAGACGTGCAACATGGCACTCAGTCCAATTACCAGTGGAAAGTAAGTATCTCTGTATTCATGCTCTTCACTGGGGCTGTTGAAACAATCGTTAGTGTTGATGCCTTGAGTTGGGGGCTGGTGAAAAAATCATGTGAATCGATGCCATATATGTGATTTATACTCTGGTTGCCAACTCTTTTTTTTTTTTTTTTTTTATTCTTCGCTTTCCCCTTCATTTTTTCCCATTTCTCCCTTTTCTCTCTCTCTCTGTCAGTTTTCCTCTGGAGTTCGTTCCAGCGACCTGCAGACGGTGAGAGACAATGTGTCTGTGTGGAGTAGTTCCAAGGCCAGCGAGGGCCCTTCTGCCAACTCAGCAGACGTCTCTGTTTCTATTAGAGCATCAGCTTCAGCAAGTCACAGTGTGTCAGCTTCTGTTGGACCACTTCCAGTGTCCAAGGGAGCTCCAAGGATGATAGGACCCTCAATGGGACCTGTAAGGTCTGGGGCCAAGTGCTGGAGGGCCTTGGTCCTGTCCTTAGCCCCTCATTGACTTGTTCTATGTGGCAGTTTATGGTGGGGGGGGGGGGGGGGATATTATATGATTGATGCAAACATGAATAAGGTGAAACCCAATCAAACAAATGGACTGTCATGTTAGCTTAATTGTACATGACATTGTCATTACTATCATTATATTTTGTATTTTTGTTGTTGTTTATTCCTGTTTGCTTGTGGACAAGTGCCTATCTAGCACAGCCTCTTGCTTGAAGGCACTTGAATTTGCTAACTTGCTTCATGTAAAATTTTGCCACCAAAAGCCTCAAACTTGCAAACATGAGCAGCTTCATCCAGTTTTACTATTTTTACACACTCCTCTCCAGCTGGTCCTTGATAGGCTCTTATGCTGCTGTTTGCTAATTATTCACCACTTGGGGTGAGTGCTTGCTACATAAGAGGCACTCACTTGGTACTTCACAGAAGTGTGGATCTTTTCAATTGAAAGACAAAATTGAAATAAGACCTTTCCCTCCTCCCCTGGAGTTGTAGATATTATTAAGAATCACATGATACAATAAACTCTATAATTATTAACAGCTTTCTTGCTTCTATTGTATGTCTATCTGTCTGTCTGTTTGTCTGTCTGTTTGTTTTGTACCGGTCTGTCTGTTGTTTTTTTTGTGCCTGTCTGTTTGTATCATTGTGTGTATGCATACCTGCAGGGCATCGTTGGCCCTTCACATGAAGATGTATATGAGAGGGAGCAGGAAAGGGAGAGAGAGAAGGCAAGGATGAAGATGGACAGGAGAGACTTCAGGAAGCAGCAGGAACTGGTAAGGCGTTGGCTATGCCTGCCATGTGTGAGTTGTTTGAGGCTGAGAGATAAACTACTACCACAAACAAGGCAGTAGATTGCAGTAGGCAGAACCATGGTATCCACTGGGTACACCCAGCCACACTGTCTCTACAACTGAAGGTTAACTTCCTGCAACATTCCTCACACAGCAGTGCTACCTCCCTACCTACACCACACTAATGGACACCCCCTCAAGCTTAGCCTGGCCATGACACAATCCTATCCTTTAACAGCAGCAGGAGTACCAGAAACCACCACACACTGGGCATGCCCAGAATACTGAGATTACATACTGTGTCAATTGAGATCATTTTTACACTAGAAGGTAAGGTAAAGGAGAGAGTTGTGATCAGCTCAAGCTTGAGACATTCCCCCACCTTTGCCCTGAGGTGCATAGAAGAAAAAAAAGGTCCCACATGAACACTTCATCAGGCCACTAGCTTTGCATACACAACACTGCAATTAAATGGATCATTCTTCAGTAACTATGCACATCTGGAAACTGACACACAAACACAAAATAAAATACAACAAAAGTACAACCAATCTCCCCTCCCCCTCCCAGTAAAGAACAAAGCAACAGTAACAACCTCTGTTCAATTCGTTATTTCACACTTCTCCATTGTGCCACATGGGTATTAATAAGTAACCGCCATGACCAACATGTCCAATGGATATGAAAGAGAAGGCGGCCTTTGATCCCACCACCTGAGATGTGTTCACTCCTGCCAATATTGAGCCTTGAGTGCTCCATGGAGGCAGTTTGGACATTGCTTGAGCTGTAAAACTCTCTTTGGAGTGATATCCGCATAATTATGTTTGGTGAAACAAGACACTGCCGATTTTTAATTTATTTTCAACAATAATTTTTTTATGCAACAGCGAATATTGGTTAATTGTATCCGTTGACAAAACTGGTATTGCATGATATTGGGGTGGTGATATTTTCCTTCTCTCTGTTAGCAAATGCTTATCCTCCCAAGCCTCTGTAGTTAGGGGGGCAGGTTTTCAGGGATGGACAAAGGGTATGGTACAGATAGTCCACTTTATATTTCCATTAAATAGTAAATAAGAGTGGCAGTGGTAAAAGATAGAGTAATTAAGTGGGGAGGGAGGGAGGGAAGGGCTTTAGCCTCAAAGTTCAGATCAGTTATATATCACCAAACGAAATCTGTACTGTGATTGGTTGGCATCAACCTGCCCTACCTGACATAGGTAATTTCTATTGCATATGTTATATGTTGACGCCATGGTGATGAATGGAATGTTGTTTGTTTATTGTTGTTGTTGGTGTGGCACGAGTAGGTAATGGAGGAACTTGTCCCTAAGGCTACTGGGAAGGAAGCCAGATTGGAGAAAAAGAAAGTCAGGGCTGACAGGAAGAGGGAGAGAGAGATGAGTCCAGGTGAGTACAGCTAGTCTTCTCTCATGAGTTCTCCTTCTCTGTGTGTGTGTATGTTAGAATCTTGTGCATTCCTAACACAATTATTAGTTAATAGCGATTATTTAATATTTGTTGTTTTGTTGTTGTTTGATACAGAATTGGGAGATCCTTCTTCAGTGTATGGCACAAGGTAATAACTTCATGTCTTTTTATGGACACGTACATATGTTGGAACATTGCTGTTAATTGACTGCTCATGTGCAGAGACAATGTGGGGAATAGAACAACAGGGTGCGATTTTTTTTTTACATTTGTTTATTTGTTGTTTACATGATTTATCCACGGTTGTCCCCGGCAACAGCTCCAGCAGCATCAGCAGTAAGGTCAAGGCTCGTCAGGAACAAAGGTCAGTCATATGTAGTTTTTATCCTTTACTGAACACTAGTGATCAGCGAGGGTTAATGTTTAGGAGGGAAGTGATGTCATAGCATAATCTTCTGCAGAATGCTTCATCACATATCAAACACATGCACCCACAGTCATCACTCAGCACAGACAAGATTGAGCAAGGCAACACTCTCCCTCACATCTCCATAAAATGGTCACTACACACATCTTACTTATATTTTATTTGTGTACCCTGCCTGCCTTGCCTGCCTGCCTGCCTGCCTGCCTGCCTGCCTGCCTGCCTGCCTGCCTGCCTGCCTGCCTGCCTGCCTGCCTGCCTGCCTGCCTGCCTGCCTGCCTGCCTGCCTGCCTGCCTGCCTGCCTGCTTGTGCCTGCTTGCTTGTGTAACTGCAAGAAAAAAAACTATTTTGAACCACAAGTGCTATTAGTACCATGTTGATGTCTGTGTTATTGCATGCACAGTTGTCATTGATGTACTTATTCATAATCCCGAGGTAACTGAGGGGGTTTCTATTTGGTCTGAATTGTTTCGGCCTCAAAGGTGTTAGCGACTGCGTTTATGGATGCATTAGATTGGTAAATGACTGAAAGTAAGAATGTGTTACATAATCAGTTTAAATCATCTAGTGTCAAGGGATTGCTCTTGTTCGAAGAACGACTTCTTCACCACTGGTACGATTAGAACTGGACGGAGAGTCATATTATAAGGTCTCGGCTATCACAATCTCAAGTAGTGGTGGAGGAGAAATGGGAGCATATTGCAATGCTCTGGCATAATTCATATGTACACTGCTCTTGGGAGTATCTACCAAATGCCCATAATAACAATATGTGGCTCCTCCTCCTCCCAGACATAATAGAGTGTATGAACTATTAAGTGTGAAACCTACTGCAGTTGTTGCCTCTGTGCTGCACATGGAGTGTATCTCTGCTGACTGTCCTGTGGCATACAACCTCTTGTGTTTGGTGTGACTGTCACATGATCAAATTCACACATGAATTCTGCATATAGTATCCACTTGATCATGTGCAAGCTCCTTATTGCTGGCAGTATATATATATATATGTGTGTGTGTGTGTGTGTGTGTGTGTATATATATGTATATATGTATATATAATGTATATGTATATATATGTATATATATGTATATATGTATATGTATATGTATATATATATGTATATATATATGTATATATATATATATATATATATATATCTGTGGGATCTATTCCCTCCTCCCTTCCCCTCCCCTCCATGATGACTCCTGTCTTTGGTCCTTGTGTGCAGACACAGCAAAGCCACTGCAGCGATCCAGCGCATCTCCGACTACAAGGCTAAGGAGAAGGCCACAGCCGAGGTAACTGGCATGTGATCTCTACACTATAACAATGGCAAGGTTATTTTATGATGATCACAAAGTAACTCTGACCCTGAAGTGACTATGACAATTTAAAAGTAACGAGACAATTATGAGGTAATTACAATAATTGGTTAGCTATGACAAATATGGGGTATCCTTTGCGACTATGAGGTAACTACCATGATTGACATACATGTAACCATGGCGATGACAGGACTATTATGATGGGAAATAATGTCACTCCAGAGCAGCAGAAGATGGAGACATTTATTAGAATGAGGAGTGTATTCATTGATGGTGCTTGTTGAAGCAGATGTTTCCAACCTACTATTGTCTGTCCGCATCTGCTTCTCTTCCTCTGTAGCCCTGCCCTTCAGCCTGCCTAGACGTGGTTTATTGCCGCTTACTCAAGCCAGCCCTAGCTAGCAGCCACACTAGTAATCCTTCCTGGCTTGCACATGTGCCAACTGCTACAAAAATGAAACCACAAATCATAGAATAACTTTTAATTAGAAACAGGTGAGGAGCCTGCCAGTTGGTGTGCCGCATTGCAAAGGCAAAATGATTTCTCAACTGTTGTGGCAAATTTCAATGTTGCTGAGAGAGAGAGAGAGCAAGTAAACCACGCCATCAAAATGTCTGCTCTCTTTACTACCTTGTGAAATGTAGTGCCCACCTTTAACTTGACTTTGGCACCTTCACTAGTGATGATATCGACTAGCATGGGAAAGGATGTGGACAAACTAATCATGTGGTTAACATGTTCTAGCCATTGATACAGTACCTGATCTCAGGTTACAGTTATAACTTGTTTATTGCATTTATGACATTTGTGTGCACCTGCACATGGTAGAGCTTATAGAGTGCAGTCACCCTCACTCAGAGCATCCTTAAATGCAATGCATTGTCTGTCCCTCCCATACCAGAACAAGAGATCCTATATTAACCCCAATCATGCCTGCAGTGTCAGTCCTATAAAATATTATTTATAGACATCTTATTTTCTTCATGTTTCTTCCATAAATGATGCATCCTTGTGCAGGCAATCATGGAGATGGCTCGTGCTCATAAGAAGGATGGAGCCTTGTGGTAGCCAATGGCAACAGAGGAACTTGAACCCTCATGCACCCTCTTGCTGTTGCCATATCTCTGTGTGTATGTTATTTTTGTGTTGTTCGTTCTTTAATTAATTGCAATTGTCTAATTATGAGAGTGGGTCAACCCCCCTGCTTGTGGAGACATGGAAATGGTCGTTTGTGTCACGGGTTTATTTTGTGATATGGTACTAATGTACGCAGGACTATTGTTGAAGGAATTCACTGGCAAACATTTTGGAAAATATTCATAGAATAGTACACAAGGATGTCCCCTCACTGACAGGATCTTGAGTTAGCATAATCCATTAGGACATAAAAGATATCTATTGACACTGGGAAGATTACGGCACTAATAGGGATACATCACTTCAGTGGGATCAATGAATTCAATTTAAGCCAGAAATTTATTTTTCCATATTCAAAACTTCAGCTACCCTGGCCAACCAATTGAGAAATGTTATAATTTAGACAAACCTATCTCTCTCACACACACCATTGTGTAAAGAAGAATTCAATCAGGGATCCAAATACATTAATGCCTGTTATAATAACACCAATTAGTGTTAAATATTGTACACCAGTCTTGCAAGAACTTGGTATCAAACAGGTGACATCATCAGGAAAAATTAAAGATGTGTTGTCAACTTCATCAGGTCTTGATAGGCAGCTGTTTTTGGCTTTGTGCAAGTACACCATACCAAAGGACGACTGAAGTGTTTATTTTTTTATTCGAAGCTAATGGACATCTAAAAAGATGTCCTTGGGGAAATGAATGACCCTATTTAAGTCACACCTGTTGAGGGTCTGCTCTGGGTTTGTTCCACTGCAGAACACCGACATCAAATACATCAGACAACCAACCACATGAGACCTCTCCACTTCATTAATGAGACACAGCATACTATCAAATACAATTTAATTAAATTAATTGTCATATCTTCCACATATCACATCCCAACTTGTGTCTGCTTCACATAGAGATAACTCTTCCTCATAGCAATCCATACAATACTAACAATAAATACAACAAAACTAAAATATGGGCGTGGCATGTTGTGCTGCCACCACATATATCTTACTTAACCTAAATAAAATCTAAAAAGTTACTAGTCAATCCACTTCAATTACATATTACAGCACATGTTTAGGACATGTTCCCTGGGGCTACTTGCTCCACGTAATTTCCAGGGAAAAGCCCGGTCTCTGAGCCACACGAACCCTCGTACCAGCCGTCGTCATTCTTCTTGATGACATAGATAATGGCTCCAGTGGAGAAGGTCAGTTCGTCCTCCTTGTCCTTGGTGTAGTCGTAGAGAGCCTCCACTGCAACAGAACACAACCACAGGACAACACATACAGATACTCCATCACAAGTGGAGCCGATGGTTGTAATTACTGCTAACACTCCACTCGTTCCATACTCTAAATGATTTTCTATATAAATTCATGGAATGTTTGGACTCTGGAGAGTTCATTACAGATTATATTTCACCAGAGACATGTGCAGATAGTAATAGATACCATTAGACACTCTCTCTCTCTCTCTCTCACACACACACACACACACACACACACACACACACACACACACACACACACACACACACACACACACACACACACACACACACACACATCACTCCCTCCCCCCAGACACAAGAGGGAGAGCTGCAGGTCCTAACCTCTCTGTACCAACTATCTTCAGTTGTACATGAAGTAATTGTCAAGTGAGCACCATGATGCATGTGCAACCTGGAAATTTAAAAGTTGATACTAAATATCCCCCAAATTTGAGGTAATAAAGAAAAGTGGGCAAGGTGAAGAGCAAATTTAATCCCCCCCCCCCAAATAATCAAAAAATATATAGCATTTTTGGAGAGATTTTTTTTTGTCTGCTGTAGATATTTATTAAAATAAAGTAACAACTGCATGTCACAAACTAGTGCAGCTGCTTCTGTCACTGTTGAACCATGACTGTACGAACCTTTCTCCAAGTACTTGGTGGGGATGCTGGACTGGGCAGGGATGTTGGCCTGGGGTGGGGGAGGGGGAGGAGGAGGAAGGTCAGGTCCCTTGGAGCCAGTCTTGCGTCGGCCCAGCTGTGCCTTGAGGATGTCACTGGGGTCAAACCCTCCTCCTCCACTGGATGGGGAAGGACGGGACACAGAGGGACGAGAGGCTGCTTGAGTGGTCGGCTCAGGAGGCTTCTTAGCTGTGTGCAGTCAACAGAAAGAAAAAAGGGGAGGGGGGAAGGAGACTTTAAAAGTAAATAGCTAAGCACCTGGACAACACTTACTGCTGAACCCCATTGGTGGAGGAGGAGGGGGAGGTGGGTTGCCGGCCCCACCTGGGGGTGGAGGAGGGGGAGGTGCAGGCACGCCCACCGGTCCAGGCGGTGGTGGAGCAGCAGTGGCCCCTGTTGGAGGTGGGGGAGGCACATGAGCCGGAGAGGTGCGTTGACTGCTGAAGGAGTCGCCACGCCCACGAGGCTTCTGTGCCACGCTAGGAGTAGGCCTGGCCGGCCTGCTGGAGATGGCTGGCCCACCACTGTCTCTCTTGGAGTGTCCCGGGAGAGGAGCGGCAGGTTTAGGTCCTCCCACTGAGGACTCTGCTCCTGAACAACCAGCGGTGTCCCGAGGCAGAGTGGAGGCAAACTTGCTGCCTGTTTGCTTCAGCTTGACATTGAGGGGGTTGAAGCCAAAGAGACCACCGCTGCTTGGAGCACTAGGAGCTGGTTTGGGCTTGGGTGGCTGCTCAGTGGCCCGTGGCAATGTGGTGGCCTTGACTCCACCCATAGGAGGTGGGGGAGGAGGAGGGGGAGGGGCACCTGCGCAATAATGTCATCAGTGACCATGGATGGAAAAAGAAAAAAGAAAAAAAAAAGGCATACAAATAGTTAAATTAGCTTACATTTCTACTTAAAATGAAATAAACGAACTCAAGCAGTTGGACATAGTGACACCCATGCCATGACTATTGCTAAGTCAACATCATGTAAATTGTTTGATTGTGACATCCGTTGATTTTATGAGAAACACGCAGAAACATTTGCACAAGCCATGGAAATTTCACATGTACATGAATAGTAAGTACAAGCACTGTGCTGCTATGAATATGTCATGTGCACTGTACAACAAACAATTGACCAGATCACACACTCACCTACTCACATTCACACATACCCACACTCTCACACACCCGCACGTACACGCTCACTCTCTCTCACACACACACTCTCACTCACTCTCACACTGGTAAAACATTTGCATCCAATGAAATAAATGTGCGAGTTAGAATAGTAGCTAGTTCTGGATGCACAACCACTTAATTCTGTATAATTATTATGCTGGAAAAAATTAATAGAAACAAGTCTCCAAGAGCACATACCACAATATGGTACTTTGAACTCTGAATAGCTCCCAGCACATGCAACCCACACATTGACAAAAAAAAAAAAAAAAAAAAAAAAAAAAAAAAAAACTCCCCACAGATCAATCAGTGTTGATGAGGTCGATAAACACGTACGTTAGTGATAGGTAATATGGAATACAAGGAGAAAGTAATGTTTTGCTTGGTTGCAAAGCATCCAAGGAATATTTCACACATGAAATACATATTTTATCTCACAAATTCAGTACCAAAATAATATGATTAGCAGAACATCATATCAATGATAATCTATTTTTATATGTTAGATATCCATTTGCAGCTTCGCCTGCAAGATTAACAATGTTGTGGTGTTTGCTGCTCAGTTGATGTGGCCAACACGTGTGTGTACATGTGATGTGCTACACACAATTGTTAATGACCACTTGCATCATTCCTCGCAAAGTTAAACTATTCATATAAATAAAAATTGCCCTCCATTTCTCTCAAATTGATTATAAGTCAATCAATTGTTGAGAAGTTCAAGGTGCACAACATTCCTTGTCTTTTAATCAGAGGACCAGTTTACAGCTCTGTGGATATGAGAAGGGAACCAACTCTCAATGCAGCCACAAATCCATGCCAATGGATGAAAACTGGTTCCTTCAATCATGACTTCACTTCCCTCAGAATTGTCATTTTTTCCTTCCCCATCCCCCCCCCCTTTTTTTTCCAGGCGAAATATTTCCTTGTTTGGTGCAAAACTAATACAGCTGTTCCAAAGCCGAACTCATTACAATACAGCTGCTCCCACTAGCCTGCCTAAAATGGCCTTTTTTTCACTTCTGCCCACTATCAAAATTTAAAATAACCACACTACTGTCTAAAGAGCTACACTTTCATTCTTTTGATACCCCTTGACTCTGTAGTTTCAAAATTTAACAGATATATAGCAGCAGGCATACACACATATAGCTATTTATAAGTAAATTTACTTATTTAATTTTTTTAAATTCCATCCCTTTCAAAAAGAATTACCTTCACCATATTTTTCTATAATTTTCCCCCCTCTCTCTACTCCCTCTCCCTTTCCAATATAGCAGCTTGAATTAGTCTGTCTGAAAATATCCAATTTTGTCACTTCAAAATTAAAGGGGTGTATGGTTGAGAATACATACAGAGTAAGAGCTATTTATAATCTATATACTTATTTAGAATTTTTGATTCTCTTGCACCCTCAAATTTTTGCAGTTTGAAGACAGTTGAGGTTTATCAGAGAATTTTGTAGTATATTTTTGATATCATGTATTAAACAGTGTGCACTGTACTATCAAGAGAATACAACTTTCCTTAGGGTTTTTCAATACAGCTGCTCCCATTAATCAACCTTAAACTGTCTTTTTTAGGTCACTTTTATCTACTATAACTTGAATATGAATAAGTCTTCTTCAAATTTAAAAATCACATAAGTGGGTGCAGAGCTTGATTTCCATTTTTTAAAATTTTTATACCACTCTTGACTATACAGCTTCAAAATTGAAGGAATGAATAGCAGGCACGCATACACACACAAATTAAGAGCTATTTACAAGCAGATTTCACTGATTGTGTGAAAATCAACACCTTACCAGGTCCTCCTGGAGCGGGTGGAGGGGGTGGTCCTCCGAGGGAAGGAGGAGGGGGCGGCCCTCCAAGGGTAGGTGGAGGGGGAGGTCCCCCGAGCATAGGAGGGGGAGGAGGCCCACCAAGAGGTGCAGGAGGAGGGGGAGGAGCACCGGTGAAAGGAGCCATGGACGGAGGTGCTGGCATAGGAGGCCCCCCAGGAGAAGGAGCAGGTGGACGAGAGCTGGGGGGCATCCCTGTGTGGATCACATATCATAATAATAGCTCACATCATTATCACATGATAGCCACATGGTAATCACATGCGCTAACAAACTTAAAACGAAATGGAAAGTCAATCCCGAGCAAGAAATCAGATCAGAAAGGTAAAAGTACATCCTGTAACCAGTGCATATACTATGAAAGAAAATGGGTGTCTTGCTCATGACAACAACTAGTAACAACGCCTGGTAATACTGCTCTGTGTTATGGTCACAGTCTAGTTTAGAATAGAATAAGGATATGTTATTAGAGGGTGACTCACCAGCTGGAACAGGTGGTGGAGGAGGAGGTGCTGCATGGGCGTGAGACTCGGGAGGGGGAGGGGGAGGGGGAGGAGGTGGAGCATGCTGGACACCTGCATGGACCAAGGCATACACACTTTGTAAATAATAACATTACCACAGACACCAAATACCATTGATTAGTGAGTATATTACCATAACCTTCACCCCAGGCTATTAGGGATGATTCTTTAATGCATTTTCCTGCCAAAATAGCGTTTATTAAACTTCATCAGTAGCCTATATCTGGCATAGTGTCTGAGTTTTACTATCTTGTGATAACACAATGTATTACAATGTACCTATCATGATAACACAATGTATTACAATGTACCTATCATGATAACACAATGTATTACAATGTACCTATCCTGATAACACTAATGCAGGTTTTATCTACAGCAAAAGCAGACCTAGTTCATACAAACCATTGTTTTACATACTCCAAACAAAAGCTTATTGGTGGGTTATGAATGATGATAACCTGGAGGTATGTATTGTCCTGTGCATGACCAGTAGGCAGTAATACCAAAGGGAAATTGTGTGCTTTAAATGTGGATCAAGGCTCCTTCCAAGACTTGAACAAAGTACTGAAAAATTACTCTAGCATGAAAAATCTCTAGTCATCAAACAAATATTATCATACACTCATCCATAATTTATGCTAATATCACATTAAGGCTGATTTTGAGAACACACATTGGTATTCCCCCCTCCCCCCCTTCCAAAAAATCCTAGATATACCCTGTTCATGTGTTTACTGTAATCACTAATGAATGCAATACAGGCAACAATCCAGTCAATATACACGTAGCAATCAGGTTCATTGTCCTATATTTAGCATATTAATAAAGATCATTACAGCTATGGTTATAAGTTTTTAGTACTATCTTAAAAGCATGTAGAAACAGATCAAGATTGGATGCAGTTTTGAGGACTAATGCACCCACACTTCTTCAGACTTACCCAAGGGCAGGGGAGGAGCTCCCATCGTAGGAGTATGAGAAGGAAGTCCAAGTCCGGAGAGTGTGTCGTACAAGGTGGTAGGTGGGGCAGGTGGGGGTGGAGCTCCGAGCATAGAGGGGGGTGGGGCAGGTGGAGGAGGTGGCTGGTACACTGAGGGAGGCGGGGCTGGAGGAGGCGGTGCCCCTGGCATGGAAGGAGGTGGAGGAGGGCCTGGGGGCGTACCTGCTCCAAACTGTTGGGAGGCATGTGGAGGGCCGTTCACTCCCATAGGAAAACCTGACGAAACAGGAGAGAAGGGAACAGAAATTGACTTCAGACATTGCAACTCACACAGAGCAAAACATTATAGCACCATGTCCCCCAAAATACTAGCAATTCACACATCCCACCAGCACCTGGAAGAAAGAGATGCAGGATGATGTTAACACCTGTTGATTGGAACATGCTCAATTGTGCCCACGCTCACTATGTAACGGCTTGCTGTGCACAGGCCAGAGCAAATGGAGGGACCGATCAACTGATCAAACCACCAGATTCTCTGGTCCACACAGGAACAAGACAGCATAGACCATCAAGACCACCATCAGATTAAGACATGGTTGTGTGCATGCTCACGCATATTTGTGGTTCAGTCACTAGCACCATCTGCTCACAAATTTTGTCTCTCTTTCCAAGAACCCAACACATGATACCTTGATGTGCTCCTGTTAGAATCTATGCTGAGTGTGCATCTTTGTAAATATTTTAAAAAGCAACAATGTTATGTACACCAGAGAGAGACATGAATATATTCCGCTGCTCCACATATAGATGGTGTAAATATATTCGGTCCCTCTATGAGGGGGTGGGTTTGTGGGTCGCTCAATAATACATGCCACTGGGAAAAAAAGGAGAGGAAATGTTGAGAAGCTTCAGTATAAACACCAACACCATGGCAACTAACTCACCTTGATCTGGTGCTGCCTGGCCAGGGAAAGTGGGAGGAGCCACCGGAGCCATGGGAGCAGTGGGCGGGGGAATGGGGGCAAAGTTGGCCCCTGGTAAGGAGGGCTGCTCCACTGGGATGGGCCTGCCTGACGGACCAGCATTCCCGGCACCACCAATGCTCATCGCAGATATGGAGCCCGTCATAGAGTTGCGTCCCAGAGAAGAGAGATCAGGTGACTGTCACATGACAACAAGAGCAAATGTAGACACGAATGATTATGATGTACATGCAAACAATAATACCGAAGAGGTCAATGAATATGCTTGATGAAATAATAGGGTGTGGTCTAATTAAAAATGCCTCACACCTTGTAGATGTTGTTAAAAATATGGGGAA
The DNA here is from genome assembly GCA_963969325.1 of Lycopodina hypogea. Classification (NCBI taxonomy): domain Eukaryota; kingdom Metazoa; phylum Porifera; class Demospongiae; order Poecilosclerida; family Cladorhizidae; genus Lycopodina; species Lycopodina hypogea. The sequence goes on from OZ017787.1 coordinate 9,906,293, forward strand.
AAAAAACACACATGATGACGTTTTCTATTAAAGGCCAATGAGTTCAGTGATATGATAGATTGGGAAGGAATATGGGGATAGCGGACACCACATATACAATTACAACACCTAGCAATCAGCCACAACCACATAAACCACAGTACAACTTGTCGATTTATTACAACTCACAAGCAAGTCTGTATTAGTTTGAGACGCACATGCACCGACACTCTAAAACATGCACGAATACACACACACACACAGAGCTGGCTTGTTATCACAAACCTCACCTCTTTCTTGGTGTATCTGTCTTCAATGCCTCGAGTGGACTCCATGCCTTTAGTCCCATGGCCAACGTTATCTAGAGACTTGAAGTCCCACTGATGTCGGGTAAACTTCTGTGCTCGCTCCTTCTGTGAGGGAGCCACCACCTTCTGTGTCCTTGTGATGTTCTTGCTGCTGGCCAGGGTTCCAATCTCTCGACGAGACACCTTCTCCCTGTGTATGTCCACCGCCTGCAGAGAGAGAAATAGAGAGAGAGCCAGGGAAGATAGAAGACATTGGGGAAAGAAAGGTTTAAAATTTTGGAAAGAACACAAGAGCAGTGTGGGTAAGGAAGGGGTGAGTAGGACAGCTGATAGGGAAAGGTAGAAGCGAGCAAGAGATAATTATAGGACAGTGAACTGGCTCCCTTAAGTGAAATTTACATGTATTAGAGATGTGATACTTCTCCTAATGAATACACACATACACAGACAGAAACAAGTATTGCACACGTGTACGTCCATAGGAACACATTTCTTCATGTGGGAACAACACTCATTACAAGTAAGCAAGCATGATGAGGCTGTACGTCAACATCCCATAAGCAAGCTTGTAAATTATTCTGAATACTGTAATGGAATGAGCGTATACACAGTTAATATAATCAATAACGCCTAGCCTGGACCCTGTATCCAAGTAGCCTCTGTCCAACAATATTAAGCCTCAGACCAAACAAACTACTTTAAGGTTCAGATCAAGTAGATCAAGCAGCCCTGATCTCAAATCTAGTAAACTAGAGCCTCAAAACCTAGCCACAAGTAGCAAGAGAACTTTCATAAATATGTAGAACTAGGCATTAGGTTAGTTGTTCTTGGTAAATCAGGGCTGGGTATCCTCATAAATGTGTGGGTTAATGATTACAGAACTCGATGAATGGAAAATGTCGTAAAACTTAGTTGGTATAAATAGAAGTTAAAGAAGAAAAAACCACAGCAACATCGACAAAAAATATCAGCAAGAAACACTCCACTTCCACAATTAACAATTTATCTTTGATCCCTTTCATTATTTCGATGAAAAGTAAGAGTAGTTTGGAAGTCATCTCAGATTAACTACTCCGAGTTTACAGGCCACAACAATTCCCTGTAATGCACAAAGTCTCTGGCTTACAGCGCTAGTTGACACATTACCATGCACCACTGAAGATAGAGATGGCTCTAGAGAAAATGCAGTGAGAGACTTTACCATATGCCAGGTCAGGGGAAGGGAGAGTACTCCCACTAAGCCAGACCTCATACATGTTTATTAATATGATGTGTGCTGGAAATGGATCGAACAAGATAGCATTGCTGTAGCTGAAAAGGATCTTCTGTTCCCGGTAAGTCTGCTAGATTGCTGCCCTAACAAGTGCAGGTGTCTAGAATGCCTGTGAATAGGCAGGCCCAGTGCACTATGACATCACCAGACATCATGGCAAGTTCAACCAACAGCTCCAAATAAACTGCACAATTTTCTTTGTAAAGGAGTCTCAGATCTCATCAGCTGAGAATGTTGTACCTCCCCTTCCATTAATGATAGAGAACAAATACGAAGACCTCTCCACCCCTGCATCCATCAATACTAGAGTCACAACTAAGACCTATCACCACCTACCACTACATCTACAGTCAAAGCTCTTCTCCTGCATGCCTCCTCTGACACCCCCCCCCCCCCCTCTCCTTTCTCTTTCCCTCTAGTCTGTCCAATTCTATAAACAGTCCTTGAAGGATGAGGAGAGCATGAGTTTGCCCACAGGGCAAGTGCAAGCCTCTTCTGTAGCTGCACCATCAGTCTTACGCCAATGATCAATCAAATTGTGTTAAAATGGGGTTACACATATTTGCATTAACATGAGAGATTAAGCATGTCATGGGTGGATGTTTTAACACCACAAAAATTAACTGTAAGGCTATAGGTCTCACAGTTGCCATTGCTAACATTGCATGTAAATATCTCATGAAGCAGGAACCGACCTCCATTTTCCCCTCCTATCCTCGTGCACAGAACAGGTTAGGGCTGATCAAGGATTATTTAATTTTAGTTACTATTATTCAACTCTGTCAGGAGGGGTGGAGCACTAGATGATACAGAAACTAGTACTTCTATCAAGTTTTTCTTTCAGGAAGGAAAGTGGTGGCTTAAGTGGACTATATCAACTAGCTTTAAATGGAGTAAAAGATGAGTTCATTTCTGATTCACACAACCTTATCTGTACATCCATATATATATTAAGCTAAAATCTTTTTACATAAGTGAGTTGAGTCTCGCAATGACCGGAACAAATAGTTTTACTGATTATAATGAAACTTAGTATTTATGGTCATTGCATACCGGGGAATGTTTATGCCTGGTTTTTGTTCATAAAATCTCTTCTTTTTTTTTTTCATGTTCCTTGAGTAATTATTCATGATTGCAAAAAGAAAAAAAAAGAAAAAAAAGAAAGATTGCAAATCTTGAAAAAGTACAGATTGGTGAGATAAACCACAGCTAGAGTAAGCTTGCTGATGATGCAATACATTCAATGCTACTACAGTTGGTAAAGGGTCTATACTTGAGGGACTTCAAGTTTAACATGCTGAAAGAAGAGGCGGGTGATTGGCACAAGAACATTTACTGCTAACAGTGTGAAGTATTCCCGTTCAGAAATGAAGGGCAAAAAGTGCTCATCAATCTATCAGTGGTACCAGGCCAGTCAATATTGAACCTGTCTGGCTTAGGGGTAGACCACTATTGTTTCATGAAACATTTGCAGTATTTTTCACTACATTTCAATATTTTTGATATTCGTGCATACGTTTGTTTGCTTTCTAACACTGTGTCCTTCAATTGAATATATTAATTGTATCATGTATGTTTGAATATTGAATCAGTGATTGTATTGTTTGTGTGACCATAAATAGAGCTCTATGTATAAGCTATCATCATCACATATATTTCTGGCCCAAGCAATACTGTGTATATTCTTCAAGAGCTTTATAATCGCTGAGTTGGCTCGATTACATATTTATACATACATATCATAATGACATCTCACTGAAATGAGTTGGTTAGGCCAGGCAAAATAGTGTTAGTTTCTCAGGCATATATATTTTTTAATAAATTGGTGCAGTGATGTGTCCCCCTTCTATTTAGGGTTTGGTCTGGGTGTGGTTTCATTCCCTCCCACCCCCCCCCTCCCCCCCATTTCATTTTTCAGATATAGAATATTACCCCAAAAAATGAGAAAAAATATATACTACCCACAAAGTTGTACATGGAGTGTTTGGGTTACCAATTGGGGGGGGGGGCTAGGAATAAAATTTCTTTTTCTCTTCAGCAATGGACGTGCACCTTACTAACACAGTTAGAAAATAGGGGATATTGATAAGTAGAGTCAGGTGATGAATCATGTGATAATATTTTTCTATGCTGGTACCAAAAATTGATGTGGGTGGGCCTGAGAAAATAAAAATATATTTTGCCTGGCCTTAAAATTTAAAATAAGTCAAAACAGATACTAGATGAGATATAGTTGGAACACCAGCCATCAGAACATTAAACATCAAGGCTCCAGATAGTCTTGCCAAAATCACACAGAGACTTGGTGGTGGATTCACTGTTATTACCTGAGAGATATGATGGATGTTGGCCTCCATGTCACCCATGTGTTTCATCTGTTTGTCCAGTAAATCCAGCATACTCACGGCCAGAACATTGACTTGGTATGCAACACTAGCCAGAGACTGAGCGGCATACCGCTTTGTCTCCTCTAGAGCAGCTGGAGTCTGTCCGCTCTCCGTGTAGTTCCTCTGACAGTAATTCGCCAATTCAGCCAAGTTTTTGTGACTGTCCCGTAGCTGCTGGCGGGCTGAAGGGATCTTCACATCGAGAAGCTCGACCAACCCCTTATTCTCCGCCATCTTGCTGTGTGTGTTTACCTTTCCCACGCGCATGCCCATAAGCTGGAGAGGGAGTTCAGGATATTATGAGGGATGACCGCGTCAGTTTATTTCTATATACCACAAATTTAACTCCTACACCCAATGTTCATTGTACTGCACTTCTATTAGTACAAGAGAAATATATGTGATCTTGGATCAATTAAAGAATGCACCAAGTTAGTCTCCTAGCCGTACTCTTGGCATCCATGTTGACAAGTTTACGACCCTTACCATTTATTTGTGGTGAAATTTTATTTCTTCCTCTTTTAAATTTTTAAAGTATTATTATTTCCTTATTTTTAAAAAAATATTTTTATCTTTAAACAACTCCATCCAATGATTATAGCTGTTACTTTTTTATAATTTTTTTCTCTAGTTTTAATTTTATTTCTTCTTCTTCTCTGAATATATTTTCTAGTCCATCCAGCACCCAGAGTATAACATTACTTTACTTTCTTTTTTTGTTAGTCTTGTTATATTTTGTTGTGGTTTTTATTTTATAATTATCATTATCATTACTAGCAGTTAATCATGGCCTTCTGCCATGGATGCTTGCAAGGTCAGCCTTTGCTTGGGCTATAGTCACAACATAAATGTAAAGGCATTCGTATATTACTTGTTGTTTTTTTTGTTTTTGTTTTCAGTTTTAGTTCAGAAAGGCTATACTACACATGAGCAGAAAAATAAAATAGGTAGGTACTTAATTTAATCAAGCGACTAAATCCATAAAATTTAATTATAACTGCAATGGTTCATGCTTGTAATATAATTAAATTTATGCAAAAAGTTTTAAGTTTCTTATTAGCCCATTTGTGAGGTGTTCTTTAGCAGAGAGATAATGAACAAACTTTCTAAAAAATTAGCTGCAAATCCAAGGGAAGGGGGAAGAAACAAAGGGGAATAGGAATATAGGGGAAGGAAAGGAAGAGTGGGGGGGGGGGGGGGGGGGGGGGGAGGGGGGAAGAACAAACAAAAACAATTCTTGACCCTTGTGAGTTTGAACTTGGTAATTACTAGTTTTAAATATCCACTTTTGAAGTCCATAGGATGAGGTATGGCTTAGTGGGACTAAATTAAAAATGTTCATGTGGTCCACAGGAGTTTGTTTTTTTGTTGTTTTTTTTTTTTAAATTGAGCTCATTCAGTCCACTGGTTCTAAGTTGTAGCCGGGAACAGAGGCACATACAAACTGAACAGAACAATCTCTGCTTTAATGAGATTAACATTATATTATCATCATCATCATTAATTTTATGTTCTTGAATTGATGCTAACACAGTTTTCAAAAAATGGATCTGATAGGAAGAATAAGAAAGGGGGAAAAAAAGAAGAAAGTGACCTCTTCATACAGAAATAGCCCATAAAAAAAAATGGAGGGGAAACTGAGAATAATCTGAGGTGAAGCTATCAAGCAATACATTTTTTTAAAAAATTACATATTTTTTATGGATTAAGGCCACTAGCAAACCTTATTATCCTCAAAATAATTCTCATTTGTATTGTTTTGCCTACAGTTACCATATTTAAAAGACTTTAAATCAAATTTTTTACATTCCCTTCAGTTGAGATAATTTGTTTTGTGGAGATTTGCAAATGTTTTAGAGAACTGTAGCTATAGTTCAAAGGTTCATCTCCAAATTATATACTATATGAAAATGGACAAAATGCAGTGTTTTTGCAATGTGAAATAATGCATAACTATGTTACTGATTATTTAGAAGTTAACCCAGTTTGATTCTCTGCTTCTACATAATAAATGCTACAATGAGTGTGAATCAAGTTAATGGATAGATGTTTGTAGTGTGGATCATTACATATTGTTGTTTGCATGAAACCAAACTTCAATGCAATGCTAAAATACATGTACATTGGAAAGATAAAAGTAAAGTGCATCATTACGCAAGAAATCTTTAAGTCCAGTGAGTTCCATGAAATTTGATGGCATATCAAACATCCTAACATATGGCTTGGAAGGTTTCATCCATGCAAATTTGTAACTAATGTATTCTCTGTTCACTCCTTCATATTGATTGAGCATTTCTAGAGTAAAGCTGACTGTTGCTGGCCATTTTAACTGATGATCATACTCTCCCTGCATGGAATGTAGAGATATTCTCACCTCCCAACCTGGAGCTAACTCAGTATCCAATTTTACACCTATGCCTACACAGAACTTGTACCCAAACACATGTGTATACATGGCTGGACTCATCCAATCTTTATCATGTTGGCTCATTCTGTTCACTTTGCTATAATCTTCCATTACAAATGTCCTCTTCAGAGGAAAATTCAATACTTCCTCAACTATTTCTTTTTTGTCTTGATCTTGAGCTAGCTTCTTTAACTTTTGAACCTTTCCTTGGAATGTCTGCCCCTGTTTTTTCCAGTTTACACATTTGCTCCTGTCCTTTGATATACTGCTTAATTTTCTTCTCCTTTGCTTCTTCTCCAATTTATGGAGTCTCTCTCCTTGCAAGAGTTCTATTTCTTGCAGCTTCTGTTCAAATTTCTGCTCTTGTTCTTGCAGCTTTTGCTCTAGTTCTTGCAACTTCTGCACACATTTTTGCTCCTGTTCTTGTAGTTTCTGTTGGAGCTGCAGGTTCATTTTGAGTGATGCAGCAGTTGTCAAGGAGAGATGTTTCTGGCTGTTTTGCCTGCTGTGTTCCTCCAGCTCCTCTCGCCTTAACTTCTCATCACACCCCACACCACTGAACTCACACTCCACCTCCTCCAGGAGGCACATGCTTATGTGATTCTCCATGACACTACGCTCACAAGTTACCCCACAGAGATTAGGGCACTGTAAGGGGAATAAATCACATTCAGGCATGTGAGTGTCCACCACCACTTGGTAGGTGGCTTTGAAAAAGCAGTACTGACAGGCATGCTCTCTCTGGGCACATTCCTTGGCCATGTGTTGCTCCACCCTGCTCCTGGGGATGGCCTGGTCACAGTTGAGGGGACATTTTATGTCCATGTGCTGGCAGCTGTTGTCCTGGTCAGGGTCCAAATGATAGTCCAGCTGCTGCAGTGTCCCTGACCAGTCACATCCCCTCTCCTTCATGCTGCAGTACACCTGGAGACCTTTGATTCTTTGCTGATATTTGACATGCTGGCATGTAGTGAAGTTTTGCTGTCCACATGCTGGGCAAGCCTTGTCTTGCTGCTGAGTGCCAGCTATGCAGGTGTGGCAGTAGCTCT
>OZ017787.1:9913895-9969517 GCA_963969325.1 Lycopodina hypogea
AATCCTGCCTACCATCAAGATATTTAAAAAAAATAATGTTTAGTTTTAAGAAAATATAGCTAAAATCATTCTTGGGACACTAGCCAGTTGTTTTTTTTTGGTCACACTAATAAACTTTCTTTGAACCCAATAGTTTTGATTAATATTTACAGTGCTAATTATTTTTACCATTCTTTTCAATAAATAATCATTAAACATCTTTGTATATGTTTCAAAATTCAAGTGCAGAAGCCTACCTGAGCAGGTTTTATATAGCACTATTATTGGACCCCTGGTTAAAGATGCTAGTCGCATAGTTTTATTGAATTATATCATGAAGAGTACAAGAAAAGTTATGAACTCAACTTTAGTGATGTATATGATGCAGATGCTTTAAATGTGCATCCATCACTTGATCCATTCCTTGTAAATAAGGAATTATGAGAAGGAATCCAATAATACTGTACTTTGTGTTGTGATCACATTTTGTTTTCAACTTTAAAACTTAACTCTTAATTGTGTAGCAAGTTTAACAGCACTATTTTGATTCAACTGATTTTCTTAATTGAATTTAATTATTATATCTCAGTGACACTGACTGATTCTGTAACTGTGTATGGGTACTGTTGTTGAGTGAGTTTTCTGTCACTTTTTATATCTTTAAATAAGCACTTTTTTTCAAGTGCCAAGATGCAGGATGATCAAGCACTAGGGCTCCACCTGAGCTATATTCCATTAAAGTTTCAGGAAAAAAAACTTAAGTTATTGTGACCAAGTGCACTGGAGCATATTCACGTAACAAACTGAGTGAGGTGTACAAATGATGGGAAAAATCCCATTAGACTGTGCTAGGCCCACAACTGGGGTTAAGTCTAATAGCTGGGCACTGTCCCAGCAAGGTCACACTTACAATACATATCTCACATTGAGGGACAGATATAAATCCAAATAATGTAAATCCAATATAAAGAATGGCCTATTATCTTATCTATAGAATTTGTGCGTATGTATTCTATTTTCTTCAGTATCAACACATGTTGTCTGCTGTGTAGCTAGTCATATATAAAATTTGTTACAAGTTGTTGAAAATGGTTAACCATCTTGTTAAGGGTTTAGTTCCCAATCAACCAACAACATTATTTTTGCACCTGTCCTCTAGAAGAGAAAAATCATCATCACCAGCAACAAATATCAAGATTATTTTTACCATACTCCACAGAATGAAATGACAAAGGTTTTGAAATGGTGATTGAAAGTGCCTAAAATATATTTGCTGCTTATGCCATGATTAGTATATATTAAAATCTAAAACGGAAACAAATTTATTGCATTAGCTACAATTAATATGATGGAGATTTTGAGCATAAACCTCACTGGCCCATTTGTGGTCACAGATAGTGGCCACAGATATGTCTGCACTTAACAAAGTCTGCTGGTGATTTTGCAAGTATTCTACTCAAAGAGAGAGAGAGAGAAAAGGGGGGGAAAATACTTTTTTTTCTAAATGACAAATAAGTAGCTTAACTTGTACAGTACAACTATTTTTTCACTATCTGTGTCTGCTGAGTCTTCTCCTGATTGCAGAAGATTTAGCTGGAGCTGTGTATATAGTTATATTTGCTTTATTTCCAAACTACTATCTGAGCATGTGCCAATTACAAAACAGTTAGGAGATGAATCATTGCACAAATGGATAAATGGCAATTAAACCAACAGTAATGATAGTTGGAGCATCAACACTATCTGTATTCAAAACATGAGCAGTGAAATTTAATTATAATGGGGGAGTAATTTGATTTGATTACAAGAAGGTAAAGTGAGTTACTCCCTAATATTTGTCTACGATCCTCAACAAAAAAAATTTTTTCATCCTGCTTCCCCTTAATAAATATTCATGTATAGATTAAAGTGTTTATTTCATTTTTCAAGGGCAAGCTGGCCACATACATACAGAACAACAATGAGCCTAGGTTGAGCATGTGTGTTACAATGCTATCAACTCTCGTGTAATAATTTTATGATGATCATTAGAAAAAAATTGTTATTTGTATGTTCATGCATGTGTGCATGCACACATTTAATTTGTTCTTTTTTAATTTTTATATTTATTTATGTACTTTTAAAAATATTTATTTATTTTCACTGTAGAACTGGATACTCTAAAAACCATTGCATAGATGGAATAATTTGATGGTAAACAGCTGGCCATCCATGAGCCAGACATGCAGCAACAGAATGGAAGTGATGACTGTGGGTTTTTATGACCCTGTTGCAACCGCCCTCTGCAATGGTGTTGACTCCACAAGCAGCACATTGGAGCAGAGCAAGATCAGATGAGCCCACACCTTATAAGATCATTCAAAACATTGAACATGAAGTTACTCCCCAATCTAGTCACTGTGATAGGAATCGTCAAGAAAGGAACTAAAAGCTGTTGTCACAGAGCCACTTCTCTGCATTTGTGTAAGCAGCCCCATATTTGTGACCTGAGGGTGGCACAGTGCATAAGGTACAAGGAAGGTTCCACGAGACCCACCAGTGACCATCATCAACCGGGAGGAGGAATCAACCTGTATCAGCTGTGCAGACAGTGGCAGTGACCCTTAAAAATGATCAAGACTCCTATCCATCTATTATACTTGTTTTGCTGAATAGTTATCAATGTCATGTATTCATATGAACCAATCTATATATTAACCAGCAAAGCTACCCGGAGATGCCCGGTTAAGTTGTCAAGAGTACATAGTTCAAGCTTATTGTGTACTTTATTGTTATGTTCAAAGTATATACATAGTCCAAATTGGCTTCTTTCTCTCAACGCAATGCTCTCTGGTAGACAATGTTCTTCATCTTTCCTCTTGGCGCCAGGATGGAGAGGCCTCTGCTGGAGCCGACCCTGGAGCATCTGACGTAGAGTTGTCTGTGCGAGAAGCAGGGCTCCAGCAGGTCCAGGCCGGCCACCTTCAGAGTCTGTCCCTGGGACTTGTTGATCTCTAAATGACCTCTGATTTTGGATTTGACCTGATCCGATCCCCCATTTATGGTCATTTTAAGTGGGGTCTCAGGAATGAAACTTTTTGATTGGAGGCCTCCTTCTGCCCGAAACTGGTGCTTTTTGACTTTTCGGACAAATTCGGCTTTTAAAAATTTTCCTGATTTAAACCGGAGTAGCCACTGGGCCTAAAACCTTCCTTGCCACCCCCTTGACCTTCCCTGGAAGTTTGAGGGGGATTCAAAATAGCGTTTTCACACAGCAATCTAATATAGGTACATAGGTACATAGGTACATGCAGACGAAGGGATATATATCTATATATTAATAAATTGTTATAGCTCTTTGTGTAACTTTTGGTTAACTGGGAGAACCTAAACTTACAGGTTGTTTTCCTATGATATAAGTAGGTAACCTAGAATGGTGATTGAAATTTCATCTTAATTTTTTTTAAAACAAGACCATCATTTAAGGTTAATTATTAAGATGGTGTTGTGGAACCCTATCCCCAAATCTCTTCATCATTCAAGGAACTGGAGTACCTCTGCAGCAACAAAAACAACAACAACAAAAAGATAGCTACAGTTAGTATATTATAGGAGTTTAAGTTACAATGACACTGAGAAATAAATTAGTAGCTACATGGCTGGTGTGCTAACTACTAGCTTGCAATATGTCTCCTCCCTGAATGATTTGTAGCAAAACAAGCCAACATGTTATCACTGCACTTTGGGAACGAGAGAGAGAGAGAGAGAGAGAGAGAATCTCATTCTCAGAGTTCTCATTAGCCTACTCCCATGATACATTTCTAGAAAAAGGAGTTCATTCTGTTTTCATTGCACACTTCATTTTATTTTTAAATTATTTAATTACGTATTTATCATTTAGCTATTATACTCCGAGAACTACGAGGACAGTTATTTTTGAGCACACCTAAAGGAAAATAAAACGAAACAAGAAAATAAAACCTGCGCAGGTGCTACTAATCTGGCTGAAGTTTCCACTGCAGAGATTTTGCGAGGGAAGTAATATGGCACCATACCGTGCCATATTACTTCCGCTTCACGCGAATATTTTTTCTGGGGAAGTACGTAATATGACAGGGGAAGTATGTAATATGGCACGACACCGGAACCAGAAACGTGGGTACAATTTTCACACATTCAGAAGAAAGGGGGAAAAAGTGTATTTGGGCGGGGCATGTTAAATAGCACGGTGACAAAAATAAGTTCCTGTCTCGGTGGGTGTGAGCTCTCGGAGAAACACTGTCGGGGTTACAATACGTGGGCCCATTTTGGAGTGTGAGCTCGCAGCTTGGTATTTTCTTTCCTTTTTCTGAGGGTCCTATAGCTTGCTGCTCTGTATTTTGGCCCTGCAGTTTCGTGAACCTACTGTGCCCGGTGAGGTCTTCGCTGCCGGTTCTTGGTCTGCTGGAGAGAACGGAGGAGAACAATGGCATCTGGTTGGGTTATCAATGAGCTGCCCAAGTGGGTTATCTTTGTAAGTAAACTTGTTTGCCTGCAACTAGCAAGCACAGATATATTCTTAACCAGTGTGATACTGAAATTTTGTTCTTCATTTATTTGTTAGGGTGCTTGGGTGCTCATCAATATAATTCTCTTCATATACAACTTTGTTCTGTTCCAAAACTCTGATCGGTACTACTACATGAGGATCAGAACAAGGGTGAGGGAAAATATTCAAACACACCCTGTTAATTAGTTATGTGATGGTGAAATAGTTACTATGTTCTGTTTATGCCTACTTATTGGAGACTCTTCAACTTCAGTCAATACTAGCAAACTTTTTGAGTATCTGCTGTCAGAATTGCACAATGCAGCATTGATAGTCCAGAATTACCTAACTGTGTTCTAGTACTTTTAGGTACAGTGAAGAGAAGGAGATGATAGTAACAGTCACAGAAAAAAGATCTATTAACTCTGTTGGAAACTGGATTTTTCAACTTGGACATTTCAACAATACTGCTCTGGTAAAGCATCCCTTGAGCTATGGAGCTGGTTAATTCAAGATTGCCTTCATTTTTTTGCAAGGAGGTGGGAGTTAAATATAGAAATTTAGGAAGCCATTTCTATTTTCCCTTAGGTGTAGTTAGTGTTGAAAGAATTAAAGAGTGTAAATTCAAAGGTGAATGGATTGCTTGCAGAAAAGGGAAAAAAATGACCTTTGGTTATTTTGGCATATATGTATGGATGGAGGAGACACATTCTTAAAGAGTGGAAATGGAAACATAGCACCCAGCTCAGGAATGCAGCTCTCAGTGAACAGAATTTTTTCATTAATTAAGAAATGCTGAAAAGATATGTTGACACATTTTCAGACTTTCTTTGACTATCAACCCGTCCAGCAATATTGGCAATAACCACAGCAATAGCCACCTAGCACAATGCAAATCAAAATCAGAAGATTTTTTAATGTCATGTGCCTATTACAAACAGATCCCCACATCTGCACTTTGAAGGACATTGTATTTCCATGGCTCTAAGTAAACATACCACAACTTGATGAGGTTACAGCATCACACCTCCACACCCCCCCCCCCCCTTCCCCAACTCCTTCCCACTATTCTTAATAAGACCAAAACAATGTGGATAATGACAGTGAGTAAGAAACATTGTTATGAGTCCTTCTCTTCATATCTATTTATGACCTTTTATTCTTGAACTTTTTCCTGAACATGTTTTGCTTGTTTTAAAACAAGCCAGCAAAGTGTGAGGTGGCTATGTCAAGTGTTGGCCAGAGCCCAGTAGATTGAGCAAGCCACCCACCCTCCTGTAACTTAAGGGGCTAAGTTAAGCACTCACTGACTCTTACAACATAATTGTGATGAACTGGACAATTTACACTTTTATTAGTCGTTCAGTATCTGTCAACATTCAATCAATTCTAGGTACTTGTCTGTTTAGAATTCGAGGCTGATGAACAGTAGAAGGATGCTTGAAATAGTGATGCATGGGTGGGTGTGGTGTGTGCATGCATGGGTGTGTGCATGCATGCATGGGTATGTCTGTGTGTTTATTTTTTAAGCCTCAATGTTATTTGAGAATTCATAGTATCAGTGTGACGGGCAGGAATACAGGTCTATTAGTGCACTGATTGTGGGGGTGTTCCAATCCTGAGGAGTAACTACACACTCCATCTGCAGATGGTTTTGAAATATAAGCTATTGGACGACCTAATAAGGTGTTAATTGATGATAACTACTATCCTGTACTCAGATAGCTTCTGTGCAGCAGTGCTAATGTAATATTGGTTAAGTTAGTAGGGTTCTCTTATTTATATTTGGTTTTACTGCCACACCCCACCCATCTCACGCATATTAGTCTGTTGCTGAGCCCCTTGGCCTACTGCTGATTTTTCATGCCCCGAGTCCTATTAGTTCTCTCTCCACTTCACCATTCCCCTACATATCTCTGCTAATTTTTTTTTCTTGAAGGTGATCATCAAGATTTGTATTCCAGCTAGAGAGCTGTTTCCATAAGAAATCTTGTGTGCAGAAGGAAGAGTCGTTTATGGAGATTTTCCCTTACTACTCTGGTAGCCATTGTGTGTTGTGTATGCTGTTAGGTTGTGAAGCATTGTCCAATGCCTCAGGTCATTTGAGGTCTGCATTGTGTTCTGCTTTTGGCTACTGTTTTTGTCTGAGAGAGTATGCATATAACAAATTATAGAGTTTTGTATTTCCTGCATCTGGTCCAGGGACAGTGCTCTCTCTCTCCCTCTCTGTGTCTGGATGTAAAACAAGTGCCATCAGCCAAAATACCTGTTATGATGCGTGCACTTGTGTGAGTGTGTGTATAATATTTTCAAATCAACCCTCTTGACAAACATGTTTAGTGTTTGTGATTTTCAAATATTTCCCTTGGAGCAATCCCAAACACGAAGGAGGTACGTGTTATAGTTCATGTTCCAACAGAAGCCAGCATCAGATATAATCTCATTATTGCAAACACACCGGTAAACTGGTTGAATTTTTTTCTTGACCCTCCCTAGGACTTCGAACAGTTTATTTAATTAGGATCATTCATAATTTCATATTATATAAAAATAGAAAAATTCTAACCCATGTTTAGATATCAAGATGTATGTTGATTTATATTTTTGTTGTTGTTACATTAGCACATTATTTGTTCTAAGTCTATGGAGTCTGCAACTCAATATCCATCTTAAAGTATGTATAGTTTCATTATTGTGGTCCAATTTGATTTTGAAACTTTCTTCTATTTTATACTCTAATTTTTATAATGATTTTGTATATATTTTAATTATCATTTGGAAGAATAGCTGTCCATGTTATTAGATTGTAGTCAAGAACTTTCTGGTCCAATTATCAAAGGCTTCCCTGGTGGAGTGGCTAACAAAGGCTTTTAGCTTAACATGGGGTTCCTAGCACCTGAGTAGCCCCACATCAAGGCAGTTTAAGTGGGTTCAATAAGACAGTACTGCCTGTGTGCCAGCCACAACAGATGTAGATTACATTTAGCCATCAAAACAGAGCAATTTGGTTTAACAAAGCAAATGCTTTCTACACTACACAAATTGTCCACAACTCAGCAAATAAAAGAAGAATCTTCTCAACTTGTCTGTCTATTATTCAGCTCCATAAGCTTCTTTTTTTTAGATAGAATTCTCTTTCTCTCTCTCTCTTTTATTTTTTATATAAGAAATATAAAAATATAAGTAGAAATAAATTTTATTTTTTAATCAGTTAATAAGGTAAACATTAACTTAGAAAGTTATCAAAAGTGCTAAAGAACCTTCAAAATATAGTAATGCTGTGTGTGTATTGAACTTAAGCTGGCCCAGGCAGATGGGAAACATAGGCCCCATTTCAAGCTACTTAGTAGATATTACTGTAATCAGTGTACACATGATCTATGTATAGATGATATACATACGCATCATATGGTGTCAATTGGAGCTATTGATACTTAGGTTTCCCTTGATCCTTTTTACAGTCCTGTATCAATATCTTTCCAAAGGATCCCTTTTTTCCTCAACCAGGGACAGTAGGCCAATAAAAATCGTAGGCCCATAAAAATCGTTGGCTTAGAAAAATTGTAGGCCCAGAAAAATCGTAAGGCCAGAAAAATCGTAGGCCCATAATAATCGTAGGTCCATGCCAACTTGCTCCTTTTCTCTCCTGGCCTGTGCAAGCGCCTGAAGAAAGGAAGCTTAACTTTCAACTCCAATTAGTTTGTCATTTCAGCTTAATTACTGTTGTCATGCATGTATTACTTTTCATTTGTGTTAATAGTATAAGCACATTGGGTGTGGCTAAAGGGGTGGTAAATTGGTAACTTGAATCATTGCAAGAGGAATAGTTTGGAGGTTTGTCAGTAATGGCAATAGTAATTTTAGTACAAATACAAAACAGAGAGTTCTTTTCACTCACCCTAATTCCTTATAACAAGCACTCTGACGTTGTTGAATGCTCTTGTACAGCTGATCTGAAAAGACAGGCTAGTAGTTTGTGCAAGGCGTGCAGGCTGCAGAGAAATTCTATTGCTGGAGTGATCTAGATTCAAGCCACATTAACAGTGTTCGTTATTTGAAGCATTCTTAATTATACGTGTTGTTGACTGTTGTTTTGATGTGATTTTGATGGTGATTTTGATGTGATTTTGATGTGATTTTGATGTGATTTTGATGTGATTTTGATGTGATTTTGATGTGATTTTGATGTGATTTTGATGTGATTTTGATGTGATTTTGATGTGATTTTGATGTGATTTTGATGCTGCTATTTTTAATTTATTTTGTGTTGATTTTTAAAAAATTGTTTTATTTTAGGAAGCATTGGCCTTTGCACGTGCTCCATCGCTCCCTATCAACTTCAATGTCATCCTCATCTTGTTGCCCATCTGCCGCAACCTCATTTCCTTCATGAGGGGCACTGGCCATGTGAGTGGGTGGGGAGGGGGAGGGGGAGGGGGAGGGGGGAGAGGGAAGTTAGAGAGCTATTGAGATAGCCTGGTGTCGGAAGAGAATTTGGTGAAGGCAGAGAATGAAGAGAGGTAGAAAAAGTGGAAAGAGAGGCAATGATTACTATTATTTTGTTGTTTTTTTAATAAATGGAAGGTAATATGACAAATACCTTAATAGTAATTAAAATTGATCTTGTGGTGGAGCAAGGCAACTGATAATGTCATAAATTATGTCATGTATGGACATCAGTCCTAATTGTTTGTAAACAAACAGTTAATGGAAGCTTCCCAGGCCAGTGGGCAGCCCTTATTTTCCTGTGGGCCCAGGGCTGTGTGTGGAGCACTGGGAACCACTGCAGAATGCAGCATGACTGCATGCATTGGGGTGTGTGCTTAGCAATGGAGAGCCTGAGGGTGAGCTCAGAGAGAGACAGAGAGAGACGACAGAGGAAGAGAGACACAAAGAGAGAGAGAAACAGAGAACGAGAGAGAGACAGAGGAAGAGAGACAAACAGAGAACGAGAGAGAAACAGAAAATGAGAAAGAGAAACAGACAAGGAGAAAATCACAAACAGAGAGGGAGAGACACACACACACAAAGAGAAAGAGAACACAGAAAGGGACAGATAGAGAGAAAGAAAAAGAGAGGGAGGGTGAAAGGAGAGAGGGTAAAGATAGATACATCTACAACCTATAGTACAGCCATTAGGAGCAGCACATCCTTTGTTCCTGAAATGGCTAACCAAAGAAGCTCAACCACTGACAGCTTCAGTCAGCCATGTTCAGCTGGTAAGTGTAATAGCCTCACACCCACCGACACAGGCCGGCAGACACACAAGCAAGCACTCCTATAGCTCTGTATAAGGAAGGGAACTGTTGTGGGTGGGTGTGTGTGTGTGTGTGGGCAGTATCCAGTGCACCCTAGTGTACCCAGTGCAGACCATATGTGGTACTACTTCAGAGTAAACCGGTCATTAGTGTGTTCTCATCTCAGGCAACATTGTTTGTGAAATATTTAATAAGCATTTTCTTGAAATGGGATTTGGAGTTTCATTTTTGGCCATTGCATTGTTGTGTTGCTGCTACTTGGAACAACTTTTTGCCTCTTTTTAAAGTAATTACAATGTAATGTCAGTTTGCACTGATGCATCAGTGAACTACATAGATTGATAGACTTTGAAAGCTAGACTTACTTGCTTACATACGCTTTCCGTGCCCCCAGGTCTGTGTTGAGCATGCACTGTTATCCATGCTTTCATCCATGCTTCCATCCATGCTTCCATCCAGGCTTTTATCCTAGCTTCCATCAAGTCTTCCATCAAGTCTTCCATCATCCAGGCTTCCTTCCAGGTTTTCAGCCAGTCAGCCATGCTTCCATCCATACTTCCATCCATGCTTCCATCCATGCTTCCTTAAGGTGTAGAATAGTGGTCCTGGAGTGTCCGGGTCACCTGATGTGACCATAAACCTGCTTCATCATTTAGTACTCCTAGACAATCACAGAATGTGCATGCATGTAGTGGCTGCTTGCAGGATATCCTTGTGTACTACTACCACCACTACTACTACTACTACTACACACATCCTGTGCCGTGAGCACAGGCAAGTACTGTCAACACATTCCACAGGTTGTCATGGTGACAGTAAACAGTGTACACATAATTGTGTGAAAAGTGGTGGAGTGAAGTCACATTACTGCTGCCCTTCATTATCCCAGCAGGTTTCTGGCGTGATTCCTGTCCTGGCTTCTCTACGAGCTTTCGCCCACCCTTTCATTGAGTCTTCTATGTGGGCTTCATTCATGGAAGTACACTCTGGCTTCTTCCTAACTTTGATCTGGGCTTTCATACATGGTTACATCTGGGAGTACAAGTACATTCTGCTTTCTTCCCAACTTCCATCTAAATTCTCTGATAACAGGGAGTTTTACAAGCTGCTTTAGAAGGAGCTTGTTAAGTTTCATCTTGTGTGTGTGCATGATTCTGTCTGTCTCTTCTCTCTTTCAAATTACAACTTAAATGAAATACTATTAACAGTAATTGTAATTGACACTATGTATACTAATGTAATCTACACTCAATCACTTCAAAAAAATCCCCTAAATGAGATCAGCAAAACTGAACTAATGAGCCCTGTGTAATAGCGTAAGTTTAAATGTAATTAGGGCTTGCAGGATTCCATCCTCAGATTGCTTCTAGTTTGCAAAGCAATTGCCAAAAATTATTAAAATTTCTTGAAGTAGGTGTACTCAGTTTGTTTGCTTTTTTTTTCTTCCTCTACTGCTCCGGAATGGCTGTGGTTGTTGGCTCAGAACTCTAAAGGGAATTGCTCTGGATATCCCACAGAAGGTTTGCACTGACAAATCCTGACAATGGAGCTGACTATGAATATTTTCCAATGGTGTATGAAGTTTCTTCTCATGGAATAGTAGAGGAACGACTTACCAACCAACCAACCAACCCACTAACACTGGCAGTCACCTGCAGGACAATGGAAGCTTCCTGTCCAACATCTGACTCCTCTGAGACAAACAGAATGATTGGACTTATTTAGTACTCCTCTTTTTTGTTATGTATCTTGCAAAATTGTTTATATATATATAATGGAAAGTAACAAAAAATGCAATTAGTATCAGATATGCAGAGAACATTATTGTAAAGTTTTATTGCATGCTGGTGCAATAATTATAATCCTATGTGGTGCTCGTGGAATGCCAAAAGGGGTGTGGTCACCTGCAGGACTAAATAGCATATGTGAGATGCACTTCCTGTGTGTTGATGCTCTATGACCTGGACAGTCGCATGTTGATGGGGCCACCCAGCAGGCATCACAGGTGACCACATGATAGCCTTAAAACTATAGGGTCAGTGGCAGGTAGATAGATAGATAGATAGGTAGATGGGTAGAGATAAATATATATAGATAAATATATAGATTAATAGATAAATTTATACGTAGAGAAATAGATGGATGGGTGGATGGATGGATAATTTATAGTGCAACACAATGCACATGTCCTATTTTACTCAACCTCCAAAACCAATCAGTGTGTTCGTGTGTGCATGCGTGTGCAGCTGAATGCAAGGCCCATGATAGGACCATACTCAACTATTACTAGTACTGGTTAAAATGTCATTTCCCTGCCACATCAGCTACGCACATCTCCCTGTTGCATGCAGTGTCCGCCTCGCCAAGTGAAACGACTGCTAGACAAGAACCTGACTTTCCACAAAGCCATAGCCTGGATGATCGTGGCTTCCAGTGCAGTGCACATCATAGCACATTGGTACAACTACGAGAGGCTGGTGACCCTGGCCACTCTCCAAGACCTCAACGACAAGTGGCCATGGGAGCCAAGCTATGTCCCTCAGGACGCTCAGCCCACCCTGGCTGATGTCAGTCTGGTAAGGATCATTTCTTCATGTGCACGTTCTCGGTTGAATAGTATTACTAGTTAAATATTCCGTTACTTTGTAATTCTCATGTTCTTTTTTTTTTTTTTCTGAAGTGGTCATTATTTATGACATGTAGTTGAAATAACTGTTCCCAAACTTAGCTATTATTGCTGGTTACAATGTCTGGCCATCTTCTTTTTGAATAGCTGAAAAAAAACATGCATTTAATTCCATTGCACATAGCCCTAGTGGGGTCCATATTCTTAAACTATATCATCAAATTTGCAATGCACTTATATGCACAGTCATGCTGATGTTGTGTGGATGAATTGCATGACTGTGTCGCATATTATGCACATGCAAAACACGCGTATGTGCATTGCATTTTATTTGGCATGCATTTTGTTCCCCTGTATGTGTGTGTGTGTAGGATCCCATCACCATCTGTTTTGTGACAGCGGCTGGCATCACGGGCCACATCATCACAGTCGTACTGTTCCTGATGATCACATCTTCCCTGGAGTTCATCCGGCGCTCGTACTTTGAGATGTTCTGGTACACTCACCAACTCTTCATTGTCTTCCTTGTGGGTCTGGCAGCCCACCAGTCCCAGTGAGTCCACCTCTGACCCTAAGCCAATGTATGCACTGTTTCTATGATTGGTATAGGACATGCCATGTGGTTTAATAATTGGAGTGGGTGGGGATGTGGGTGGGGGAAAGGGTAATGCTAACAATACCAGAAAGCCTTTGAAAAATGTTTTAAAAATATTTTAATTACTTGGGTTGTTTGTTTTGTGCTGCACATAGCTAACCATAACACACACACACACACACACACACACACACACACACACACACACACACACACACACACACACACACACACACACACACACACACACACACAACCTTCATTTCCTCAGGATGCTTCTGCCGGTCCAGTCCAACTCTCCTGATCGGGTGGCAAGTGGGGTTCACGACCCTGTCTTCTGTAGCCAGGTTGACATATCTGACTTCTCCAGCCCCGTCCCCATGGTCAGGAATGCGGATTCCGGTGAATTCAATGTCACCTTTGCGAGTGGAACAGTTTCCTTGTGTCCACCCGCCACATTCAGTCCCGCCCCTCCTGTGGTAATCACGACACACGTCTTATGCATAGCATTTTCCACCCAACACCTCTCGGGTTCAAAGTTGGCTAATGATGTTATTGTCTCTCTGTCAGTATAGACATGTGCAGTGCAGGAAATATTGGCAGGTGTCCTTTTTTTAAATTCTGATTTCCCTTGCCAAGGAGAGCTTGGTGGCATGTCACTCCAACCACAGCAAGTGTCAGGTCACATGCACTGTCTTGCTAATCCCGGCTGACCCACTCTCTATAGCTGCACCAGCTTGCTTTTCTTTGGCAGTAGAAGTTTTTCTGACTTCCAATCAATATATGGTATGCTATTGATCAGTCCAAATGAGATAGAAGCCTGGATGGAAGCCTGGGTGGATGGCTCGATACATCATCAATCTTGATATATAATACATTGTATACATGTTATGTGAATTGTTGCTTCTTTGTCGTCCTCACTTCATCCCACCCCTCTCCCTTTGTCTCCCTCTCTCACTTCCTTCCTCTCACAGGCCTGGACCTTCTTGCTGGCCGGTCTCATCATCTACACCATCGAGAGGCTCTTCCGCCTGGTGCGTAGCTTCAAGAAGATTGTGGTCGTCAAGGTGGTGGAGCATCCGTCCAAGACCTTTGAGATACAGATGAGGAGTAAAGGTTTCTTCGCTGAAGCGGGCCAGTACGTCTTCATTAACGTGCCCTCAGTGGCTTTCTTCGAGTGGCACCCCTTTACCCTCACCTCTGTAAGACACTAGATCACTTTGTTGTTCTCCATCCTTCTCTGTGATTGGTGTGGGTGGTTGGGGTCTGCCAGTACACAGGATTAACAACATTCTATTATTCCTACTCTGGGTCAGGCTCCTGAAGAGGACTATTTCAGTGTGCACATACGTGTTGTAGGAGACTGGACCGAGAAGTTGGCCAAAAGGTTGGGAGTTGGTAAAGATGGACAGCAGCAGCAGTCGTGGGAACTGCCCAAGTGAGTAGCTACATGTGGTAACAACAGATATGCTATCCGTACACTCTGGCCGGGATGAGTTGTGCTTCGAATGGCCTTGGTGATTGCTCTCAAGAGTAATCTATAGCACAGCTCGTGCTCACTACAAGGTTAAGCAGTGCTAAGCTCATCCGTCATTCTCGTGCGTGTGCGTGCATGCAGAAGTTTTACTCAGTTAAGCTCTGACCCAACTGTTCTGGTGTTCTCTGCATCTCAGTCATAACAGCTCAGAAGAATATGTCTGCCTTGCATTGTGGTAACTGAAGAGTCCTTTGCTATGGCACAATAAGGCTTAATTACATTCATTCCACCTTAAACATGTATAGTGTGTATATATCTGATCAGAGTTCCAGAGCACCACAAATAACTCTTGTTAATGTTATCTCTCTTCTACAGGATCTCCGTCGATGGTCCCTTTGGAACAGCCAGTGAAGATGTGTTCTCCCACGAGGTTGGCTTGCTGGTAGGAGCTGGGATCGGAGTAACTCCGTTTGCATCCATCTTGAAATCCATCTTCTATAAGCTCACACAGGAGGGCACTGATCTCAACTTGAAGAAAGTGTACTTCTACTGGATTTGCCCTAATCCAGACTCCTTTGAGTGGTTCGCAGATCTGCTCAGTTCCGTGGAGCAGCAGATGCAGTCCAAGGAATTGAGGTACCTACATGCACACATGAGCTGTAATCAGTGAACCAAGTGACAGGATGGGCCATTGTATGCACTGTCTCTTTTATGAACTTGCAGTGACTTTTTGGACACTCACATCTACCTCAGCCGAGGTTGGAAGGACAACATGGCGTTTGCCATCATGCTGAGAGAGGGAGATGATAGGGACGCCATTACTGGACTCCAGGCAAAGACGCACTATGGACGTCCAGAGTGGCCAAAGATCTTTGATGAGATATCCCTCTCCCACCAGAAGTGAGCATATTCGGAGCCTCCCACCTGTTGAATATTGATTTGAGCCAGAATCCTCTGTTGAGTATTGATCTTCCCCCCCCCCCCTCCCTTTGAATAGTGAGAGCAACCCTTCTCTTCAATTGAAAGCTCCCTCATCTTGAAAGCATTACCTTTGTTCCCATGTTTTAATATTGAGCCTTGTATCCCTTCTTGAATAGTTTCCCTCTTTTGAATATTGGGAACCCCCTCCTATTGAGCACTCCCTCTTGAAAATTGAGTCAGTACCCCTCTTGAATATCAAGAGCCTCCACCCCTCTCCTTATATGTGCAGTGTAAAATTGAAGAGCAGCTGATAATGAATGTACATGCTGTGGGTGCTATTATTCTAATTCACATTTACAGCACTATGTGGTCATTATCTTATGTATTCATACAGCACTTCAGTGGGAGTGTTTTTCTGTGGCCCGCCTGTACTCTCCCATAGCCTCCATCACTACTGCAATGAGTACACCAAGAAGGGCAACAAACAGAGGGCTAGGTTCTTCTACAACAAGGAGAACTTCTAAGTTTCCAATGTGGTCCCCTGCTGGGGAGAGGGAAATAAGTGTTGCATAATGAAATGTTTTTTTTTATTTTTTTTTTTTTTTTTTTAGAATTTTTAATCACCATTTGTTATGTTTACATTGTGTGACATTCTGTTCTGGGTTTGCAAACTCTGTGTAGTTAGATCTACAATATAGGAAATGTGAGGATTTTTTAGTACACATATTTTTTAAATATATTTCTTTTACAGTATTGCTATGCATATGCACATACAGATATATATATTTTTATTGAATATTATTTGAGGAAATTCAACATAATTAAGTGCACCAAAAAATGCTGACTCTTCAGTTGTCATCTTCGTTCCTCCAGGATCCCCGGGGGTCAGTGAAGCCTTTAGCTGTCTTGTAGAATGAATTGGGCCCAGCAGATGTGGGCGTGTCTCTATAGATTAAAAACACAACAAACATAGAGATATAAACAGAAAAACAAACATCTACTGGAGATTTATAGAGTTGGGTATGCATGCTTGGTATTTGGACGATGGGCGAGTAATATGAATAAGCCCCTCCATAATGGTACACATATGGCCATAAACTAATGCAACACATCAATGATCGTGTGATGAGCTCTGCTATTTCTTGTGTCCACACTGGTAAACTAACAGCTACAGCTCTGGCACCATGGGAATAGACAATAATCTGAAGTGGTGCATTATGATTTTAGAATGTACGTGTACAGGAGATGCTCAGAGATCTATCCTGATTTGCAGAAGATCATTTCAAGCTAATGCTTGACCATAAAAAGTAGCAACTCAGTTTGTACACAAGAATGGACTGAATACAATTACATACAAAGAAACACATACACAGGACTCTTAAACTATAAAAATTTTAATCATATTTCAAATGACTGTAATTCCCCTCTTTCCTTTGTGTGAGTTATTTTGAGAAACGTCCTTGTCGTGGTCCTGGGTATCTCCTCGGAGATAGTGAATTCTGCTACCACTATCCTTCCTAAAAATAAATAAGAATCAGTACAATGTCTGAGAATAATGTCAAGCATTCATCCCTCAAAGTTATCTCTATCAATGTAGAAGGCTTCTCCTCTGCTAAGAGAGATCATTGCAAAGATCTGCTGTGATGAGGCCTGCCATGTCCTGTGTCTCCAAGAAACACACCGGGGTCAAAATAGTGTCAGACCCAGCATCCCTGGCATGAAGCTCACTATTGAATCACCCCATGAACAGTACGGGAGTGCCATCTTCGCAAATTCCAATATCACTATCGAGTCTACCTCATCTAGTAGAGTCAACAACATTGAGCTCCTTACCACCAACCTTCGAGGAGTTACTGTCACTTTCATCTATAAACCACCAACCGTGCGCTTCAGCCCAAGAAAAATTGTCCACAATGACACGTAGGTGGTGATTGGTGAGTCGTGGGCAGACTCCAACCACCTGAGCCACGACCTGAAGCTCCCACGCTCGTTCAACAGTGGACGATGGAAGAGAGGATACAATTCAGACATCGGTTTCGTCCGCCACAACATCACTTCATTGACATCGAAACACGTCCTAGACCCCATTCCTCACACCCAGCACCGTCCAATCATATATGAAGTTAATGCAGCCATCAGTCCACAAACTGTACCTTTCCGCTGCAGCTTCAACTTCTGAAAAGCCAACTGGAAGAAATATACAGCCGACCTAGACTCCATGATCACCAACATCGAAACTCCCCCAGCAGGTTACGTGGACTTTATCACCAAACTTGTTGCGTCTCCAGAAAGACGATCCCACGTGGTTGCAGAACATCATACGTCCCTAGCCTTACCGATGACACCGCTTCCAGGTACAAAGACTAAATCAAGCTGTACGAGGAAGACCCCTTCTCCTCTGATACCATCGAGGCAGGAGAGAATCTTGTCGCTGAACTATCTTAGGAGCGACGAAGAACCTGGGAGGACTTCATCAAAAACATCAACATGACGCACAGCAGCAAGAAAGCCTGGACCATGATCAAGAAGCTGTCCGGCGATCCTACGACAGCAGAACAACACCACAACGTCACCCCTGACCAGATCGCACACCAGCTGCTCCTGAATGGCAAGCCACCGACAAAACAGCATAAGACCAAATTTCAATGTCGGTGTGAAGTAGAAACTACAAGCTTCACACAGCCGTTCAGCCAGCAAGAGCTCGAAGCCGCCATTAAAAAGATGTTACCCGGAAAAGCTGCCGGACTGGATGATATCTGTACAGAGCAGATTGTACACTTCGGTCCTGTCGCCCATTCCTGGCTCCTGCAGCTCTTTAACACCTGCAAGGAGACTAACACTATCCCCAGAGCTTGGAGACAGGCCAGAGTAGTGGCAATACTGAAGCCTGGCAAGGACCCATCCAGTTCAAAGAGCTTCCGTCCGATCTCACTTTTATGTCACCTCCACAAACTCTACGAACAGATAATCCTGAACCGCCTCATACCCATCATTGACCCTCAGCTGATCTCTGAACAGGCTGGCTTCCGGCCTGGCAAATCATGCATTGGTCAAATCTTGAACCTCACTCAACATATTGAAGACGGTTTCGAGAGAGGGTCCATCACCAGTGCTGTCTTGGTAGACCTCACTGCAGCATACGACACTGTAAACCATCGAAGGCTCATCGCTAAGATCTATGAGCTAACGAGAGACCACCACCTCATTACAACCATCCAAACGTTGCTGCAGAACAGGCAATTCTTCGTTGTCTTGGGCAGAAAGCGCAGTCGATTGAGAACCCAGAAGAATGGCTTGCCACAAGGCAGTGTCCTCGCTCCTCTTCTGTTTAACATTTACACCAATGACCAACCTATCCACCTGGACACGAGTAGTTTCATCTTTGCCGACGATCTTGCTGTCACATCACAATCCAAAGACTTCACTACTGTCGGAAACACCCTAACAGATGCGTTGACTGGTCACACAAAACCAACTGCGTCCAAACCCAGCGAAGACTCAAGTTACTGCCTTCCATCTACGGAACAGAGATGCTGTGAAACACCTCGCCGTCATGTGGGACAGTCACCCCCTCGCACACTGTGACAATTTGACATACCTTGGTGTCACCCTTGATCGCATGTTGACGTACAGGGTACATATCACCAAAGACAAAGGGCAAAGTGAGTTCCAGAAATGCCATCATCCAGAAGCTCACTCACTCCAAATGGGGTACAGATCCATTTACCATTCACACTGCTGCACTCGTGCTTTCCTACTTGGCCGCTGAGTATGCATGTCCTGTCTGGGAGTGCTCAAAACATGTGAGGAAACTAGATAGCACTCTCAACAAATGCTGCCAGATCATAACAGGCTGTCTGAAACCAACAAAGACAGATCATCTGCACATCCTCATTGGTATTGCCCCACCAGGCATAAGAAGAGCTGTTGCTAGTCAGTCTGAACAGGTTAGGCAACTAAACGACCCACACCATCCCATGTTCCAACACACTCCTGAAATGTCACGCCTGCGTTCCAGAAGTAGTTTCATCTCCTCCACTGCTCCCCTCGATGATTCCGCTTCCCACAAATACACCTGTCTATGGCGCAACTCCTTCAATGCTCCGAACAACACCACACTGAACATGAAGATCACTGCAGTGGAGAGACTTCCAGATGGCGCTCACCTTGAGTGGACCATTTGGAAGTCTTAACATCCTGAGGAGCCAAGTCGGATGCTGCAAGACCAACATGGTGAAATGGAATTACACCACTGGGCCTAATACCTGTGACTGCAGCCAGCAGCAAGCAATGCAACATCTCCTCATCTGCCCACACCTTCCATCACCAGTCACAGCAGACCACCTGGCACAGGCCAACTACACAGTGCTCCTGTGCACTAGGCACTGGAAGAACTCCATCTAGGAAGGATGGACACGATGAAGAAGAACCACCTTGTTGCTTATTCTGTTTGCTTAAGACAATGTGTTGAATGTTTCCATACACAACATTTTCTGAGAAGCTAGAGCCAATCTCCTAAAACCACACACTCTGCCCCCTTTTCCTCCCGACATTTTCAGCAAGAGTTCATTATTTTTCTGCTTCCAAAAGCACTTAAGGCCTGTGTACACTGGAACTGGTTTCATCCATATCTGGAACAGGTTCCAAACGTTCATACTACACCCGATTTCATCCCAACGGGTACCACCTGAAACCATCATAAGGGTAGGTTTCAGGAGGCTCAAATATATTTAACATTCCTGTGGCTTTATTGTTGCTGTGCACTAATAGGAGTTTCGATACTAACAGCAAATACAATATCCCTGTTTCTATAGGAGGTAGACAGATAGACTGAAACCACCACAAGGTAATGTAGAGCAGGTTCATAGGTACAAACCAGTTTGTAGTGACATAATAAGCAGGTGCAGAAGGGGTTCTATTTTGTATTTATGGTGTTAGTTATGGTCCAAAAATGCCAAAAAAACAACAAAAAATTAAAATGAGTAGAAAAATAAATGGGGGGAATTAGTAAAACTTAATTAAATTATTTTAATATTGAATCAAATCAATCCATAAATAAAACACTTAATGCCTACAAATTATGGAAATTACTAATACATACATAAAACAAAAGTAAATAAACGTAAAAAAAAGAAAGAAAGAAAAAAAATCGACCAGAAGCCCTCCTTAATACAGTTTTCCACTCAACCAACCCACCCCAGTGAAGCAGTAAACGATTTCTTTGCTGATGCACCCTGGGCCACTGGTTTCGCTTTCATAGCAAAAGGTAACAAGCATAGTGAGAAAGAGTGAGCATGAGTTTGTTCTACAGGTAATGGATCCACCAACATGCAAGTGTTTACAAACAGGTAAAGGGTCTTCTACTAAATTGATGCTCAACTATCAGACCAAATTCTATTAACAGGTAAAGGGTCCACTACCAGGTAAGGCTCGTACCACAGATGAAATACCTGTTCTACAAAGCTCGACTAGAATTGCACACATACTTAAACCAATTCTAGTGATCTTGCAATTGACTACCGCACAAGAAGCCATAACAGATATCATCACTCTCAGACAGGGTACAAACTAAGACACCAGATGGAGTTGAAAGGATCCATTAGAAGAAATATTCAAAAAATCTCAGAATGTCACATTTCTTGGAGGGTTGAATCTAAGGATTTGAAAAAAATTGTAATCTTATTTAGCTCAGACAATTGTGATTTGTAGAATTGATGCTAGTAATTTCAGTCACATGATCACACAGTTCTGTCTAGAAGACTGTAATGGTATTGTAAGGATGACTTCTAGCCCATGAAAATATGCACAGCCATCAGTTAGTGAGGCTAGTTGGATCAGATGCAGAGATGTTGGGAAATAAAGGTACAGTGTCTGCCATCAATACTTAATAGCTTTTACTCTGGTGTGGTGTGGTGTGGTGTGGTGTGGTGTGGTGTGGTGTGGTGTGGTGTGGTGTGGTGTGGTGTGGTGTGGTGTGGTGTGGTGTGGTGTGGTGTGGTGTGGTGTGTGGACTTGTGGCTGAGTAGTTGAGCTCCTGGACTAACAAACCCAGGGTTGTGACTTCAAACCCAGCACTGACAAAAAGCCTGCCTGTCCTTCAACATCTTCCCACACCAGTCTGTCAACCCAGCTGTGATGTGGGGACCTGGAATTTCCTGGGGGACAAATTAACTGGTCATGGCTTGTCAATCAGCTAGGGGTTCAGGAGGGATTTTGGGTGCCCACGCCCATAAGCTGAGAGTCCTGGTCAATCCACCTGCGAGCTCCTAGCCCGGCCCTAGGAGTTTGCTTGCACTGGCTCATAGTGCCTGCTTAGTGCACAGGCACCCTGACTATGTCAGGTGCATAGTCAGGGTGCGCATGACCATAGCTAGCGAACTTGCAATTTTTGCGTGTGTGTGTGTGTGTGTGTGTGTGTGTGTGTGTGTGTGTGTGTGTGTGTGTGTGTGTGTGTGTGTGTGTGTGTGTGTGTGTGAGCAAGTGTATAGGAGCAGCTGTATTGAAAAAGATGGAAGGGATGAAAGGTCATGCAAAGTTCAGTGCAGTGCAGTCTACTTTTAGTTGTTCAATACATGGATAACAAAAATTTGCTACAGAAAAAAAAGAGAGGAAAGTTTAGCAGTAAACAGTTAGAATCATAGCATTGTTTTGAAGTGCAAATATTCCTTCATAAACGACATTCCACTCCAGATTGCAAGGGAACAAGGTATTCAATTTTGGATAACTACACGTCCCTTTGCAGCTTCGCTTGCACAGTTGGAATATTTATCTAAATTAATTTTTATCCTTAATTAATCTAAATTAATTATTTTCAATTCAGTCAACAATTGATTATGACTATTTCAATTAATAAAAAATTCAATGTGCACGACATCTCGTCTTCTGGCCAGCATATGTAATCCTCGAGTCAACAACATAATTGTTCATCTTCCTTCTCGCTCTCCCTTTTTCTGTTTACAATAATTCCCCATTTATACCTTGCAAAGTGTGGCTCTATTCTAGATCTTGGTTCATTGCCAATTATGGTTATGCCACCAAAACTCAATCACCTATCCATAGAGGGTTGCTACTTATTAGGGAATTCTGTAATTAATTTTTGTTATGTATTAAACTGAGTGTGCACTGAACTGCCAAGAGTATGCAACTTCCCTTAGGTGCGTTTCAATACAGCTGCTCCCATTAATTAGCCTGAATGGCCCTTTTTTTGGCCATTTTTGCCTATTGGGATCTGAATTAGTCGTAGCTCATGGGTATAGCTACCTAGGTCCAAGTGTTTCTTAGAAGTACCATTTTGGCATTTTTAGCCTTACACACAAAGAGGAAGAGGTGTGGCTAGATGGGACCCACCCAAAGTTATTTGAAGAGTCAAGTTGTGTCTGCATGCCAAGTTTTAGACCTGTAGCTCTATTCCTTTTCTGGCAAAAGTAGCATTTTTGGCTTTTTTTTTTAATACGGAAAGTGTGGCCATATAGACATATGTAAAACCACATGAGTGGGTGCAGTGCTTGATTTCCATTCTTTTGGTGCTTCTCTTGACTCTGTAGCTTTAAAAATTAAGGAATATATAGCGAACACATAGATTAAGAGTAATTTATAAGTAGATTTTAAAAATAAATAAGTTTTTTTTTTTTTTTTTTTGGATTATGAAATACACGTTTCCAGGTTTCCTTGAGTGAATAGGTGGTTATGTATTGGTGGCACATTCACAATTGTCATTCTTTGAGAACAAGGACTTTATCTTTGCACATAAAATGATTAAATATTGCACACAAAAAGGGGGAGAAAGAAGGGAGGTAGAGGTTAGATTCTAGGAGAGTGGGAGCTTGATTGGAGGAACCATCCTGGGCAACCCAATATGGCTACACCCAGAGTTGGCAACCCATCCTCTGAACAAAAGACAAGAAATGTTGTGTTCCTTGAAATTCTTAGCAATTGATTGATCTATGACTTTGATGTGTTGATCCAGATGTGGGAAATAGAAGGTCAAAAACTATTCAGATGATTATTGCAAGAAATGTTGCAAAGGGTAGGCCTTTCCTAATTATGCTAGCATAATTTCGAACATAATTGGTAGCTCGGAGCATAATTGGTAACTCAGGAGCATAATTGGTAGCTGGGAGTAGAGAAAAGGTGAACACATGTGTACTGGATCACTTTTTCAATACCATGGATATATAGCATGTTTTCTTGGAGTATGAAGTCAAGATTAGCTTGGAAGAAAAAAACTGGATTGTCTGCGCCAACATATTCGAAGTACACGTTGGTGATCAAGGTGGGAAATGCTCAATCAAGTTCATGACTACTTTAGGGAGTTTGGATCATTCAAATCTGCTTGAGTTATTATCTAACCCTACAAAGAGCACATAGCTACAAATAGAACTGGCTATTACTGTAGATGTTGGCAATGTTTTTGTTAAGGCAACATATAATCTTGAAGGAGATAGCCCCTTTGTATTGTCACATATGAGCAAATCTTTTCTTTCCTCTATTTCAACTACAGTGCATTGTCCCAACACTGCTGCTATTTGCTATATGATCACTTTGGTTGAAGTTTTATGGTGATCTCAATTTACCATTGAATGCATTCAAAAGATCCCTCTTTTTTTTTTTATCCTGCTAGGGTGTGTGAACTTAAACATACCAATATTGATATTGAAGACTTAAAAGTCTTCCTCTTTTTCACTGTCAATTTGAGATAATAGGAAAGCTGGGCTACCATGTGTTGATCCCAAGCTGTGGGTGTGTCAATGAGGTTTTAAAATTACAGTGGTGGCAAAAACACTGAGGAAGAACTACCAAGGTGGTCCAGTGCTGGTAAGCAAGTGATTTCAATACTTGGTACTGAAATCAGTATTTCTGCCTTGGTCAGCTGCAGCTGAAAGATACTCAACATTCTTTCAATGAAAGATAAGGCTGTTGTTCTTGGGAAGATTATTGATTTTTTTTTGTTATCTTGTGACACTTTTATGGATTTACCTTTGATTTAAAATGAATATTTTTAAACCTTATAAAATTGACACCTATATGTGGGAATAATTAATTAAATTTAAAGCATAATTGGTACTCTTAGAAGCAAAACTAGTACTTTTCAGAAGCATAATCAATCAAGAATGGAGCACAAAAGAATAGCATAATTGGTCTAAAAATTAGCATAATTGGTCTAAAAATTAGCATAATTGGGAAAGGCCTAGCAAAGGGTGGTCTAGTTAATAAATTCATGTTGGTCATAAAAAAATACACATTTTCAAGTATAAATGTTTGTTTTATAGATTTTCTCCCACATAACACAACACAAAGCAAAACAAACTTGTGCCTAACAATAATTGTTATCTTAAAACTTGATCTCTGAACACCAAGCACTACAAAAAAAAATTGTGTGTGCATGGCTTGCTCTATATTCTACATGGCAGCATGCATAAAGTAAAGTCTGAAAATAGAACCCCTAGTGTTGAGATTATAGTCATATAACTGAGCTCAGCAAAATTATAAGGATGCCCCAAAGCTTGACACGTTGAGAATTCTTCCTGCCTAGACCTGGCTGCCTGGATATCTTGCTTTCTTCTTCTGCTCTCTCTCTCTCTCTCTCTCTCTCTCTCTCTCTCTTACACTCTCTTTCTGTGAGTTATTCTTTAGGTTGTGCCTGCAACCAGATTCCTGCTCTTTAATCTCCTTACTGACTACTCCATACATGCCCCCAACACATCTCCTTGTTGCCTCCAGGAATGTCTGCCCTGTGTCTACCTCAATCACTTTTGGAATCAGTGGTTGCCTTGGAGTGGAGTTGCCCACACCTTGCTCTAAACCTCCCACTGACTCACCTCCCACGAGGTGAATGCTATGGCCTTTACCTTCTGTTCTTGTCTTCTCTGTGCAGTGGTGGCCATTGCCTTGTCTCCCAAGCAGTGGTTGTCTCTGTCTCGCCATATTTGGGACCCACGCAACATTACAGCAACTGTGTGCTCCAACTCGTGTGTTAATTACCTGACTTCCTCCATACATGTATTGACTTCCTGTTGCCTTACATGGACATACTAACTGATAGACAGTCACAAGGATGGACTCTAACAGGCACAGGCAGTGTGTCATACCTACAAATGTCAGGGCACACTTCACCATCGTCAACCTCACAACACCAGGCAATGCTACACCATGGAATGAGTAATTCCATGTGATAGAGGAGCCTTTGTTATAATTTTTACCATCCAAGAGTATTGCTTTTTTTACGATGGTGATTATTTTTTCCTCCTCTTGATGCAAAAAGCAAAAGAATTTAAAGATCTTTATTGCTTGAATAATGGTTGTCATGGAGCTCTCATTGTTGCTTGAGTGTACTTAATTTGGAATCATGATAGCCACATGTTCAGCCAATTAATAGGAGCTCAGAATTACAAGTAAAAGAGATATTGCTAATGTTTGGCAATATTTTGCTACCCCTTGCAGCGCTTACAGTGACACCCATTGCAAACACAAGCAAACACGTTGAAATGCAATGCCCTGCTTATTAGCAAACTGTCCTTTACTCTGTGTGTTGACAAAGCATATAAGATCCTCCCCCTGCTCAGTATGATGTAATGTTGATGTGTAGCAGACAACAGGGAGCTCTAACACAATACATCCACAGCAGCCCACACAATTATACACCACATTCAGCCACACCTCCTTGTGGCACTAATAATCCAACTTTGAGTATCTCAAGGAATTCATCCACCCATAAACACCAAGTGAGCATGTCTCATTATAGTTATAGAAAGACCTAATAATATGAAGCTGATGATAGCTATGGAGAGGTAATTACAGTGTGATCTATTTTGGGTGTAAATTTGACAGGTGGTCAGGTAATTACGGTAAGCATATATTTCATTAATCAATATACTGTCCCCACCACTGCCATTATTACTATAGGGTCAGAGTACACCCAGTACCATGGCTGCAGCAACCACCTTCAATAGACATTGTTTCAAGACGGTTTGGGAAAGAAAGAGATGTTGGAAAGCAAGTTAGGTCATGGATGACCTCCTTGAGGGCAATTGCTCTCTGGATTCAAATGGAGGAGGCAGGAAGGACTCCAATATCTTGGCTAGAGAGAGGAGACACACCTAGATAGACAGACAGACTCAGACTCCTTAGCTGTGTACCTGCTTGACAAAGTGCAACACAGCACTAGTTTACAGCACTCAATGGGAGAGGTTCTACACTCAGACAACTGCCTGTACCACTTGATCACTCCATGGACACTAATGGTTCAATAAGGTTAATTCTGCTACAGCTACAATATATTATTGATTGGATTTGTTTATTGTTTGAAAACACCATTTTTTAATTAGCATGCTAGCAATTCAAGTATCAGGCTAGTAATGCCACCACCATTATCCCTCCTGTTCCTGTTGATGGAAGTGGAAAAGTAGTAATGTTCACATTGTTCTCACCATGAATATGATTAAGAGACAATTTGTAAATAAATTTGGAATGAATTACTCCCTTCAGACTTGTTGACATTTTTGTTTTCTTCATTTGTTATTTTGTTTGTTTGAGAAAGAAGCTGTTTCCACGATATAGCCCAGAACTTGTGGGCAGTGCTGACCACTGGCAATTCCGTTGAGGAAAACTAATTATTTTCATTATGTTTTAGAGTTAGCCTATTATTATAATTATTCATTTAATTGCATCAATGTCAACGAAGCTCTGCTGTGACTATTTGAATACATACACTGGAAGTAGTTTAAGATTTCAGTCTTGCCACAAGGGAAGGGAAAAGGTCCAGCTATGTAACTGTGGATGACATATAGTATGACCACTCCTACCTCAACTTTATTACAAACATATTCAGAAAAACAGCAACAATAGCTGCCATAGTGGAATAGACAGTGCTTCCCCCTCCCCTCACAATAACTCTTACTCAGCTTATTCCTGTGTTAATTAATAGGGAAATCACTAAACAAATTTGAACCCATGTAATCTGTGTAATGGTATTCTACACATCCTTGTGGCACTAACTACCTCAGCACTTGTAAATACCAGCTCCATTACATGGCAAGATTTTATATATATACATAAGACTAGAGCAGTAATAGTAAGAGGATTCAGTCAACTTCCAGTGCTAATTCCACTGGAGGTCACATGCAGCAGACTGTAAATATAGTCCTAGAAGTTCAAGTTCCTGATTATTATTAGCAGCTGCTGCAAGAATAACTGCACCACTTACATTGAGTGCTAAGTGCAACCAATCAGCTATCCAAACACACATATACACAACTGTTGATCTTGCAACTAACAACCACTTAACTGACAAGTATTCCAATGGGAAACAGCTACCCAGCAATGTGTGTGGTGGAGGCTTGCCCCTCCATCTGGAGGGCACACACTTAATGAAGTCTTTTGGAGACACAAAGGAGGTGGGATGAGTCTCAAGAATAGGCCAATTGGGCACACACACAGCCTGGGAATCTGGGTGCAAGCACACAGCATGCAAGAACCCACACACATGGATATTCTGGTCCTCCTCAGGTAAGGGAAAACTCCCTGAGAGGGCTCTCACACACACACACCTGCACACACACTAATATGACAGTGCACAACTGCATATGCCAGTATTGTCAATAGCACAGCAATTGTAACTAGTGAGTATTTATTTGCACATCTGTTTAGCTTACATTATGTATGCATGTAAAAACACATTAGGAAAGTTATTATTTGAACTGTTACCTGCCAACATTCCTCATCCTCAGCCTAGCCTCAGGAGGCATCTCTTCATCCTCATCACTCTGTGACACGCACGCACACACATGCTGATATTAAGTGAGAACCACAATTATATCCATTTATCAATACATATTTACTATAACACTGTTCCTATGGAGATCAATCCAATTATTGCTTTGTTCAAAGGCTACTGCTACTTTAATGAAGGAAGGTAAACCAACATATGATCACATGATGTCCATATTACTTACTCTCTAAAATAATTTAAAAAAAATTCTATTTGAGAGATTATAGCAATACCAGTGAAAGAACCTATTTCACACAAAATTAACATTTAATTGGCTTTCTTTGGGAAGGGGGGGGGGCAGATTTCAAGTCTTCCATGTACACAACCTATAAGGACGATATGGACCTTGTGGGAGATGATGAGGCATAAAAACACTAGCGTGCATCGTCCTATATTATATTATATACACATGCATATATGTTAAATTGTATGCAAATGAAGTTCCTGTAATATCCATACACACGAAGAATACCTAAAAGGTTGTTAGGTTGTTAAAATCAATTAAGCTGTTTGTAGAGATAATGCAATATGAATAAATTACTATTAGAGAAAGTCCTACAAATAGAAAAACACAAAAACAAAACCTAAACGCGACATCTTTGAGGAAAAACCACATTTATATATGATGACATCACTTTTCCATAGATGACATCATTTCCCGCCGCTTTGATGTGCCACGCCTTCTTCTACATACAAGCACACACCCACTATGGTGCACTGAAACTCAAGCAGGAAATAAACAAATGCAGCTGAAGTAGCTGTACACAAGCACATTGCTCGTCACTAGGTACTAATAGTGGCTCATGTGAATACCTCTAGGATATCACGGGAGGGAAGGAGAGGTCAGATCACAGTCTTATTTCCCTGACAGCTGGCTAACTGCATTCATGCTCCACTCAGCCTACATCATTGGCTGCTGAAGGAGGAAGTTCATTGTTTGCTTGGTGCTATATGGTCACTAATTGATGTCACCCTCCATTGAGATAGAACAGGAGCAACTTTGAGTCAGCAGCTGTGAGAAGAGGCACACATCTACCTTGGGTTTGATTATGTGGACACTACAATGCCTGCACTTCCTCACTAGGCCAGCTTGCAATATCCGACAGACCACTTAGTGCTATGTACGAAACTCGCTCAACACTTTGTGAGAGTCCGCCTGCCCATTCATGTGCCCTCTGTACCCTTCAGGGACCTTTTGAACGAGCAAGAACTCTGACTGTGCAGACTACGGAGTTACTAGCCACTCATGTAGGGGAACATTGTATGTATTTATTGAGGGGAAAATAAGAGAAGATATGAGGGGAAAAAAAAGAAAAAGTTGAGGGCCAAGTGAGCAAGTAGTGGACTAGAGCATGGAGAGTCTTAGAGCAGGTGGAGGGGATGGTGATTGGTGCATGCAAATATCACTTAGCCAAGTCACACACAGACACATTGAGCAGTTAACACAGCAATTACAGTTTTTTGAAGTGGAGAGATTGTGTGAGATATATTGATGTCTAAGTCTGAACATAGTTAAATGCATCTATGGATACATTCATGCACTATTTCAGATTCCTGATACAACTACATAATTGTGATGCACTATGACAGCAAAAGAACAACAATGCGGTTAGCAGGTTAATGGACACCAAGAGTTGAGAGGCGATTAGGTCCTAACAATTACAGCCCATTAACCAGAGTGTTTGTTAGTGAGTAAACTATGAAGAACTTTCATTTTGCCTTAAAACATCCAACTAAAGTGAAATTGCTTTACCACTGACACTCATTGGAAGAGCAGCACACATACACTTGTTAAGAACAAAAACATTATTAAAAAAAAGTTTTTTTTTATAAATTCCAAATGCCCAAGAGTTGAATGTGTTACACTGGATTATACAAAAACAACAATAAACCAATAAAAAAAATTTTTAAAAAGAAGTTTTTTTTCTGCTGTCATTCATAGCCGTCCCTGTGGAATACATAATGCATGTAGCATGTACGCACTGCACAGCATGCTGCTAACTCACCCTAAAATATGAAATGAAGAAGCTCATATTTACATGGATTTGGGAAATGGAAATGGTCACAAAGATATGAAACCTAACAGCTACAGTAGGTATCCGTGAGTAAGGGAAGACAGAGAAGAGATATATATTGATGGAGACACAGAACTGGAAGAAGACCCCTGTGTAGTCTTCAGGTAATGGGAGTGGGTGGGTGTTATATAGGGGAACGGGTGATGCTAGACACAAGAGCTGGTCAATCCACATGCACTAATAGTACACAATAAGACTTGGCATACAAGCCAATAACAGAGAGAGCAGTTGACCTGTCCAGCAGTGTTGTTGGTTTCCATTTAGAGTAATTTCCATGGCCAGATCTGTATCACTATTAGACTTAAGGTGTGTGTGTGTGTGTGTGTGTGTGTGTGTGTGTGTGTGTGTGTGTGTGTGTGTGTGTGTGTGTGTGTGTGTGTGTGCGCGCGCATGTGTGTTGAGAGCACTTGTACAAACTGCAGCACAGGAAACTTGCAGTACAGCCTGTCAGTGTGACAGACACTTCTCGGTGCAGGTGTATAATCAAGTGGGGGGGGGGAAAATATGGAGGAATGTTCCTTGCAGTGGGGACTGCCCTCCATGGCTATATGAGGGTGCCTCCACCTCATCTGGCCACAACATGTATGTATGTGGAGGGTGTGATGGCACATCAAGTCTGGAGCCTCCAGACAATACAGCCTGCACTTATTCACATACTAAAGGCTGGTTCACAATATTCCTCTTCTTTCGTATGAGAATTTTTTCTCGTTGACTTTAGCCTGACTATGTGTCAGTTTTCCAGAGCTCACCACAAGGAGGTAGTCAACATGAGCTGGGTGGACTGGTTTGGGAAGATGTTGAAGGACGGAAAATTTTCCTGTCAGTGCTAGGTTTGAACTCACAACCCATGGGTTGTTAGTCCAAGAGCATAACTACTCAACCACCAAACGATAGCTCACTGTTTTGTTCCCTCCCAACACCTACTATCTTAACGCTAATTTGTGAACATCATCCATCACCCTCTGTTTTATCAACAGTAACCAAATGCTATGTGATGTTGGAATAGATCATGGTTCTAATCCAGGATCAATTCCAGTTCATCTGACCAATCAGATGCTCCAAAATATGCATACGCTTCAGAAAATCGTACAATGTTTTGAAACCTTGCCTACTTTTCAAAATCTTGAATATGAAATTGCTTTTCCTTCAAAAGTATTTATACCAAAATTAGACAAACATGGACAGAGAACATTCATTGCACCACTTATGAACCAACCAGGGTCCATTCTAATGTCACGGAGTGTTTGGTTTCATATACTAGAACAGAGTCATTTAAATTTTTTTTTTTTACCTAGTTCCTCTCTCTCTGAGTAATAACTTACCTCAAGAAGCCATAGAAAATCAATATCAAACTTTTTAAATGTTACATTGCACCTTTATTTCTACTAGTGAATGGTGGTTTTTCAGCCCATCTTTGGTGGGCTGTAGCCACAAAACTGTGTGCTTTTGAAGACATATGTAGCAGACCTTTAAAAAAGAAGTGAACATGTGATTAGGTCAAAAATTTTTTTAGAAGAACCATTTTTGACATTTTCAGCCTTACACACAAAGAGGAAGAGGTGTGGTCAGATGAGATCCACCCCATGTTATTCGCAGTCGAGTCGTGGCTGCATGCCAAAGTTTTAGGCCTGTAGCTCCATATTTTTTTCTAGCAAAATTACCATTTTTGGCTTTTTGAATACAGAAAGGGGTGTGGCCATAAAGACATGTTGATGGCATTCCCCTGCTGACACCGATTCTAAACATATATGCACATCAACCCTCCAGGCTCATTGCAGTGGCCACATCCTAGGGCTATCAAGTTTCAATGCAATGTACACCCCTCACCTCAGGATCTATCATTGTATTCACCATATCCACTCATGTACACATGTAATTCATGCTACACATTCCCCTGTTCCTTACGTCACTCCCAAATGCTTGAGCCACCAGCTTGGACGCAGGCTTGGTCTGAATAGTAGTCTCCACCCTCGGTTTCTTGACGCCCATGTCAACCTGGAAGAGAACAAGGTAGTATGCAACCATCATCACCAACAAACCTCAAACAAAGAGGCACCACATTAAAGCCAGCTTGACTAATTGATGTTTGTTCATGAGAACATCGGTGGAAGGAAACTGAATTCCAGACCCCACCACCATCCCCATAACAACACACAGAATCCATACAATAAGCAGCACAACTTTCACTACACAGTTGTACAAACCATAACAATATATACACCACACACTCCATAAAGGGACAAACAACAACAATTGCA
Organism: Lycopodina hypogea; assembly: GCA_963969325.1. Classification (NCBI taxonomy): domain Eukaryota; kingdom Metazoa; phylum Porifera; class Demospongiae; order Poecilosclerida; family Cladorhizidae; genus Lycopodina; species Lycopodina hypogea. The sequence continues at coordinate 9,946,358 of OZ017787.1, forward strand.
AGAGTTGAAAATTTTCAACACTCCTGAAGGGGGAAGGGAATGGGGTAGGGAACTAATCCCTTACCAGAAATTTATGCAATAACATTAAAACTATTGTGGTGAAACTTGGAGATTTATGCTTAGCTTCAAGGGACTTTCCCAAAAATAGATGCACCGATTTTTGGGTTTTACTAAACTTGATTAGAAAACCTAAACTAATGGAAATATATTGCAAAACATGTGCTAACAAATTTAGATAACTTCTCCCCTGTCAGGTTAGGACACAGTCACTATTTAGTCCATTAGCCTCCCTATCAGAGATAGAAGAGCTAGTCTCCATTAGCCACACCCACTCACTCTAACCCACTGACATACAGTGCTCATCTTGTTCTGAATCCCACCAAGATAGGCATTGAGATGATACCTCTTGGGCTTAGAGAAGGGGGAAAGGGTGGGAAGGCGAGAAACCCACAGGTGGTTCATAAATATGATTAACTTAGCACCTGTTGAGGCTATATTTAATGCGCCTGTTGCACAAGTGTGATCATGGTACATATGAGCCTTGGTGGCTCATGTGTATCATGTGTTCATTTTGGCATTATTGCCATGAGAACAATCAACAATACACCCACAGTTAATGTTTGAACTACACTAAACTTACAAAAGCAAGTATCTTTCAATGCAGCCCACCTTCCAATGATGTCATCCTAACAATGAAGTCGTAATCACATGCACTAACTACAGCTGTGCTATCAGTAATGCAAAAAATTAATCAGTGATATCTCCAAGGTCAATCAGCGATACTGTATAGGTCAATAAACTTTACAGATGCATCACTACAACTCTGGTAGAGCAGAGAATTGTCAACACCACGTCAGCCATCAGAGGAAATAGCAGTGCATGTGCACATCACAAGCATGTATGCAAACTATCCATAATTAGAATGGGAGATTAATGCACCTGTACAGGTACTAACATAGGAGGTTTCCAACTGACTTACATCAACAATAAAAGCACATCAAGTGATATATTAAAAGTAACAATCAGTCTTACTTGAGGTTTCAACTTCATTGAAATAGTAGAGCCACCAGTTGACCTTTTACCGAGTCCCATCTTAATCTTCATTACTCCTCCTTCAGAAGCCTCCCCAGATGATGATTTCATACTCTTATCAGCTTCTTTGTCACTTATCCTCCCTTCCTCTATCTTTCTTGTGACTGTAGTCTTATCCCAACGACCACCACTGCTACCCTTACTGGCCTTAGGCTGCTCCCGCAGTGATGAGGCAGGTACACCAGCATCACTGGATTCATCTGTCTTTTCATTTGGTGTAGATGGGACAGAGAGTGGTCCTGTTTGGATGTAAGCATGTTGAGATACAGTCGGATGAGATGGAGGGTATCTTCCCAGGTGAGGAGGAAGAGGAGGGGGTTGGCCAAGGTGGGAAGGAGGTGGAGGGGGTCTGCCTAAGTGATGTGGAAGAGGAGGAGGTCTGCCCAGGTGAGGAGGTGGAGGAGGTTGGCCCAGGTGGGAAGGAGATGGAGGGGAATGGCCTGGGAGAGGAGGTTTTTCATGACTAGAAGGTAGAGGAGGGGGTGCTGGGTAACAGCTCTGTGGAAGAGGTGGTGGAGAAGTGAGGGAACTTGAGGAGCTGGGCGGCTCCCAGTGTCCACCCCAAGAGTGTGGAGGAGGCGCTGGAGTAGATTTGTACCCTGCTAGTCATAGAGGGCAACAACTGGCCTGCATAAATAACTGCAGATATTGAAAAGCAGCAACTTACCTTCGTCCGCCATTTTCTTCAGTCAACTATAGGTGGGCGGAGCCAAGTTAATACTTGCGACCTATTTTCTCCCTGCTGGTACTTCGTCATCAGCTGGGGAGTCCGGGAGAACTTGTGTGCCAGCTAGCCTAGGAGTTAGCTGCAGTTATTACCGACCAGTTTTAACGTCCATTTTTTTCCCCCTTCTTTTTAAAAAATGTTTCTATATATTTTATTTAATACCTAGATATTTTCAGAAGTTAGGAGTTTGAGGACTTTCAGATTGTAGTTGCTAAGTTGCTAGCTACAGGCTGTTTAATCGGACTGCTACCGGTTTCTACCATCATTTTTTTGGCATAATGGCAGCTGAGGAGTGGGATGTGGAAAAGTGGTTGAAAACAATACGGTTGAGCAAATATAAACAAGCTTTCCGTGACAATGGCTATGAGACTGTAGATCTCTGTGCAAATTTAAGCATAGAAGATCTAGACGCCATGGGCATCTCCAACAAGCAACACAGAAGTACGTTATTCGCTCAAGCAGAGAAGCTCAAGGAAACCTTAGGGGAGGTTGTGGATGATGCCGAGGATGCCCAGCCACTGGACAAGCTAGAGACGCCAGTAAAATCTCATGCTAGGTGCAGTTCTGAAGAACGTAGTGAAATCCCTAAAGGCAATAATGGCCACAGCCTTGGTAGGGCCCTTTCCATGAATCAATCAGACTTGGCCCAATACTCAGAGCCATGGAGTGGAATTTCTATCCAGCCCAACAAAACCAGTACAGACAAGGTCAAACCAGTTACCAAAATGTCCAAGTCCGGGTCAGTTGACAAAAAATCCAAGTCCAAATCTGTGGCCAAGGCATCGAAATCCAGGCCAGCGATGAGAAAGCCCATCACTGCACAGAACAACAACACTACTGATGGACCTAGCCCTAGCCACAAACAAACTACTCCAAAGAAGAACCCTTCCAGCCCTGGAGGAACTGATTTTAATGTGAAGAGGGACAGTACTTCAGGAATGACTCGACTCCAGCTGAAGCTAAAGATTCGAGAGGAGCTTTTCTCCAGGAATGTTGTGCTCTCTGAAAGTCCATATTGCAAACAAGTAATGAAATGGGGTGGGATATGGTCTGCCCATTTGTGCTTGATAGTACAGTGTGTGTGTGTGTGTGTGTGCATGCATGCGTGCGTGCGTGCATGGTGTGACTGTGACAGTGTGTAAGGTCATTCTATGCATGTGTAGTAAGTTTTTTTAGTGTGCATGTGCATTATTTTAAAGTTATCTATTGCAGTGGATATAGTGAGTGATCGAAGTGTCTCTGTGATTTCAGTACTTGTTTGTTGAAGTGATATTAGCATTTCCCTATTATGTAATTGATAAGACAGTTAAATGTGTGAGAAGATATTGAAGAGTTGGGTTGGAATGATGAGCTGTCTGGAATAGCTCAGGTGTTTGAAGCCTAGCACAGCAACAAGAGAGTAATCAGAATACATTTGGTGGGGCTTTGGGCAGGTGGAAAGGGTCTCCCTCTTCTTTCTGTTACCCTTCCATGAACTTGTGGAACTTCATGGGAGAAGGAAACAGCTTGCATGACATTCATTTTTACTGATCTTTTCTATTGATTGTCGAAGGAAAAAGAAATATAATTATAAAGTGATTTACTTTAAGACTCTTTGGCCATTATCTATTTCTTTGTTCACAAAGACACACAGTCAGTAGGAGTATGTGGCTCGTTTCCAATATCCCAATATAAGAGTGGTTCCCAATATGTGACTATTCTAAATATGAGTCTGGTTCCCAATGTGAGATTGGTTCCCAATATGACTAAAGATGCAGGTTTGGACAGAATATATAATCAGCATCATCATTGTGGGTGTGTTCTTGTGTAAACTCTTCCACACTATTATGCAATCCAACACACAGCTTTGTTGGGACTATTCAACTAGAATATAGTTCAGAGATATGACTAGGCAAAGAAGATGTAATAGGTGCAAGTGTGTGTGTGTGTGTGTGTGTGTGGTGTGTGTGTGTGTGTGTGTGTGTGTGTGTGTGTGTGTGTGTGTGTGTGTGTGTGTGTGTACATGTGTGCGTGCCTAATGCATTTGTTTGTGTATGTGTGTGTGTGGATTTGGTGGCAGATGTATATCTAACCTTTTCCCTGCCCCCAGGATTAATGTATAGGATGGGAGTGTTTGCACTGATGATGTGCTGTGTCGTGTTTCATGTTGGACCAGTTCAGTGTGTGCATACCTTTAATGCAGATTGCATTATACTTATACAATTACGATGTATCAATAACTACACATGACAATAGTCTCCAGGGATAGATGTGATGTGGTGTGCTGTGATCTTCCTCTATTTATATTATGTGAAACTATTCAGAATATATCGGCATTGGAGTAAATACATCAGTGGAGTAAATACATTGGCTAAAATAATCATGGCTTTGCAACAGCCAAATGAATTTTGATGAAACTTTGCAGACATGATCCTTGGGTGGGTATTAGGCTAGTAATAGAATAAATGTTCCAAAAATTTAAATATGCCTGAAAGTGGCTACCCTGTGGGGAAAACAGTAATTCAAATTTTCTATGCTTGAGAACTATCACCAAATGGTTAAGTTATGGGATACCCAAGAGGAAGGTGGGTGGTTCGATTTCTAACTGGGCATTTTTCTTTTTTCCTCCCTTCTTTTCTTCTTTTCCAAATGTATCTGTATCCCAGACTGGACATTTTTCTTCCTTCCTTCCCCCTCCCTCCCTTTTTTTTTTCTTCAAAGGACTTATTGGATCAATTGTGACCAAACTTTCAGAGTTGGTGAGGCTACTCCCAGGGGTGTCCTAGACGAGAATTATATAACATCAAGGCTGATAAATGTTCAGTAATAGTATTGTGTTTGTGTGAATGTATGAGAGTTCAACAATTGTATTCGTATGTGTGTTCATCTTGAGTCAACTCCTGAACCATGATGTCCTGGCTTCTGGTGGAAAACCACTTACGTGGTATGTACAACTGTCCTTTAAACACTTACTTAAATATACTCAAGTATACTGTATCACAATTAAAACAGCATGATGTCTCGAAATATATACTTTTGATTCTGTACTGCAATAAAGTCTTAACTCTAGCAAAGCTGGATATTTCTGCTTATGATAATATAGAATGATGTCTTACTGAGGCAGTTGAAGCATTTATTGAGAATTGTAGTGGAGTGTCTGCTGAGGATTCTGTCAGATTCTAAGAAGTGCTATATTGTGTTTAGATAGAAATTTGTTGATAGTGTTAGAATTTTAAAAGAAATATCTTCAGTGAGGTTTTTTTCTTCTTCATGTTTCAAATGATGCCTGCTGGAGAGGTCTGTGGGATTAATCGCAAGTGATGGTGGTGCTGGGTGAGAGGGAGGAAGAGAGGGGGGGGGGGGGGGGGAATGAGGATGTAGGCAATGAACGTATTTCTTCCAAACCATGGAAGTACAGATTCATGCAGATGATGGCCAGTTTTAACTTTGAAAGGATGAAATATATAAATTATTGTATTGACTAGAAGTTTTCTTTGCAACTGCAGCAGTGAAAATGTATAATTGTTTTAATTGGAGTGAGTGTAGACACCACTGTGACCTGCAATAGAATCCTACACATATGTATCAGTCTATTATGTCTATTAACATGTTCCCTAAATGGCAACTTCACTCCAACATAGACACAAATTTAGTTTAATCATTATTTTCTCAGCTTCCATCTAAAATGGAAATTATTTCTATTTTGAAAAGAAGTTTTTTTTCTTCTGAGAGTAAGCATTAAAATGGCTCTATCTTTATCCTCCTTTCCTTAATTGGTAATGAGTAGTATAATCAGCATTCTTCAGCGTCTCCCATTTCTATTCAGTATCTGTTGCTCCATCGTTGATACAAAGTAGTTGAGTGAAGCAACGTTTGCTGGCTGGACTGGTTGGTGTTTGTCCTGCACTGGCCTAAGGCTTGTCCTGTGGTTGCTGGGTTGAGTGATTGCAACTGCACATCACATGCCCTTACATGGTAGGTCATTGGGTGCTTTGGAGTACTATAATTATACTCACTGGTGGTATCAATTAATCACCGATGGTACTGCTATATGCCCTTAAGGATACTCCATTGGTATTAATACTCGACTTCCACATCCTCAAGGCATTGTAGAATAAGTGGCCAGAAGTAACAGCAGGTTATGATATGCCAAAAAAAATTTTATTCTAAAGTATGTGGGTCAGCTCCAATTTTATTTTTATCTGAAAAAAGAAAAGAAAAAGAAAAATGTGTGCGAGTAATAGACTTTACTACTGTGCAAAGATTGAGCCATTGAACAAAAATCAGTTACTTTTGTTATTTTAACTTGACTTGAGTCATACAATGTTAACTTACTTGTCTTGCCTTGAGACGTCACAATAATTACCTTCTATTTGTTGTCTTCCCCCATATATAGTGTCCTAATGGCTCTATCATCTCTGGGTTTACTAATATAGAGCAATGACTCTTCTTCAGAGGATGTTTACTGCCAGTTCCTGTGCAGATAGTTTATTCATTTTCTTTGTAAACTATTCCTCCAGGGAAATAGTTATATAATGTTTCATTCCCTCATTTCTCATATTCTACCAAAAATCTAGAATATCAACTTCCCTCTCCTTGTTGTCTACTTATACTGTATCAGAAGTTCCTTTAGTTATGGCCCAATAGATATAATGGAATGGTTGAGTACACTGCAGATCTAGTTTGATTGTCACGGCAACCATCATCAGCATGTTGATCCCTATCATAAGTGCAGTGTTGGCAGCTCTGGTGATGCTACATCCATTCCATCATTGACATCATTTCACTAGGGTCTGTGAATATTGCTTCAAGATAAGTTTTTAACAAAGTTCTAGAGAGCAGTCACTTTCACCATACTGTTCATTGTGCATGTTAAGGATTGGAAACAGATCACTTGTTTCAGGCAATCCTTACCGTCTTGGAGATGAATTGGTTTGTTAATATTATGCATTGATATCTGAGCACTCCCAAAGATCAACAAACTTCAGATGTGGCAGCTGCTAGTGATTTATATTCCTCAGCCAGGGAAATGTAGTGGAATAGGATAAAATCAGGTGATTTGCTTTTATGTCTTTTTGCTGATAAATTTTGTGTTTTTATTTACATGACTAACTATAATTCTATTTGTGAAGCACAGTCCCAATAATTTCAATGTTCTTTCTAAATTGTCAGCCTGATTCTAAAATGTGGTGTATTCCTTGTAATCAGGTAAGAGGATTCTGTACTGATTCACCACCAGCTTAAAATGTCTGGCCTATATGCTGAGAAACTACTGCAAGGGGGGGGTGGGGGGGGGGGGGGGGATGATCAGTGGGGGAAATGTTTAACCAGTAGCATGGAGATCTGGTGTTGTTGCTGCCTGTATTCTTGAAAGGTGCAACAGGAAAGTTTGGACTTCATGAAAAATGTTTGAAGGTTTTGTGACAGTGGGTATGGCACCTTCATTTGGTTTTTCTTCGTGAATCTCTGTTTCCTCTAATTTAAGTTTCCTTGCTAATGTTCCCTACAGTGTAACACATGCTTGAAGTACTTATTACATGATCTGATAAAATATTAGAGAAAGTAAGAGTTCATAGTATTGATTATAAGTTTATGGTGCAATTATTCCAGTGGACTAAGGCTTCAATAGAATGTTAGCACACTCCATTTGCCTCTGCACCTTATCATCACTTTGTGGCTGTTACACAATGATAATATTAGAAAGATATTAAAAAAATAATAATAAAAAGAATCATGATTATTCCAACCCCTCATGCACAGAAAAACATTTGATAAATCTCCAGGAACCCTCTATCCCATTAACAAACACTCTCTCCTTCAGTACCACGCAAATTTCAAACCATAGAAGCATATGAGTACTTATATTCCATTACATGAAGCCTTCACAATGGCTAATGCAGCAAAAAATTTATTAGTTTAGTTCAGTTAGTATTTCCCGAGGAATTAGCCATGACAACACAGGTAGTCTGTTTGCAGTAACATGAAGCCAAATTGGCACATGTGATTACTTTTCTATCCTTCGTGTCTGCTATCTATGGGTTTACACAGAGATGTTATGGCACAGGCTCCTCTCATGCTGACAATGCATTCACAGTGTCTTTCCAATGAGCAATGATTCAGCATAAGTTAAGTTGAGAGCCTTTTCTCACTAATTTCTTTTTGGTGATCACTTCCAGATTGAAAAGGAACGTCAAAACTAATAACATAGTGTGGGATGACTGGAGCCTTTGTGTCTCTCGCTGTTACTTTCTTCCCCTATAGTCGCTTGGGGAGCCCAATAGACTGCGGTGTGTGTGTGTGGATCTCCAGCAATATCAGTTGAACCTGAACAGAAAGCATCCTGATACCAGTCTGTCACCATGGATACTTAAATCTGCTCTATGCTAGAAGGTGATCTTGCATATGTACAGGTTGGTGCTAAAAGAGGCCGGAATGTGTGACCAATGAGTGTGCCCGGTCCTCCCACTCCTGCTGGGAAATACTTTGAGCCGAGGCCAACGTCTTGATTGGGATTACCAAATCCCACTCTTGAATTTGGCCACACCACTCATCTGGGCATAACCAGGGACTCTATTTGGGCCAGTGGAGGACAGATGGTATGGGTACTTTGCCCATCATTGCTGTACCACTTTAGTGTTGAATGTGGCTGTGGTTTAGTAAGGGTTGGAATGCTGTGCTGTGCTGGCATGTTTGGCAAAGCAATGGGCCAGAAGTGTGGATTCCACTTTGTTTTTGGCCTGATCTCACCACAATACTCCACTTCTTCAGCCCTGGTCAGCCATATTTGTACTTCTCCTTGTGGCATCAACAACTTAACTTGACCTCAAAGTTTGGCTAGTAGAAAATAGTAGAATCAGTGGAGGGAGTCATGATAGCACTGTTAATAGGACTCGTTATTGACTTTGCTAACATGCTTGACCTTATGTACTCCCACTGGCTCTATCCTTTAATCATTGCGTTCAAATGCTTTAATGCCCTCTCTCCATGCTGACTGTAGAATTAGTTGCTGGAGTTTGTCTTCCATTAAAGTTCTTTATCTCCTGGGAGCATGCATGTTGTGTGTGGTGTGCCTCTTACATTCCTCCCATATGCTATGGATGAGAGAGGCAGTGACTGAAAGAGATTAGAGTAACCTAATTACCCCGTCTCCATGATTCTCTTTATAGAGTACTTTCTCTTTTCCCTTGATTGCAATCTGGCTTTCTTGTAGTTAAGTATTGTTAATTTTTTAATAAAATAACTGATTAAGGCTAATGAAGTATGTTGATTCCAAAGGATTATCTGAATGAATATTCCTTTTTTGTTATGTTCACAATCACTTTTGGCCTTTTGGAATATTTTTTGTTTGCTTTATTTTTTTTGTTGTATTTGTGGCGTAGTCTTGGGAAGCCACACCCATTCACTCTGACCAAGGTTTTTGACTTTAACATGAGCATTTTGTTTGGAAATCCACTGAAAATGGGAGTGAAAATCTGCAGCCAGTTCATGAACATGCTTAATTTTTGCATCTGTCCAGTTCTTACTTTATGCATCTGGGGTTTGTTTGTTTGTTGTTTTTTGTTGGGCCTACCAGTAAATGTCCTCTTTTTTTTTTGTGGGGGGGGGGGGATCTTGCAATTTCTTAGCATATAAAAACAACAATAATGGACACAAAAAGAAAAACTGGACAGGCACTAAAACTAATAAGATTCAAGAACCACCTATGGGTTTTTCACCCCATTCAGTGAGACGCAGAACTAAATATTCTATCTCAGTGGCCAGACCTTTCTGAGAATGAATGGGTGTAGCTTTGCAAAACTACATGTGGGAGGCATTTGTGTGAGAACACCATGAACCCCTGAAAGTCTGTTGGTGTATTCCACAGGCAATTAATACCAATATGGTAAAGTTATTGCAAACAGTACTCCTCAAACTTCTATAAACTAATTAACCACTGAAAAATACCCATCCTATACGGATGGAGACAACAGCTCCTCTCCCCCCCCCCCCTCCCCCCTTGAAGGATAACTATGGACAGAGACTATAAAGACCTCTTAATAGTTGTAGATCTGTTGTTTGCTGTCTCATCCCAGATGCTTGAGTCTACAGGGCTAAAAAAGAAGTAAGGAAAAGAACTGGAAGTGGTTTGGGTGCCATTTTGCTGACCTATATGTTTACATAATTGTGTTTTATAGTAAGTAGGGTGGTTTGCTCAGATTGTGACCACAACCAGGAAATTTTGGGAGGGAAAAAAGCACCACGGGTAGAGGGTTTTTACTTTGATCTTCACCAAACTTCCCTATAACCACCCCAGAGTGATCGCCATCAAACCATGAAAAGTTGAGCCCTTTAGGCTCAATCTTCTGGGAGTAGTTAGAGAACAAACCAATCTTCACCAAACTTCGTTATAGCGTCCCCAGGGTGACCTCCATCAAACTCTGAAAATTTGAGCCATTTAAGTGCAATTGTCTGGGAGGAGTTACTGAACAAACAAATTGAGAATTATAGTAAGATGCAGACACTACAAATACCTCATGCAGCTGATATTTGCATGAACGTACAAAACTTATGGCATCCCAAGTACCAGAGACACACACAGGCTTAGAATAAACTATAGGTATGTTTGTTGTGCTATTTTGTAGTGTGCTAAAAATTAATATTATATATCGGACAACATCCAGAGATGGTCACATGAGTCTTCAAAAATGTTGTCCCACTCAACGTCACCCATGTCAACCCACAATATATCAGCCACTGGAGAGACTATGTCAACCAGTTATACCGAAATATAAAAATAATTAAAAATAGAGAAGACAAACTTATTCCTCTGGGAGGGGGAGGGGGGGGGGTGTGTGTGTGTGTGTGTGTGTGGCAATTTTGAGTCTCTATGCTCTCACATTAACTTTCACTTTGATCTTTCAAGTGTCCTTAAGCATGGATAATCATTGTTTGCAGATAACACGCTTTGAACATATTACCATTATGTGAGCGGTTGGAAGTAGACATCCTTGCATGTTGGAATTCAAACTACTTCAGCATAAAATAAACATGTACTGGAAGTTTGTATTATTATAATGGCCAGACAAGGTATTGCTAAATCAATATATTTACAACAACATACAAAATTTACTTATAATTTTTTATATTAATTTTTTTTTTTTTTTTTATTCATTTTTTTTTTATTACATTTAAAATGGTCCAGTGATTGTCTATCCTGTGTTGGCTGTGGATGTTGTAGGTTGAAGCAGCATTCTCTGTCTCGTCACACACTTCCATGCCTCTCCTGTCAGAGCACCCACTATGTAATAGAAATGAGGCCACACCCATCCATGGCCATGTGGTATTGTATGGCCCATCTGGTTATCTGTGGGCATGTATGGATGTTTATGTGTGTTCCTTGAAGCTTGATCGTTCATTGATGACACTGGATTGACAGTGACTCTTTGACATTACAATGTTCATGCACATATTCGCGGAGAGATGTGACTAATCCTGGCACAGTGGTACCACTGCCTCCATTTTTTGTGTTGACATGCAGAATAATGCAGTTATGGCCATGCAGATGTAACTGTTGCTGTGAGGTCATGAGTGTCTGTTTCTAAAGTGGTATGAATTCAAATGCCACCTGAAGCTTTTTTTTTTCTGGTTTATTATAAGAGTTTGAATTCTAAGAATTGAAAACGCAAAATTCTGGGAATTTTTGGACTTGTTATTTTCATAGGACTGGTGGAGAAGTTTAGATATGGATGGAAAAGAACATGGTGTGGACGATTGGGTGGGCAGGGGGGGGGGGGGGGGGGAGAGGTGGGTGGCCGGTGAGGTACAGCATTGGAGATTTTCATGAGCTTAGTGAAGCCACAATGTGGTTTTATTTTTGTGATTGTCTTACATTCAAGCGTTGACTACATCCACTCAATGGAAGATAAGCAATTGTTTGAAAGACACAAATCAGACATTCAAAATAGCACACCATGTCAATTTGAGGGAAGCATCATAAGTTGAGTGGGTATTCGCAACATGTCACAGCTGCGATGTGAGAGACCTTAGATATGGATGAAACCTGTGTGTGTACGTGTGTACATATGTACATGTGCATTTATATGTATGAGTGTGCATGTATGCACGAGTGTGTTGGTGGTATTACACTTGCAACTTTACATGCAGGATGGCATGCCTGATGAGCAGCTGATCCTTGACTTGGCCACTGAACTGGCGGAGGAGTTTGACGTGGAGTCTCTGAGCATGTACGATGCCTTACAGGAGGTGTGGGCTAATGCCAACAAGTGCAGCTTCGGTGCAAAGTCCAACAAAGTCAGGGTCAAGGTACAAACTTAAACTTTGTAAACTTTGGTCAGGTGTAAATTTAGGTGCATTAAATTTCATATGGTCCTGGTTCAACCCAGTGTGGGTTGATCCGGTGTGTGTCCCAACAGAGCTGTTGTCAACACTTTCAACAAGCCAGTGTGACATTGATTCATTGAATGTTCTTGTACAGCCGGACACTTGCACACACACCTCCTCTACATGTGAACCATATGAACATGCATGCTGAGCAGTAGTGATATTAGCATGGGTGCACGCATTCATTCATGCATGCATGCATGCAAACAGCAAATGGTCTGCATAATTATTGTCACACAAGTTCAAGCAGCAACTGGTGTGTCAGACTCCATGTGGTAAAGGTTGACATCTCTGATAGAGAGGGAGGGCTAGGGCTCAGAGGTGTGTGGTCTGTACGAGGAGAGAGACATGCAGACGCTAGGAGAATGGCTGGGAGGTAAGGTGGTTGGACAGAGAGAAAAGGCCCATGCAGATAAACTGTGATGCTGGTGGGAGCAGATGACCTTATCTGGTGTGTGCTTGGCTCAAGAAACTTTCTTACAAAAGCTTCATAAAACTACAGCAATTCTTGTGTAACACTTTGTAAGGTGTTTTTACTCTAATTCTTCTCATAATTAGTGAACAACTGTTTAAAGAGACTACCTGTATTGTGTGGGCTTATTTGCTGTGTATTATTGAATGTGCCAAAGACCTCTACAAGGCTACCATTCCTCCCTCCCTCCCTCCCAAATTCAACATGAATGTTTAACCAAATATGAATGGATAAATAGGACAACCCCCCCCCCCCCCCCCTAGTCACCCACTAACTGTTCTAAGGTTCCTCATTGAAAAAAAATATTGAACACTGACTCCAGCTGTTTGGTGTGAGCATGCTCAGCACATAACAGAAATAGCAGCTGGTAAGAATTCCTAGCATAAATGAAAAAAATAACAAGGAGAACATAAACAAATATTTTGATAGTGGGTGGTCATGTATTTGTTTGGTGCCAAACAAACCCCCCCCCCCCCCCCCCAGCTGTAACATCTGTGCAGGAGAGTAGTCAGTACATGGCAGCATTACAGGATTGAATAGCAATTTGTTTTTGTTTTTTTCTGGAGAAGACAGGGGGGGGGGGTCACCCTCACTTTAATAGGTCTCTACGCTACCAAACTCTCAAATAACTAGCTGTTTACTGGTGCAGCTAAAAGAAGTAAAACACAAGTTCATACTGGAGTGTGTGATTGAAAATGTGTGGATGGTATTGTTGATCATGGTGGTGATTTGGTGGTGGTACTTCACATATACTAACCAGTTCTCTGCCATGATGCCATTTTTGCACTGAGGAACATATTAATAAGTGCAAAAATGGTGATGTTTTGGAAGGTGGCTGGAATAATCCCATTGTTTCTCATCACTGTAAATGTTGTGTCATTTTGTGACCAGCATCTTCAGTGATTTGAAGCAATGGAGGATGTTGGTCATAGCTATCCTAGTGAAGTGATGGTGCTTCAAATGGCCAAAGGATTAGAAAACACCATATTGGTTAAGGTGTGTACTTTTTTGGACTTGAGGAGTCATAGCACTACACATTTTGAAACAATGGTGGACTTGTACACAAGGTAAACCTCAAGGACTTGTGGAGTGTTGAGTGTATTTTTCAAGCTCTGCCCCCACCACTTCCTGTCCACACCAGGCATTCTATTTAAAGCCTCCAACTGATGTATGTGCCTTCACACAGTTACTGTGGCAAGAACTTGTACCACGGGAAGACCTTTATTCACAAATCACAGTGCAATAATTGGTTCAAAATTTGCAATATTTTGACAATCGGTTTAGAATATAAGTGGATAAGATGAAATACTTGCAGTTGTCCTAGGTGACCCTTCCCAGGAATGCCCGGTCTATTGGTGCTTTCATGGACCAACACAAATAGGCTTCACTCCCTGTTAGTGGCAACTGCAATGTAACCTGCAAGTAGTGTGGAGAAATGATGAAAGAGAAGGGGTGGGCACTGCAGCTTTATCCATGGTGGAGTACACTGGAACAAACTATGATCACATGATGTGAAAGACTTTCTTGAAACAAACTGAATGCTGAGGGCTCCTCAGAATTGGTAACCTTGATACTCATGTCTCTGAAGCCACACCCACTGTTTGCAGATAGAATTCATGGATGAAAAGAAAACAAACTCACAAAAATACTTGCAGCAAATGAAATGTGCAGGAGTTCCAGTGTATGAATTTAATGCTTTTATGCTTCCCAAGGATAGCAATTTACTGATTACAATTTAAATCTTGTAACTGACCTATGAAAATGTTCTATTCTGACAAGCTAATACACTATGTCCTGCAAGACCAGAGCTTGTCTAAATCAAGGAATTATTTCATTGGCCAATTACAAGTTTCTAATCTAACATGTGCTGGAAAGAGTATCATAAAATTTGATTTTGGCAATCTTGGTGTCTCTTGTTCTGACAATTGCTACAGCAACCTCAATTGACTCTACTTGGATATTTACGAAGCTGGAAAAGTATTGTGAGTCTTCTCTTTTCGTGCAACTACCCGCTGTGGCCCTTTATTTCTTGTGGCTGTTTCTGAAACAACTGCTGCTAATTGTGGTTGTGTGGTTGTAGTTTACTTTAACCTGAGCTGGACTGAGTGCAGCTGTGAGGTCTGATGCAGCTGCCATATCATATTTTGGGATTGTTAGTCCAAGAGCATAACTATTCAGCCACTCCAGCGAGCACACACACACACACACACACACACACACACACACACACACACACACACACACACAGCACACACACACAGCACACACACACACACACACACACACACACACACACACACACACACACACACACACACACACACACACAGGTGCTGAAGCAGCTGCTACTCAAGTGTACTCTTTGTTGTCATTACTTCAAATGTGCACACATGACTACTTGCTAATTGTTGAGTTGAGCCATAGTTAATGCAGGCCATAAAATTGCTCAGGCAGCCAGGCTGTATTGTGTTCAACTTTCATGAGTTGATAAGCAAGGCTGCAGTTGGGCAGCTTCCCCCCCCCACCACACTTGATGTCTCCTTCCATGTCTCTCTGAAACTGTCTCCACCACAAAACCACTACTATGCAAAAGTGTCAACTAATCACCTGTTCCCGTCCACAGGCTCTGTGGTTATCAGACAGAGGAACAGTACACCAGAGTTTTGCTTGCTGACTCACTCACCCAATGCCAGTGCACTTCCAGATTGACAGTGTGTGGCAATGCTTGTTGTCTGAAGGTATTAGCATGTAACCTAGGTGACTAATCAGATCCACCCATACTTTGGATGAGTAGGTGTACTTATATGATATGAGGAATGTGTGTGGCCACAGCGCCTGGTCAACAAAATTGACTTTCACTTCTATTCAAACTTAGTCTCATTCAAATGTCTGGTTTAAATCTTAGACTGGGAACAATGGGTGAATGAGTCCGATGGTTATATTAGCATCTACCCCTCTCACTGGTTTTTCTCATCTTTTTTTAGGATTTTCTCGTCCTTTTCTATATGTGGTAGGAGAGTGGTGTGGCCAAAAGTGACTCACCCCTCAAATGGGCACATGTATATGTGCATCCTTTCAATACACTAACATGTGCATTGTATGTGTGTCGTCAGTAATTTCCCCCTACATATCTCATGTACAAACTACTCAACACTTCAAGTGACCTCACACCTCTCAAGTGTGTTCTTGCTGCTGCAATGAATTCATCACACAGTTCCCCAGGGATACGGACAACCATATGTGATGTAACAGCTTGCACTAGTCATCATTAAGATATTTCCATAATTGTGAGTACTAACAGAAAACCCGCCCATGTGTGGATTTTAGATCTGCCATCTGCAGTAACCAACAGATTTAGTTTGCTTTATGTAACAGTAGAATACACAACCATAACCGTGTGTCAGCTCTAGTGATAGGTGTGGTTAGGGTGTGGCTTGATATGTACTTGTGGGACTGTGTGCTGACCTTTTTGTGAGGCACTGTCTTGTGGTGACTTAATCAAGCATTCATATAATGCAACAGATCCTGTGTGGGGGGGGGGGGGGGGGGGGGCTAACTTGCACTTAATGCAATACTCTAGCTTGTCTTCTTGCTCTTGCAAATTTTTTCTTCACTTTTTAAAAGTGTAGAATAATGTACCAAGTTATTTGAGAACCTGGCGATTGGATGGAGATAGGTTGGGGTGCTCCATGAGGAAGTGCCCTCTCATGATACTTTACCGACTGATGTGCTCATCTGTGGAACACAATTGCCTGTGATTAGTAAAGTCAACAACATGCAAGCTATAGTATATGATCCTTACCAGTTCCCTCTCCTTTTGTTCAGAAGCTTGGACAAGCAGGAAACCACACCCACTAAATTTGTGTATTTGTAATATTGATCGTTCATTTAATCATTCCCATATACACAATATAATTATAGCCGTACTACTTATGATACCATCAGCTGATTATCATATGATTAAAAAATGAAACCTGTTAGCATCACATACTTCTAACCAGAAACACTTGTTCCTATATAGTGTGTGTGTGTGTGTGTGTGTGTGTGTGTGTGTGTGTGTGTGTGTGTGTGTGTGTGTGTGTGTGTGTGTGTGTGTGTGTGTGTGTGTGTGTGTGTGTCACTATTTTACCCTGTGGCTATGTGGAAATTCTGAGATCACATGTAAAACTAGTTCTCCTGTTCATATTTGCACCATTTGTTTTGTCACAGGAACCACCTTGCATACCCAGACATGTGTTGTAGATATACTAGCAGCATATTCCCAGTGTTGCCTGGGATATAATGACATGCCAACAAGAATAATCGTGGCCTAGTATTACCCAACCCATTTCCCTACCAGATCAGTTGTATTTGCATGCAGGTCTCTAGGTCTATGAATTTTACCATCCGTAAGTACCATAAATAGATTGCATCATTTTTAGCACATTTTATCTGACATATTCACAGGAAGAGATATATTGTCAGGTGACCCTACTTTTTTTAGCTAAAAACCATCCACTGTGTAGAGCTGAAGAGTGGGTTGTAAATGATGGTGTGGTTGGAGAGTGGTGTGGCCAAGTGTGACCGAGCCAAAGTCCAAGAGTTATCTGAGTACCACTTCTGGCACTTTTAGTCTCACAAACCTACAGGGAGAAGTTTGAATAGGAATAACCACACTGAGTAGAGAGTATCTTATTAAATGTAATTCAAGCCTCTTCATTCACAGAAATATTGTTGAAATATTCATGTCTCAAGATCAGTGTTACCAGATGGATTCGGTTCAAAATCACTAATTTTTCACTACTTATTTATCAGCTTTCGAAAAAAATCACTTACAGAAACACCAACACAGATTATATTTAGCATTCAAACCACATATTACTTATTTATATTGGAACATATTACAGCTTTTCCTTCAGACCACAGCTTCAACATTTGCTTTATGCACTACTTATCACACTCAGAAATAGGAAGACAGAAAATTTCAGCACATCCCTGTTGAACAGTTGGAATGGAAAGTTCCCCGTCTGATCCTTGTATGAATTCACATCCAGACAGATATCCTCTGTGCTGGTGTCCCAGGCCAGCTGCTTGATCATGGGGCAGTTAATTCCAGTTCTTCCTGGGATGAAATATCTTATGGAAGGGATAGTGGACACAGATACTTTCTCTCCAGGTGTAGCTTGCATGAACAGTGGCAATTGGAATGGAGCTGTCTTGGTAAGGATCTTGATTCATTCTGCAGCCTAATGAATATGTTCCTCAGAAATTTGAAGGTATTCTCTTCCAGTTTCATCTTCTTTTGCATGGGCAGCTGGCTATGGTCTGACTTTGTCTGGAATCCTTGGCTCCTGCTGAAAATTTAATACAATTTGATAAGTTTTGTTCCCAATCAGACCTTTCTCCCTCCCAATTTGTTTCCAAAATCTACTACTTGTGGCAACACTGCTCAGGACAACTCCACATTCCCCAGGGATCAGCCTCATTTAAATAGGTCGACTTCCCTCTAAAGGAGATGATAATATAATACAATAATAATTATTTCAATGATAAATATCTTAATTACAATTGTATATTTGAATGTGTGTGCAAGTACGCTTCCTTCTACTTAAGCCAGTAATGAACATGCAACAAATCAACTCAATAAATAACAAATCAATTCAATGAATAGCAAATCAGCTTGAGTCATCATCTACAAATAACAATCTATTCAGGTCCCTAATCATATTAGTAACAAAGAGAATTTGTTTTTATTTGAACTACAAATTTTCAAATATCTTTTTTTAAACATTTGAGCTGTGTCAGAATTTCAAAAGAAACAGAAAAAAGAAGGAAAAAAATGAAAGACTAAAATTGGTCAGGAAAAGGGGGAGGGGGTTGAGGAAAGAAGGAAAAAAGGAAGGAAAGAAAAAAGGGGGAGGGGGGGAATAAAAAAGTAGAAAAAAACCAACTTAGTCCAGGTTTGAACCACTGATTTCGGCTTGAGAGACCTGTGCTTTAACCACCGAGCCATGTTTTTTAAGGCTTTTTTACAATAGAAAATTAAAAATTCCCTTTCCCCTACAAGGGGTGACATTTTCAGATTAAAAAAATATATATATTTTTTTGGTTGAAATACCATAGTAGGCACCTAAGGATCATGTCTGCAAAGTTTCATCACTATCCATTCAGCTGTTTGGCTCTCCATTGAGCCTACACACACACACGTGCCTTTTCAAACTTATAGATATATATAGATACAGTATATGCAGTGAATCATGTTAGAGGATATTCATGGTGGACCAGATAGTTGTGTGTATGGGTGGGTATGTGTGTGCATGCATGCATGTGTGAGTATATTTCTGTAATGTAAAAAATTTTCAACTGATAAGTTTTTATATACTAAATATTAGAAGTTGCCTTTTTTCCAGTACTTTTTCCTGCCTTGACCTTGCTGTATTCTCAAAGTGGGGGTTCCCAGTTTTGATATACAGGGGAGGGGGGGGGGGGGCACAATTGAGTAAAAATTACAATACATGCATATTCTAGAACAAGCTTAATTTTTACTCCAAGGTGGGTTTTGCAGTGCCTTGCTGAACCACATGGATCTTTCAACTTTGAACCCCAACCCATTATCCTTATCTTCGTTTGGTGGTGAAGGGTCTCCTTGTTGTAAATGATTATATATGTGCTATTATTATATTGGTCTATTGTTGCCATAGGTACCACTTTTAACCACGAGCAGTGTGGATAATATGGAAGTAAGTCAACTATTCTGTTTTTATTTTTTTCCTAAATTATCTTTTTTAATAGGTTTCAGTGTTATAATTTCATGTTTACTGTTCATTCTAATAGATGGTAATTATTCAATCCCTGATACCTATTAAGGAAAACTGTTAAATAAATTAGCAAATTCTGTTGGGAACTGTGTTCATTATGACAGCTGCTGTAACCAGTACCACAACTTAACCCACCTCCTATGCTCTTTCCATTAATTAATGGACACCTGCTTACTCAGATATGGAATTAATTATCATGCACTGTAATAGATGGTAATTATTCATCCTGTAGATACCTATAAAGGTAAACTTTTAAATATCACTAGCTGATTTTGCTGGAATCTGTGTTCTTTATGGTAGCTGCTGCAACCAGCACCACAACTGTCACCACCTCCTGTGCTCTATCTCCATTATTACTTGACCCTGGTTTCTCAGATTGACCTCCTGAATTAGGAATTAATTATGTCACAATCATTATCAGTACATTGTTCCTTCATGCCTCCAGAATTAATACTCACACGCACGCACACACACACACACACACACACACACACACACACACACACACACACACACACACACACACACACACACACACACACACACACACACACACACACACACACACACACAGAGTCATTCTCTATCTTATGAATAGGGCATATTATTTTACAGTTTCTGCCATTAATTACTATTAATGTTTGAAACTTTTTGGGAACTGACATTAATGCATATTGCAAAGAACTTGGGTACATTGATTATAACTCCTTCAGTTTCCACTTCCATTTGACCACAACTCACCTAATGCACATGAAAAACATGTACTTTCACATCATGATGCACACATGAACACAAACCACCCCCCCCCCCCCCCCAGTTCCACCACAAATACATGGAGGCATTGTCCAGGTCAGAATCTTGACAAAAAACCAGACACTATTGTGTTTTTTTTATGAAGGTGATGTTTAAACTTGTTGTTTGCAGCTGTTTATGTACATAGAAGCCCCCCCCCCCCCCCCCCACCCTTCTTTCTCCTCTCTCCTCCCTCTTATCTCAGTCTAAGCATGTGCCCAATGTCTTCATTTGTCTTAAAACTCTAAAAATTCTGGAACCCAAATCAAACCCGAACAAGATGAATAATGAAGCACTTAAAATTATGCAATTTTTGTGGTTGCATACTTACATGACCACACTCCCTGCATTTACTGAAACACTTACAAAAATGGATGTTCATGTGTGGAGTGATTCCCATGAGCAGGACAGATGCAGTACAAATCACAGGTGATTCAAGAAGTTGTAATGGGACTTTAGCATTGTTAAAACCTGCAAAGTTCAAAAGTTTGAAACTGATGGAAATATGGAACCAAAAATCACCTTTCTAGATATGAAGTATTTCATTAGGTTTCTTTGAACATAAATGGCTTCAAACATCTTTTAACTCTTAGTTTCCTACAAACAAACAGGGAGAACACAATTATCAAGCCTTTGTATAGTCAAACAGTATAACTTCTTTGATGTTAAAAACAGAAGTACCAGAATAGAGCACAGAGTGGAGTTCTTTCTATTCATACACTTTCAGTACTACAATGTGGCATTCTATTAGAGGTAGGGGAAGCTGTGGAGGTCACAACTGTAGGATATGGTTTATGTATTTCTTATCTAGCCTTTGCCCATGCAACCTATAAGCTTAGGGCAATGTCAGGACTAAACCTGACTAGTACCAGCTTCTTGTCAATGGAAAATAACTTTCCACTTGATGAGAAGCAGTTGCAACAGGCCATTAGTGGATCATTACAGATTGTTCTTGTTATCACAATTAATAATAACAGTTTAAAACAGCTGAGCTCACTTGTGGGCCCTAAGAAGACTGCTGTTTGTTGCCCCTCTTTCTTTGGTTGATAGACAGCAGAGAAAGGGAGTGTGTGTGTGTGTGTGTGTGTGTGTGTGTGTGTGTGTGTGTGTGTGTGTGTGTGTGTGTGTGTGTGTGTGTGTGTTAGGTTGTGGGTTAGCTACTGTATTACTCTCGTCCAATGGCTTCATCATCTGTAGATGTGTGAGGAGGACCTCTTATTTTGGCCAATGTCTGTACAGCTGCAATGAGTCAAGTGGACGAGTGTGTTGCAATTCTTACAATGTATAATTACACATTCTCTTCTAATTCATTTTGCATCAATCAAGCATGCATGATTTTTATAAGTCATATAATATTAGTATTGGTGGAGAAGTGTGGTGAACTAACCAGACAGAGTACCTACAATTACCATATGTTTTTAAGCACTTGTTTTACATCTGTACAGTTTAATGTAATTAAGAAAGATGTACTGCAGTGATTTAACTGGGCAATGTTTGACCCATTGCTGAAGGGCATATAACATGTTTAGGCTGTAGAAACTAATTGATCTATGTATATATATGTGTTTTGTGCCATCCACAGAAAATGTTTTTGTCTGTGTGTTATGAGTTATGATGATTGTTCAATTTGATGTTATAGATACCAGTTGTGACCACAAGTAGTATTGACAATTACGATGTAAGTTGGTGTTGCCTGGTTACAGTTTGGGCATGTGCATTCATACTGCTTGTGACTATTTTCACTTACAGGAGCCTTTTGATTCTGCCATCACGTTTGCCGGTGTCCCGCCTCTTAACAAGACACTGAAGCAAGCGGTAATCATGTCCATTTGTCTCTGTCATGTGCCAATATCCTTCACATCTTGGAGTGTGTGGGCAGATGATGTCATTGTGTCGCCTTTTTCTGTCCCAACATCATATGCACCGCCCTCTATATCTTACTATTTATATATATATATATATATATATATATAATATATATGGAACACTCTTTACCTGTGGCACACAGATCTAGGAACACTTGGAATGGTGGGGGGGGGGGGGGGGGGGAAAGATACATCTGCAAGTTTTGCTCAAGAATGGATTTTTAACTAATTGTTTACATTTTGAAAACACCCAAGTTTGTTGTTACAACTATTTGGCTACGGCTAAGTGCTTTTACTGCTTTTACTGTATAGAAACCAAAAAAATTGTAAATCTTACCACAACTTTTTAAACTCCATCTTAACTGTTCTAAAAAATTATTTTGCCTGGTCTAAAACACTTGTCTTAATAAATACCATAGTAATTATTTGCCACAGGTCTTAGTGCAGGAATGCTCTTGTTTTCCATTTAAACAATGCATGCGGAGTGGTGTCATTGCCATCGTTACACATGTTAATATTTAACCTCTTCTATAAACACTCAAAATTATGAAAGTGTGTATATGTGCGTGTAGCGGTATAGCTGGAAATCAACAGGATAATGAGTTCATCCAAAATTTCCTTTCTTTTCTTCCTCAGAGGTAGTTGATTTAAATTGGGCCACCATTTTATTAAGCTGTGAGGTTTAAAATTAGTGTGGGTGTCTTGAATGCTCTAAAAATTTTGCAAGTCCAACAAAAAACAACAGCACATGCAGTAAACAAAACTGGTGTTAGATAATTAATTGTTTCTGGCATAATTAAGTGTCTGTACGTGTGTAGCAGTTGGGGACGTGTGACCTTACCTTGTAGTATGGTGGGTTTTTATCTGAATGGGAAGAAGTTCAAGTGTATCCCCCATTGCTTCCGCCAATAACCACACACGCTTCTATAAGGGAGGTACACACACACTGGATCGGAATGATTTATATAGTTTGTCACCTAGACAACAGGACTGCCAATTAAACCAGGGAGCTCGTCTGTTTGTTTATTCATGTTTGTTTGTGTGCACAGAAAAGCT
>OZ017787.1:9969717-10154471 GCA_963969325.1 Lycopodina hypogea
GGGGCAAAAAAGCTGCAAGAAAAATTTCTAAGGGCATCAAAGTTTCTCAAGTATGTAGTGTTTAGTGTAATGATGAATAATATTGATCATAACTAATCATATTAACACATGCTTTTTGCACTTTAGGATTAGCATAGATTTATTTTGTTTGTGTTGGGCTTTTTTTTGTTGTTTTTTTTTTTTTTGTTGTTGTTTTGTTTTGTTTTTTTTGCTGCTTTCTTCACACACACACAGACTCTTGTCTCCAGAGGTTCTGATGATGAAGAAGGAGCGAGTGTAAAAGGTTCAAAGAGTTTTAATGGAGCATTCAAATTTGAGGAGGAAGAGGAGGATCCACAGAGAAGAGTGAGTCGTGAAAAGAAGAATAGAACATCAAAATTCATCAGACGCATCTTCAAGCGCAAAAGCATAACTCCAGTACCCACGAAGAAATATGATGGAGCAACATCACGAAAGATATCTCATGGCGATTCTCTCGATAGTCCTGATCCAGTCGTCAGTTCGAATAGAGGGAGATGCTTGACTACCTCAATGAGCATGCCGGATATCACCCGTGAGTAGCTGTATATAAGTTTCTGTGCGTGATTGGCTCACACTTGAGATAGTCAGACAGACAATGGTGGGATGTGTTGTGCTGGCTTGTGCCAGCAGGCAACCGTTCAATTATAATGTCTGATAAACAAAATCACAACTGGTGGGTAGTGATCATGAACACAGCATGCACATATTATCATACGTGAAGAGAAAAACATTTTTTTCATGGTGTGTGTTGTACTTGAGTAGATCCCTATCAGCCTATGCATGCTACAATGAGATACTTGAGCTCTAGGAGGGATAATCAGCTGTTATGTCATGGGCTAATCGGAGCATGTGCCATCTATCTTTCTAATCAATCCATTCCTACAGGTGAGAGTACGAGGTCACCAAACATGCTCGGCCACATCTACTCCGAAGTGTTGGAAGGTGTGGAGCCCAAGAAAGAAACGGTGGGAGGAAAAAAAAACCTGAATGATTTCCCCAAGCTTCCTCTCCAGATGGACCCTGAGCCAATGAAGATAAACGCAAAGACATCTCGCACCCCGCCCATGAAGAGTCCTCGACCATATCCATATGCTCCGCCGTCTCCGAACCATTCTTCCACCTCTCCTCCTCCACCCCTTCCTCCCTACCCTCCCTCCCTCCTGCCCTCTCCTCCCACTGACACCTCTCCTTACTACTCTACCCCTTACCTCAAATCCTCTACTTCCAATAATGCCATGGCATCCTCGCATCCCATCTCCATCTCCCCTACCAATCACCACCAGATGATCATCCATGGAGTTTCTGATGCCAGTACTCCTGAACACATAACTATATCTGTGAAATCCAGCGAAGGCCCTTCCACCTTACCCGACACTCCAGGTGGCTGGTCTTCAGGAGGTGACTTCATGCTTACCGGACTGGCAGGACGAGCTGTTGACTCTGTAAGTGTTACTTCAATTGAGTCCAAAGACTCTAACCGGGATGAAGCCCGCTCGCTCACTGGTAGTTCTGTTTCTAGTGTGCGTCCAAGTGGCGGTATGTTGAAAGGTAAAGAATGGAATGAAAAGGAAGCAACATCTCCGACAAGAATCTACAGCAATATACCAGGGTCAGCCACAAGTCCTCAGAATAGTGGTGATAAGGCACCTCCTAAGCCAAGCAGGACCTTGCCCAGGAAGAGCAAAGGACTTATACAGGGCTCGGTACTTGAGAAAAGCGATGATATAGGTGGTGGTGGTGATGATCCTGACATGGCAGTGTCTTCCTCCCAGGGTGCAGCCAAACCCAACAGCAACAAATCTATTGTTACTCTTCCTCTTTCACCAAAACCTGTCAAGGTTATCCATCCCCAAAACCAATATGGCAGCAGTAGCAACTCCAGTAAGAATGATGCTGTTCCTTCTGTTTCCACTTCCCCGATTTTGCGCCAGTCACTCGTTACATCACAACTCCTTCCCACGAGACTAAAGAAGCCACCACCCCCTCCTAAGCCGGCCACAAGAGCTAAATCTGTGAAAGAAACGACAAGACAAATTGCACAGACTCCAACAGAGCATGAGCCACATGAAAGAACTCATGAAAAAAAGACCTCACTCCAAGTGGAACATTCTAGTTCCACTTTACCTCATCGTTCCAAGACATCACTAGGTAGGAGTGTAGTTAATTCTTCGTTTTCTACTTCTCCAAAGATATCTCCTAAACCTGTTCTTCTTCCAAAACCGACTCCCAAGCCAAGAGTGTCCCAAGGAACACCCGAGCATGCAATATGTGGATATAATTAATATGCAGCTGCATGCAAGTAGGCCCAATACTACACAAGTGCTGCATTGTGTACTGTATGTGCATACACTTTGTCACCACATCCCTTGATTGCATATTACTAATGTTGTTTGTTTGGGTCTTGTAGTTTATTGTTTCCAGTGACTCCAGAGCTTTATGCTGTTCTTATCTAATTTTGTATACTGCAGAATATACCTCATCCGATCGACATGTTTGCTAATGACTAGCATACTCATATTTGATGATATTTTATCAGTAACCAGTATGTTCATGACAATTAAATTTGATGATCATTTTTTGTATTATAGTCTATATTTATGTATGTTAGTTATACAGTTAGGTGTCTGTTATGCAATCATGCTTTAAACCACTATCCAGAAAGATATTAAATTTGTATGTGAGTCTGGAATTGACCCTGAGAAGTCTTGGAAACCTCAGGGTAGACTGTGGTATCAGCAGGACCCAGAAAAATGAATGGAAAACTTTCGTGGTCCATTCATATAGGAGTAACCATTAACCACAAAGCTATGTATATGAGTGGGGAACTTACCCTGAAAGCTGCATTGTAATCCCACAAATACCAAGGTCCAATTTTTGGTTTAATACTATGGATTTGTGCACCCAACTCCCTGCTATCCAAGAGAATGCAAATCAGTGGATACCATCACCCATCCCAGCTAATCTGTTCACTCCCTGGAGCCATTGTGTTCTGCAAACAATTTTTCTGGTTTTTCTTTTCTTTTTCCCTCATGGCTGATCCTGTGTAGATACTCAAGGAACAGGCATATATTTATACCTGCTGGGTAATGTCAACCAAAAGGCATTATATTAATTTTGTTTTATTATTTAAATAACAGAAAATATTTTTTGTTTTCGGCTTCTTTAGAATTCCTTTCTTTGGTTGAATTAATAGTTATGCGTTTCTGAATACTAATATAATTTCACCATATGAATATCTCTATAGCCATGCCATATAGATCGAATAGTCTGTCTATGTGTACATAATTCACGCTTTAGTGGATCTAGTTAGGCCTATAAACATATATATATATATATATATCTGTTTCGCCAGGGGAACGTATTGTATTGGACTATACTACTTCTTGTGTTAAAAATGTACTTTGGCCAGACAAACCCTTGGAGCTACAGACGTAAAACTTTGTATGCATGCACAACTTGACTCTGGGTGTAACATAGGCTGGATTACACCTTTTCCTCTTGGTGTGCAAGGCCAAAAATGGTATACACAAAATAGCACTACATCAATCAACTTATTTCCATGGTCAGGTTCATTTTAATTTCTTACACTATTGGGATCAGTACAAAAATAGTATACACAAAATAGCACTACATCAATCAACTTATTTCCATGGTCAGGTTCATTTTAATTTCTTACACTATTGGGATCAGTAAACATCCCTAAATTCACACAGAGCCAGCAGAGAATACAAAAATAGCATTGGACTGCTAAACATGTATAGAGTGTAGTAGGACAAATGATTGATATTGTGGTAGTGGGTGTTGCTCACACATCAGAATTATGGTCACCTGAGTGGAGTGAAGAGAAGAGACTCTTTTTTTTCTTCTTTTTTTTTTTTAATAATATAATAGGCCTCTCCCGCTTTCCATCCAGGAGACCATAATTCATTTGTGTGATCACACCCAGTACCTCAAATATTTGATGATTATCACTATCTTTGTAACTCTGCTATTGTTGCTTCTTTATTTATTGTTGTTGTTTTTTTTGGGGGGGGGGGGTTTGTGTTTTTTTTTTTTTTTTTTTTTTTTTTTTTTTTTCTCATTGTGGTTGAATGAAACGATCTTATACAATCTACAATAGTCTGATAAACAGGATACTATGCACATGAGGGTACAAAATGGAACACCCACACCCACATACGTACACATGCAATTTCAATGAAAATCAAGTCATTTCAAATTAAATATTCAAACAACAAATATTTATACCATCTGAATCTGAGCACTTGCTCGGACATCCCGTTGGGAGAGCAGCAGTTAAAAATTTTAAGAAAACAAACCTTCACTATCGATGGAGTCCTAATTTGTAACAAGGTATCCTGCAACATTTGGTAATATTGGCATACACAATTTTAGTAGGTTGTATTCAGCTGATAAGTTAACTTCTTTCTTTTTTTTTTTCTTTTCTTTTTGATATTCTGAACAATTTCATATAGCTACATTTTGATTTATGATAAAAAAAATTAAATTTTTGATCAACAAAAAAAGTCAATTAGATTCTAAGAGCATCACAAATTTTGAATATCATATCAAGAAACTAAGATTAACAGATGGTTGTTCAATTATACCTATATATGATGTACCTACTCTCAGCAAGAAATTCTTCATTGAACCAGAACAAATGAAATTAAACTGACAATAAAAATTATCTTAACGTTCAGATGACCAGACAATTTGTGAATGCTGCCATCATTCAAGATTATTTGTAATCCTAATTTAGTTATATGATTCTATGAGATTGCTTAGAATCTCATACTACAAAAGAAGTAGCTAATTACAAGGAGAGAATAAGATTTTAAAAATAAAGAAAAAACACTTTATTTTTTTTACATGTAGGGATGATTGCATAAATTCTAAACCTCTGTATCACAGCCTACAAGGAATCCTATACTGTGGGTACTTTTGTTTTCCTACATTGGATACAATCAAGTGGTTCAAATATATTTAAATATTTGCACTTATAAACACAAAGTAATCAATGCCCCTTCTTCTTTTTATTGTTGGTTGCAACCCTGAATGGAGTGCAATCTCTCACTATGGATGTAAAAGTGAAAAAAGAAAGAAAGAAAAAAGAAGAAATAAAGTGAACTTACAAGAAATGATGAAATTACATAAAGTAAACTTAGAAGTAATTATTAGTATAAATTGTAAGAAATTATAGAATTTTTCATTTAAAAATATTTGAAGTAAATACTTCATTGTTAATTTAGTACAGTCTATTTTTTTTTTTTATTGTTCATTGTTCATTGCGTTCATTTAATACTAAATTTTTTTTTTTTTTTTTTTTTTTTTTTTTTTTTTTTAACCACTTCAACATATACATTACTCTTAGGGCTCCCAGTATCTGAATATCTGGACTGCACACATCCAGCAGATACTCTCCACTTCTGGCAATCAACTGTTTGTTGTTGGCAATGCACCTTTCTTCCTGATTTAAACTGGCATAAAATATTGATTCTGGCAAATGTGTGGACTGGAAAGCAGACCCAAGCAACAGGAAGAGGTGTGTACTGACCCTGGAATAGATGATGGATACTGATGCTGGATGTTTCAGTATTTATGACTACATCATTGAGAAACACTCTCACAAGCTCAGTGCTCAGTGCAGCTTTCAATGACCTATATACCTCACAACTGTGGGTTAAATACGGAGACTCTCACTTCACAGATCATTTTTGTAAAGAAATGGCTCTATTCTGTTCCTCATATGAGACAAAATTAACTAAAGCTAGCATCCAAAACTTATTTATGGTGGCTAAATGAATGTTGATGGATAATGTGTCAAGAGTCATATCCTACTGACCCACCAGCATAATGCCCCATGCTAATCTATGTGTGACTATGACAGGTGAATAAATAAACACTATTAAGAGCTATACTTTTGATCCTCTTTGACAGTGATGCAAAATAAGTTTGACTACAATGGAAGAGTAGCTGAAAAGTTAGTTAAGGAAATTGAGATTTTTCTCTGAAGTAAAATTTTGTGATGGAAAGTTTTTTTTTGAAGTAATGGAACTGAATGACATGAGAAATGATTGAGTACAAGTTCTGCATAGGTGTACAACCTAATGGTGGTTTAAGACAATGAAGGTAAGATTGTCCCTGTATGCCATGCAAAGAGAATACGATGACCTGTTGAAATGGCCAGCAAAAGCCAGCTTGGCTATAGGTCTGCTACATCAACAGGGAGAAATGGATCAAGAAATCACTAGTAGGAAACAACATACAAACCTGATGACTCACACAGTTTTGTTTCCACTTTTTCACCTCAGGTATGATTCGCTGAAATGAATTTGACAATTTCTTTCGTAATGACATGCTTTACTTATATATTTCCAAAATTAGTGTAATTTACTATTGTATTGGAGCAGGTTTGCATATGACATGGTATATGCCTTTGATTCACACTCATTTTATCTGTAACTTCATTCACTACTGTTACCTTATGATTCCCTCTTGTATATGTATCATTATTCAGTGATTCACACTGCTATATCTGTATCATTACTCAGTGATTCACACTGCTATATCTGTATCATTACTCAGTGATTCACACTGCTATATCTCTATCATTACTCAGTGATTCACACTGCTATATCTGTATCGTTACTCAATAATTCACACTCGTCTATCAGTATTACAAGGATTAAGGATAACTATGAATTTTGGTGTGTCACAAAACTTCTAGGGTATGTGGTCAGTAATAATAATATAACATTCACAAGTAGGCTTTTGGGGACAAAGAGCCTTTTTTTATATAAATTCTAGACATACACATGTGTAATGAACTACAATATCCCAATGTCTGGTTTAATGCACAAAAACAAGACACACTACCTAATAATAAGTCTATCTTATTTACACAAATCAGAGTATTATCATAAATCCATCTCATAATAGAATGGTATATGATCTGGTGAAGCATGTTATCATGAGAAACATTCTCTGAGCAGGCAGTGGGTGCACGCTATTCTAAGTCCAAGAACATGAAATCTACCCACCAATAAAAAGTTTCCTGTGTCTCCAAGGTATTCATAATTCTAATCCAACCAGATGTAGACAGACACAAGTAGTCAACTGCCTCCGACTTTGGGGAATAAATATTTGCATTAATGATATTGGCAGGTTTTACCTGTTTGTAATTTTTTTTTTTTTAATTAAAAAAAAAAAAAAAAAAAAAAAAAAAAAAAATTATGTCTCTATTATGAACACACCTGCAGAGTTCTGTGGTTGAGCTAAAAGGAATGCAGACATTAACACACCATATGTAGACTTAAATAGCTGCTCAACCCTTCCCAACATACAACTGTTTCTTTTCGGTTCTGGATTTTTAAAGTTAAAGCAACCTTTCATACATATCAACATAAAGAGTGTTGACTAATTAAAGTTAAATGGATTGCAGGGACTGGTTATTACAAGCTACCAGTCATCTGTAATGACTGATTGGAAAAAATTCCCTTAATGCTTTCTCCTAGTCCACACAATTGTATACCAATTTTTCTAAGCCTCTATCTTCGCTGTGTCATTGTATGCCTCAAGCAGAGTTCTGCACCTGCACATAGCTTCACCCATTTGGATGAGCTCCACCCATTTGGATGAGCTCTACCCATCTGGATGAGCTCCACGAATAATATTCATAGCTATATCATATTTCATATTGAAGTATCTTGTGCAATTTGCAGTTTGTGTGACAAACACTAACTAGTTATTATTAATTTACAACCTCTCCCTCCCCAATCCCCACCCCCTTAGATTCCACAATGTTTAACAAACACAAAACTAGATATAAAAAATAGTTGCTTACTGATGCTGTCAGCCTGTCTGTCATTGCAACAAGGAAAACATGACTTTTGAACACCCTAAAGGCTATCTCTGTGAGTTTATAGACTTTGTCCCTGCTGACTTTTATTGCCATAAATGTTCCTTGGTGGCCAGAAAGCTAACCTACACCAGTTGCTGTGGTGAGAGCTACTGCTATACCTGCATAGCTGGTGCTCAGCAGGAAAATGAGGTTTGTCAAGCATGTGGACAGCAAAACTTCACTACTCTACAGCAAATTAAGTATCAGCAGAGAATCAAAGGCCTCCAGGTGTACTGCAGCATGAAGGAGAGGGGATGTGACTGGTCAGGGACACTGCAGCAGCTGGACTCTCATTTGGACCCTGACCAGGACAACAGCTGCCAGCACATGGACATAAAATGTCCCCTCAACTGTGACCAGGCCATCCCCAGGAGCAGGGTGGAGCAACACATGGCCAAGGAATGTGCCCAGAGAGAGCATGCCTGTCAGCACTGCTTCTTCAAAGACACCTACCAAGTGGTGGTGGACATTCACATGCCTGAATGCGATTTATTCCCCTTACAGTGCCCCAATCTCTGTGGGGTGACATGTGAGCGTAGTGTCATGGAGAATCACATAAGCATGTGCCTCCTGGAGGAGGTGGAGTGTGAGTTCAGTGGTGTGGGGTGTGATGAGAGGTTAAGGCGAGGGGAGCAGGAGGAACACAGCAGGCATAACAGCCAGAAACATCTCTCCTTGACAACTGCTGCATCACTCAAAATGAACCTGCAGCTCCAACAGAAACTACAAGAACAGGAGCAAAACTTTGAGAAGACTCTGCAAGAAATTAAGCAATGTCTCCAAGGACAGGAACAAAAGCTAAGTAAGCAAAAGTGTAAGATGGAAGAACAGGAGCAGACATTCCAAAGAAAGGTTCAAAAGTTAGAAGAACTAGTGCAAGAACATGACAAGAAAGTGATAGAGATGCAAGAGAAGTCAGACTTGAGGGAAAGAGCAGCTAAAAGATTAGTTAAGGAGGTAACACACTCTTCTCTGAAGCGATCATTTTTAATGGAGCATTTTGAAGCAATGGGAGTGAAGGACCTCATGAATAATGATTGGATGAGTCCAGCCATGTATACACATGCATTTGGATATAAGTTCTGCATAGGTGTACAACCTAATCATGGTAAAAAAATGAAGGTGAGATTGTCCCTATATGCCACGAAAGGAGAGTATGACCACCAGTTAAAATGGCCAGCAAAAGCCAGCTTCACAATAGAACTACTTAATCAGCAGGGAGGAGTGAATAAAGAAACCACTATAGGGGGAACATCATGGGACAAGCCTGATGGCCCATACTGTGTGGTGTTCTCTTCGCCACCTCATTGTGGTATGTTACATCGCAGTAAAATCGAAGATTTCTTGCGTAATGACACACTTTACTTTCACATTTCCAACATAAATGTATTTTAGTATTGCATTGAAGTTGGTATACACGTAATATGTCATTAACGTATGATTCACACTGAGTATCGTTCATTAACTTGTGATTCTTTATGATTCTTCATGATTCCTAACGGTCCCTTACTTGAAACCACAACTACACACGACTTGCAGAGAAAAATATTTTCTCACTCATTGTGTAGAGCACAAAATAAGCTATGATAATAAAATTTGAATATTGTTTTGAATGAACTGTGGTAAAGTTATTTTATGGAAGATTCATTTAAAAAGTTGTTTTTTTAAAGAAAAAATTGAATTTATATATAATGGAGCTAAAATAATCTATATATATATATATAACGAGTAAAGCAATTATTTAAAAACAATTGGTTGTAAAAATATCATAATGCATGATTAAAACAACAAGAATTAATGATAACTATAACATTAATGCTACTAATAATATTAACAAACACATTAGTATATATAAGTGTGTTTACCTAGTTCCTGGAGTCTAAATGTTACTTTCTTGGGAATCTTGTTCTTGTTCTTGTGAAACTTCCTCTGACCACCAGTGCTGAGGTCTGGTTCAACTCCTGGTCATGGTTTTTTTTCTTCCTTCGGTTTTTTTCTTCTTTTTTTCTTCTTTTTTTTCTTCTTTTTTTTCTTCTTTTTTTTCTTCTTTTTTTTCTTCTTTTTTTTCTTCTTTTTTTTCTTCTTTTTTTTCTTCTTTTTTTTCTTCTTTTTTTTCTTCTTTTTTTTCTTCTTTTTTTTCTTCTTTTTTTTATGCCCACAATCAAGTAAAAACATTAAATCATAGGTGAGCAGGTTTTGGCTGGAAATTTCCAGCCTTGTTTTGTTTTTTAATTTTGAAACTGCTAAAAAGCACATGCATCCTACAGAAAAAGGGTACAAAATAGTACCTTGGTGGACCAAACTAACGGTTTATAGTGATGTAAGCTTCTCATTGAGCTGGTCTTCATGAACCCTGGGGTAAATGCTCCATCAGCGATACTGGGTATTGGATTATAGACAAAAAATGAGTTGGAATTCTGCAGTTAGGTCTCAGTCAGACCAGAGGGGGTGTGGGAGACATTACTGTGTGGATTGAGCGGTTTATAGCAAGATATAATTACATGCAAAATTCCTCCACATCAACCAACTTGTTTCCCTGGTCAGGTTCATTTGAAATTACTTTTATATATTGGGGATATCACATCTGATAAGGGCAAACTTTCTCTAAATTCACAATATCGCAAAGAACATGAAATAGCATTGGACTAACAAAACAAATTGAGAGTATAGTAGAACAACAAAATTATTGTGTTAGTGGGTGTTGCTCACACATTGATATTAAGACCACCTGGTTGGAGTGTGGAGAGGAGGCTTATGATTATGTTAAAATAGGTCTCTCCCTCTCTCCACCCTGGAGACCATAATTCTTTTGTATTATCAACCACAGTACAACCTAATTATTTGATAAGCACTAATTTTTTTAGAAACTCTATAGTTCCACATATAAAAATGGGACACAAATACATGAACATTTGGGAGGGGGGGGGGTTTGTGGGATAAACTCTTCTTGGATTAGGCTATTTTAAAGAAAATTAGAAGACATTTCCAACGAAAGTTGAACAACAAAAACCAATCGTTTCTCTATTGATATCCATCTGTTCCTATTGGGACAACAGTAGTTAAAAAAAAAAAAAATTAAAAAAAAAACTATTAAGAAAATGGCAGTCTAGCTTCTATTCCTAGTGGGAGTATAGATTAAATCACATGATAAACTATTTCAAATGTGATTGATGTATAGTGCAGCAAGGCATCTAGCCACGTGTGGATAATCCTAAAAATATTTGAAATAGATGTAAATGGTTTACAAGGAGTAATATTCAGCTCACAGATCAAGCTATGTTCAATACTAGACTACGCATGCTGCTTTGCTTGCATATTTTGAATATTCATCTGAATTGTTTTTGACCCTCAATTTCCAATAGCTTAATTAATAATATGACCATAAAGCAATCAATTGTTAATGTGTTTCATGGTATACTAACACTATTAGTCTTCTGGTCTGAGGATCTGCTGATGGCTATGTGGAGTTAAGAAGGATTACAACTCTGGATGCAGCCACATAGTGGTGTCTGGCTTTAAACTAGTTTCTCCAACAAGTTACCACTTTCCTCAGAAATGACCATCAACTTACTATTCTCTCCCCCTTTAGTGAAAATATGAGGCACTTCTTCCTGGTCCATTCAGGTAATTTGCAGCTATTTAATGAACCATTTATTATCAGAAGAATAGCCATGTGATTGTGCCACCAACACATAACCACTTAGTCATATTCTTAAACTAGCAGTATATACCCAGCATTGCCCGACCAATATAGGCTAAAGTCCTACCATTTTTGACTTTTTCTCATTACCATGGTAACCATTTTGCTAAATTTTTAGCCCATGTTTTAAGTTTGGTCAAAACCTATCATCATGCCGAGTTTCAGAGAAATCTACCTACCGGTTTGGCCGGAAGAATGGTACAAAACATACAGACAGACAGACTGACTGACAGACAGACAAATTCTGGTTTTTCCCAGACATGCCACCTGGCATAAAACCATCTCAGGGTGGGTCTCCTCCATCCCTAAAAGTTTGGTCAAAATCTAACAGAGGGATTTTGAGAAACGGACGAACTACCATTTTTGGCTTTTTCTCATTACCATGGTAACCATTTTGCGAAATTTTTGCCCATGTTTTAAGTTGGGTCAAAACCAAAACCTATCATCATGCTGAGTTTCAGAGAAATCCACCTACCGGTTTGGCTGGAATAATGGTACAGACAGACAGACAGACAGACAGACAGACAGACAGACAGACAGACAGACAGACAGACAGACAGACAGACAGACAGACAGACAGACAGACAGATAGACAGACAGACAGACAGACAGACAGACAGACAGACAGACAGACAAATTCTTTTTTTCCTCAGACATGCCACCTGGCTTAAAATCATCTCAGGGTGGGTCTCCTCCATCCCTAAAAGTTTGATCAAAATCTAACAGAGGAATTTTGAGAAACGGACGGACGGACGTACATACGTACGGACAGACAGACAGACAGACAGACAGACAGACAGACAGACAGACAGACAGACAGACAGACAGACAGACAGACAGACAGACAGACAGACAGACAGACAGACATACATACATACATAGGTCTTCTAATATATATATAGATACATGAAAACATGTATTTCACTAACTAAATATCCAAAAATAATTTACTTCTTTTTCTTTTTCTTATGAATTTCTTTGCTCCCCAGCAATTTTGCAGTCTCTTACTTACAAACTTTCCTCTCTTCTATTTTGCATTTAATTTTCATTAATCCATGTAATAAATTGAAATTAGATGCACCAGTGGAACATTAGCTTTCGCAAAATCTGAATTTAAAGGCTTTTCAATACAGCTGCACCATTAGGCAGCCTGGAATGGCCATATTTGGCACTTTAGCCTGCCACGCCCTGAATAAGTCAAATCAAAATTAATTAGCTGCACCATATCCCTCAGAGCACGACTTCAGTTGTATTGATATTTGCTTTGATGAATTTGCTCCAATATGCAAAGACAGTAACACACTGAACAAGATCTACTTATATATTGATTTAGAATAATTTCATACACATTCCAAGTTTAAAAAATTGAAGAAATTAAAATATCAGGCAACCAAGAATAATGGTAATGAAAATTTAACTTCCTATTTTTTTTTTTTTAAATGCCGAGTGAAATTGATACCAAAGACCTACCTACCCAGGTAGCAGTAGTCTACCTTCCCATCCTCTCTCTACCCAGTAGTCAATAACAACATTCCTTCTAGTCACAGTCACAACATAGTGTGGTGGCCCTGGGACAATAATAACATTACACTAAGGTATTCTCTCAACAGTGTATCAAAACAGCACTTGGGAGGATCATGTGGAGACCTCATTAATGTTACAGTTAAAACTGTTGAATCATTTCATTTGTTTGCATGCCTTGTATTATTATATGATGACTTATTTGGCATTAAATTAAAATTTAAAAAATCATATTTTTTAACATAGCAGGTAGAATCAAAAGGATAATATGTAAAATTAGAAGCCTAATAGAGAAATCTGAAGAGTATCAGAACATAGTTTAGGAGCATAATGTGTGAACTACCTAGCCCTACTAATAACCAGAACTTGTCCAATGTAGTAATCATACAAAACAGTGTAATTAAGTGCAATGTCTTAAATGCAAACAGTGTCCCAGTGTACAAGAGTGATAGTTGGGTGGAGTGGAAAATATGATCTCCCAACCTATAACAAAACAGAACTGCGGCACTGTCAACCTTAAAACCTAGAAAGATGGAATCTTTGTGTGACTTTTATCTTGGATCCTGCCTTTAATAAGTTCAGAGGCATCCTGGATATCATTAACATCACATGTGGCTAACCAAAAGCTTTTTGCAAGCTCAACAATGGACTGTAGCTTTGCTAAGGAGGAGCTGCTCAACAACCTATTAAGTGGTTCATGGTTTGTGGTTCATGGTTCAACAAAAGTTTTAGTTGCATTTTGTTCCTGGGCATAATACTCCCTATGGGTGAGATTGTCCTTTTGTTGTGGTGGGAACTGACCTGCTGGGTGTAGTGCTGCAAATGTTGACAACTCCCCTCTACTAAAATGGTATTTGCAAGGGTGTCTAGGCTCTAACACATTTTTACAGTTTTTAGCAACTTGGGAAGTATGAATTCTAAGCACCACCCCCCCCCCCCTCCCCAGGCTATCCCATTAAATTTACTGTAGACTATTGCTGCTAACTTCTACTGCTGTAAGTGTTCCTTGGTGGCCAGGAAGCTGACCTTCACTAGTTGCTCTGGGGAGAGCTACTGCCATACTTGCATAGGTGGCACCCAGCAGCAAGACAAGGCTTGCCCTGCATGTGAACAGAAAAACTTCACTACATTCCAGCA
Source organism: Lycopodina hypogea (assembly GCA_963969325.1). Lineage (NCBI taxonomy): Eukaryota > Metazoa > Porifera > Demospongiae > Poecilosclerida > Cladorhizidae > Lycopodina > Lycopodina hypogea. The sequence goes on from OZ017787.1 coordinate 9,983,997, forward strand.
TGTCAAATATCGAAAAGAACTCGAAAGCCTCCAGGTGTACTGCAGCATGAAGGAGAGGGGATATGACTGGTCAGGGACACTGGAGCATCTGGACTGTCATTTGGACCCTGACCAGGACAACAGCTGCCAGCACATGGACATAAAATGTCCCCTCAACTGTGACCAGGCCACTTCCAGGACCAAGGTGGAGCAGCACATGGCCAAAGAATGTGTCCAGAGAGAGCATGCCTGTCAGTACTGCTCCTTCAAAGACATGTACCAAGTGGTGGTGGACACTCACATGCCTGAATGTGACTTATTCCCCTTACAATGGCCCAATGTCTGTGGGGTGATATGTGAGCGTAGTGTCATGGAGGTCAGGATCACATGAACATGTGCAGCCTGGAGGAGATGGAGTGTGAGTTCAGTGGTGTGGGGTGTGATAGGAATTTGAGGCGAGAGGAGCAGGAGGAACACGGCATGCAGAACAACCATCTGTCCTTAACAACTGCTGCATCATTCAAGATGAACCTGCAGCACCAGAAGCTGCAAGAATTAGTTCACTTGCACAAAAAGAACAACTTAATAATCTAGAGAATAACCAAGATAATGTGGTCCAGAAAGTTAAGCAGTGGAATAAAGGGCAGGAGCTAAATCTGCAAAGGAAGCTGGAAGAACAAGAACAGACATTCCAAGGCAAGGTTCAAAAGTTAGAGAAATCAATGCAAGAGCAAGTTGAGAAAATGACAGAGATGCAAGGGAGGTCAGATCTGAGTGAAGGAGCAGCTGACAAGATTGTCAAAATGAAATCTATTTTCCTCTTAAGCGAACATTTGTAATGGAAAATTTTTGAGTAGTAGAACTAAAGAATTTGAAAAAAAAAAGATTGGATGAGTTCAGCCATGTAACCCATGTATTAGGGTACTAGTTTTGCATTGGCATAAATCCTAAAGCAGATGGAAATAGAATGGTGAAATTATCCCTATATGCCATGCAAGGAGAGTATGACAACCTGTTGAAAAGGCTGGTGCAGGCAAGGTTTACTATAGAACTGCTCAATGGAGGGAAGAATAGAGAAGACACTTGTGGCATATCATTATGGAAGAAACCTGAAGAGCAATATATATCAAGGTGTTCTCCTTTTCACGATATGGCATCATAGAACTCCATCATCTTAAGGATTACTTGCATAACAGCACACTTTACTTTTATATTTCCAATATGTATATGCTTTAGAATAGTATTGAAGCAGGTTAGCATGTGACATGTTCACTTATGATTCACCTATCTATTATTCCCTACCTTATGATTTACCTATCCATTATTCCCTACTTTTTAATTCAGACTTGTATCCATTATTACATAGATCACAATTTCTTCTGCCAGTTAGGATTTACTGTCTTTATTTATTAATTATTCATGAGATTGGTTCATTATTCTTTACCCTTGGGTTTATTTTTTTTTGAATCAAAATTGTTATGAAATCTGCTTAACCATATGTGGAGCTGGTGTGCTGTGATTAATAGACCGCAACTATTTCATGATATCTGATTATCACTCAATGTATGTACCCAGTTTTGCTTTGGTTAAAATTGATAAGGGATGAACAATACCAAAAAACTTGTTTTTGGAGGCATTAAATAGTTTTAGTTTAATTTTGATACAGTATAGTTTTAGTTCAAGTGATTATAGCACAATTTTATGCACCACATAGCGGTTTTTCCATCATAAGCCTGGACATGAAGATTCCTGCAGGAGCTGACTGAGATACAAGAATACATGAGCACAATTCCTGAACAACGTTTATTTTTGTATTTGCAAACATAATAGTTATAATTGCACATAATCACAAATCTATTATATATTTTGGTTCATGTGTGTGTGTGCATGCGTGCGTGTGTCTAGGCATCACGGCCGAACCCTCCAACCAAAAATGCTGAGATTTGGCATGTGGTCTTCAAGTAACCGGGTGAGTGTTAATAAATGCACGTGGGTGTGTTGATGGGTGTGATCTTTGTCATAGTCACACACACACAGGAAGTTGTTTTGCCTGCCAAAAGCTAATCAAAATACCAACCAAGCTGAAATTTGACCTGTGGTCTCCAAGTACCCGGTTAAGCATTATAAAAACATATGGGTGTGGTTCGGCCATAGCCACACACTCACAGGAAGTTGTTTTATTATCAAAGCAAATTAAAGGAAAAACCAGGCTAAAATTTGGTACGTGGTTTCCAAAGAACTGGGTGAACGTTATCAAGCATGTGTGGGTGTGGTTTGATCATAGCCAAAGTTATTTTGGCTGCCAAGAACTAATTTACATACCAATCATGCTGAAATTTAATATATGGACTCCAAGTAATTGGTTGAGCATTATTAACATGTGTGGGTGGTAATAGGTGTGATTTATTCATAACCACACCCACAGGAAGTTGTTTTGGCTACCAAAGGCTAATCAAAAAATGAATCAGACAGAAATTTGGCATGTGGTCTGTAAGTAACTGGATAAGTTTTATTAACCAAATGTGCCTGTGTCTGTGGATGTGATTTTATGGAAGCCACACCCACATAAAGTGTTGGGTTGTTTTTTTTTGTGCCAAAAGCTAATTAAAGAATCAATCAGGCAGAAATGTGAGTGGCTTTTATAATCTTTTATGTTATCATTGGCCGAGCAACACCAGGTATATGCTGTTAGTAATCTATGCTAGTGTGGATTCCAGAGTTAATTTAATTACATGCATATTCTGAAATGCAAGCTGTGTGCATGTCTGCAGGTATGTCTGTATTTTACATTGGCATCAGCACATATGTGTCAACCTTGTTGGTATGGAACCTTTTTTTTCCCCTGGTATTTTTGGCCCCTAACTTTTGGTGGGGGTAAAAAAAAAATTGGGTCCTTGGGGACCCCTGGGAGAAGTTCCGCCAACCCTGAGAGTTTAATCAGGATCCACAGAATATATACTTTTATCAGGTGCTAACAGATGGTGCCAATTGGATGCCTAGATGAATGCTATTAGTCCTGTGTGTGTGAGAGAGAGAGAGGGGGGGAGGGGGGGGGGGGGGGGGGGTAGATGCATCCACAAGTTTTGCCCACTGTTTAACACCAAAGTTTGTTGTTATAACTAATTGTAACCATACACCACTAAGATTGGTTTGAAATCTTTGCTGGAATAATTTTCATATTAATATTATGTCTGGGGATCTTTTGGCAATTGGCACTTATTTTTTTTTTCCATTTTTTCAAGCACTGTTCCTTCTGTGAAATCCTTGACTGTTATTATTTTGGTTGCAAAGGAACTTAATTTTGTTGTGTTGGGGGGGGGGGGGGGGGGGGGGGCAGGAGGTGGTTAGTGGGAGCACAGAATTCTCTACCTTCAGCTGCTCCCCCAAAGCAGCAGTCCCTTGCAGCAATTGGATTTCATGTCACGTTATTTCTGACTTCAATTTTTTTATTTTTTAAAAATTTTGCTGATAAGTTTTTATCTTGTCAACTTGGTGGGCAATATTAAAATGATTAGTGTCTCTTTGAAATGGTAGCTTGTGAATGCCTACGAATTTCCCTTTGATGAAAATAAAATGGTGGACATGGAAGAGACTTTTTTGGGCTTCTTTTAGTTACTCCACTTGAACAATGGGGTGTGGACAAATGGGACATTGCCAAATTACTTTCCCTTACCTGACTATCATATCTGCCAATTTTCAATCAAATCTGTACAGCCATTTGGCAGGTTATCATACCCATATATATATATGCACACCACTAGCTTTGTTAGTATAAGATTGTTTTGAATTAAGTGTTTCTACTGTATATGGGAACACTGTAGTTACAACTAAGTCCTTTTACTGTATAAAAACCCAAAAATTGTAAATCTTACCATAACTTCAACCTCATCTTAAATGTTCCAAATAATTTTTTGTATTAAACATTAACTTTTAATAAATTCTAGAAAATACCCGTCATACGGATGGAGACAACAGTTTTACAGACTTACGTGTTTACACAATTATAGATTGTAGTAAGTGGGGAGGTTTACTCAGGCCTAGCCTTGTCACCACAAATCACTAAGAGTGACCACACCCATCAAACCCTATAAATTTGAACCCTTTAGGCCCAATCGTCTTGGAGGAGTTGAAAAAAACCTATCTTCACCAAACTTTGTTAAAACGTCCCTACAGGTTTTAGTGCAGGACTAAGAGCTATACTTGATCATTTTTTCCTCACCCTTCCCCCCCTCTTTCTGTGGTGTGAAATAGCTACTCTTTTTGTTTGTTTTCTTTCTTCTTTTTTTCTTGGAGAAGTCAGCGGAGGAATCTATGTAACTGAGTTAAGCTTGCTGCTGGAACATACCAACTAACCAACCTCAAGATATCTGAGCACTCTACTAAAATATATAACTACTGCTGCGAAAAATAGATGAAGGCTCATGATAGGCAAATGTTTATTCTTGCATTTTGAGGTAGTAACAAATATTAAAGCTACTATTCACTTCCTTTTCAATTTAATTACAAATTTTTTTTTGTTCCCCCCCCCCCCCCCCCCCATCCCCTTCCCAAATAAAAACCATCTGTATTTAAATAAAAACAAGACTGGAAATTTCCTTATTTAATGTTTTGACTTGATAATGACTTAAAATGTTGACTTCAAAATTCACTGAATTTCCATTGAAAAACAAAACAAACCCCAACCATGGACCAGGAATTGAATCCTTAGCACTGGTGTTCCTGAAGAAGAAGATCAGCAAGAAAGTAACATTTAGACTCCACAAAAAGAAATTTGAGGGTTAAAAAAAGAAAAGAAAAAAATCTAATGGAATTAGTAGTGTTGATAGGCCAAAGCCAGACCTTAAAAAAAAAAAGGGAGGGGGGGGGGCATGGTATGTGTGTGTGTGTGCCTGCCTGCATGAGTGTGTGTGTGTGCATGGTGTGGTGTGTGTGCAAGTCTTACAGGAAAATTTATGCTATAATTTTACCAGACTGCTAACGTAAATAAATGTATATATATTATCAACAAAAAAAATTTTTTTTTTAAATTGGAAATTATAAATTTTAGATAGAGTATACTAGTATATGTTTGTATTCACTCTCTATCTACCAAATATATTAATGGTAATATGTGACTGCATGGCAATAGATATATTTGAATGCAACATGGTAAATAATTGTCAATGGGAAGGTTCCAGATATGCAGCATTTGATGGTCAGATCTGTGGTACCCCCTGTGAAGCAGATACTCCACTCCTTACAGTAGCCAGGTTCTAACCTACAGTAATGGCGATAAAAACCTGTAAAGCTTCAAATAATGGCTCAGTGGGGAGCAAATTTTTTTTTTCAGTCCCCTTGTACAATTATCTTCTGGTAGACATGCCGTTTCTTCCATCATCAGAACTCTTCTAGTGCATTTAATCAAATGCCATCCTGTAGAACAAACAACAGATGAGCATGATATTTAATGATACCAAGTAATTTTTAGTTGTATGCTTATTATTGGACAAATACTTCATTTTTAACCCTTTTTTTTTTCCTGACTTAATCTCTTTAATTTTTCCCCTAAGGCTACTTGATATTGATTTAATTCCTATTGTAATTGGTCTATTTGTGGGGTTTAATTAAAAAAAAAACAAAAAAAAAAACAAAAAAACGACAACTTTTTTTTTTGTTTTCGATATTATTTTTATCTAATAGTAATTTCATGGGGAAAATTCCATTTTTTAACCTACATATTGATTACCCATCCATTCACCAACTCACCAACCATTTTGCTAATTATTTATACCAATTGGGTGTTCATTTTTTATTGCTTGTATTTTGTTAATGATTTGATGACAATAGTGGATTTGTCATGCTCTTAGTTGTGCCCAAAACGTACTATTATAATAAGTTGGTGACTCTCAACCACCATTATATGCTTCTAAGTCTGCTAGGTACTTGCTTCCTGCCATTTTAAGTGAAGAGCATCAATCCAACAGCTATGAATGTTGATTCTCTTACTGCATTCCCATTCTTGAACAACCCAGCCACTACCAGTAGCCTAAAAAATGAATCACGTGTTTAACTAGCAAATCAAAGGTTGATGTTAGGGAACAGTAGAGAAACAATCAAGACACTTTGCCGAACCTAGATCATAGAGCAGTTTTATATAGGTTTAAAAAAAGAAAGAAGTTGATTAACGAATTAACATAAATGCAATTCAATTATTTTTTAATCCATAAAATCATTAATAAGTAGTAATAGCTGCACCAAAGTACTGACTCTTGCAACAGATTAGAAATGCTTCAGTGGATTAAAAGATTGTGTCAAAATTGCTTCTGTTCCATGTTTTCCAATTAGAAGTTTCTAGATTTTTTGATCCTGAAGCACAGTACCATTCTTTCACAGCTGCAGTGACGTATGAAGATCCTTATCTCATTAAAAATATTTATAATTAACTTTTGCAGTGCCACTTCAACATGACCATAAATTTGCTATCATAACATTGCAAATAATTATGTGTTAGATAGTGTGATAGAATTGTTCTTTGTTAGTTATGGGTGTGTGTTTCGTGTTTTTCAATGGAACTTGATGTACAAAACTCTGTCAGACACTGACACCCCAGAGATTGAGGTTGATTTGTTGTTTATCATGTATCTCCATCACAAATTCAACTGTGAATGAGAAGTGGTACTTGTGGGTTCATTCTATACACAAATACAAAGATGGTTGTGGTCAATTTTGTGAAGATGATGTGCTTGGTGAAGTGGAACAGAGAATGTTTTACAAGACCACAACATCACCTGTTAGAATGGGACACTACATGCATGTTGTTTCTTTAAATGTCATAAAAAGTTGTGGGTTTGGAAATTAGATGGAGTGGTGTGAGGGGGGCATAAGAAGAGGCACAACCACATATTTGGTTTAATGCTGTGCTAATGTTCTGGGTAGAAAAAGCTCTGAATATACCAGCAAATTCTTGCCACTATTTCAGAAGTTTACTGGTTCATTTTTATCACCACAAAAATGGAGTATGGGTATGAAAGGGGGTGGAGGTGGGTCAAACCCAGCAGTTCTTTTGACACTCAACAAAACCACAACATAGGAGGAGAACATGGTTGAAGTAGAACATGTTTTCTCCACAAACTTGGGGAGGGACAATACCACAACAGCTGTGTTTTCATGGGACACAGTTCATGGAAATGTACTTCTATTCTGAATCATGGCAATAAGAGTGCATGTGCACATTATCATATTTGGTTTTGTTCTTTTATTGTTGTTGTGCTAGGGTATGGGCAGTATAGTGAAAACTTTTGTTTTATTTGTACCCTCCAACTTGTTTTCTCGGAGTCTTATGTTACTTTCTTGTTGATCTTCTTCTTAGAAAACTTCCTCAGGAATATCAGTGCTAAGGTCCCTAGTTCAATTCCTGGTCATGGTTGGGTTTTTTTTCCCCTTTTTAAGATCATATGTGAGAGGGTTTTTGGCTATTCGGGAGGGAGTGAGGTAATTTCTGGCTAATTAGGCCTACCAAATAGACCAGATAGCTGAAAATTCATTGCTTGATCATTGATTGCACCTATACAACTAATGTCCTGAGGAGAAAGGGCACCAAAAAAAACCTGTGTACATCTTGCACACTCCAATGTCTGCCTTTCCCAAAGAAAGTCGGTTGGGAAACATTTGTTGTTCCTTGGTGCCATGTTATCAACAGGGAATGCCAAAGTAGAGGCACTTAAGCTGGAAAAAAATCCAAGCCAGTATGTTATGGTAAAGTAAGATAGCCTATTTGTGATCAATTATTTGGTGACACCATGAACAAACTTATATTGTGTTTTTGTGAACTGCAGTTTCAAAACAGAAGTTAAATCATTTGGGAAAAAATATCAATAGATGGACCATTAGGGCAGTGCACTTTCAGTTTTGTCAACACCAACCACACTATATAGTGTATTTTAAAAACTAAAAGTGCATATTGCATGTGTGTACTGTAACAGGTAATTTTTGTTTTGTTGCTGCTTTTTTCTTCTTTATTATTATTTTTTTTTTGTCTGCCAGTTTCAGTTAAATTGATTTCCATTTTTATTTTGGCTTTCAGGAAGGGGAGTTCTTATTTACACTACTATTTCACTAAGTAAAAGAAATACCAACTGAAAAGATTAGTTCTGTGATATGCCTGTATTAGGTTTTCAAAAGCTGAATAGTCTGAATAGAAAAGTTTGTAAAAACAACAACCAAATATGTGAGCCAGTCATCTGCAATAATTATTTTAAGCAACTGGCTATGCTAATTTTAAGTTGTTCTTAGAACAATTTTAATATTCTAGCTGAAATTAATAGGTACATATAATATCCTAAGTATATAATAACACTCAATTCATGATCCAGACAGTAATTATATGGGTTCCAATACACTCCAAGACAGTTTATATAATCTACCCAATCTATGCCTCCAAAGGAATGTGAAGTTATCTCATATATAACCACCTTCACATCAATAGTTTTAGCTATACACAAGCATATTATTTAAAATCCCTAAATTGATGAATTACAGTAATTTTTATTGCAAGTTTTGATGCCATAAGTAAAATTCACATATAAATTTATACACACATTGAAGAAAATAATTATCATAATATCACTTTAAAAATTGCTAAAATCACTGTCCAATCATCAAAAATAATCAAGTAAATGACACACTATATAATAATCATCATATATTACACAAGAGTTTCCACAAGTGGGGTCGGGAATTTGGTGGAGCGAAGATTTTACTTCAATATAGAGACATTGCATGTTGTGTTCAAAGTGAAGAGGTGACTATAACCATTATAATTGTACTTGCAGTCTTGATGCAAAAGCAGCCAATGGAGTACTAGTGAAAGTTTAAAAACTTCTTTTTTTTTTTTTTATTCATTCCAACATTAAAAGTTAAAAGAAAACACCTGTCTTTATCATTATATCCTTGTCATCCGTCAGAGATTCGCTTCAATTGTTGGAGAACCAATGACCTGGAGTTGGTGGGATGAACTGAAAAGGAGTGATTCCCAGACGAGGTCCCACCACTTGCAGCATGTACTTGATCACATCAGGATCATCCAGACGGTTCTGCATCTGCTGGTGAATGCTCAGAGCAGCTTTTTGCTGCTTCTCCGGGAACCAGCTTCCACACAGCCGCAGAACTTCACTTTTGTTCTGCTGAAAAGTGCCGAACTTATCCACAGCCTTGCTCAACTCGTGCAACTTGGTCTGCGCATCTGCTAGGTGGTGCACTACATCTCGATCAGTGATCCCGACATTCATCATCTCTTGCACCCACTTAGAGGCTCGTGAGACTATATCTCGAACCTTTTCTATCTCCCCCAAAGGGTCCTCTGACTTTGGACTAACAGATCTGCTCTGTAAATCTAGAAAATACTGGCAGGTGCTTCGCAGTTTATAGTCATCCATGCCTAACATCTCAGCATAGCGAGGAATGTTCTCATAGAACTTGATATGTTGGAGCAAGTACTTGAGATCATAACCTTCAGGTACCTCTTCTGGACTCACCTTGACCCAGATCTGGCCATGAGTTCGATCAAATCTTTTCACCTGAAAAAATATGCCTATTTTGTAGGAGGAATGGGCATAGCAGATGATCACTCGCAAGGCATCGGTAAGAGTGCCCAGACACCGGCGCTCCAGATCTGTTTCCTCCACAGTGAGCGGGTCAGAAGAGGGAGACGAATTTGCGCTTGCTGCTTCAGGGAGTCTGAGACAGGGTGGTGACTGAGAGGAATTGATGTGCAAATCTGCTAGTCTCCTCCAGCAGAATTGCAGAGAGGCTGGGTCGAATTGATCCATTATTATGTCCCTGCGTACGTTCTGGTCCTTAGAGAAACTAACAGCTTTACTCTGCGTCTGCATCATTACTTCTTTGCTCTCTATGCTGAAAATCTCTCCTTTTATCCTTATCTGACTATGAATTGCGCATGTGCAGGTCGTCTCTAGCTTATCTGAATAATCTGTGGTTGAATAATTGCATTTACTGCGATGAGCGTGCAAGAGCGAGAGCAGATCTATTATAAGTTGAGCTTCTTTTAGAAATGCTATACAAGGCAAGTTTTAATTTTTATCAAATACCTGGTACTCTTGATAATACGGATGAAACCTGGACTTTTTACTATTTTTGCTATTGTTGCATTTTATGTGAATATGTGTACTTTTATATAATTTATACATGTATATATTATAGACCAAATAGAATAAAAGAATTTTGTATAAATATAAGGTCCATAGTCATTATTTCTCTCCCAGTTTAATGAGAGGAAACTCAGAGAAAACTTGGCCATGTGGACTGACCTTAGCACAAATGAACATGGACTATTCTACACACATGATGAAGCCATAGATAATTTGAGGTAGATATTTTTTATTCAACTCTTGTATACATAAACAATGTAAGTGGTTAATTTGGGGAAATGGCTATTGAGAGATTATGTTTAGCTAAAATCATTTAAAGTACCATTCAAAGAGATGATACCCAGACAGCGTGGTTCACTGACTTCCTTATCTAAGAAATCATAATGGCTATTCTTTGTCTTGTTTTTTTTCAAGCTAGCTACTGATCCAATATTAAAGATCAAACTGACCTCTGGTTATTTGTGACCAGGATCTTAAATGGTCACTGTTTATTTGGTGGAGTGTAGGCTAGTTAGTGCTATTTTGAGTGAATTGGTTTCGACATAGAAAATAGAAAGCATGCAAACCCCCCCCCCCCCCCCCCCCCACTATATCCATAGGTTTTGAATGACAGGTGCTCTAGAGCATATTTCAGGATCTGATACATTTACAGTCTCTGTATGTCAAGACATTGACTTTCCTGGCACTTAATCTCTCATATATTGAAACGTATTATTTTCTCTATTCAGGATTGACATAGCATGAGAATGTTCTGCACGAACAGTGCTGTGCTGGTCTCTTTCAATTTTTCTAAAGGTAATTGCAAACTATTTATTTCTGTCCCAAAATGTAATGATCAGGCAATATAATCGTTATTTTGCAGTTGGAGAAATGTTATTGTGGTCTCTGATTGGATATGAACTCTCAGACATGTGAAGAGTTTGTGGCCACATCTACTTTACCTGAAGTGTCTTTTTCAAGTGTTTAAAGTGGAACATCCTTTAGAGCTCACTTCTCTCATGCATCAAGTCATTAACAAACAGAAAGAAGAATTTAATGATATATAATTTCAGTCCCACACTAAGACCTGTGGCAAATAATTACTGTAATATTGATTAAAAAGTAGTGTTTTAGACGAGGCAAAAAAAACTATTTAAGATGCTTAAGGTGAGGTTAAAGGTGTGGACTGATTTACAACTTTTGGGTTTCTATATAGTAGAAAGTACTTAGTTGTAACCATAGAGTTTCCTTACAGCAAAAATTATTTAGTTGTAACCAATTAGTTGCCACAACAAACGGTGTTTCCATTCCAAGCGTTCCTAGACCAGTGCACCACAGGCAACAAGAATACTATGATGACTATTAACATTGGGAGAACTGCAAATGATATTGTAAGTGTATGCACACATATGCAAATGATTATAAATAGACCATATCTAACAACATTAATTTAACCTCTCTCTCTCTTCCATATACAATAACCTTGGAGGATAGACTTCATGATTGCCCTTTATTAATGTGTAAACATCAACAAGATAATCATAATACATGTAGCTAGTTCCCTAATCCCTTGGGGTATATTTCGCCCTATTCTCCTTGGTTAGTTACAGCTTAATATCGGTCACTGCATTTCTGTCCATTGCCACTGCCAACAACATTCCCTAAATTGAAATATGTGCATCACTAAAGATCACTTATTCACAATACCCATTTTTCATGAGCTGGGGCTCTAAAAATCTAGTGTACTCCATGAGGGTATACATAGATCAGAGTTTGAAAAAAACAACAACACTTGAGCTGATAGTCTGAGGACAGCAACAACAAAAAAAATTATACGTTCAAAAGTTAAAACCATTGAAATAGAGATCATTAATATATTTTAAAAGAATGATTATATTCAATCATTAACTTATAGCATTTATGCAACAAGTGCCCTCATACTGGATTGCAGAAATTTTTACATTTTTGCTGGACCATGAAATGAGGACAAGATAAGTTAATCTTTCCTGCACCTTAAACTAGCATCTGCACTGAATTGTAAGACTTTTATCCACCCAACCCATGGCACATGGTGCAATGACTGCTTGTGGTGACATTAGCTTCTCACATGTGGCTGCATTATGCTGACACTGTAGAGATACTAATAGTTTGCATACACACTAGCAACACTACCATCACCACCAGGAGATCTCTTCAGCATTGGTTAGTTGATTTCTCCATAGAAAAAGTATCTATGGCGTGCTCTTCCAAATCTAGTATGCTGTGTAGTTGTTCTGTATTGCATCAGTAGTTTGCTGGTACACTATTCCCAGGAATCCACCCCCACCCCTCCCCCCACAAACTGTAATAGACAGATAAAAATCAGTGCAGCAATTTCTGTTGTATAAACTCTGTCTGACTTCAGCCACAAATGTTTCAATGATTCACTATGTGGCAAGTAAAGTGCACTAAAGCACCCACTAAAGACATGAGAAATTATATGGTTGTGTACCTCTCCACCTGTGTTCGTGTGTGCATGAGTGTGTGTGCATGCGTGCATATAAAGTAAGATGGGAGAGTTACAATATCTAGTATTATAGGAGGTATATCCATGGTTGGTAATCAGTAGACAAAGAACTGCTGACTGTGAAAATTTCATCTGAAAATGTGGATGAACATCAACGAAGTATGCCAATTACACGCACTAAAGATACTTATTATGAATAGGCAGTAAGTTGCCACATTTTCATACAGTGGAACTTCCCTAAACAGACTCTCTGAAATAGGGGCAAACAGTATGGCACCGATTGATTCCCTAAAAGAGCTAATAGATCAGTACCTCTGAAAACGGACCCTCCGAACAACGGATAAAAGCTGGGGCAGCTTCTAATAAATCCATTGAAAATGGACCTCTGAGAATGGATAAAAGCCACAATCCAGCTTTTTTTTTTGTGAAATTGAATAAACAAAAGTCAAGAATAATGATATCCATGCCAAATGAGTATTGTGACTCTCAATGTAGGATTTTAGTCCCTACAACAGATAGGCCCATTGTTTTCAGGAAAAAACCAGCAATTCTGTTCACAGTTTTGCCGCAGAATCCCTTGTTGATCTCTCTGTATAAAACGCAAAACAAAAAAAAAACAACAAAAAAAAAAACAACATGAGGGCATGTCAGTTGAGTCTTGAAACAGGGCATGAACACTCAGTCAGCTAATAAGTGCCTAATTCTACACTCCTAATCACTGCCTTGGTTGCTTTCCCCTTTCAATTATTGTAAAAGGAAATAATTCTTGTATATACCCCCCATGAAGAAGTAACAGCTAATACAATTAGCTGTAGTAACTTAACAGATTATTACGATGACATTAATATATATTCAATGGTTGATCTTGGGCAGATCTCTGATAGAGGACAACCTCTCTACAAAGGACAGATGAGTGGGTCCCAACATGTCCGCTATTCAGAGGTCCACTATAGTGTTGAGCTATTGCACAAAACATATCTCTCTCTTTCTCACTGAGCTATTAACTATAGCCAAACTCTGACATGGAATCAAAGAAAGCTAGACCTCCCACCCCTCTTGTAGAGTTCTACATGGCTGAATATGCATACCTCAATCAAAACCACAGGAATTTGCTGAGGTTTAGTGGCCTTGCTAAATCAGCTGAATCGTGGATAGAGGGAGGGTAAATGTGAAGGTTGGGGGAACAGACCTATGATGCTACAATCCTGGTTAGGTGTGGTTATACCAGCAGTCACTGGTTTTGGTGGCAAAATAAGAGCACATTGATATGCAGACACCTATTTTAACTATTGTGTGCAACGTTTCCAATTGAGTGGTTGATAATACTTCTGTGCTAACACACTAGGAAAACTAGTGGGTTATCTTAGAGTTGTGATATAACTCAGTAATGATATTAATGTATTGTACTAATTGTCTACCCACCCATATTAAACCCCTGTGAAGTTTTGTCCAATCTTCCTCTATCAGTGCAACTTTAGGATTATTATGGGAATCTCTGCACAACTCTCTGGGGGCTTCCTGTGACCACCAGGGACCTAAAAAAAAATAATAATAAAAAAAGAAAGAAAAGAAGTCTCATAATTTTTTTTAATTAATATTTAAATAATAACCACAGGAATATTCCATTGTCTTGGCAGATTAGTAGGGATAAGAAAAACTCTGCCAAATGTTTCATGACACCAAAAGTAACTGTTTATATGTAGGATGGTTGTGTACCCTCCCAGTATAAATGTGATAAAAACCCATCGTATCAGTCCGTTCATACAAATTCCTGGGAGGGGGGGGGGGGGGGGTCTTTTTGTGAGGGTGCAGTAACATTCTCGTTCTGGGAGTCCTCTCACTACACTCTGTGATGGACTTCCAAATGAGGAAAAGTTTATCAATCTATACACTGCATCAGAAGCCCATGACTATTTGGTTACAGAGATGACAAGTCACTCATGAATGAATACACTTATCTTTTATATATATATATAAATATATATAAGTAATCATGTGTTCACGTTTGTGGTCTGTGTTTCCAAGATGTGATAAATTTCTTCACCCTCCACCATCTCCCACCAAGCCACAAATGAACAACAACCCAAAATATCCAGGAATTGAGCTATTTTACTTGGAATAGAAGCAATGTGACCTTTATATTGGATTGGTTGTGTATACCTTACAAAATGACTTTAATTAGTTTCATGTTCAAAACGAAAATAAAATTTCCCCAAAATCCAACAAATAGATCTCCAGAAGATTCTGTATGAACATAAGGATTGTTGTCCATTTTGATGAAAGAAACTACTTTAGTCTTTAATTGATTTTGGGGTCACCTGCGGTCATATCCTCGGGGGTTAACACACACGATATAATCAAACACATATCCAAGAAAAACAAGGAACCATAATGAACAAAACTACCTGCTCAATTCTGAGGTATACTCCTATAGGTACACATGCACATGTTGCATGAAACTACTAGATAAAGAAAGTGCATCGTGATGTCTTGAAACTTAGTTGAGTGTCTGTGTGCAATTCAAAGAGTTGAGCTTTCCTTTGACACATTTTCTTTTCGATATCTGCAGAGACAAAAAAAAAGCAAAAAAAAAAGCAAGGGATAGAGAACACAAACTCCTACAGGGAGTGCATCAATAGCCAAGTGTGTCCTACTAGACTAATTTAGTGTTACACATTACATGATGTTGTTCTACGAGTCATACCTGTATATTCTAAAGAGCTGTAATAGTCCTGTTGCAGCTAAGAATATGTTGACTCCAAAGAGGTTATAGTTCCTGGGAGTTATAACAATGGAGTAGCGAGACCAGATGATACCAGTAGCTGCTAGGGCAGTGGACTGTGGCACACTGAGCTTCTCTGCAGGTCTGTTCATATCGGCTAAGCCAGCAATCACTAGACCCTGTTGTTGTTGATACCAACACAAGTGGATAACAAACAAAATTAAACGATAATACATAAAATGTAGTCAGGGCCACATCTGCCTGCCTCACAGAAAAAAAAAAATAAATAAATAAATAAATAAATAAAAATAAAAATAAATAAATGAATGCAATATTTCAGGGCATAAAAATATCTTCAAATAACAAATTTTGATTCATGGATCCACGAAAAAAAAAAGAAAAGAAGAAGAAACCTTTACTACATGTCAGTTTGGCCCATGAAATCCTCTTCACTTTAAGCATCTACAATGTAGCATCAACAAATCACTGTTCGCCATAGGATACTGAATTGAGTTATATTGCGAGAAATTAAAAGCTCGATGAGAAAAGTTTATGTTCAGAGCATAATTTGTTAATTAATTCTTGATACATTCAACTAGCACGTGCAAACAAGCAGTGTGCCTGTCCCAATGCAAAATTTTTATTTATTTATTTTTTAAATAATTGAAAATATCATGGAGGGGGGGGGGGGGGGGGGGGTTAGGAGGAAGATGGAGTAAGTCATTTAACAACACCACAGGGCAGGTTCAGAACCCTGGATATTGGACAGGCCAAAGAGGTAAAGTGTAGACAAAATTAAAAACCCTATTACCAGTATAGCAGCTCCATTATAGTCAAAGTGAGTGATAACAAGACTGGAATTTCCTGGCAATGACCAGACCACACCCGCATGATTAGTAATGCTCACCCAGTTGCTTGGAAACCTCATTCCAAAATTCAGTCTGGTTGGTTGTTTGATCAGCTTTTATTAGCCAAAACAACTTCCAGTGGGTGTGGCTATGGCCAAACCACATCCACATGTGGTTAATAATGCTTTCCCAGATACTTGGAGATTATACACCAATTTTTTTCCTGATCAATCTCTGATTAACATTTTTCCAGACAAAATAACTTCCTATGGGTGTGGCTATGGCATACCATACCCGTTATCATGCTCACATGTGTTTAATAACGCTCACCCGGGTTCTTGGAGAGCACATGCCAAAGTTCTGCCTTTTTGGTCCAAGTGTTTGGCTGTGATGCCTAGACACACATACATATGAACATACTTTAGAACCTAAATATATATTAAAGTGTGTTCCTGAATTTAACTCCTTAGGTCCAAGCTTTATTCAGATGATCTTTTTTTGTTGTTGCACCTTTTCACATTATACACCAATGGAAAGAGGTGTAGCCAGGAGGGATCTTGCCCATGTTACTCCCAAAGTCAAGTTGTGTATGTATACCATGATTTAAGTCTGTCACTCCAAGGGTTTGTCTGGTCAAAGTACCATTTTTGTCCTTTTTTGGGCCTGACATGAAAACAGAAATGTGCGTGTGATATAATTGGCATTTTAGCCTTACATAGGGAAAGGAATAGGGGTGGCCAGGTGGGTCCCATCCCATGTTACTCCCAGAGTGAAGTCGTATACCAAGTTACAGATCTGTAGTTCCAAGGGTTTTTCTGGTCAAAATACCATTTTTGGTCGTTAACATGGTAATGATTTCCCGGATTTTTTAGCCCATGTTTCAAGTTGGGCCAAAACCTATCATCATGCCAAGTTTCAGAGGAATCCACATACAGGTCTGGCCAGAATGAGGGTACAAACATGCAGACAGAGAGACATCTATTACTGTATATATTTTGGTTCAAAGTGTGTGTGTGTGTCCGTCCAGGCATCACAGATAAAATCTCCAACCAAAAAGGCCAAAATTTGGCACATGGTTTTCAGGTAACCAGGTGAGCGTTAATAAAGGCATGTGGGTGTAGTAGTGGTGTGGTAAATTATGATAGGACTTATTCAGGATGTAGTAAGCAAAAGTGAAAAAAAGGCCATTTCAGGCTAAAATGGTGCAGCTCTATTGAAAGAATTAAGGTAAGTTACATTCTCTTGGCAGATCAGTGCAGTTTAATACAGGGATGATAAAAAAAAAAAAAAAATTAACTACAAAATTTCCTGATAAACAACACCCCACCATGCACTGCAAAATTTTGAGGGTAACATTTTGCTGTAAGATGCTGGCCACCCCTGGCCACATCAACTGCCAACACTACAGCACTGCCAACCTTGCAGGCGAAGCTGCAAATAGTCATCTAGTGGGGAAAAGAAGTACATGAATTCAAATCAAAAATTTTTCTCCACTTTTTTCTTCCTTCTTTTCTCCCTTTCCTCTCCCTTTTTCATTGTCACTAATATTTCATGCATGCCTATTCCACTGCACACTCACTTGCACAACACTCGTGCACACGAGAACTGGCACAGTAATTCACCCACAAGGCAGGTCGTAATAAAAGGAAAAAGATGGTGTGAGATAATAATATTACTTAGATAGATTGCCTTTCTACCAAATGCCCAAGGCATAGGTATGGACATCAACAACTATGACCTCAAATTCAATTGTCTTGCATATAAATTGATTTAGCATATCACAGGGACCTTTGCTAGTCGAGATATAAAAGAGAGCTATTTTTATGTTTCGTAGGCAACTAATCACACTAGCACTGTACAGATCTCGGCCATACGTAGCCTGTGCACTCCATAGATCACTAAAAATGTTTAACACAACCATTTCCACAGATTTAATTCATATAAGGAAGTTGTATTCGCAGTTCAAGTTCCATTATCATACCCAGTTTTTCCACATATTCAATTATTGTTTCACATAAATTAGGTTAATGACTCCTGCTTTGATGAGGGCATCGTTTTAATTGTTTCATGGATTACTTAAATATTGGATTACAGAGATGGTAGGCTACTGGTCGTTTCCAATGGCCAAATGTGTTCCTATGGCATCCTATAACCAAGCAAGCTGGCAGTCTTAACTATCACTATGGTAACCCAACTGGCATTACCTTGTGCTCCTGATGAACACCATAAGTCAATGCTGAACTATATTTTTCTATCTTGTGGGTGTGCTCAAATATATTATCACTTCAATTTATCACACTTATAATAACTAATGAACTATAACAACATCCTCTGTGGTAATTCCACAAGTCTATGTAGATAAGCATTTCAGTTAAGTGGGCACTACATCTGTATATCAAAATAGATAAATATTTCATTGTTTCTTTGTATTGGGTCTTTGTGTATAAGAAACACATGCAGGGTCGAAATGACATGAAACTTGGCATGAACACATGTTAACACTATATTTTCAAACTTCATTGGAAACTTTGACTGAAAAATTGTACTTTCAGCAAATACTGCAAATACTGCAAATCCTACATTAGGGTATTTCCCTTCTATTCCAGGCAAAACCAGGAACACTCTTTAAACAGAGGCTCTACAATAAATACATTAATTAATTCATAATTTGTATCTTACTATAATTCAAAATTCGTCTGCCAGTCTGTATGTGCAGACTCTAAATTCTCCCAAACCACTAGAGGGATCTTCACAAAACATTCAGGGATTAATTAGGGCACCTCACTGTACGTCCTGGCAAAAGTTTCGTTCAGATCGGGTGGTTATTGGTGTGGTTTTGTCAATGGGTGTGTGGTTTGGTGACATGGAACACCTAAACTATACCTGAAATTTGGCATTTTTATTAATTGTATCATGTTTGTTTGATTAATGGGTTTGGTGTCAATAATTCCTACATGTTAAATGAATTGTTACGGCAGGTGGCTGACTTAAAAGAAAAAAAGGAAAAAAAAAAGCTTATAGGGCAAGTTTTCTGCTAGTATATATAATGCTACAGTGTGATGAAACAGAACTCTTATGATGATGGTAACCACCTCCCTAATTAATTCATTTCTAAACCAGGGCAAAGCAGAGTATGTTATGCTAGTATTATACATTTATTAGATAGTGGGTTCTATCAAAACAAAGACCCTCACACTGTACGTGATCTCTTTCAGCTACTGAAAGCATTACTATTATAAACTCAGAAAGTACAATAAAATAATAAGAAAGTATTATTTTTTAAACTTGTTAACAATTTACCCATTTGAAAGTTGGAGCCCAGAAGAAGATAGTCTTTGGTCCTGCATAGTTTTAATAATTAAGAACATAAAATTATGAAATAGACACCCTGTAAATCTGTTAGTGCTTGATAGGCATCGTACTTCATGCTAGAATGTACACTGGTAATTAAGATAACTTCTTATAACAATAATTTCCTACCTTGTTCCAACCTTACTAGATAAAACTAACCCGCTGGATGATTCCAAAATCTTAAGGCAGCACCAGCAGACATTGTGGAATAATTCCACCGCTAACGCTGGGCTATGGTCTATCAACACCAAATAACTGAAGGACTACCACACAACAATAGCAGTCAGAATTTTAATACCTGGTAAGGATCATAAACAAACCGAACTCCGGTAAAAACGTCACATCCGGTTGTAGTCAGGAAAAATCCCCAGGAAATGAATTCCTCACAACTTATACACAATGGTGTTAATGTTATGAAAAATCTAATCCATATATGAAAATTAATTTAATGTTAACGATATGCTATGAAAGAAACAGTGTTTTATGTACCTAGAATGAACTAATTTTCAAGATTTTTTTCTTCTTCCAAGTTGGATTCTCTTCCTAAAATGATATTTTCTTCATTTTGTATTGGAGACATTAATTTGAGGGGGAAAAATCTTTTTTTTTTTGTTTAAGCATGTGATTTATAGTGTAATTTTTACAGTGTAAATGTATAATGCTCTCTGTAGGCTAATATTGAAGCTGAATCAATTTGATCACAATTGCTATATTTTGTGGCAAGGGATATTAACAAAGGTTTTGATATTTTTGTCTTGTTATTGAGATTGAAGTTGACTACATAGCAGTCAGTTCAAGTGATGTAGGGTCAGCTTTTGCCACTGTGGGAAGTGAAATCTGTCCTATTACAGAAACAACATCATATCAGAACAGCCCAAATAATATACAATTAATAATAAATAATACTAATGGAGTAGTTACTTTTTGTCTTGGAGCCAAAAAAAGAGGCATTGATCATAATATCTGGATTTACATTGTGATGTTCAACAAAGCTTCAATAGTGGAAAAGATAACTGGAAATACTTTCATGAGAAAACTTTTTTGTTTGTTGTTTTTAAGGATGAAATTTATTTGTTGTGGTGCTAATTAAAACCATATACTGGTTGGTACACAGCTCATTGTGTGCGTTTGAAGGTAATGACGAATTGGACACGCCCACCTTATGCAGCATGTGACCTAATTTCTAACCACAACACAGGAAGTTTACTTTCCCTGAGTTGGTATTAGTACAGAAGGAAAGTGCTAAGTAGTGATAAGTGAAGATGAGCTTCAAAAGTTTGGCACAGAAAAGCTCAGGACAAAAGGATGCCTCCTTTTCTTTCTTACCGATGGATTTAACTGGGAAGCTCATGATTAAGGCTCGCCTAGGCGATGATATAAGGCGAGTACCCATTCATAACGAGGACATCACTTACGATGAACTGCTGCTCATGCTTCAGCGGGTCTTTAGGGGCAAGCTGAACAATACAGATGATGTCACTGTGAAATACGCAGATGAAGGTTAGTACTCTCCAAATAATGCCCATCTGGTTGGTTCTTTGTGCCAGGGATGTGTTGTTACAGATGTAGTTTCATAAAATAACAGTGTATGTTATCCTAATAATGAATCACTAGTGTGTGTGTGTGTGTGTGTGTGTGTGTGTGTGTGTGTGTGTGTGTGTGTGTGTGTGTGTGTGTGTGTGTGTGTGTGTGTGTGTGTGTGTGTGTGTGTGTGTGTCAGGTAGGGGAACTCCTAGACACTGGATTACATGTGGACTGATTATGATGAAACTTTGTATGAATGTTCCCTGTGGTTCTAAAATTTTTGATTCTGATTGGGCTAAGGCTAGAGCAAGCATTTTAGATAATTATGATAAGGGGTCATCTGGTTGAAGTACTAAAATGTGGCAACCTGCATGGACTGATTTTGATGAAACTTGGTGTGGATATTATCTATGGCCTCGGAATGTGCCAAAAAATGAATTAGTTTAATAAAAAAAGTTTGGTTTTGAAAACATGAATGACCAGTAAAATAAAATAAAATTGGTTTCTTCTTTGATCAAGTAGACCCGCAGGTCGTGAACCTTACGGACACCATTTACCATCAGGCCCACAAGTTGCCTAATCTATGAATTCTATATTTATTAAGGCCGGTGATCATAAATCATGCAAACTTCCAGAATTACAGAAAAAAGTATGTGGACATTTACACAATAGATTTAATGAGCAGTGGCCACTTTTTCTTTTCTTTTCTTTTCTTTTTTTTTTTTTTTTTTTTTTTTTTGGGTGGCCATTCAGCGATTTATCTACTTATAAATAGCTCTTAATCTCTGTGTATGTGTGTTCAATGTACATTCCTTCATATTTGAAGCTACAGAATCAAGAATAGAAATCAAGCACTGCACCGACTCATTTGGTTTTTAATGTCTATATGGCCACACCCCTTTCTGTAAAAAAAATGGAGCTACAGGCCTAAAACTTGGCATGCAGACACTTCAAATAACATGGGGTAGGCCCATCTAGCCACACCTCTTTGTGTGTAAGGCCTAAAATGGTACTTCCAAAAAAACACTTGAACCTAGGTAACTATACCCATGAGCTGAGATTTATTCAGATCCTGATAGACAAAAGTGGCCAATAGAAGGGGCATTTCAGGCTAATTAATGGGAGCAGCTGTATTGAAAAGCCCTAAGGGAAGTTGCATGCTCTGCAGCTCAGTGCACATTCAGTTTAATACATGATAACAAACAAATTAACTACAGAATTCCCTGATAAACAGCAACCCTCTGTGGATAGGTGGTTGAGTTTTGGTGGCATAACCATAATTACCATCTTTTCACTTTGATATTGCTTCTTTTTACTTTTAACTGTAAATGTGTGATCATAAATTGTTCGATTTGTAGAGATTTTTATGTGAGTCAATGACTGCATGTTGTATATCAATTTTCAGGGCTTGTCTAGTCAGTAATGAGATGTCTAATTTTCACACATGCACTGAATCACCACAGAAGACATAGCCCTGCGAAATTCTATGTGTCAGACCCCCTGATGGTGGGATACAGATGCATGCTCTTGCAGTGTCGAGGAGTATGAGCTCCACATGCTTTTTAACATGTGCCTCATGCCAGTGCATGTATGTGTTGTGCAGAAGGGGATCAGGTGACCATTACTGACAGCTCTGACCTGAACTTGGCCAAGCAAATTAATCGTATGCTAAAAATCACAATATACGGTGAGAAAAATGAAATGATTGCAAATATATACATTGTATTAATTCTGTGATAGTTCTGTAAATGTTCTACACAATCTTAATTTCTTTTTATTTATTTAATTTTTTTTTATTATTATTATTTTTTTTAATTATTATACAGATAGTGAGCATATAGTTCTCAGTTTCTTGTTGAGTGCCCAAATGTAGCAGTTTTTAATTATTTTATGCCCTTTACTTACTCAGTGCATGGCAAGGAGCCCTTGCCAACGCTGGATGCCAGTGAGGTGCAAGAGGTCAGGAGAGAACTTGTCGCCATCAGAGATAAAGTCAATGTCTTGCTGAATGCCATTCACGGTAACCCCAAAGGAACATCTGCTGAGGTGAATGTGGTTGACTATGGGGGAAAGACTGTCACTGCAGCATCTTCTAAAGCTAGCAACAGCCAACATGCAGTGGCCAAGACAGAGCCTGTGAACAGGGGCGGTACTGAGACTTCAGGTTAGTGTGTGTGCATGTGTTTGAGGGTATGAGTGTGGTTAGGTAGAGTAACATAGATGTCCAGTACTGCCTCGGGCAATCTGAAGATATCCACACATACTGTAGGAGTTGGGCTAATTAGTAGTCTCGCTTATAAGATTAGACACGTATTCTGGATGCGAGCTAGAAATAGTCTAGTAATCTAATGTGAACTAGAAATAGTCTAGTAATCTAATGTGAACTAGAAATAGTCTAGTAATCTAATGTGAACTAGAAATAGTCTAGTAATCTAATGTGAACTAGAAATAGTCTAGTAATCTAATGTGAACTGCAGATAACTAAAATAAAAAGAGAACTAATTGAAGTGTGCGACATCCTATTTTGTTTGATCTTCATATAGCCTAGGTGGTACTGGGCATGTTACACTCTCCCTCCTAGATTTTGCAGCACCAAAGTGCGTAATTGTGAAATATGCTATCATATATCAAATTTTATATCAGACCCAAATGGAGTTGAGTATTGATTAGGCTCTTGTGTTACTGATTAAACTTTCCTTCAGCTCCTGAACCAATGCAGTGTGTGTCTAGAGGGAAGTAGTATATAATGATAGGTGGATTGAGTGGGTGTATGACAGGAGCTTTCCTTTTTAACTTAATGTTCTGTAGTGCCAGCTACCACTGCTACTGCCTCCATTACTATGTTTGATCCACTCAAGTCCTCTGCCACTGCTTCACAAGGTAGTTTTGAATAGTCTCCCTATTTTTAGAACTTTAACTACATCATTCATTGCTATTTTTAGAAGTGTGTACTTTTTTTTAATGATTTAAACTTCATTCCTTGTGATAATAACTTGCAGTGTCAACTTCCTATGCTGGTACTGGTGGCCAACCGGCTGGCTCTCAGACGTCCACTTCCCACCTTTTTAAGACCTCTGAACCTGCTTTCCTCCCAAACTCCTCCCCATCCCAACAACAGCAGCAGCCTGGGAATTACCCGAACTCTTCCCACGGCTACCCTCCAACTTCAGGAGGGCCGAGCAGTGCATACTCAAGCTCGCCTTCCCCGAGTGCCCCCCAAACTCCCCACCAACCACCACCACAGCAAGACAACTCTGCGTATTATCATGGCCAACAGCCACAGTACAGGCCCGGCTACCCACAGCCCAACCCTGCGCCTCCACCGCAGACCAATAACCCAACTCAATCCTTCACCAATAGCATGCCCAGCAGCTACGGGCAGCCACAGGGCTCTCAGTCGGTTCCAGGACAGCCACAACAACAACAGGCTGCTTCGGGATCAGTGGGGTTTTCCTACCAGTCTGGGCCAGCTATGCCTGGCTATGCCAAGCCAAACAACACATCTTATGTGTATGGCCACTACCAATAAGAGTGTTACATTATGTACTCTATCAATGTTATGTATGTAGATTTGGATAATCTATTTTACTTGTTATTTTATATCTTTTCATTGTCACATTATGGAAAAAAAATAAAAAACATTTTTGTGCAATCATTTGCACTGCATTTGTTGTGCAAAATTGCTTGTGAGTTCAAGGTAGAAGTCTGGTTTGTGTGGTGAGAAGTCGATGTACGTGTAACCAGGAATTCGTTTGGGGATTGACGCTTCTATCTGAGTGCCTTCATGCCACTCATTGAAAGAAGTGAAGGACACCATCTGTGCACCAGCCCCCATAGCTGCTTGGAACATCTCCTTGTAGTAGTAACCATTCCTTCGTGACTTATTGTTCTTGTTCCAAGGCCTCACCCGGACGTCATCATATCCGGGTCCCACGCTGGGGATGAAAATTAGGCCGTTTTTCCTTGCAAAACGTGCTAGTTTGCTCCAGTGACTAATGGTGGATCCGTAACTGAAGCCATTAGCAGCAAAGTAGGTGTAAAACCCATCAAATCCTCCATCTATGATTGTCTTCTGGTGTGATTGTTCCACCAGCAGTGAGAGCATGATGCAGTCTGCATCTGTGCCTCTGATAGTGTTCGGTTGGTTGGGCTGGAGTATACTGGCCCATTCCTCTGCTGTGCTCAAGTAGGAATCATACACGTACACTAAGGGGAGGGATACTGCATTATTTTGACGGTCTGTTCTGTCTAGTCTGTAAAATGCAGGATGTTTTGAATAGTTCTCTATAATGTATTTCAGATCATTTTTCACAGTCTTTGGTGTACGACCTTTATATGGCTCGATGTGAAATGTTACCTGCAGTGAGTACACTTGAGCTGCATTTAACAATGGCAGGATGAGGGGGTCGGGAGGAAATCCCTCCTCGTCGGCCATTCCTGTTGGGTACCATGACACAGATATCACTCCTACTCTGGCTTTCCTCAGTTGGTACATGTGTGCGTCTATCACTTTGAGATCCGAGGAGCTGTAGCAGCCCAGTTCTGGGTAAAAACTCGCTCCAATATCGTCAGGAGGACTGTGTCTTCCATGGGGGTACTTCTTAGAGATCCTTTCTACCCAGTGAGGAAGGTAGCGGTGATTCCAGTGGAAGTACTCTCCATTTCTTTCAGGATTTCCATACCACATGTAATAAAACACGTGCATACATGCACAAGGAGCTGCCAGCTTAGATAAGTTATAACCTGGAACTACCATTCTCCCAACATCCATGGCAGAGGAGCTGTTGGCAGACATATTTCTAGTATCCATCACTTTGGGCTTTGACAAAAAGGTTTTAGTGTGTTTTAAACTCTCATTTAAAGACTGGAAAAACCCATTCCGTCTTTTGAAATTAAATTCCACCTTGTCACCTGAGAATTCAAACACATCTTTATTATGAGGTGCAGTATTATCCCTGAAGTCCAACAGACTTAAGTTTTTGTCCAGAGAGTGTGTCTTCCAGAGGTACTGGTAGAGGAAGAGGACAAGAGACAGGTAAACTAGACTCAGAAACACAACAAACCTGACCTTGAGTATTCCTTGCACTATCCTCATATCTGTGGGAGGACAAGAACACATTCAGTCTCAAGTGTGAACAAAGGATTATACATGCATAACATACCCACACACAATTTGCAAATACATGGATCATTAAAACTCAATCATACAAGTAGGATTACATTTGAAATTTTTTTTCCTGAACCATAATTATCTCCACTCATTTGACCAATGAAATGCACTTCATGTATCATATTAATTAACTTCATCAAATAAGTAAATTTTACAATATTAGGAAGTTTTGACTTTAAAATTGAACAACTGTAAAATTTGATATAGCCAGATTTTAGCAACACCCAATTAAATATACACTGCAGCAATTTTAAAATTCAGGCTATTAATTGCATTAGCTACTAGCTGTGTCTTTAAAAACACTTTACAAATGTCAATAGCACACATGTCAAAACTCCTGCACCTAAGAAGGCAAGACTCCATTGTCACTGTCACTCCAAGAAATGCTGGGGAAAAAAGCAGTCAACAAAACTTCATCACAGCAGGCAAGGAAGTCAATTTTAGTCCCATATTCAGTGACTGGCTGTAATCATTTTTGTTACTAGCTAGCTATATCCCTTGACATTCAAGATATTCCAAAGAATGTAGAGCATAAACATTAACACTCTGTACACATTTTAAGAATGTGACCTGATTTTAAATATGGCAGTGATTGATTATTACTATTAGCAGATAAATGTAGGAAAACTATTTCACTTACCAAAATAAGTTCCTATGTTTCAAGTGGTCGAGCTTGATAATCATAAGAATTTGATAAATCAAGTGTGAAGAAAAAACAGAGAGCTATTTAAGTCACCGATTGACTTTACCCAAAATATTCCATTAGCGTAAATCCTCCCCATTGAGTATTTCCTCTGTGGAATAATAGGAACAAATAAAGTTCCTGGGAACTCTCACGAGGCAAAACTATCCTGCCCCTAGAGATCTGCCAGGTTAAAGCCAGAGGCTGAAGAACTTTTGTAAATGGGTAAAGATCGTCACTAAGTCGTCCTCATTTGTTTGTTTTGACGCTACAGGAGAGAATTTATAGCTGCAGCTAACATTTCTGGTAAAAAATGTGTCTTGATTTTCTGTGCTGTTGCCTGGGCCCAGCAGCCTGTGGCCTGTGCTGTGGTGGAGGGAAGGTTAAGAACAGCATTACCACAAGAATACTTTTCTCTGCTTTCATATTGGCGGCTGTGATTGTCTGCTCGCTAATGTTGTCACCTTCTTTAGCTGGCCACTTACAGAGCTTGGTAAGTTACCACACACCACCTCTGGGCTGTATGTACGTCAACTACGTCTTATTCCTACCCTTGAGGGGCCCTAACTTAGCTAACGGTGAATGACAAATAACACTTGTCCAACTCAGAGCATTTTCTCTCTGTAGGTTAGGCAGTATATGCTTAAGCTTCTTGTTGTTTTTTTTCTTCTTTTTTCCCACAAACAAAGAAGAATCCTACACTGTACTCTGTGGTCCTAGTTCTTATCCCAGTCCAAAGCCAAACTGAACTCTGGCTTGGGGCCTAACTCTTAACTCTATCTTGGTATTTAACTCTTGATTGTAGCTTAGGGGCGGGGCTTAACTCTACTTAGCTTGGGGCCTAACTGTAAAACTTGGGGCCTAACTGTAAAACTTGGGGCCTATCTGTAAAACTTGGGGCCTAACTGTAAAACTTGGGGCCTAACTGTAAAACTTGGGGCCTAACTGTAAAACTTGGGGCCTAACTGTAAAACTTGGGGCCTAACTGTAAAACTTGGGGCCTAACTGTAAAACTTGGGGCCTAACTGTAAAACTTGGGGCCTAACTCTAACTCTAGCTTGGATCCTAACTCTAACTCTAGCTTGGATCCTAACTCTAACTCTAGCTTGGATCCTAACTCTAACTCTAGCCTGGGACTTTATCTGACGCTTTTCTGTGACCTAAACTTTATACTTACTGTCTAACCCAATCCCAGACCTTATCCCTAGCCTGGGGCCAAACTCTTATACTAGACAGAGCCCTAATTCTAACCTTAGCCCAGCCTTAACTCTAGCCTTAACAAACTTCACAATATAAACACAATATTGAATGACGTGATGTCATTGATACTAAAATAGCCTTTGGTTGATTCACAATTTGACGCTATGACACAAATGCTATGTAAGCAATGCAACAATCACTAGATTACATTTTGACTTCTAATCCAGTATCTTTGGGAAAGGACCTCCAGTTTGTGTTTCTTAATGCTGCAGCATCACGTTGAGAACCTGCCTTTAATTTGGTGGTATTCCAAAGCTCCATGATGTCAGCCACTCATTGCATGGTCAGCCAGACCTCTGACCTTTCCTAAACCCAGTCAGATTACATAACAAGAAGTGTTACTGATGAAGATTTGATAGTGGCCAACTTATATCTTATCCTGTACACTATCATATATACACACGTGATTTGGTGAGAAGATGGAAGTTTTCTATTTTGAAATGTCATTCACCTTACCAACTCAATTTCCCTTGAAGTATGCAGTTTTGTGAAGCATAGCAACAATAGCATTAAAGTTTATGTCATCATATTCTGAGACTGTTCCCCAGTAGCACAATTCACAGGCAACACTTGTTATGCTTGGGTAGGAGAATTGTAGAATGACTGACACTGCTCTGGTGTAGCCTATAACATATCAACATTGTTCTCTCTTTTCTCTCCCTCTCTCACTGTCCACAGCAATTGTTGTGTGTCCCTCTGGATGGAAACTTTCCCAATGCTCCTTCGTTCATCCCAAGAATCAATGTGAGTAACCTTCTTCAGTGTGACCAGTTGGTGGGCTACTTGGCTGCCTACCGTGTCTGCATGGCCGTGGCTTGCTTCTTCCTCCTCTTCTCCCTCATCATGATATGTGTGCGGAGCAGTAGAGATCCAAGGTCTTATCTCCAGAACGGCTTCTGGTTCTTCAAGTGGCTCTTTGTGATTGCCATTGTAATCAGCTTCTTTTTCATCCCTGATGGTCAAAACCTCATATTTTCCAAAAGTAAGAAATCAAATGTTCTTAATTTCAAGTGTTTTGTTGTTGTTTTTGTTGTGTGTGGTTATTCATGAAGTATGTTGGCAGCAGTTGTTTTGTTCCACCAGCTGATCCCTAAAGCAATATTTGATAGACTAATGGTCAAAAGTCCTTCTGACTAATATTTGATGGCAGCCATCTTTGGTATCATATTCGGTGAGTCACTTTTCTCTAATTCTTGAGATGTCTCAGGGATTTCTTGAATGATCTAGTTGTTATTCAACTGATTGGTTGTGTCAGTTCATGATCAACCTGCTAAGTTCTTGTGTATTTGGGTGTCCCATTGTTCACAAAGCTGTTTATGGCTTTTCCTATGAGTGTCCAATGGCGGATTTTAAAAGATCCCTTTTCAAAGTTGTGAAAAAGGATGTCTATTTGTAAGTGTGAGCCAGGACACTAAGCCATTATTATTCTGTCATCACTCCTTGTCTGCCATTGTGATCTGTCTCGATAATAATTGATATTGTACTTAGACTGTGTAGATGAAGTTTTATTTATATGTCCTTTTTTTTAACTCCTGTGTCACTGTAGCATCCGTGGTCATAGGGATGATAGCTTCCATCATGTTCATCGTACTCCAGATTATATTCCTTGTGGACTTTGCGTGCAGCTTGGCTGAGAACTGGTACGTTTCTCTTAGTATATGCCACTGTACTCACTGTATTTATAGTAGCTATAGTACAAACATGTGGAAGGAAATACGGGAAACATCTGGATTTAATATCCAGCTACAGTGTTGACATGGACAGCAATTCTCACTGTTGTCCACCCCCATAACGAAATAATTGACTTGTATATTGGTGGTCATCTTACTGATTGCTAACAGTGCTAGTTAGTGGGTGTCAGGTGGAATTACATGTAGTAACAACATGACGAGTGTAGTCCATCACCTTATTGAGAGCTGTGATGTTGACTTGATGTGTTAAAAGTGATGACATCTAATGAGTCGTCTTATTTGGTGTTGCAGGATTGACAGGGCAGAGGAGAATGAGAACAAGTGGTGGTTAATTCTGATGCTGGTGGTCTCCAGTGTCTTGTACGTGTGCTCCCTTATCGGGATCATTCTGCTCTTTGTCTTCTTCACTGAAGTTAGTTAACATGCCCCCGCTCCTTACACACGTTCTCCTCAGCTCACATTTTTATCCTTTTCCTTTCCCCTTTAATCTTCTTTATTTCACTCTCTATTTATCCCCATCACCACTTTTCTCTCTCCCTCCTTTCCCTGCCTTCTCCCTCCTTTCCCTGCCTTCTCCCTCTCTTCTCTCCCCCTCCTTCCCTCCTCCCTGCCCTCTCCCTCCTCTCCCCCTCTCTCCTTCCCTCCTCCCTGCCCTCTCCCTCCTCTCTCCCTCCCTCCTCCCTGCCCTCTCCCTCCTCTCCCCCTCTCTCCTTCCCTCCTCCCTGCCCTCCCCCTCCTCTCCCCCTCTCTCCTTCCTTCCTCCCTGCCCTCTCCCTCCTCTCCCCCTCTCCCTGCCCTCCTCTCCCCCTCTCTCCTTCCCTCCTCCCTGCCCTCTCCCTCCTCTCCCCCTCTCTCCTTCCCTCCTCCCTGCCCTCTCCCTCCTCTCCCCCTCTCCCTGCCCTCCTCTCCCCCTCTCTCCTTCCCTCCTCCCTGCCCTCTCCCTCCTCTCCCCCTCTCTCCTTCCCTCCTCCCTGCCCTCTCCCTCCTCTCCCCCTCTCCCTGCCCTCCTCTCCCCCTCTCTCCTTCCCTCCTCCCTGCCCTCTCCCTCCTCTCCCCCTCTCCCTGCCCTCCTCTCCCCCTCTCTCCTTCCCTCCTCCCTGCCCTCTCCCTCCTCTCTCCTTCCCTCCTCCCTGCTCTCTCCCCCCCCCCCCCCCACTTACCATACGGTCATCTTCAGGAGCATAGCTGTTCCCTCAACAAGTTCTTCATTAGCTCCACCCTCATCCTGGGAGTCATTGTCTCTGTGGTCGCTATTCTCCCGTGGGTCCAGAGAGGTGTGTGCAATATACCTCACAAATTTTACCAGCATATTATTCTCTGTGCATATTACAAGTGCTAAGCCAATTAATTTTTCAAAGTGGTACACCCAGTCTGGGAGGGAACAAAGAAGAGGAGAGAGCAGTGTCAAGAGTTGATATACCTTCTCATCTCTACATAGCCTTAAATAGATCATCTGATTTAAAAGTCAAGAAATGTGCACCTTGAGGGCAAAATTTTTTTTATAGATGAATAGTCCAACTTTGCAAACAACAGTGCAAATGTTCAGCAACAATTGTGTATAACACATCACGTTTACACACACAAAGGACTGCTATAAGATGCTGGCCACATCAACTGAACAGCAAACGACACAGCTTTGCCAACCTTGCAGGCAAAGCTGCAAATGGATATCTAGTGGCAGTAAAATATATCTTAATAATTCTTGCAGAAATTTCATGAAGTTACTTAACTTAATTTTGCTGGTGTTGTTCTAATAGCCCCAAACACTATATGTACATATGTCATAACTAATCAGTGTCTAGTACATTCCTACGTACAACAAACAAACTTATCAACTAATTGGGGGATTAAAAAGAGTTGAGAAAGCATAGGTTCATTTATGTTTGAATTGGGGGTGGGGGGGGGGGGGGGGAAGGGAAAAGGAAATGAAGGGTGCAGCAGAAACATTCTAATTCATTGAACACTGCTAGTGAGTAGTGAATCCTGTTTCAAAGGTGGAGTTCATGGCAAATAGTATTTTTTTAAAAATTTTTTAAGAGCAAACAAGCACATCCTGCCCTTCTGGCTTTATATGTGATCAACCCAATAGCTAAACAAAGAAGTTTTTTTTTTTTTGTACTGTATTGGATTGACCTGTGAAATAATGGAGAACACACTAGTGAGTCACTGTAGCTAAAGTTTTGATGTGGAGGTCCGTCCACTCACTGAAGTGGGCAGAATTGAATCCATAAGAACGAAAAGATTGTGCCTATTTTATTTCCCCCTACAATGCTGGTGGACTCCAGCTGCTGTGCATGGAGCATTTGAATGATGTATACTTCACAAATACACGCACACACACTACACATAACATTGTGTTGCATACTGGACATGTATAAAAATGTATAGTTTCCACACAAGTAGACACATGTATCATGCATATACTACACACACCATGTGTATTGCACTCACAACATCACATGTGTTGTAACAACCTCTTCCTTTGTCATTGCAGCTCAGCCCAAGTCTGGTTTACTGCAAGCCTCTGTGGTCACAGCGTACTGCACGTACATCACCTGGTCCGCCATCTCCACCGAGCCCTATGGCATGGGTACGTACATCGTCCATCACACCCTGTCCTGATCACTGTCTGGTGTGCGACCATTGCCTGGTCCACCGAGCAGCTTCTTGTACAACACAGACTAATATCACCTCATCACTTACTGGGCAAGATAGTCTGTTTCTTCTTTCTTAGCTCAGAGTTGGGGGAAGTGTGGTCTCAAAATTGAATAGCAAAGCTTGTAGTTGGATCGGTTTCCTTCATGCCACTGGGAGACCTGACTTGCCCATCATCCCACTGAGTGACCCATTCACCCACCCCCTCCCTCCCTCCAGTGAATGTTCCTTCAACATGTTGGTTAAGAATGTTGCCACTGTTGGTTGTGTTTCCCCTGCAGAGCTAGGGACCGGGAACCTATACAACTGCCAGACCCACAACAGTTCCCTGGCTGTCTTTGGGCATGGCAATGGCACATCCTCGGCTGCCTCAGTGGTGGGCATTGGTCTCCTCTTTGTCACTGTGGCCTACATGTGGTGAGTGCATGGACACACATTGATTGGCAGAGGTGCCTTTGTTCCACCATTATATAATCCCCCTCGCCCCCACCCACCACCACCACCCCTCTTCCAATTTCCATTACTGTTACCATCAACCAATCCACAGCTTCAACCTGTCTGGGAACACACAGATTCGTAAGCTTCTCGGCAAGAACGAGGATGACTATGGAGATGATGAGGTGATTGAGACCTCTTGTAGTGCTGAGACGTTGCATTCTTGAACAGTAACATTTTAAAATTTTGCCGTGTTTTTATTTTTTTTTATTTTTAGAATTTTTATTTATTGTTTTTTCTTATTGCAGGAACGAGTGTACATACAAACGATGGACAGTGATGATGATCATGCATGTACGTGCGTGCGTGCGTGTGTGTGTGTGTGTGTGTGTGTGTGTGTGTGTGTGTGTGTGTGTGTGTGTGTGTGTGTGTGTGTGTGTGTGTGTGTGTGTGTGTGTGTGTGTGTGTGTGTGTGATATAATAGTGTCTAGATGTGTTGTCTACCAATTATATCTGAGGGGAGTGGCCTTGATCAGTTATATGGTAGCTTTGATAGGACAGTGGTAAATTGTTATTCAGAGGTGAAAATTTCAAGTCAATCCAGTCTATTAAACCTGTGCTAAATGTAGCCTGATTTGTTAATTCAATATTACGTTAAGTCTGATTTGTTAATCCAGTGTCACATGAAGTCTGGTTTGTTATCCATGCAGTTGGTGTGATGTGATGGGTGTGCCTATGTGATCATTGCACATGAAACATCTCACCACAGCTCATCTTGTGCGTATACAAGTGTGCAGATTTCCTCTATAGTTGTCTTATTTTTCTTTTAAACCTTGGAAATAGAAAGTCATTTGCTAAACGAAGGCTAGAGATAAGTGTTGATGGCACTTGTAGCTAAGGTCAGTTGTGTTGGCCATGACTCATGAATTGTTTGATTGAACAAGTGCAGGAACAGGTAGCACATGACTTGTATGATGGTATGTTGATAATCATTAGGTCATAGGAACCCTGTACATGTGTAGGTGGGTGTCACCATGTGATCCCACCCCTAAGGTTTCTGGCAATGCAAACACAAGTATGTTCTCACATATTTAGCATGTGACTTCCTCAATGTTAATTTGACTGGAACCATTATGCGAGTGTACTAGCACAGCACATCACTTTTGACCTAATAAATCGCTTGTCTCTATGATAATTAAAATACCTCTTTCCAGTTTGATGTGCTATTTTAAAGATTAGCAATTTACAGTTATACGGTACCTGATTGAAGGAGAAATGCTGTTGAAGGGAATATTGAAGGAACCTGTTTTCCTGTAGAAACTGTGTTGTAACTCTTGCTGTCATGGCAACTCTAAAATGATAGTGTGTCTGAAGACTCAAAACTGCAGCTTGTCTGTTTGTGCATATCATCTGGCTCAACTCTGTTTCCATGGCAGTTGAGATCTGCTGTGTGATCCCTACCTGATTATAGGCTTATTATTTTTAAATTAAACACAGCAGCATAATTACATGTACAAATTTTGTGTAATACTTGCCAGATAATTTCTTGATACTATAATTTCCCTTAGTGCTTTAGTACTTGGGTCACCCCACAAGCAGTGATAATTGTGTGTGTGTATGTGGAGGCTTAATAGGGTGGTCTTACTTATCTAATGTGATATTTTAGAACTTATCATTTTTAATTTTCAGTTTCTTATAATGGTACTTAGCAAACGTGCATGCACGCACGCACGCACACACACACACACACACACACACACACACACACACACACACACACACACATTTATCCTTATTATTCAATTTTTATATTGAAGAAACGACGACTAACTTCTGAAACTTTTTTTTAATTCCAGTGGCCTGTTGCCAGTGAGAGATTATAGTTTACACGTCCACTCGGTCACATGACTAAGTGCATTGCATTGGGTTTTGCTTGGCCATGTGACAGAATGCAGGATTTTAGTAGGTCATATGTCTGTGTATGGGGTCTGAAAGGTCACATATTGCAAGTCATCCTTCAATGGTGTAACTCAAGGTGCATGGTTGAGTGTGTGCATGTCCTTGTGCTCTCCTGCTGCAGACAAGGATGGAGAGAAGGAGGGCAAGTGGCGACTGCACAACACTGATGACGAGCAGGAGGTTGTGATGTATAGCTACACCTTCTTCCACTTCCTCATGATGCTGGCTGTGCTCTACTTCATGATGCAGCTCACCAATTGGTCCAAGTGAGAGCCACACCCACCCACCCACTCAAGTTTCTGGGGAGAGGATATCTGTTTTACTGTTGTACTCATGTGTTTGATAGAGAAGAAACTTGTGTGATGAATGTTCCAAGAGTTCTCTCTCTTCCTTCATTGAGTATAATATGACACTTCTCTCTCCTTAAAAACATTGCATCCACTTGTGTACTCTGTCCATATATGGAAATAGAGTGTGTACTTTATGTTAATGTATACGGTATTCATGTCTACAGCCCAGGAGCTGCCAACACTGAGCACTTCCAGAGCACATGGGCCTCCACCTGGATCAAGATGAGCTCCTCCTGGCTCTGCTATGGTGTGTACCTCTGGACGCTGCTGGCTCCTATTGTACTGGGCAGTTTCAGGGACTTTGACTGAACAGTTCATTGCTATTTTGTACAACATTCAACCTTTAGTGTATAGAACTGATGCTAATTTGTTATTTGTACAGTAGTGGTGTCCATCTTGTAATGGACAATGTCAATGTTTTCCTTGTACTCCACTAATGAAATTTGACACTGTTCAGCCAAGCATTTTGTAATATTAATTGGTCAGTATTCATGGTGGAGATTAGTGGTCAATAATTATGAATAGAGAATGCTTGATGCTAGTTATGTACCAAGCAATAATAGTTCATATATAGCTCAGCTCACCCTGGGTGAGGCCTCCTGAAATTTTACCTCACCCTCCCCCCTGGCTACTTTGTGGATCTGCCACTGTAATTATTCCTTGTAATTATCCCACACTGGTGAAATAGTTCTTGTAATTATCCTCCACTGGTGAAATAGTTGTAGTTAAGTCATGAATCTGTCCAGATCCCCCCTTCTTAAAAAAGTGGTGTTTTACTGTTAACTTTTTACCATGAACACACAGATGGACACTAGAAATACAAGACTGAAAATGGTGATTTGGTACTTTAAACTTCTGTGGTCAATAATTTTAAAGATATTCATTATTCATGATTGTAAACCATAAGGTAATGATGGTACAGATATAAGAGTGTAAATTGTAAGTGATAATGGTACAGATATAAGAGTGTGAATCATAAGGTGACCATAAGGAATGTAATGCAGATAAATTGAGCATAAATCATAAGATAATGAATG
This sequence comes from Lycopodina hypogea, assembly GCA_963969325.1. Lineage (NCBI taxonomy): Eukaryota > Metazoa > Porifera > Demospongiae > Poecilosclerida > Cladorhizidae > Lycopodina > Lycopodina hypogea. Next base: position 10,020,290 of record OZ017787.1, read on the forward strand.
ATACAGATAAGTGCAAATGTGAATCAAGTCCCATGAAAATCTACTTCAATACTAGTGTATATAAAGTTCAGAAATATGGAAGAAAAGTGTGTCATTACGCAAAATATCTTTAAGCTTGTTGCATCTTATTAGATATTGGGGTAGGAAACAGAATACCATATTGTATAAATAAATAGTGTAAACAATATCACATTAAATTAAACATCAGTTCCAGAAGGAAGGCACCAATTTCGCACAAGGCAGAAGTAGCTCACCAGATTATAGATATCTAAAGATGTGCCACACTGAATAAACAAAAAATTTTTTATAGATATTTAAAGCTATGCCACTGACAAAAAAAAAAAAAAAAAAAAAAAAAATATATATATATATATAGCTGCCCTACACTAACAGAAACAAGTGGGCACAAATTCAGCCAATGACACAGATTTAGCATGACATTGGTGCATTCTTAGATGCAATCAACTGCCCAGTGAATTTATCATATATACTATAAAGTACGAATAGTTTGTGTCTGTCTGTCTCTCTGTGTATCCATGATTCACACTTGAATGGTTGAAGTTAGACCACAAACCCATATATATTTAGAATTAGTGTCACCAGGGGAATGTCATAAGCATATTTATATGGCCACGCCCATATTAAAAAAACCCAAAAATGGTACTTTTGCTAGAAAAAAAAAAGAATGGAGCTACAGGTCTGAATCTTTGGTATGCAGACACAACTTGACTCTGCAAATAACATGGGGTGGGTTTCATCTGGCCTGTGAGCTGCTACCCTAGCTTCAGCTAATATTTTCTGCAAACTAGGATAGCTGCCCCGCTCCCTAGTTAATCACCAGTTGTTATAGTACTAACTAAGACTACCTACTGTGGTTATAAGTAGCCAACAGTAGGTTCACACACCCTGTCTCACTTCAAAATAGATAGTATTAAATACTGGTCAGAGACTCTCTGTACCAGCAACAATGATCTTTTCAATATACAATATCACACTTTCAATTACAACATGGACATTTTTCACTCTCATAACAGTTTAGTTGTGTCTTTTTATAGTCAGACCATTTGGGGCCCTGCTCTGGCGCCCTGCCTGGCCAGCTGTTTGTTCATTAAATGAGTTTATTGTAATTACTTCGTTTTCTTTGTTCTTATGATTAATTTCCTTCACCGGAAACCCATAACACATTATCTCAATTAGCTATCTTAATTAACTTTGTTATTATCATCTTTCTTATTCATTTCTTTATTCTCTTTCTTATTATTAACTTCTTGATGTCCTTTACTTGTTCCCTGCCTTGTCACAGGCAGAGTCACTGGGAGTAGTCTCGGTGGCTCTGACATGGCCACACCTCTTCCTCTTGGTGTGTAAGGCTAAAAATGTCAAAAATGGTACTTCTAAAATCACTTAGACCTAATCACATGTTCACTTTTTTTGTTTTACAAGTATGTCTTCAAAGCAGACACATTTTTGACTACATTCCACCAAAGTAGATATAAATGCAAGATATCTATGAATTTATTCATTGGATGCTAACCATATATGTGATGTTTTACAATCCTGACCAATCATAATTTCTTATAAAATCAAGTAACTGGCTCACTAAAACCTGCCTGTGGTGACCGGAAGGGTTATCCTAAGTAGACTGACATGCTCAATGTGGTCTTTTATTTAATATCAGGCATTTTAGGGGGTGGGGATTGTGGAGGGAGTTATTAATTAATAATAGTTCATTAGTGCTTTTCATAATAACATACAAAATTAAACAAGATACTTTAGTACCCCAAAAGTAATTGGTATGCAACTATGGACAAAGAAAAAGCATAGAGGGAGTTTTACCCAATCTGTCATTACACATAATTGGCAGCTTGTAATATTTAGTCCAAGCATTCTATAACTAGAAAAGTACCCTTCCTAAGATAAATAACAACAAAAACAACAACAACAACAACAACATCTTGTATAATTTTAGATTTGTAAAATGTTGAGACTCCCATAGGGCTAGGGCTAGGATCCGACCAAGGGCAGGAGTATTTTAGTTCTTGCAGTAGTCCATATAAAAAAAAACCTTGGTGTGTTTAGGGGGGGGGGGGGGGGGGGCAAAAATTGAACCCCCCTCCCATTTCCCTTCCCCTCTAAAAGTGGAAAATAACCAATACAGTTTACCGTGATGTTTGGAATAAACCACATGACATTTCTCAACTTCTTTTTATCAGTCCTGACATAAAGGTACATGCTTTTCCTCTTTTCTAACCCAGAAGGGGGGTGGGGCTCTAATAGTCTATGTGTGATCAATCTAAAAAATAACTAGGATACCATGATGGCCACCCTGGTCCCAAATGATAGCCCACTAAATTTGGTGGAGCTCCTCCCAAAATTGTGAGATGAGTACGTACCCTGCAGAGGGGGGAAAGGACTATACAGGCCATAGGGAGCCAATTTGGAAAAATGAAGGGTACCTTGATGCAACCCATCAAGTTTGATGTGGTTCCTCTCAAATCTGTGGGAATAGTGGACAAACATATACATAAGATTTTTTGCTCCATTATATATTCTACTAGAGGGTATTCCCAGCATCGCCAGCGCCAATGTCAACATGAATAAAGTTACTCAAAACACCATTTCGATACCTTGTGGCTTATAGATCAGGAGAGGTCAATCTAGCTTGAAAGTTAACCAATTATCATGCATGTAATAATGCTCCATGTGCATGCTCCGGTAAGGAAATGTAAGTCTGCCAATCTAATTCTGGTGTGTGTGGTCAGGAGGGACCTAATTAAGGGACCCCAAAATTGGTCTAGACCAGCTGAAGAGTTAACCAGATGAAACAACTGTAAAATGTCCTACATTGTCCCAGGTATCATGAATGCTAAACATGCAGGATACCACAAATCTTGCTGTGTACAGTTCCTTGTGGAAACTGAGGACCAAGAAGGTCTACTGGAAAGAATTCATCTCAGTACTACCTTAAAAGTGCATTTAAATCTCAGCTTTCTTTATCAAGATGAAGAACAGGTGGTAGAGCAACACTCTGTGTTAGTCAGTTATTTAGTTTGCATGTACCAAGAACAGTTCTCAAGTGTCGGAGGAAATGTGGCAGACATTCAAGCAACAGTTCAATGTCATCCTTCATGAATAAAAGTGAACAACAGTGCTATGGCTGCATTGGGTGAAAAAATCGATGGATTGCTGTTCTAGCAGCATCTAAGGCTACCGTTCTTATCTACTAGATGCACTAAAACAAGAGCAGGATGAAAGAGACAAATTTCAAGATGAATGGAACAACTGTAAACGATTTATACAACCTGTGAAATGTATGCATATAGAGAACTTTACTGCTCAGATTAGTAAGAAGAAAGCTAATCCTCCATCCTCACAGAGACACAAGACAAATGCTGAGAGCCTGAGGGACATATTCATACGATGATCATAATTGTTATGGAGAAAGTATTCATTCAACCTTCGGAAAGTTATCTTGTGCCCTATTTTAACATACCTACTACCCACTGTCACTGGCACACTGGGGTGGGGTTCATTTGAAAACTGAATAGTCATTTTTGCTGAAAAACTTAAATCCTGAAGAGCGAAACCTTTACAGAAGCTGGGTTACTAAGGAATTATATGAAGGTTTATGACGGAGGAATTCTTCTCCACTTCACTCTCTTACAAACAAACATGGGAGCATCATATGCATCTATTGCTCCGACCATACTGTTAGTGGTATTCTCAGGGAGGACTAGTAAAGTACATGTATGTCTGGACAAGTACATAGAGAATTCCATTTAGGACAATGAGAGAAAGTTGGAGGGTGCAGTTGACATGGTATAATAACTGGGCCAGATCAAACCATCAGACAGAGTGAGGATATACTTTTTACAAATAAAATAATTGAAATTAATTCACATAGTTTCTCTTGGAGAAGTGGGGGAAATTACAACTGGAATATCTTTAGTGGAAAGACTTTGTTGTTTACCTTTTTGGTGGTGAGTGCTTACAGTTAGTTCTTGACAAGAATGATAACATCACTATAACAAGCACAGCACATCTCCAAGTAGACCATGAAGAGGTTGATACTCTGATTGCTCCCCATGTTACAAGTATCAGAGCAGGCAATATCTTGGTGAGGGCATCTGACACAGATATCTTAGTGATACTGATTGGAGCCATTGAACAAGCAACATGGACAGGACGTTCTATGGCCAACATCATCATGGATTGTGGTATGAGAAACAGTAGGAGATACATCAATGTGACCCATATTGCTGCTACCCTTGAAAGGTGCAAACCCGACTTGCCAGAGCACTGCCTGGATATCACACCTTCACTGGATGCTACTTTACATCAGCTTTTTCCAAGTAGGCGTGAGATAAATATAATTAACTAGAAAGTAAGCCTTGTCTGTGGGCACTGGAATAGTTGATAGTCACATTTGGAATTTTTCTTTTTTATTCAGTAGAGGCAAAACAAAACCCCTTGACCTCTTAAAGAAGGACAAAGCTGGCAGCTACATTGACTTATTCTTAAGTATGGGTGAGGTGAATGGTAATATGATGTGGATCTCACATCAGAATTTGCCTGCGCATGTATTCTCAAAACAAGACTCTCAGATGTGAATGAAGAAAGATACAAGAAACCACAGACAACTAGTAATCTAAGAACAAGCTAATGCATATGCCTAGCAAAGTTGATGAGATAATTAAAGCACAACCATATTAAATATGTTCAACATAACAAAATTGGTATGTGATTGTAATTGCTGTAACCATAATTAAAAAAAAAAAAAAAAAAAAAAAAAAAAAAAAGAAATCAACTTTTAGAATAATCTGCCGTCAAACATCTAATGCATAGAATGTGCCTTGCTGCCACCTTCTCGTCAGACCCTTGAGATGAAGGTTCGATGAACACAATATGTCACAACATTGTGGACACATGCTGTAAGATCATCTCCTGGGTACAGTTTGTCGCCAACCAATTACAGATGGTCTGTATGTAGCAACCTCTTGAAGCCAGTCTGGTTTGATGGTGCAGCCTACCAGACAATTTAAGAAGGAATGTCACACTGCAGCAGACATAGAGGTCGAAGGTAACATAGAATATTAATGAAATAGTGCGTGATTCAGATGTGGAAGGATGGAGTAATGATTCAGATTCAGAAGGGGAAGATGGAGATTTCATATAGGAGAAAACTATACAGAATTTAAAATAATTTTGACTGATAACCAATCTATTTGAGAGAGAGAGCTTTGATATTTCTGCAGTGATCAGATCTGGAGACAGGGTTACAGCTGCTAGATAGTTCAGCTTGGCTGAAGTAGAGCAGCTTTTAAGTATAGGGATGTTGAGAATAGAGGGATGGTGAAGAACAACCATCGCTCCAACAACTTTTTTATGTACCTTGTGGCAAGTTCATTTAATTTCTTAGAAAAGGAGACAAAATACCATTCACTGCTAGGTCAGTGTAAATCCTGTAAATACACACCTTATATTCACCTCTTACTAGAACCTTGTCAAGCCATTGTAGGAATGAATTCACCAGAACATTTTTGATTTGACTTTTTTTTTCTGAATGTAGAGTTGCAGACACAATTGAATTAAGAAAATGGTTTGCTTCTCTCTGATGTTACTGGAGGTTCCCCTACCTATAAATATCGAATCTCCCTCCCCCCACAAATTTCTGATTTCAGGGACAGTGGGAAGTAATACCACACCATGAAGTATATCTTAAAGAAAATTCTAATTTGGATTGGTTGCACTCAATTTATTGTCACTCCTGTTGGGCATACAGAGTTTAAAAGAATGAAATTATGCTCTGAGTGCCATGGTGTAGTTAATTAATTTTAATTTGACTTCTTCAGAATGGCAAGCTTAACTGCCTAAAATGGCCACTTCGGCTAATTGATAGGAATAATAGTATTGAAAAGAGAAAAGGTGGTAATCATATTTTACAGGAGTACAGTGTTGCAATGGCAGTACATTGTACCATCTACTTTCAGTTTCAGAAAAGATATTGAAAATTTTACCAGTATATTGTAAGCACTATCTCAGTTTTGTTTTGATGTGGAAACATTCCCTTATAAACAGCACCCCACCCCAGACACAAAATTTGCCATGAAGCAAGAGAATTTATTTTGAAGTAAGTAAAATATTTTAAAAAGTAAGCGGTTTTGGTTTTGGATTAGTGAAATACCCATTTCCAGATTTGCTGGAGTGGATAGGTCGTTGTGTGTTTGTGGTGTGGCCATTTCAGGCTGAGTTATTGAGCAACTGAATTAAAAATATAGTGGTGATGCAAAAAAAAAAAAGATGGAAAGAAAGTCATTAGCCATTTATCTGGGACATTCAGGATAAATACCAACCCTCTTCTAGGGATAGTTGGCAGGTATGCTGTTCACTAAGATAAACAGAGCTGTGGGTGTTCCTCTTGGATGAAACTATTTATGTTAGTAATTAGTGATTTTTTAATTTACTCCTGCTGAAAGGAAATTTACTTAACCATATAAAAATTCAGTTTTTTGGTCATGCACCTTAGGAGTCCCACCCTCTGGGGTTCCAACATTGGCCAGATTATCCCCTGGGTCAAGTTGTATAGGCATACCAAGTTTCAGGTCTCCAGGTCGCAGGCCATTAACTATATAGGTAGGTACATACAACCATCAGTTATATATATATATATATATATATATATATATATATATACACACATAAACATACACAGCATACATATGTAACACATATGCATCTACACATACTTGCATACATATATGTGCACGTATATATGCATACACAATCAGGAATTAATCATATTTATGCTAATCACTGTATAGTAACTGTATTGTGTAACCCTTGAGTCTTATTAATTAATGTTAAATAATGTCCACTGGGATCAAGAACAATACAGTAGTTAAAAATACTTTCAAGAGAATGTGAATATGGACAAGAATAATTTCTCACATTTTCTTTTGGGGAAGAGAGAGAGAGATTTGGAAATTATGAAATACTTTTTTGAATTTTTAATTATATCAAATAATGTATCAGTTGGTTGTTATTTTTTTTTGTTTGCTGTTGTTGATCTTTAATTGTAGCTGTTTACCCTCACCAAATGTATCAGGTGAAAGAATGCCAAAATTGGTACTTGGCCCAAATCCATGGACATACCTTGCCCTGGGCAGGGTTACCTTTGGCAATACCTCTTCCTGTGGGCATAGCATTGTATTCCATGCAATGCCAATACGTCTGCTAGTATCTATCACTAGTATAAAGTACAAATAGTCTGTGTGTCTATCTGTTTGTCTGTCTGTGTATCCATGATTCGTGCTTGATGTTAGACCCACAAACCAATATATATATAGAATCAGTATCACCAGGGGGATGTAACAAGCATATCTATATGGCTACACCCCTTTCTGTATTAAAAAGACAAAAATGGTACTTTTGCCAGATATAGGAATGGAGCTACAGGCCTAAAACTTTGGCATGCAGACACAACTTGACTCTGCAAATAACATGGGGTGGGTCCCATCAGGCCACACCTCTTCCTCTGTGTTTAAGGCTAAAAATGTCAAAAATGGTACTTCTAAAGAACACTGACCAAATCACATGTTCACTTTTGTTTTAAAAGTCTACAACATATGTCTTCAAAGCAGACACTTTTGTGACTAACCACCCATAAGGCGGGTTTTTTTGCTAGCATAATATAATGTGCGAATAGTCTATTTATCTGTCTGTTGGCGTATCCTCGATTCATGCTTGAAGTTAGACCCAAAAACCCACATATATTTAGAATCAGTTTCACCAGGGGAATGTCTTCAATGTGAAATTGGGTTAAAGTACCTTAGTAGCTTCAGGCAGAGAAATTCTAAGGCAGCTTCTGGGAGTCCAGGTATAAAAATGGGTGGCGTAGTATGCACTTTGACCCCAGGGCGGGGAAAATTCAAATCATCAGCAAACTTGCTTTTTTGGCTCAGCTATTCTGCAACCTCAGTTCACACTCCATTGGCTTCCCTAACCCACAGTAACGTTATTACAGTCTTTCCTTACCCACTGTAGCCTAATAAAACAGCTTTTAGGAGGTCAACTATTAATAACCAGCATTTTGGCTGCAGAAGCACCAAAACCAGAAACTGCAGCAGTAATGCATGAAACCACAGCTTTTTAAAAGGTAAGCTTACATTTACAGAGCTTTTTTGTTGTTGTTGAGATAACCATTGTTTAAACAATTAATAGATAACAGCACATTGAATGATAGAACCTAAGGGGGTTTGAGCATAGTGACCCTCCTACACTTAGAGGTACAGAGACTAACCCACCTTGCCCTTTCTGCCATTTGGGGCCATGCATCATCTCACGTCACCCCACTTGGCTTGTTGGCTCCTCCTCCCCAAGCATGGCCATTATGGTCAAGAGATACAAACTGTACAGAAAATTTTGGAGGCTTCATGGCCAACTGGGGGCATGGATGCACCCACTCTACCTGACTTACAAGGCCACCAGGATGAAGGTGGCAGACGTAAGAGAAGTGATGCCTCACTGTGTAGTGCAGGTAATATAGAGTTATTACAAACATTATCTTGCATGCACATTTTTACAGATTATTTCAATTTTTTAGGACTGAGGCGAAGGTTCCCCTTATCCAGGGGGGTTCCCTACAAAGATATTGAACCGGCAACTTATCTAGCGTAATATATATATATATTTAACAGAAAAGCACACATTAATAATATTTTTTATGAAACTTTCAAAGAATTATCAAATAAGAGGGTGATAGTAATAGGTTGAGCAACAACTAAGAAACTACATTACAACTGCACAATGCATTGATCATCATATATAATGAAAAGGTTCAAATATTTGATTGTTCATGAACAAAACGATCTTGAAGGTTGTGGCATTCACTGCCTGATGTGGTGTCAAAGAAACCTTTATTATTTCTCATTGAAAAATAATCAATAACATAGCAAAATTAGTTAGCTGCTAAGAAAATACCAAGATGGTCACACCAATAACTGGAGCTGTAAGTCCTTACGTAAAGCATTGCCAGCCATGAGGTTAGTCAAGAATATTTGTACATGCAGACACAAGAATAGAAACACTATATATGAGAACAAACAGAGGCAATAAAGGGTATATGTTAGCAACTCAACTTATTTGTAAGGTCAAATTGTTCGTTTCCCCTATGTGTGGGTATGCTACCGTGGTCAGTAGGTGTCACAAAAAAGTATCATAACCCTACAAATTGACAGCTATAGTTTTCTCCGGAGAAACTATTTATAGCTTATAGTACAAAAAGTGCATACTTCTTCTGGAAAAGATTCAAGCTATAACTTTGCAACCATGATGTACCTAATTTTGTGCCAACTTTTTTTTTCCTTTTAAATATGAATATGTTGTCTTGCTGGTTTTGGGTGGTGGGTCGGTATATATGTTTTATGTGTTGAACAAAATGAGAGGTAGTGGGTCGGTCGGGTTACAGGAAACAAAGAACTAATTCATAGTGGACTAATGTGCAGTTGCAATAATCAAAACACCACATAGGTATTTCAGAAAGCATTGCTCCTTCAGGAGTCATTGTCAACCTCCAAACCGTCGTCTAATACATCCTCTTCCTCAGTATTCCCACCAGCTTCTTCTTCTTCTTCCATATGCCGCTAGATTTTTAGTTCAGTTGAGGCCAGCCATCACAGTGTGTCTTCATCTCATTCTCATAACCCAGGTTTACCTCTTGGTGGCCGTTGGATGTGGCATTCTTCTATGATGTGGTCAATTGTTTGTTCTGGTTCATCGCAAGCACAAGCAGCACTGTCCACCAGACCCCAGCTTTTCATAGAGGTATTGAAGTGGCCCAGGCCAGTCCTCAATCAATTTAGGGCTGTCCACTGCTTGCAGGGGGGGATCTTCGTCTTTCACTCTATCAGGAACCTTGATAAATCAGTGGAGTCGTGATGGTGGGGCAATCTGCCATTGGGCCCTCCAACTGCCTGTTTGGTTAGTCTGTTGGCACTCTGATGACATTAGTTTCCCAGGTTTGTTAGGCCTGGTACTTACAGGGAAGGCTGAACGTGAAGGCTGTCATCTTCTTCCCCCTCTCACCAGCTGAACATGCTTCATTCTCATCAATGGGTCTGTTGAATGCAGTGTGTAGTAAACTCTAGGCAACTTGCACAAAACTATCTGTTATAGTATCTTATAAGTATTGGTAGCTACTCTCCTCACATTTAAAAAAAAAACATTGCTCCTTCAAAAGTCATTATCCATCCCCAAACCATTGTCTAAGATATCCTCTTCTTCAGTATTACCACCAGTTGAACATGCTTTATCCTTATCAATGGGTCTGTGGAATGCAATGTGTAGAAAACTGTAGGCAATTTGCACAAAACTATGTTATAGTACCTCAAATCTTGCTGTCTGTTACTGATGAACATTGTCCATATGTCATCCACAAAGTGAAATTACTTTGCCACCAAGATCTTTATTGGGGTTCTTCTGTCTCTCCACCTCATGTCCTGGACCATCCGTTCACTGGTGGTTGCTTTCCTTACATTCCCATTCTAAAATATCAATTAATATAATAGAAGAGACACTGCTGCAGCATACATTTACTTACCCAGTCCATGCAAGCAAGGTTCATCTACATTTCGAATGTTGAACTCCCAAAATGAATGTGTTTTGGGATATACGTAAGCAGCTGATGGTTGAAGGATTCAATGTAGAAGGTATCTCAACACTTAATTTTCTATGAAGAAATATTACCAAAAAAAGAGAGAAGACATGTCATACTCTGCAGTAGGATTTTGCATATTCGAAAATAAGTGTTAAACGTAAACACTTCTCATATACTTGAATTGCAGTTGGGTTGGAGAGGAGACATTTGCTGGCACTGTAGTTGGGCTTTTTACAGGCTTATTCTGGTTGACAAGCTGAATGCTCCCCCTGTTACCACACTGCAATAGAAAGAACTACATTGCACCATTATTATCATTACCCGATAATGCTTGATGATGTTCATAACTCCCTCTCTCAGTTGAAGTGGAGGCTGAGCACAGCTTTTCATGCAGTAGTACAAGTGAACTTTTGTGCTGCATTATAAATATTAGGAGAGCCAAGCAGTCACACAACATATTGCCAATTATCAAAATGATATATTATGTTTGTCTGAAGCTTTCCAAACCAAGTTTTACTCTATGCCTTCACCGGTCTGTGAGCAATCTTCTTCTCATTCTTGACCACACTTTTTGTGCCTATTTTGTAATATATCATTGAGCTAGCATTTTCTTCATAAAAATCTATCATATCTTATATATGTATGCATATGAATTCAACACTAAAAAACCACTTGTCAACAGCAGCACATGAATCCAAACCTACCATGCCACGTATCATAACTGTTCAACCCCAACTTGATAATTGTGAGCTACTTCACTGATGTGCACATCTAGAACATATAAAAAGATACGTTAAAGGATACATGTTAGGGACGACACAACCTACCAAGACTATTGATGACACCTGGCAACACTACTTTGGGTGCACTCAAGCTCCCTAGTCTGGGCTGAGGCATGCTCAACTTGGGACAGAGTACTCATCCCAAGTACATGCTTTGCACTGCACAAACTAGCAATATGTGACTAAATAAGTAGACAGTGTAATTCTCCCGTATGACTACAGAGGAATACATTCCTGAGAGACAGGGAAGAGTGGTCAGTAATCACCCACAGAATCACAAAATATGACATCATAATTGTTCAATGATTCATACATGATAACAAATGCATGGTCCACACAATACTTGTACCACTCCCGTATAAACTGACTACCTCGCCATCTGTGATGTAGTGTGGTAACGCCTTCACTTCAGTTGCAGCTCTAGCCATTAACTGGGCAGTATCTGCTCACCACACCCACATAGTCACTATTCTGGTACACTAATTTATAGAAATACGGTACACCATTATTTTTACTGAAAGATGATAATTCTGCACTTACTTGAATGGATATACCATTTCCCAATCACACCAATATCAGAAAACTGGCTGAAGTGACTGTATTGGCTAGGCAGAATGCCAGCACATGTAAAGGCATGAATGAGTCTACAGACATCACCACACACACATTGTTCACAACAATACAGTATTGACAATATCTTATGTATATTATACTGAAATTACTTCTGATTCACAAGATAGCACCCACCCATTATCTATGAACTTGCCCACGACCGTTTCTTCCAACACTTCTTGCTTGCACATTATTGACAATATTTTATGTATATTATACTGAAATTACTTCTGATTCACAAGATAGCACCCACCCATTATCTATGAACTTGCCCACGACCGTTTCTCCCAACACTTCTTGCTTGCACATGTACATGCACACACGATGCACGCAGGCAGGCAGGCAGGCAGGCAGGCAGGCAGGCAGGTACCCATGTACACACACAGACACACACACACGCTGCATACACAAATGCTAAATAGTAATACTACTCAGTCCACAAAAAAAAAAGAACCAACCCGATGAAGCTAGCATAGATACCGAGGAAACTGTTTGCTCTTATTCTTGGAGCTGTTCACTCAAGCTGTCCTCCAACCTGTCCAGCAGAGAGAGAAGCAACTGCTGGTTGTCCATGGAAGAACCAGGAGGCAAAATCCTTTTCTCCCTTTCAAGCCTGACCAGGAAGTCATTCTTTAAATCCTCCAATTCAAATGTTAATTGAATGTGGTGGCAAAGCATGTTCTAGCCCACTTTGAGGCAACAGGAGGCGATGGATTGCATTCACTTCTCTTGGAGGCCATGTTTTTGTATTGTTACAAGTGCAGTACTTTTTTGTTCCTTTTGTGACAGCTGAGTTCATGAGGTTTAGCTTAGGGGGTTTGAAAAGGGGGAGGGATATATTTAATATTGTGCACTGGGCCACGCCAGCCTTATTCTTGTTTGGCTTCAGCTGGCAGCCTGTTTCTCTGACATGAACCTTTTGAAAAATCCATTCATTTTGTGCCACTCCACCCCCTTTTTATACTCTATGGCCACACCCATTTCTGTATTATAAAAAAAAAATAAAAAAGAAAAAAAAAGAAAAAAAAAGGTTCTTTTGCCTTAAATGGAATGGAGCTGCAGGCTTATGGGGGGGGGGGGGGAGGGTCCATCTAGCTGCACTTCTTCCTCTTTGTGAGTTAGGCGAAAAATGCCAACAATGGTAGTTTTAATAAACACTGACCTAATCACACGTTCACTTTTGTTTCAAAGGTCTACATGTCTTCAAAGCAGACACATATGACTACAGCCCATCGAAGGTAGGCTGAAAAACCACCCCTAGGGCAGGTTTTTCACTAATATAAGTAAAGCACATTGTAGGTGACTATGTCATATCAATATTAAAGAACACCATTTTGAGTAAGAACATTAGAAATACTGCACACTATATTTTGCATTTTATATAAGGGCAGAACATAATGGCACAACATCTCATGGATGCATATGGATGGTGTATCCAACAAAGTAATTATTTGTGAACTCACTGTCAACAGCGATTGTGATCTACTATTTTATACTATGTAACACTGATAGATTAGTTTAATTGTAAGATAATGGACATGTCACACACAAATACTAGACTACATAAATGTTTGATATATAAAAGTAAAGTGCATCATTACGCAAGTAATCTTTAGCTTCAGATCGTTGTATAATACCATTGTTTGATAAAAAAGACTCGCTTAAATGTTGCTCATCAGGTTTTTTAGAACAGCTTCTATGGACACTAGTGCCTCTATCATCTCCTCCCTTTTGATTGAGCAATTCCATTTCAACAGTTATACTTGCTGGCCATTTCAACAGGTGGTCATACTCTCCTTTTATGACATGTAAGGACAAGTTCACCCTCTTATTACAAGTACAATGCACAGTTATGCCTATGTAGAACTTGTACCCAAACATGTGTGTATACATTGCTGGACTCTTCCACTCAATAGATGATATCTTCATTTCCAATCGTGTATAATTTTCCATTACAAATATTCGCATCAGAGGACAATCTAAAACTCCTTTAACTCTTTTTTCAATTACTTCTTCATTTAGAGATGATATTTCTTGCATCTCTATGACTCTCTTGTCTTGCTCTAGCACCAGTTCTTCCAGCTTTTGAACTTTTCCATAAAATGTTTGTTCCTGTTCTTCTATTTTCCGCTTACGTTTATTTAGCTTCAGCTTGTTTTCTTGGAGATCTTGATCAGTTTTTTTATCTTGCTTGTCTTGCTTCTTCTCCAATTCATGAAGTTTCTCTTCTTGCAAGTGTTTAAGTTCTTGCAGCTTCTGCTCATATTCCTGCCTTTGCTCCTGCAGCATCTGTTGGAGCTGCAGGTTCATCTTAAGTGATGCAGCAGCTGTCAAGGAGAGATGTTTCTGGCTGTTTTGCCTGCTGTGTTCCTCCTGCTCCCCTCGCCTTAACCTCTCATCACACCCCACACCACTGAATTCACACCCCACCTCCTCCAGGAGGCACATGCTCATGTGATCCTCCATGACATGACGCTCACATGTCACCCCACAGAGATTGGGGCACTGTAAGGGGAATAAATCGCATTCAGGCATGTGAGTGTCCACCACCACTTGGTAGGTGGCTTTGAAGAAGCAGTACTGACAGGCATGCTCTCTCTGGGCACATTCCTTGGCCATGTGTTGCTCCACCCTGCTCCTGGGGATGGCCTGGTCACAGTTGAGGGGACATTTTATGTCCATGTGCTGGCAGCTGTTGTCCTGGTCAGGGTCCAAATGACAGTCCAGCTGCTCCAGTGTCCCTGACCAGTCACATCCCCTTTCCTTCATGCTACAGTACACCTGGAGGCCTTTGATTCCCTGCTGATATTTGACATGCTGGAATGTAGTGAAGTTTTGCTGTCCACACGTTGGGCAAGCCTTGTCTTGCTGCTGGGTGCCAGCTATGCAAGTATGGCAGTAGCTCTCTCCGCAGCAACCAGTGATAGTCAGCTTCCTGGCCACCAAGTAACACTTACGGCAGTAGAAGTCAGCTGGGACTAAGTCTATAAAATCACACAGAAAACCGCGGTGATCTTTAGAATGAGCCATCAGGTGTTGACTTTAACCTCCTGAAAGGCTGGATCACTATGCCAAGGGAGTGTCCAACTATCCTGTAGCTGTTGGCGTAAATTCTCATAACAGTTGTGGTTAGCCACACCCCCACATTCTTTACCTTCTTTTACTATTTTCAGTTTTCACGCACCTGACTTGACGACTGGGTCTCGTTCCTAGACCATCTATTTACAGCACTGGATGGATGTATTACATCACCAGCATGCAAATAAAGTGATATATTTGAAGATCGGATCTGCAATGAATCATAACCAGAGTTGCCAGACAGGGATGTTGTTGTTGTGTAAGACCTTTTGTTTCATTTCTTATACATTATGACTTATATTAACAGCAGCAACCAAAAAAAAAGTAGTAGTAGAAAAGTATTTACAATTATGACAATAATAACTGTAATTTTTTTTGTTGTTGTCATTAGCTATACTTATTTATTTCTTCTTTTTTTAAAATTGTTGATATGTAAGGCTAATTGCTAAAATTGGAAGGGAAAGTTAAAACATTCATGCTATCACTATGCACACTTTACAACCAAACTCTCTCTCTCTCTATCTCTTAAATATTTTATTTTGTTTCTGTGTGCGTGCGTGTGTGCGTGCGTGCGTGCGTGCGTGCCTGCATGCTTTATATAGACATAAAAATGTAGGGAGTCACTTAAAGTTGGAATTGGATTTGTAATAGTGGAAAACTAAATGAAATGTGAGAACTATTTAGCTATAACTGCCAAAATCAGCTTCTTTCATCATTATTTATAAAAAAAATTTTGCCAATGAAACTAAATCTAAAGTGTCTGTTAAATCACTGTGATAATGTAAAACAGTAATTATCAGGTCCCACATCTGTCATTGTAGAGCTCATAGAAGTTGGACATACTTAAGTGTGGAAAATAATCTATCTGATGTTGCAAATGTAACTGATGGTTGAATACAGACAAACTAGTTATACAGTGTATGATCAGCTGATTTTTAAAAATATCCTTGTTCAGTGCTTATAATAGTTGTATAGAACTAATTTTCTTTGTTTTAAGGTTATTGATTAATATTGTGAAGTTGGTAATGTTTTGTTAAAGGAGAGCTTCTTGAACCTTCCATGATGTCTTCATAGTCATGACCAGTTGCTGTATCTTTCAGGGTTGTTATTTAATTTTTTAATGAAAGGACTGGGGGGGGGGAATGTACCATTAAATTAATTTTCAAGTTCACAATGGAGATTGACCGAAGTATGTTTTTGCTGTTGCAAATATGTGTGGCTCATTCCATCTTCTATCCAATGTCTTGGTAACAGGCACTTCCTGCTGGTCAATATTGTGCTCCTGAGCAGTGATACTCACGGGTAGTATCACAAAATCTGTCAAAATAGTTTTCAGACCATATATATTCCTTTGAATAATTGTTAGTTGGCATCAACAAGAGAGAGAGAGCACCCTGCAAAGCTGTATCCTTTTCCCCTTCAATATGTGTTGATTCATACATCACTCCATCAGCAATGATTGAAAGCCAAGATGGTTTATTCTGTTACTTTTAATCAGTTGCATGCTACAGCTGCCAAATTGCTCAACTAGTGTTGCTTCTGCATGCTGTATAGCTGTAACTCTATTGTTGGTGTGATTCTTATTGTGCGAATGAATGAAATAATACATCTTCACTACAAGTGCATGATACTAGTTCTTCATACTATCTGGGGATTCTCCTAATAATTCATCTTGGCCACTAATCATGCATGTTATTTATTGCATTGATGATAATATAAAGCATTTGAAATAAAGTGGGTGCTCAGAGTTGGGGGGCTGAGCCCCCCCCCCCCCCCCTCCGCCCCCATGTTTTCTCCTTCTCTGGTATGTATTAGCAGCATATACCCAGCGTTGCTTGGCCAATGTCAATATGAAACATTACAGAAGTCACTTAAATTTTGGCCTAGTTGGCCCTTTAATTAGCTTTTGGCAGCCAAAACAACTTCCTGTGGGTGTGGCTAATACAAAACAACACACATTGCCACACCCACATGTAGTTAATGATGCTCACCCAGTTACTTGGATTCCATATGTCCAATTTCAGCCTGATTAGTCCATAAATGAGTTTTTGGCAGGCATAATGTTATCCTATGGGTGTGGCAATGACCAAACCACACCCATTGACACACACATGTGACTAGTAATGCTTACCCAGTTGCTTGGCAGTCTCATTGCAAATTTCAGTCTGGTTGATCGTTTGATTAACATTAAATAGGCAAAATGACTTCAAGTGTGTGTGGCTAAGGCCAGACCACACCCATATTTGGTTAATAATGCTTTCTCAGGTACTTGGAGACCACACACACCGAAGTTTTGCCTGATTGGTCTCTAATTAACTTTTTTCAGCCAAAATAACTTTCTGTGGTGTGGTTATGACAAAACCACACCCATTACCATATGTGTTTAATAACGCTCACTGGGTTCTTGGAGAGTACATGCCAAGTTTCAGCCTTTTTAGCCCAAGTGTTTAGCAGTGATGCCTAGACACATGTACATACAAACCAAAAAATATGTTAAAATGTGTTCATAGATCTAACTCCTTAGGTCCAAAAATTATTCAGAAGACCTTTTTTTGGCACTTACACTTTACGCACCAATGGAAAGAGGTGTAGCCTGGAGGGATCCCGCCCATATTACTCATAAAATCAAGTTGTGTGTGCATACCATGTATTGAGTCTGTCGCTCCAAGGGTTTGTCTGGCCAAAGTACCATTTTTGTTGTTGTTGTTGTTGTTTTTGGACAGCAGAAATAGGTGTGGTCATATACATGTACTTAAAACATTCCCCAGATTATATTGATTCCAAATATATATGGGTTCATGGGTCTAACTCCCTAGGTTCAAGTGTTTTTGCTGAAATACCATTTTAGGCATTTTTAGCCTTACTCAGGGATAGGACAAGGTGTGGCCAGGTGGGAGCCAGGCAATATTACTCCTGTAACTCCAAGGGTTATTCTGGCTAAAATACCATTTTTGGCTTTTTCTCGTTACCATGGTAATTATTTTTCAGATTTTTTCACCTATGTTTTAAATTGGGTCATAACCTATCATTATGCTAACTTTCAGAGAAATCCACCCACAGGTTTGGCCAGAAAGATGGTACAAATATACAGACAGACACACAGACTGCTAAAAGAATTATTTCCCTATAATTAATTGTTGTAGTTAGATTATGTGTTGTTTTTGCTGGTTTCTTCTTCAAAAATATGAAATGCTTTCCTAAGATTGAAATTACAGTTTATTGGCACCCTCTAATCTGTGATCTATTCACACAGATATAATCTCTTCTTTCTTTTTTTTTTTTTTTTTTTTTGACTGTTTATGGCAAAAACCTTTGTCCTCTGTTCATTCCTTGTCCTATTACGAGATGAGCTTGTGGTAATGCTCTGATGTGTGTAAATGGGATTGTCTTATTATTATGTAGCATGTCTCACTCTGTGTTTGTGTGATAATACCAGACAATGGTCACCGGCAATAGTTTTATTACAGATGATGTGTTTAGAAATTATACACAGTAACATCTTTTCTAAACCCAAACCTACACTAAATATAACATCTTAATATTCCACCGACCACATGCCCTGGGGTAGTTCTGTGACACACTAGCATATAATGCTTTCTTTAATTGATCAATCCTTCCTCTGTGCTACAGACCACAGCTGCTTATTCAAAAGCTCTTGTGAAGTCTGCAGTGCCACTGCAATATACTTATGTGATACACTGAGGATACAGCCAACAGCATGGAATCATCACTAGTAATATACTCCCAACCATTCCTCACCTAAATTCATGGCAACAACTCCTCTTCACTATGCTTGACAGCTCTTGGCACAAACCTCAACCATGCCACTCACAACTGTGACTTGTAGGATTTAATGTCTCCTAACTAGTATCCTTCACCACCTCCTTATGCTGCCCACAGCAGTCTCTATATCCAGGAGGGTCTTCACCTTTGCTGTGGATAACTGAAGTAAATGTGTTCCGCCTATTCCATGAGTTTAAGGGGAAATTCTGGAGTGCTCTCTTATTATAGTCTTGTGTTGCAGTGAAGCTGTTGGAAAGAGAGCTGGTGTAGGAGCCCAGCACACACCAATACCTTGCAGAATAAGAGGGTTCAGTTGACATTGTTCATTACTCCCAGGAAACACTGACTACTAGAAACATGACTGGAAAATAACTCAAAATTATTCCTGAAGTGGATCTTCTGCTCTGATGATGTGGCAAGTGGGTGTTGCCCAGAGTATGGACTGGACAGGAACTTGGTGTGTGACCCAAATTGGTCAAGTTCATTCCAATACCTGAGCTGCTCTACAGTGCTGGGAGACAGAGCATGTCCACTATGTGTATAATGGAATTCTGAGACCTGAACTAAAGAAATTCAATAGTGTCAAGAGCATGTGCATAGAACAAAAATAATTTTACAGATTATATTTTTGGGCTCTATATAACATGTACATCTAGACTGAATTTATTTTGGAAGTTCTGTACAATTTTAGCTATAGACAGATTATTAGTATACCATCTCTTCTGCTCATTACTGCCCTGTCTTCTATCTGCCATAACTAAGCACGTTCATCTGGTGCTCTAGAATCTGTGTGTCTCCTCGACTCATTAAAGGAAGACTGGGAGCATCGACTTGGACAAGTAGTCAGACTGGAAGATGAGATGAATGATGTTCTCCCTGTACTGCAGCACAACTACACTGACAGGGTCTGAACATGAATCATGATAACAATAATAGATTGATCATTGGATGTGCTTATTTTAAAAACACCTACAAATTTGGCGTGTTAGTCAACCAGGAAGCATGGGTATTAGAGTAAACTACTTCAAACAGCTCCGTTTCATTAATCAGATATGACAAATCAAATGGTAGTGTTCCATTAAAAAAAAAATTTTTTTTTTCCAATTAAATTTAGGTAAAGCCATACAGTAGGATTCTATGGCACACTCGTGTCATGTTCATTTGCTTCTGTAACACAGGCTTTGCCAGGTGTACCAGCTGGTAACATTTTATGCAAAGAGTTGACAGAACTTTACTTTTGTTGTAAGCTTCACTGTTATTATAACAAACTAAAATCATTATAAATCCGTCTATTAGAATAATTTAAGAAGTGCTAATAAAAGAGCAAGAATTGTTTGATTAAGATAGAAGCTTAAGATGCACATTAATTAGAGAAATGAACACTATACAATCATTATTATGTTAGTGTGTCCCCTCTATGGAACTCTCCAGTCTGGCATTCTGCTTGGCCCATAGCTCAGCATAGAGGGAGTGGGGGTGTGTGATCAGCTGGGCGTGGGAGCCACTCTCAATCACACGTCCATCCTGAATGACAAAGATCTCCTTCGCATCCACGATGGTGGAGAGACGGTGTGCAATAAATAGAGATGTTTTGTTCTGAATGACTTGGTCCATGGCATTCAGAATGTTCTACGGTAGAATTAACATGTACTGACATCAATACTGCTGCATGTACTGATATGCATTGACATTTATATAGACATTTATCGACATTATTTCATAATAAAATACATGCCACTCAGTAGTGGATCCATAGTCAACTGTGTTAGTTACCTCACCCTCCTAGGCATGGCGGACAATCCTAACCCTAGCTAGCATGTTTGCATTTGTGCATATATTTTATGCCCCTATCCAAATCCATCACATTCCCAGAGTCCTTATACATACTGTAGTCATGATTCACGGAAGTTCAACACAGTTCAGATATGCTTGGTCAGGTTAACTTGAACTGACAGTGCTGGTCTGACCACTTATTTAATAATATATTTAGTAACACAATGTAGCAGTGGTGACCCTGATGTCCATGTCCAAGACATGCTCCCCTAAGCACCTCCATGACTAGACCTGGGATGAGTGTCCATCTCATCCAGCCACTTTACCTCCCCTCACATGTAGCCAGCCACTCTACCTCCCCACACATGCACCCAGCCACTCTACCTCCCCTCACATGCACCCAACCACTCTACCTCCCCTCACATGCAGCCAGCCTCATCATTTCAATGGCACACACTGAGAAGCCATAGCTCTTCCATATGGATTCTCTACTTGAAGTGCCTGCCAAACTCTCCACAGAGCTACATGGCAGTCTGACGACTGTCGCACCTTCACTCCAGCCCTTTCAGATGATCACGGCTCTAGCTTCAGACTAAACACACAACCTGACATGGTTGTGGACATCATCACTTATCACCAGACAGAATTCCATTGGTGGGACGTCCTTAGAGTGGTTCCTCCAAACAGTCAGCACAGGTAACCTCGCCCACAGGAGTTTTGTGGACAAGATGTTGCCATGTTTGTGTTCATGCTGATATTGTGCGTCCTTGTCAGAGTGAGATGTACAAAACCATTGACAGACTCAAGGTTCCTTTATCAATATTTTGTGTATGGTTGCTAGATACAGAATTGAGTTCTGTTCTGTTTAGTCAAGTTGAACAGTCAGTGTCAATCGACTTTTTTTATTTTTGGTAGCAGCACAACACCATAATGTGTCTATACTCCTCTTCTTAATTAAAGCCCCCTTACTCCACTCGTACATAGCCTTGTTGCCTGGACAACTGTGCTGTCTTCATATAGACGGTCATTTACCAAATATTATGATAAATGTGATTATGAAACACATCCAGATGTAAGCATTTCCTGACCTGGGGCCTTAGCATCTCTCATGAATGTAGTAGTATAGATAAAAATAAGGCTGTCTGACTCTAGTCATCAGCTCCTCACTAGTTCCCTTTCCCTCAGGCAGACCAATCACCCTCCACCTCATAGTTTGAGATATCTTTAGTCTCGCTTCTGATAAAATAATGTCATAAAAAGTTGACCATTAGCAAGTGATAGTCTGTGAGTTGACCTGACCAGGGCCACCACAGACTACAGAGGGACCAGGGCCACCACAGACTACAGAGGGACCAGAGCCACCACAGACTACAGAGGGACCAGAGCCACCACAGACTACAGAGGGACCAGGGCCACAACAGACTACAGAGGAACCAGGGCCACCACAGACTACAGAGGAACCAGGCCCACCACAGACTACAGAGGGACCAGGGCCACCACAGACTACAGAGGAACCAGGGCCACCACAGACTACAGAGGGACCAGGGCCACCACAGACTACAGAGGGACCAGAGCCACCACAGACTACGGACCAGAGCCACCACAGACTACAGAGGAACCAGGGCCACCACAGACTACAGTGGAACCAGGGCCACCACAGACTACAGAGGGACCAGGGCCACCACAGACTACAGAGGGACCAGGGCCACCACAGACTACAGAGGGACCAGGGCCACCACAGACTACAGAGGAACCAGGGCCACTACAGAGGAACCAGGCTGGCCAAACCAGTGTGTGTCACACTCTGTTAATCTAACCTTGACTTACCAGTAGAGACACATCCACCTCCTTTTCATGGCGGACCTACTACACTTTCAATCTTTGAAGCAGATAGTACAAACACACAATTTTCAACTACAAGAACTATCTCAAAATCTGGACATTTAAAGATCAAGTCATATTTTTAAAGGATATTTCTAAGTGACTCTCTAGAGAAGAACATGTTCACCTACACCTCCACACCCTCCTCCCTCCATGTCCCTCTCCCCTCCCTCCATACCCCTCCTCCTCCCTCTCTGCCCTCTCACCTGCTCTGTAATGGAGTCCAAGGAGGAAGTGGCTTCATCGTAGAGGAGGATGGGAGCTCCTTTGAGGACTGCCCTGGCTATGGCCACACGTTGCTTCTCCCCTCCTGCACCACACACAACATAAAAGATGCCATTGATAAAATATAGCAGCTGGTACACATTACTAAACCCAAATACATGCCTGGACACATGTGCATAGGATCTACACATTCTATGGGGCCACACCCACCCATAATAGTGCCACACCTAACTGCCATTACCCCCCCTATGGATGCATATCGATTATGTGAGAAAACCACAAAGTATGAATTTCAGAATTTAAGGTAAAGAAGATGGTCATAGTTAGCCTAGTACACAACCACATGGGTTCTTCATTGTTAGCCTCAGCCCACATATTTCAGTACATGTGCGTCCCTTTGGATTTCCAGGGAGAAATGAATGCACACATTTTTGGTCACAACAAAGTCTTTACCATGTAAATGACATGATCAGAAGAAAAAAACAACATAAAATGTGTACATATAGTTGGAGAACATATCTCAGTCTTAGGAGTGCAACAATGATACAGTACCAGAGAGAGAGAAAGGGAGAAAAGGGGGGGGGGGGGGGGGGGTGGGGGGAAGAGAGAAAGGAGCTGGAGGAGAGAGGGGGAGAAAGAAGAAGAAAAAGAGAGGAGAGAGGGGGAGAAGGAAGAAGAAGAAAAAGAGAGAGAGGGGGAGAAGGAAGAAGAAGAAAAAGAGAGGAGAGAGGGGGAGAAGGAAGAAGAAGAAAAAGAGAGAGAGGGGGAGAAGGAAGAAGAAGAAAAAGAGAGAGAGGGGGAGAAGGAAGAAGAAGAAAAAGAGAGGAGAGAGGGAGGAAGAGAAGGAAACTTGCCAGAGAGCTTGAGTCCCCTCTCCCCCACCTGCGTCTGGTATTTCTCGGGCATGGCCAAGATGGAGTCCTCCAGGTGAGCCATCTTCACTGCCTGCATGACCTCCTCATGTGGGGCAGAGAGTCGGCCATAGTGGAGGTTATGGAGGATGGTGTCATGGAAGAGCACACAGTCCTGTGGGACCACACCCATGCACTGCCTGAGGCTGTCCAAGGACACATCGCAAATGTCTCTATCTCCAATGAGAATCCGGCCATCAGAAGGGTCGTAGAATCGATAGAGAAGGCGGACAATGGTGGACTTCCTTATGAGTGTGTGTGTGTGTGTGTGTGTGTGTGTGTGTGTGTGTGTGTGTGTGTGTGTGTGTGTGTGTGTGTGTGTGTGTGTGTGTGTGGGAGTAGTTATTGGGTTAAAGGTGTGTTTGCGAATACATTCATATCATATGCTAGTGTGACATGTGTGCTTTATACCACACACAGGTATGTACAGCAAATAGTTTGCCGGTGTGTGTGGGGGAAGTAGGAGAGAGATAGGTCAAACATCCAAACAAAGTGGAATCAACAACACATCAGTTTGTTGTTTTCACCCTGAGAGCAACAATAATAACACAACACAACAGCTTGTTGTCCTCACCCTGAACCGCTGCCCCCCACAACGGCCACCTTGCTGCCGGCCTGCACTCTCATGTTCAGTCCCTGTAGGATGGGGCGGTCGGCACTATAGCTGAAGTGAACGTCTTCAAAGGTGATGGTTGCGTTGTCAGGAGTGATGTGGATGGCTGGGGCACCTGGACTATCCTGAATAAACAAACACGCACACACACACAAATAAACAAGTTAGTTTTGTTATTACTATTTTTTTAATTTGTTGATGTTCTTTGCAGCTTTTTTTGTTGTTTAAAAACCTTTTTTCCTTCACAATCATGTATACACTCATGGTATGCTCCACAAGAGCACATGTGATGTGTATGACTGGGGCATCCGACACTAACTTGCATTGTAGTGTATGTGCTGTTTAGCTAGTAGAGCATCTGCTGCTATTCCACATGATCTAAACATTTGGCAAGTTCCACTGTCTCGTCAGTTATGTGGTTCTCTTGCAATCGTGTGTGTGTGTGTGTGTGTGTGTGTGTGTGTGTGTGTGTGTGTGTGTGTGTGTGTGTGTGTGTGCACATGTGTTGTGTGTGTGGTGGGTTAGCCATCAAAACTGATCAATACTGACCACGCCTTATTTTGTGTCTACCACAGTTATAACACCTAGCCAGAGTTATTGCACTAATCTACAACATTGCACGACTAGTAGATCACATGAGTAGGATATGAACATCACATGCTCCCATGTGCAGCAGATAACATGTCCCTCCCTCCTTGCACATTATATCACATGTTGACTGACCTTAATGCCAGGGTAGAGACTGAGGATGTTGAACATGTTCTGCATATCGATAAGAGACTGTCGGATGTCTCGATACACCGACCCCAGGAAGTTGAGGGGCAGAGAGAGCTGGAAGAGCAGGCCATTAACCATCACAAGGTCCCCAACTGTCATGGAACCTACACACACACAAACACACACACATACATACATACACACACACTTAGAACTTAGAAGCTGCCCATGGTACGAAGTACCATGATGGCAGTGTCCTAGGTGAATCCAGGACCAATGGCAATAAACTTAGCTTATGATGGCATCACACAGAAATGTTGGTGTCTGGTCAGATCTCCTTGTCTTCGAAATTTCCTTTCACAGGCACAACTTAGTGTTCTTAATTCAGATTGCTTGTTAGCTGAGCAGGTGTTCCATCGCCTGGATGTTGAAATTTTCTCTACACCATATAAACACAGATGAAACCACCCCTTCCTGTCCTGGCACAACTCATACCATCTATCATACACACCAATTGCCTGCAAATCCACTTTCAGAACATCCCTCCACCTCTTCTTTGCCCCTTGGCATGGTCTCTTCATGTTAAGCTCCCCAAACAACTATCTATTTGGAAGCCTTTCTTCATCCATGCGACCCACATGACCCAGCCATCTTAAACGCTGCTCCAGAATGATATCAGAGATGGAGTGTTGCAAGCCAAACCTATTTGATAGGCTTTGAGATGTTAATCTTTCATTCCATTGTTGGTACCTCGTCACACCCAGGATTGTCCGAATACAATGGTTATGAAAAGAATTCAAACGTCTTGTATGCACAACCTTCATCGTCCAAGTTTCAGCTCCATACAGTAATACAGCTAGAACAACTGCCCTATACACTGCTCTCTTTGTGGCCAATGAGAGGTCTTTGTTCTTAAATACTGGCACCCTCAAACATCCAAATGCTCTAGCTGCCCTAGCAATTCTTCTAGTCACTTCACTAGTGATCTCCCCATCTCTTGAGATGTTAGCACCCAAGTATGTGAAGTCCTGGACTACATCCACAGAGCCACCCTCCACCTGCACTGGTCTGACATCACTCTCATTCAATCTCTCACCAACAACCATCCCTTTTGTCTTCTCAGTACTCACAGTCAGCCCCCATTCACTTGCCACTTTCACATACTCTGCTGCTACTGACTCAAAACTATCCCGAGAGGTTGCATACAATGCCACATCGTCAGCAAACTGGGACTCAGTTACTCTCATCTCACTCAATCTAGACTTAGCTGTGCGGTCCCCAACCAACTTCCTACCATGCTTATATAACACACTCACTCCTGCACCACTACTCCTATTGCGCCAATCAGCCACCATAGCACTAAAGTAGATATTAAATAATGTGGGTGCCAGGGTACATCCCTGCTGTAAGCCATTCCAGACCTCAAACCTATCAGTTACAGTCAAACCCACTCTAACCTCAGCATGCATCCCCTCATGGAAAGACTTCACAACATTCAACATTTTTTCTGGCACACCATACTTCTCTAGGACCTTCCATAGGGCTTGCCTGGGCACTGAATCATAAGCCTTCCTCAAGTCTACAAACAACACATACAATGATTCGCCAAGTTCCCTCGCTTTCTCCACAAGCTGTCTAGCAACAAAAATCATGTCTGCACAACCATGTCCTTTCCTGAAGCCACTCTGTGACTCTGGCAGAATTTTTTCAGCAATCACTTGCAATCTTCCCTGTACAATTCTGCCTAGTACCTTCCCTACACATCCAACAAACTTATTCCATGCCAATGGACACACACACACAAACACACACAAACAGCCCAAGTTACATCACAGACAAGGTTCTCTTACAGATTTCCACCACTGAGCACAGCTCGTGATGAAGACACTTTACAACTTTCCCCCACAGTGATACACATCAGGTGTACGATGACCCTTACCTTGTACAATGCCTTGGCTGGCCAGGACCATGATGGCAGTGAGGGCAATGCCAAAAATGGCATTCTGTCCAAAGTTGAGAGTGGAGAGGCTTGTGGTGGTCTTGAGGGCCCCCTTCTCGTACTTGGCCAGAGCAGCATCATATCTCTCTGCCTCGTACTGCTCGTTATTGAAGTACTGGGTGGAGGCAAGGGAAGAATGGTATGACAAATGTAACACATCAAGTTCTGATGATCCTTTACCAGGTTATAATCAGGTGCCTAGTACCAAACAGTACCACAATAATTAATAAATCGTTTTCAACTTGAAATGTTCCTGAATTTGTCACCTATCTCTTGAATATTTGGTACAAGTAACCAGTTCCTGTTATAAAGTGTTTACCAATATTCCACTGCATGGTCAGCAGATTATAACATGGTAAAGGATCATCAATACCTACTATGTTACATTTATTATCCCAGTAATTAAGCATAAATACTTCTAACCATAAGAGCATACTAATCTAACCCACCTTACCAACTTAATAGTTCATATACCTTGACTGTTTCAAAGTTGATGAGCGAGTCTATGGACTTTGATCCTGCATCATTGTCTGCCTTGTTCATGGCCACTCTGAACTTTGTCCTTTATACAAGCAAGAGAGAGAAACATGCTAACATGAGCAAGAGAAACATTCAAACAAGTGAAGACCTTTGCACTGTAAAAAAGGAGGAAGTATATAGGTTAGCCTCAGCTAAGCAGGCTACACAGAATGAATGACCAGGTAATGGAAGGCCAACTAAACAGAGCATCCTACTGTATGCTGTATGACCCTCGATGCAATCCCACAATCTGGGGAGTGGAAATTATGCCGAGTCTTGTATCTTGTACTGTGAATAGGTAAAGTGTCCCCTCTGAGAGATGGTGTGATGTGGCCTTGCTAATTCAGGAAGAAGGCTCCTACATTTTCTCCTCAACACAGGCTCTTGGTGGACAGACATGCTTCATGTATTGTGTCCGCTCACCTCCACTGTGTGATGGCTAGAGTGTACACTGCGAAGGCTGAGATGGTACCCACAGTCACCAGGGCAAAGGATGTGCCAAATTTGTACGCCTGAAATAACGAAACACACACGCACACACACACAGCATAAGGAGAAAGGGAGTGGAAGAGAGAGAGGGATCAGGGGAGAGATATAGAGAGAGGGGAGAAAATGAGGAGAGAGAAAGAAGAGGCAGGAAAGGAGAAGGGAGGGTGGGGGAGAAAGAAAACCAAAAAAAGAAAAGGAAACGGGAAATAGAAGAGAAGAGTCGGCTTCAGTTTTCTTTCATAGTATCTTATTAGTTGATGTAATAGTCAGAAGATTAAAAAAATTGTAACCACAAATTTGAGAAGTTAGACCCCACAGCACAAATGAAGTTAATGTGAATGGATACACGCACACGCACGCACGCACCACACCACACACACACACCACACACACACACATGCAACTCACCAGCACACCGGACACCATAGACACCTCCAGGAATGTAGGGAACACGTTGAACACAAGAGCAGACAAAACAAAGTTGATGCCTCTACAAAGAAAACATATCTTAAGTTGTTACCACCAATGAAGGAGATAAATATTTTAAAAAATTTAACGAACAGAAGTAAATAAAATCCCACAAAACGATTAACCTCTCTTGGGGATGGAACTCACTGTACCTCCAGCTTGCTAATTGTGAGCTCTCACTCAAGCAAGTCAGCCAAATGTTAACCATTGCCTTGTCACATTTTAAGTCCCATATTATTTCCGACATTACTGTAAATACTTAAACCAAGTACAATGGCATACCCACATAGAGAGAATGATACCATACAAATATGAACTTCAACCTCCCCCTCCCCTCTTTCCCCTTCCCCCTAATCCTACATTGGTTAGGTTGCCGAGCAACAGCTCCAGGATGACGAAGGTAACACACCTAACCACCCATCACATGCCTTGTTCCCCTGTCCACAGCCCGAGACATGGCCCCTGTCTCCTTGGAGAGATGGTAGCTGAGGTCCAGAGAGTGGAGGTGCAGGAATGTGGTCTTGGCTACACGTCGGATGGAAGCCTGCGCCACTTTGGCAAAAACAGCGTTTCTGAGTTCGTTAAAAAATGATGCTCCAAGCCGTGCTGCTCCGTCTAAAGGAGACATGAGGAGAAAGGAGGGAGAAAGGAGGGAGAGAAAAGTGAGAGAAGAGGGAGAGTGGGAGGAAAGGAAGAAAGAGAAATGATTTGGAGTGACAGAGGAAGAGAAAGGAATGAGTATAGATTTGCAGAGATAAGATGAGAGAGGATGGAGATGAAGAGGAGAGAGGATGGAGATAAAGAGAGATATATAAGCGTTGAAAATGGAGAGAGATGAATGGGGGTGGTGGAGTACCATCACTATCAGTCTTGTCCATTCATGGAGGATGCTGTACACTTACATCCCAAGATGAGCGCTGTTCCCATGGTAATGATGGTGCCCTCTGGGGAAGCCAGGGAAGGCAGTTTGTTGAAGTAGTCCACAGCATACTTGAAGAAGAACGGAACTTGAATGTTCAACAGCTAATACAATATTTAAAATTATAAAACTTTGTCAACACTACAAACCAAAAATGGGAGTAATTATCACCAACACACCCCCATGAATTAACATCCATCGCTATTTGTCAACTGCTGAATCAGCAAAAAAAAAGTCTTACCCTGGGATTCCAAATGCTTTCTCTAATGTCCCCTACATCCTCACACTCATTCTCTGCCATCTCCCCCCCCCTCCCCCTCCCTCGACCTGTTTAGTGTCTTTAGTTCATTAATTCTTCCTGTTTGTGGTTGTTGCTTTAAGTTTATTGTCAAAAATAATTGTTTCAAATATTTATACATTCCATCCATTATTGTTCTTTCTTATCATAGTCTTCTGCTGCTTCTCTCAACCCCTTACAACACTCACACTCATTCACACACGCACACACACACACAAATATAAAATGCAAATTGTCTAGCTACAGTCAACACGGTCACGCATACCTGACATAGTCAGGGTACCTGTGCACTAAGCAGGCACTATGAGCTGGTGTAAGTAAACTCCTGGAGCCGGGCCAATGGCCAGTGAATTCGCACCCCAGAAAATTCCAGGTCCCCATCACAGCTGGGTGGATTGGTGTGGGAAGAAGATGTTGAAGACAGGAAAGTTTTCCTGTCAGTGCTGGGTTTGAACTCACAACCCTGGGGTTGTCAAAGCACACACACACACTATTTTCATCAACAATACAACACTCACACACAGACAGTGTCATTCCAAAAGGTGACTTCTTAGTAGAAATCAAGTATGGAAGGCATGCAGCTCTGTGGAGGCACATGTATTTAAATTGATATCCTATATTAAAATGCATTGTAATTTGAGGAAAAAATAAAGTATCGATGAAAGGTTGATAAAACGTTGTTGAAGAACACCTGCAAACATGGGGTCGTGGAATTAAAGATTGAAATATTGTCTATCTGAAATATATAATCAGCCTTTACTAATGTATTCCCCTTAGAGCACCTGTCTCTCTCTGCAGCTGTTCTGAGTGTCCATGATTGGGGCCAGTGGGAGGTTATGGACCCACTTTTTACGTAAATGAAACTGTATGCAGAGCTCTTAATATTACTATCATCGCTATGTTGTTAGCAATTGTTGTTTGCCATGAGATTATAGACTAATTACTTATTTAAGTTATTAGATGAATATTGTTATTTGTTAATTAAACTTGTACCTCATTATATTTATTCATTTATTCTTTCTCTGCTTATTATATACAATGTGAGGCCATAAAAATTGTTGGAAAAAATTAATCCTCGAGTTTATAACATCCTCAGTTGATGCTTCTGATCATGCCTTTCAGTGGCTTGTTTTGCATGAGGTTTCCACTTGTGGCACAGCATTGAAGATTCTGCTGCACTTTCTCTGTGGGAGTCTCTTATCCAGTGCTTTATGACATATGTCAACCTTCGGTGATGGACAAGAAACATTCTACCCACAAGGAATGCAGTGAAATTTATAAACATCATCTGGTACTGAACTGACTAGACATGATTCCTTCCACACAAGCTGAATTTAACTATATCCATTGCTGCTCCACAATGTTTCTTCTATGATATGTTAGGTGTTGAAGTTGATGCTTTACTATCTTCAGGTTTGGATTCTTCCTCATCAGTGAGACCACAGACAGAATGAAAGGAAGGTTGCTTAGTTGCTATTTTAATTCTGCCTTGAGAATTCTTTTTGGTGATAACAAAAAAGCCAACAAAAATGCCAACAAAAATGCCAACAAAAATGCCAACAAAAAAGCCAACAAAAATGCCAACAAAAATGCCAACAAAAATGCCAACAAAAATGCCAACAAAAATGCCAACAAAAATGCCAACAAAAATGCCAACAAAAATGCCAACCAAAAGGTTGAAGGGATCAACAGTGACGGTAACTTCACTCAAATTCAGAGCTTTAAATTAAGGCACTAAATCAAAATTTCAAGAGAGCACCATCTTGCAAAGACAGTAAGACGTGTAGTTAGGTAGTGAGATCTCTGCAGGCTGTCCTGAGAAAGTGAGAAATGAGGCGAAATAGTGAGTCTCATGCCAAAGTTGTGAAACATGGCAAGTATATGGGTATGGATAAGTGTGCACATAGAAAACACTACTGAACATTTCTACGCTGCCATCCATGGCTGGCTGTTCCGTGTGATTTAGGAAGAAAGATTAATACTGCAATTTCAAAAAAGGCAAACAATGATAGATATACATGTTTAGTTGCTGAAAAGTAGTTCCTTGTATTTATAACAGCAGTTGTAAGCCCACACACACACCCACACACACACACACACACACCCACACACCCACACACACACACACACACAGGATGTGTTACTAATGAATGCACAGTTGCTAGGATTAAAGTCCTTTTTTTTTTCTTCTTTTGAATAATGTATTTGAAAAACAACAACAATAACAAACAACCATATTGGACCTGTGAAAGATATATAAAACTGTGTACATAGAGAATACAAATTTGGGTGATCCATTACCAATTCAATTCAGATGCTCTCATCATTTACGGATTTTTAAGCAGCATGTTTGGAATATCAGATTAGAATTGGTAAAGGATCATCCACATTTGTGTTCAACAAAGTCATGTCCTGTTTTCCCTCTTTTTAAATTCCACACTCCCTCCCAATCATGTCCCCAAAAGTAGCCGCTTGTTTTAAAAAGAAAAGTTGTTTGTTGTTTAAAAAAAAAAGTTGTTTTTTTTTGGTTTTTTTTAAAATAATTATTATTAAACATCTAAAAAAAAAATTGCAGTGCTCCATTTAATAGTTCGCAGAGGCTGATCCATGTTGGGGAGGGTGGGAAGACTATCCCCCTCCCCTCTTTTTCTGTAGGTGTGCTTATCTATCTCCAACAAAGGCTAAGGTCATACCCAGAGCAAGATGTAGCTGGACCCTTTATAAAGAAACACTCCGTCATCATACATAGTCAGGTCTCTGCTGTGACATGCAAATAAGGATAATTGCGATTCTACAACCGTGACATAAACATTCTGGTAGCATATAAACTCCAGAATATTCTGCCTGTGTTGAAACATGTACCAATAATTAATAATCAATGCAAAATGAATAATTCATTAAAATGAATACCATGTCATTTACTGTCAAGTTGGTGTCTGAACACCCCTGACCACTCCCTAATGCACAGGGCCACCAGAACTATTTACATCAACTATCACACTATTATAGCAGCCACACACGTAGACACAAACACACACACACACACACCACCACACACACACACTCCTTCTCTCTCATCCTACTGCAGATTCAGCACCTTTGATCCCACCAGCAGACCCAGTGCTATGACCACCCTGGCCTTCAGCTTGGGTTTGTCTCTGGGCCAGATGTGTCGCAACATCTCACGGATGATCCTCCATCCGGCCAGCTCAGCCTCGTCCCCAGTCACCATACTCCCCGGTCCTCCATGCTGCCACCTCTGCAACACCTTAGCCAGGCCAACACCTCTGCCAAACACCTTGAGAAATGGAATGAATTTAAAAAAATGTTAATTACTAAACATTTATATATATATATATATATATATCAACCAGTACTTCCTGGGTTGGAAACTACATACAGTAGTCTAAATAAACCAGTAAATTATCTGGGTTATACTTCTACATCACTCTAATTGAATTAAATCATCCTGTGTATCATATGTATCATGTTTCTATGATACTGTAATAATTATCAAATCATCTTGTGTCAACTTGCATCATGTTTTTATATCATTCTAATCTAATAAAATCACTCTGTGTCTAACTTGGATCATGTTTTCTATGATAATCTAACACAATTAAGTCGTTGTGTTCCACTTAGCATCATGCTCGATCTCCTGCAACATGGCAGCTGCTGCCTCAGGATAGAGGTGGGAGAGAAAGAGGAATAGATAATGCATTCCCTACTAAAGATTTAGAGATGAAGAAATTTTAAAATGGGTCTGAAGCACGTCTGGTAGTGCATGTGAGTGGCACAAATTCAAGAAGTGATAATTAAAGGGAATAACAGTTCATATAGTAATTGGTGTAACATGGATCTCTGTATTTTAACATTTAAAACTGAGTAATCACTCTCTTAGCCAGTTGTATCCCAAATCTTAGTCATCCTTACTCTGGAGCTGCCATGAAACCAGCCTTTAGCTGGAAATGCACGAACTGGTAGAGATCCTCTACAGCTTATAAATGTGGAGTAAAGACCCTGAATGCATGAGGTAAATTCCCTGTAAGTTCAGATCACAGTAACTAAAGCTGGAATAGCCAGAGCTTACTCTTGTGACAGCAGCTCTCAGTGGGTGGCAAGAGTGAGCTACGGCCCTTACAATCATTACACCAGCTAAACGTCAACGAAAAAAACCGCACTTAGTCCTGAGGCATATTTAAGCGGGTCAAAGATCAACCAATAAAATGCTGAATGTGCACTTCGAGCAGAGCGAGTTTAGTTCACTTACGGACTCAGTAGTAACCGACCATTCCGTGAACAGCTGGGAGAAGATAATTTGAAAAGAGGAAGAGGTCCTAGCATGGGAACGCTGGCTGCTAGCGTGCTGAAATTAGTGTTACTTAGTGTTCACTCAGCCTTATGGCTACAACACTGGCTCTATGTAAATTGTGAGTGGTGCTGGATATACTTGTTCAACTTCACCAGCGCCAAACACTACGGCACTGAACTGGAGGGCATAACTAATGATGCCAAGCGGTTGGAGAAGGTGCCACAGCACTTGGCTCTGTTGGTGCAGGAAGAACAAATTTCCTGTGATGACCTCGCCCGCCTGGCTGTGTGGTCCTTTGCAAGTGGGATAAAGACGTTGTCCCTGTATGATTCTCATGGTAGGCATTGTTGAGGTTTCATAAGTCAGCTCCAGCAGTTCCACCAAGTGTAGTACATGCCACACTCCTTAACATTAGGAAATACTTTGTACCATGCCACAAAGGAGTGAAGAAAGTCTTAAGAAATGAATTTTTACCTACACATCCACTCAATAAATCTTCTTGTTGTAGATATCACAATGTATTAATGGAAGCAAAAGTGTCTTCCATATTTTTTGTTACCATCAGCAATCCATATTTTTGTTGCTATCATTAGAAGTTATCAAACTTGTGGCTGGTCTCCAGTTAACCAGACCCTTTACCAAATTCTGGTATTGCTATATCTAACTGGTTCAGTACCCTCCAATTTTTCAAGTAGGTCAAACACTAGCTATAATAGGCTGAAGCCTTCACAGCTTAAGGTAGTTGCAGAGTTAGTTGGTAAAAACTGTAGGGGAGGAGGGGGGTGGGTTTGCTTACAGGACAGGCAATGGTTGCCGAGTGTTCACTCGACAATATTTGCAGTTCCCTAGAGACATCCTTCTCAATGACTGTGTAGCTATTATAACTGAACACCAGATACAGTGATATTAACCTGAAGCTGCAAAGGTATTGAGAGCTACTCTAGCCTAAGCATTTGGCTGGCTCCAATCTAGCAGCTTCGTTCTCAGTAGATGCAGCCATCATTAATTAGATAATTTAATACCAATATGTTATTCACGACATCCAGTTACCCTCCAGAAATAGAGAGTATTGAACTGGTCAGGTGTAGTGGTGTCACCATACCCATTTCCAGCATTGTATTTGGTAAAGGGTCTGGCTAGGCAGGAGTATTTGGCACATAAAAATATGAAAGTGGTTCCCTCCCAAGTAAAGAAGCAAAATGAAGTTATTGGTCAGTGATTATTGTACTCCCAGTGCTCTCTCTGTTGTGGATGTTATTTCATTCCATACACCACCTGAATATATCGGCATGAAAATAATGAAGTATACAGTTTGAAATCAGATCAACTCAAATTTTTTCAAAGTTGTATTTACATGCATTAGAACCAATCATGTACTAGTATACATGCACATATTACAACTTAAATTTCACTCACTGCAGTAATAAATGTGTACATAATGTTCTATTTGTCCAAATTGTCTGAACACAAAAATGAACAAAACATCAAGCCAGGAGATAATGGATTCATTTCACTGGTGGATTATGCATGGTGGATTATGCATGGTGGATTATGCATGGTGGATTATGCATGGTGGATTATGCATGGTGGATTATGCATGGTGGATAATGCATGGTGGATAATGCATGGTGGATAATGCATGGTGGATAATGCATGGTGGATAATGCATGGTGGATAATGCATGGTGGATAATGCATGGTGGATAATGCATGGTGGATTATGCATAGGTGGATTATGAATGGTGTATGTACTGATTGGACATTACAGGGAAAATAGTGGAAGAGAAGGCTTTATTGCAGTCGAGATTGAGCCATCATCACCAGCAGCTGTTCAGTCCTCCTCTGCCTGACTTCAAGGTGTTCACATCTGGTGACCTGCACACACTCTCCCCACCATCTTCACCTTCACTGCTCCACCATGACACAGGCATGTATTTGGTACAGTCACCACCTAACCCCATCACCATGACAACTACATAGTAATGTTCAATAATGTGTAATCAGTTATTAACACATGACCTTAGCCCATGTGCAAGACAGTTAGCAACCTCGCTGATAGCAATCGCAATTGTTATTGATAAGACTACTTGTAAGACAAATCACAACCAGTTGTCAAATTGCGTGCCATCTTTGTGTTAACACACACACACAGGTTACCTATTGTGCGGATGGTCTGGTAGCATTGGTTTCATTTGAGCAAAATTTGCTGTTTCACTGAATACCACAGCTCGTCAGCTGCACTGGGGCCGGGGCCAAGAGCAATAGGAACCATCAATCATGCATACATATATACATGCCAGCTCGCTCCACTTCATTGTCACGAAGCAATCATTACGTGCACCAATTGCTTGCCTTCCAACTACAAGGCATTTCTGTTTCTATAATTGCAACTCCACCATGAAATGTGATGGTAGATACGCACGCACGCGAACACACACAAATTACAAGCAGGATATACAATAGGTGTTTAGACCACTGGTTCAAATTAAAATACATGTAGTTCATAAGTAACCATGGTTGCATTACATGTTGCACGTGGCTAAGCTATGCGTGGTGTTTGTCAGCCTTACCTTGGTTAACACATGGTCCTTAGTAGTTTAACAATACCTCTTGCCACAAGATCACATGATCTTTATTTTTTTCAAGTGTCCAACAAAGAATGTCTATGTGATTGTCTTCATCACACTTTGAATTTCAAAAATGTGGTTGAAGTAATAAATTATTAATGATAGAAAGGTTGATTTAGAGCATGTAGTCATGCGAAGTTACCTCACTGATAATCAATTGGAAATTATCCCATACCAGTACAAAATATGCTTTCATTATTTTTTGTTGAGTGGACTACTAGCTATCAAATCATTTCAAAGATCACAGTCACAACGTAGTCATGCGAAGTTACCTCACTGATACTCAATTGGAAATTATCCCATACCAGTACAAATGTTTTCGTTATTTTTGTTGATTGGACTAGTAGTAATTAAATCATTTCAAAGACCACAGTCACAAAAATAACTAAAAGCAAGCAAGACGAATTCCATTTGCCAATTGCAACATCAGATTGCATGCATGATCAGGCAGGGGCACAAGCAGCCAGCTTACCTTTTGTTCAACCGGTTCCTAAATCACCTTTTCAGATAGTTCTTCAGTAAAAAGTAGGTTCCATTTTCAATTCTACTGTTAACTGAAGATACCAAGCTATGGTGGATGCTGTTTAGTAATAAAAATTTTTAAAAAATTGAACGCGTTCTCAAAAATTAGCTTGGAATTTTTTTTCCTCCTTTTCCTATTTTGATCATTTTGTTCCTTATTTGACAAACTAAATTAACTTTAGTCATCAAACCTGATAGAAACTAGTTTACTATATTGAAACACCATATTGGAAGTGGGAGGGATAGCTAGGTAAAGTGCACATATTATACACATGGTGATCCTTTATACTAGCAAGTGAATCACACATGCGCAGCTTTCTTATGAGTGTGTACCTGGTGTTTTCAGTCACATGCACTATTCCAATCAACTGTCCAGCATGGAGCTTGCCTGATCATGCAGCTCTGATATTTGGTATTTACAGCATATCTGGCCTTGCTGGTTGCCCTTTGTCTGCAGGGCCTTATCAGGTGATGCTCCTGTGTCCGGAGGATGGCCGGCAGAGGGTGGTGGAGGTGGCTGTGTGCATGTGTGAGGCTGTGCTAGGTGGTAAAGAGGCTCTGGAGCAAGTCTGCACGGATATGCTGACACCCAGGATGACAGGCAAGCAATCATGGCTTTTTACAAGTGCACAATTCCTTTGGTATAGCGTTGTTACAGAGGCTATAATTTCATGATATCCACGTATTGGCCATGGTCTATCACACCATAGAGTTTAGCGACTCTCCCGCTTTCATTCATAAGAGATATCATGAAGTGGTTCAATTTAACTTTACCTATCACATGTAAAAGCATAGTGAATTCAGCCTTTATCCTACTTGAACAGAAATGGAGAATCATTTACTAAAGCCTGTTGCTGCTTAAGTTCAATCCAGAAAAGAAAGTATGTGCATGTGGTTTTTCTTTGCTTTTGATCAGGTAGCTATAATTAGAATCGTTTTTATCACGCCAATTCTAGTAACTAATGTATTGTCTTGTAGGAGCAGTGGGTGTGACTGAGCCTGAGGTAGCGCTCATCTTTGGAAGCACATGCTGCACCATGGGCTACCCACCATGGCACCTTCGACTATCAGAGATACAGTAAGTATGGTCAACAGAGTGGTGTGTGTATACACACTCTAGTAAAGGGTATGACAGTGCATACAAACAGTCAGGGTTGTTCTTTGTTATCACCAGCAGAAGCTTTGTGCAGTGAAAGATTGATCCCTAAAGCGCTGCACACCCACTCGTCAGCACTTGCTGTGTGCTGATGTACTGAGTGAAACTAAGTACCTTGCATGGTTTCTGTCTAACATATGCAGTACCTCGAGTGGCTCTACCTTCAGATAAATTAGTTTATTTGTGTCGCTATCACAAAAGTGATGATACATTAGGTGATAAGTCAACCTAGTAAGGGTTGATCCAGTTTATTTCAGCTGTATTGAAAATATACGCTGTTAAAGCAAAAGATTGATCTTGTAAATTTAAAAGCAAATGGGCTTATCGTTGTTTTGCTCTTGTTTTTGCAGTATGCTGGGCTCGCACCACAAGGTGTGCTATCAGGATTTCCACCAAATATTACAGAAGTTCTCATCCTGCAGTCAGAGGCTAGGGAAATAACAACAATCTTGAGAGTATCCATGGTACAACGGAGTCATCTTACCAGATTATTTAATTATTTGAAATTTTTGTTTTATTATCGCATCATATGTATTTTTATTTTAATTATAATTATACCATCCAATATTGTAGCATTTCTGCTCAACAGGAGTAGAATGCTCTTTAGAAAATGAGTAAATACTGGTAACAGTCATATTGTACACAAGAACAGCAGCAGCAGCCATGTGCACTAAAAGTAGCAATCAGAAACTTCCACATTTTGTTAAGTAGTTCTTGAGGGAGACCCGATCTGTGTGAAGAGAAACAGGAAAGGGTGTGGTAAAAAAAGTTTTACATAATAATTCTCCAACCATACAAGACAGCTTACCTTACGTGAATCCCTTCCAATTTGCATTGCTGTCTTGTTCTTGCTTGGAAGAGTCTACATCATCCAAGAAGGATGCACGCGTAGTCAGGGGTACCGCACTTGTAGTCAGGGGTACCACTCCCACATTTCCGACCGTTGCTCCTTGGGCAATGGGTTTCTTTGTATGTGGAGGTGACTTCGAGTGAGAACGTCTGGATCGGCTGGAACCAGATCTTTGGTGGCGGCTGGAATTACTGCTGCTCCTTCGTGGTGATCTTGACGATTTTGACGACGACCTTGATGATTTTGACGACGACCTTGAAGATGACCTCCCTGACCCACTGCTTGATTTATCCTTTGATCGAGAATGGCCAGAGGAGGAGGATTTCTTTGAATCAGTCACACTTTTCACGTCCCATTGACTGGTCCTATTCTTCTTCCTCTCTCTCTCCCGCTCTTCCTTGCTGCTGTCTGTTGCTGTTTCCTTGGGGGTGTCCTCAAAGGCCTTCATGACAGCCTTGGTGAAGGACTTTGATGGTTTGGAGAGGATCTTAGCACCAGAAATGGAGGAACCTTGCTCCTTTTCCTCCTCCTCTGAATCGCTGGAGGACTCATACATGTTCAGGGATGCTGCAAGTGGCAACCAAAATGAAAATAATCATTATACTGGATATTGTATACAACCTGGCACCGAACGGTTAAGTGTAAACATGCAGCCGTCGTCATGGTATCTTCTTCGCATGTGCAATAAAATGATTAGAGAAGACCATCGTCAACACCAACAAGCTTGAAAAGAAACCAACAACTTAATGGTCTATCCACACTGGTAAAAGAGTATATGACTTGAAGTTCACCTCTTGCAAAAACTCGTATGAATACAGGTTTTGTCCAGTGAATACAATATCTCCATAAAAGTGATCATATTATTTCAAACAGCTGTTACATGAATAAAAAATGATCGAAATGACAGAAAACATAAATAATAAAATCCTGGTACTGCACCTGAGGAGATGATATCTTGCGCATTAAAAGGATTGAACATGACCAATTTAAATTCACTACTAAGTAACTTACCGAGTACGCTTGGCTTCAGTGCTCGCTTGGGCTTTATCTTGGGCTCTTTAAACACAAACTTTACTTCTAAAGAAATAACGTGTTATAGAAAAAGAAAATACAGATGGGAAATGGAGAGAATGTGAATATACCACTGTTGGGTTCAAGCAAGCACACAAAACACACTAGTAATATCACTACACCCTCTTGGCTTGTTAAGCCTACTGACTGCTACTGCACATCTTAGTCTATACTTTATGCACACACCTAATGCATGCTTGTCATCAATGAAGTATTAATCACATGCACCTTGTTCCCTTCGTGGATTTGTAATGCACAGAATACATCAACACTATTTGATAGCACACCTAAACACCACAAATCATGTATTTTATACCAACAAGACCACACTGCCTGAGCTGGGGTGATAGGTCTCCCACTCTTACTATTCTCTTCATCGTACACCTCAGTAGCCACATTCATGATTTCCTGGGTGGTGACTTGAAGCAAAATCTCTGTCAGCATTTTCCGAAGTTGAAGCATCTTAGATATAAAACTATTATCATGGGTGTACTTCATTTGCTAATTGACATGATATACATATATAGCTGTTGTTTACCATTTTTGAACGTTTCTCTTCTGGGTCTTCCATGGTCTCACTCATCTTTCTCCGTTTCACGATGGGCTCTCTTATATCCTAACAGAAAAACCAAACGTGGAATTCCTGAACCAATATTTGGCATGATATTGCCCCCCCCCCCTCAATACTTACACTGTCTGAAGAAGCTGATTCTGAGTATCTGTAAAGCTCTGAGGCTACTTTTGGCACTTCGGTCTCTTCACTTCTTTCTCTGTCCCTCTCCTCCTCATCCACTTCCCTCCATGTTGGACGGCCACTTCCTTCCCTATGTCTGCTCTTCTCTTGTGCTTCCTTCTCCAAGGCCTTCTTCCTTTTCATGTCAATCTTTTCCAGGTCCTCTTTCAACCACTTTGGAAGAACTTTGCGCTTGGGATCACCTCCTGCAGGGAGAGAAAGATAATAATTAACTTGCACAGAACTAGCATAACAATAATTGGGAAAAAAAAAAAAAAAAAAAAAAAAAAAAACACATCAAAGAACACATCAAAGAACACAATATATCAGCACAATAAGATGAACTTGACAATAGCATACATACAAGATGATCATAACAACAACTGATTAACACAACTATATAGTTGTGACAACACATCAACAAAAACAATCATCACAACATCAACTAAATGAGACCACAATAAACAAGGAATAATATTCACCTGCTTGTTCATTGTAAGCAGCATACATCATAGCATGATCTAAGTTAGAAAAGTAGGAAGCTGCAGCAGGAATTTGACCCGGGTAAGCACTGCCGCCTGGAGGGTAATCACGACTGCCTGGAGGGTAATCTATGGAGTAAGCAGGGTGCCCTCCATATGGGACAGGAGGAGGAAGTGGTGCTGCAAGATGTGGTACAGGATTTCTAAAGTTGCCTGCCATGTCTTGTATAGAGGACAGTTCATCAGGAGCCGCATTACCTCGGCCGTGGTGATAGTCAACAGTCTGTATAGTTGATGACCCCACTCTCCCTGGTCCGAGGGCAGTTGGGTCTCCATGACTGTAATCGAAGGTCTCCAGCAGGTGCGAGAAGTTTCCTTTCTCCTCATCAAGCTCCATGTCCATATGAGTAGCATGACGAAAAGGAGGCTCTTCTAATCTACGGGATCTGATTGACGAGGAAGGATGTTCATACTCTGCAGACAAAGTGAGCAATGTTAGTACAAAATGCAGCCATACAGATGATAAACATTGATTTTGCGCAGCCGCGAGTGATACTGCTTGCAGTCTTAAACAACGCTTGCGACACATTCTATCACATGTAAATAATCCAGAAAATTTGTATTCTTAAAAAATTATAATAATGAAAATTATATTAAAATAAATAAATAAAATAAATATACTGAGATGTGTTATAGAAACTGTACACCGAACCAGTGAGATGAGATTCCTTTTATCACAGACTTAGCCACAGGCTATTTGTCTGCAGCTATTAAGTTTGCTAATCTAGGAACATCATTGATAACAAAGCGTATTTATAGAAGATGAAATTCCCAAGTTAATACATCTCCCTCTACATCTATTTATCTATCTATACCTCTATATTTATATATCTAACTACTATCAGTCAATTTTATCTAATTGTGGCCCATTTGTGAGTCTACTTACTATGCACACCCAGACAGATGGTCCACTTGATCTGAAAAATTGCGAGAGAAAGGGGCCATTTTGCAGGCAGAGATGCAATATAGATATTAAGGTCATAAACACACTTTTATAATATTTACCCTCCAGTACGGGTGATGCAGGGTAAAACCGACATCAACAACT
Source organism: Lycopodina hypogea (assembly GCA_963969325.1). Lineage (NCBI taxonomy): Eukaryota > Metazoa > Porifera > Demospongiae > Poecilosclerida > Cladorhizidae > Lycopodina > Lycopodina hypogea. Next base: position 10,062,871 of record OZ017787.1, read on the forward strand.
TCTCCCTGTCAGAGGCTTACTACTAATACCAATGGAATTTGACTTGGAGAGATGCATTGCTCTGTACACAATATACCTTGTCTTTGAGCCCACTTGTCTTCCTCTCGTTGATTTCCAAATGGAGGGAAACCTCGTCTCCTAACGTCTTCTTGGTATTGAGGACAATCTCCATAGGGCACTCCATCATACTCTCCTCCAATTTCTGACTGTGGCAGAGGAGGAACCACTCCATAGGCCACACCCACCTCACTGTTGTCAAGAGGGACACCATCTATGCTGTAGTCACCAGAGTGGTTACCACTCCCATCCCTGAATTCACTAGCTCCAGTTACAGTGCTGAGCCGGTTGTCCGTTCCATACTGAACATGATCCATATGGTACTGGCCTCTTGCAATTCCTGTACTGGGTTCATCTGGAACTCCACCAACTGCCACACCACGAGAATCATATTGGTCAAGCCGCTCCTGCTTGCTCATACCTGTCACACCTGTAGTGCCGAGTTGCCGATGTGAACCTGCTGCATCTGATGTGTCATATTGCCCACGTGAAGAATATCTTGTCTTGACCTCGTGTGACTCTGTTCCACCTTCCTGTTTTACTGACACATCATTTGTGGAATACGTCCCATAGACTTGAGGAGTAACATTAAACGTGCCATCAAATTCTCTGGCCTCTGCAACAGAGTTAGCAGGTTTTTCCTCCTCCAAGATTCGGTGGGTTGGTCGACGAAGATTTCTGTAACGCTCCATAGCTGTGTCGGACTAAGGAATAGAGATGTAAAATCATAAACACAAAGACAATGCCTGGTATAGTATTAATGAAACATTAGCACATCCTATATAAGTATTACATCATTGGATCATACATGACTGTAAGTGGACTTACATCTCCATCACTGTCACTCTCAGCAGCAAGCAGAGCGGCCACTTGCTTACGAGCTTCTTCAGTGGCTGCCTTGTCATCTATGGCAGTCGATCCCTTTCCAGTCCCTAAGTCGCTTCCTTGCAACGACTTCAAATTTGCCTCCAGATTCTTCAGAGTTTGTAACCTATTCACTACACTATCCAAAGAATTTACCATCTCATCTCCCTTATCACCAAACAGTTCACCAATCTGTGCCTTAAGGACTTCTTTCAGATCTTTTTCCTCCTGGTTGATCTTTGCCAAACGTTGTTCCTTGGTACCTTCAGTTTCTTCGAGCCCGGGGATTATGTGGGCCTTGCCGTCTTTTTGCAGGCTGGGGATTGTGGGGCCATCAATGTGCGGTGACGCAGGTATGGTGACGATCTCTTCTGTGGAGTGACGACGATCCAGACAAGTTGGAGTATTACCGCTGCCACCTCCCAATGGGTCCCCCTCTTCAGCAAGAGTTGCTTTCACTGGTAGGGGCCTCTCCTTCCCAGAGTAGCCTGAGGGAATCGTGTAGTCAGTAACAGCAGGAGGTTTCTCCGCCTTGACAGTGTTGTCCCCCATCTGCATGACCGGACTACTTCCATTACTTTCCATAACACCACTTCCAGCCCCATGATCATAGTCAATGACACTCATGGTCTGCTTGAGGTATCCATGAGCTCTTGAGTCCAATTCTGCATCAGCTCTGTCCTGATAGCGGTGACTGATTGACTCACCCATTAAATTATGCTCTCTTGAGCCCTGATTGTCTCTAATGTCTCGATCTCTCATGTCCCGATCAACTTTCACATCACGATTGCCAATATCATGATCTCTCATATCAAGATCTCTCATGCTATGATCCCTCATGTCACGATCAATCATATCACGATTTGTGTCGTGACCTCCAACATCAAGATCCCTCATATGAAGATCTCTGATATCACGATCTCTGATGTCACGATCTCCAATATCAGGATTCCTCATATGGTGATCCCTCATGTCATGTTCTCTCAAGTCACGATCTCTCATTTCACGGTCCCTCATCTCACGGTCCCTCATTTCACGTTCCCTCATTTCACGATCCCTTCCATCACGTTCGCTCATCTCTTGATCTCTAAAATTACGATCTCTCATCTCATGATCTCTCATGTTACGATCTCCAATATCTCGATCCCCCATATCGCAATCTCCCATGTCTCGATCTCTCAGGTATTGTCCTCTCATATCATAGTCACTTTTTCTGTCCAAATCACCACCAATGTCACGTCTATCTCTTTCTCTTAGGTCCAGGAAATCTCTTCTCTGATCTTCTTGTATGTCGTAATCACAAAAAGTGTCTCGGTGGTATCCCTTCATGCCAGGATCTCTCATGTCAGGACCACCTCTCATGCCAGGACAATCTCTCATGTCAAGACGATCTCTCATCATATCAGGATGACCTCTCATGTCAGGACGATCTCTCATCATGTCAGGACGATCTCTCATCATGTCAGGACGATCTCTCATCATGCCAGGACGATCTCTCATCATATCAGGACGATCCCTCATGTCAGGACGATCTCTCATGTCAGGACGATCTCTCATACCAGGACGATCTCTCATGTCAGGACAATCCCTCATATCAAGATCTCTCATGTCAGGACGATCTCTCATATTAAGATGATCTCTGATGTCAGGACGACCTCTGATGTCAGGATGATCTCTCATGTCAGGATGATCTCTTATATCAAGGTAATCTCTCATGTCAGGATGATCTCTCATTTCAGGACGATCTCTCACATCACCACTTTCATGCTGATGGCCAATTGGTCGTCCCTTTACCTCCCTCTCCATTCTATAGTGATCAATACCCATGTCATCCCCTTTTCTGAGTCGGGAATGATCACCTCGTCCTCCACCTCTTTGATAACCACCTATCCTCCCCTTTCCACCACCTATCCTCCCCTTTTCACCATCTATTCCTTCATAGTCAACTTCAGGCTGGTCGCCATAGTTATCCTCCCTATCAGCATCTTCATAGCCATAACTGTCACTGTGATCATACCCATAACTGTTTCCACGTTTAAACTCAGAATCCTCACCCTCCAGCTCATATCCTTGCCCGTCACCTTCCTTATAATAGTTGTGTCCATAATAATCCTGGTCAAGACCATATTCACCTTCACTACCAAAGAGTTTCTCTTCCTCCTCTGTATACCCCCCACTTCCTGGGCCATACTTTCCAACTTTACGGTGAGAAAGATCCTGCTCGTGGAGGTAAGGTGAGCTGTGATCTTGTCGAGTCTGACCTCTTCCCCCAGCTCCTCGAGCCCCCCTCATGCTTCGACCAGCTCCCCTCATTCTGCTAGCCCCCCTCATTCTGCCAGTCATCCTCATTCCACCAGCTCCCCTCATTCCCTGAGCGTGCATTGAGCCTCCTCCCCGGACAAATTTAGGATTCCCTACCCTACATCCAGGTTCCATACTATGAACATCAGGATTGGGATTACTCTGACCACGAGCATGCTTCCCTCCCCTTCCTCCATGTAAAAATTCACTTTCCAACACTTTCTCTTTTTCAAATGCTCCACCCTCAACCACTTTAAAAGCTTTTTCCTTCCTATCTCCAGCATTATCCTTTTTGTTTCTATTTTGACTTGCTTTCATCAGAGGAGCTTGATTGTGAATTTGTTCCAGTTGTTCCTTGAATTTCTTCATCCTCTCAGCTAACTCACTGCTCGGATCTGGTGTTTCTTTAGGCGTTTGCTTTTCCACTGATATATCACTACTCCCTTCTTTCGGCTGCAACACGACAGGAAGCTGTTCTTGGTTGCCTGGAACTTCTTGTTTCGTGGTATCTGCACGAACTTTTGAAGGGATTGGTGGAACAGGATGAGGTTCTACAACAGGCCGAGGGGTGGCTGGAACTGGTTTAGGCTCCTTCTCAGGCTGAGAATGGGGCTTCTGAGCACTCCCTTTACTATCCAATGCGGTAGAAGCCATACCAGGAAATAGAGGAGTGGGTTCCTTGCTGGGACCAGCAGAGCTAATCACAGTCAGAGGCTTCACAGGAGTTATGGAAACATTCGGCTGAATGTTAGGGGTACAGTAGCTCTGAGCACTCTGGGGAGGTAGTTGGCTTGAAATTTGGGGTGAGGTCTGGTGGGCCATTAATGGAGTATATGGTACAGGTGCTTGCACTTGCTGGGAATGAGGTGGTTGCCCTTCTTGGGTCTGGTGGGCTACTAATGGAGTATTTGGGATAGGCGGCTGCACCTGTTGAGAATAAGGTGGTCCTATTTGCTGAGAATGAGGTGGCCGCACTTGTGTGGGCTGTGGTGGCCCACCTTCTTGGGGCTGGGGTGGTCGGCCTTCTTGGGGCAGGGGTGGAGCCTTACCAGCAGGAGTACGTTTGCGAAACATGGGCTCTCTTGGTTGTGCTTTTGATTGTGCTCCAGGTGTTTTCTGTTGCTGTTGAACACCAAGGTGTTCAGTTGGATGTTGCCAAGCTTCCTGCGGCGGCTTAGGCAATGTCTCCTGTAGCTGAGGTCGAGGTAATGTCTCCTGTAGTTGAGGTCGAGGTAATGTCTCCTGTAGCTGAGGTCGAGGCCATGGCTCTGGATGTTGTTGCTGTGGCCACCCTGGTTGCTGTTGCGTTAACTGTTGATAGTTCTGCATCTCCACATGAAGATTATGTGGAAAATGTTGCTGTTGTAGTTCGTTGAACGGTGGAGCTGGTTGGTTTTCTGGCAGCTGTTGATCCTGATACATCTGTTGTTGTTGTTGACCTTGATATACTTGTTGTTGTTGGCCCTGATACATTTGTTGTTGTTGGCCCTGATACATTTGTTGTTGTTGACCCTGATACACTTGTTGTTGTTGACCCTGATACACTTGTTGTTGTTGACCCTGATACATTTGTTGTTGTTGGCCCTGATACATTTGTCGTTGCTGACCCTGATACAGTTGTTGCTGTTGTTCCCCATACTGCTGTTGTTGATGTTGTTGATCCTGATACAGTTGTTGCTGTTGTTCCCCATACTGTTGTTGTTGTTGTTGTTGTTGCTCTGGATACGGTAGCTGCTGCTGCTGGTAATTCTGTTGCTGCTCCAGCATTTGCCTTTGTTGTTCCAACATTTGTTTTTGTTGGGCCCATTGCGCAGCCTTGTTCGCCCAGTCTGTGGAGGCTGAAGTTGACATGCAAACACAACATACCACAAGTTTGTGAAATACTTTTAAGACAGATAGGAAACACATCACTTACCGACAGGTTGTGGTAGTGGGTTGTTTGGAGCCTGTGGAGTTGCTACCAAAGCAGGATTGGCAACTAGAGCAGGATTGGCAACTAGAGCAGGATTGGCAACTAGAGCAGGATTGGCAACCACAGCAGGATTGGCAACTAGAGCAGGATTGGCAACCACAGCAGGATTGGGAAACGTATTGGGATTAGGAAAGTACCCCTGGTTCTGTGGCCACATCTCCGAGCACACAAGTCAACCTTAGTAGGAAGGGTAAAAAAAAAATAACATAAACACACATGTCATACTAGTACTAATATCAGTGATGTGCATAGACATCTAGGCACAGAGAAATTGGTAAATTAAACCTCAGGAAAGCAACTTTTTTTTGGTTATGAAATTTCTGGTACCAGTACACACTCATAATGATACACCTGCTCTAGTCTCAAAGAGCTAGAATGATTCCATGTGTGACTGTGAAACCACTGTGGTAAACAACCCAGTGCTATCTGACCTTCTTCTGGACTTCTTTTCAGAAAAAGAGTTTCCTAGCCAAACCAATACACTCTTGGGAATATTATTGCTATTTTTCTCTCTCATTATTTCTGTTGTGTGTTACTTATTTTTAAAAGTTCCTTGATATCATAGAGTTCCACTGTTTCAGAAAAAAAACTAGATTTTTCTTATTGCACTTTGTGATTTTAAATGTGTTTCCAGAGGATTTGTTGTCTAACCTCACATTAACAAACAGAACAGCCGGTGACCTGAGCCATCACACAGATTATGGACTTCTCCCAATTGTGATTTGTATGAGATAATAACCAGGGTCTGGGGCATGATAATATACAATGCATTGAACACAAATACTGTTTCCTAGATTAGATCTAATTGTTTGAAAAGCATCAGGCTGTGGTTACTGTTTGAGGGCCTAAAGGCTATCAAGGACATTTTTTTTAAATTGAGTGTTGGGCAGCAGCAATTTTCTGAAGGCCTCCTCAGAAATGCAAGACCATCACATGTCATGACCCTTCATCTGCCCAATATATGGGCTAGGAACACATTGCACCCTCCCCCTCCCAGAAATTAATTGTCATATAAATTTAATGTGCTCAAGCTAGTTAATCACACTCATCTGTTGGGTATTAATCATCAATGCTTAAGCAATGTGTTTGAAGATATTATGAACATTTCTTCATACATTTGAACGAAAACATTGGAATACATTTCAACATTAAAAAAAAACGCTTAAAACTAATGAAAAAATGAGAAAAGATGAAGTAATAAAGTTGTGACATAAGAAAAACTGCCAGCCTTGAGCATATTGTGTGGTAAGGTCTCACGATTAGTAGCTATAGGAACACGTTCTTGTGCAAAATTAAATTTCAGTTTATTTTTACAACATGCAGTACAATGATAACCGATATGGGAACTTTCAGTAATTCGGACATTTAACCACATCATTCTATCATCACCAGACGGTCAACCTAAAGGCTTTGAGTTGAATTTTGCCAGTGCAGAACACTTCTCCTGTTACATTCAACTACTCCACTGCAGCTGTTTAAGTTGGCATGACCAATGAATGCTCTGCTAGATAGCTTGGCCAGTGCAGGAAGGTTCTACTCTTGCTTTACCCAATACAAAGGATTGCCACACTCACGATTCAAAGCTACACTGATCAGGTTTGCCTTAAGCAGTGTATACTACTCATCAATAACACGCCACCAAAGCCTGAACCACAATGGAGTCCACTGCTGCATCAGCCAATACACTCACATCCTTATCCTCATTAGGGGAAGGTTGCTTATTAACAAATGCCTTCAGTGCCTACACCAGTACTGATAACACATCTACTTGGTGTTTTCAGACCTGGTGGTAGGTACATCTGGGATGGTCAAACCTGCACTCATTCATAACTCTGTTGTGGTATCATAAGTTTGTTGCCCCCCCCCCTAGCTTTTCAAATTGGTTTCCAGGATTGTTGTTGCTAGTTGAGGACTTAAGTAAACACAACATATTCATGATGGTTGGAGTTCAACAAAGTCGGTTATTTCTACTAAGCGCTCAGCAGACATATTCATTAACACTTTAGAACTGTTGAATATCTATATCTATATTATTATTCATGCTACGTCCCTGCCTGATGGTAAGAAAATTAAAGTGACATTCCCACCTGCTAAAATTTATTCATGATTTATTCAACAGATACCACAATTTCAAGAATTTAATAACTGGCATGGGTGGAATGGTTGGAGGCGAAGCCTAACTTTTCACTCCATGCGCAATGCATAAGGAAGATATGTGGCAAGAGCACTTACAGCCTGACAGGTCTACAGAAACTAAGTGAAATCACACGAAGGAAACACAACCCCATATATTGCACATCAAAACGGGTTTCTTCAAAAGCAACTTACCTGTGTGAGCAAGGGAAAGGTTAAATGATTCCACTGGCAATACACAAGAAGAAAAAAAAACTAAATGAGGTATCCAAGAAAATACACTTTAAGACACCACTCAAAGACACGGATTTTCTGTTTTCACCGCACTGGAACTGGTTGAACTTTCACCTTTTCCATCCCTTCTCTAGCCGAAGATTCAGCTTTATACGCGCATGCACGTTTAGTGCGTGTGGGGGAGGGGGAAAGTAGGGAGAGAGAGAAAAAAAGGAATAGCTTCAATGTAACCAAACACAGCATTATTTCTACTGTTATTTTTGTTATTATATGAATTATTATTATTATTATTATTATGATTATTATTATGATTATTATGATTATTATTATTATGATTATTATTATTATGATTATTATTATTATAACCTAGCCAAGCATTCAAGGATCATGTCATTAAAGTTTCATCAATATCTGTTCAGTTGTTGCAGAGCCCAAGGTGAACCATGGGTAACATAAAAATTATTTTTTAAATAAAACTTTTTTTTTTCTTTTCTTCTTTTTAAAGCAAAACAACAACAACAACAACAACAACAAAAAAAGATGTCTACTGCTTTGTATTACCTAGTTTTCAGTTATGGACCAAGAGGTCATGCAGGTGCCATGCTTATCAATATTTTCTAAATTTCTTTGGTAAAGCATTTTAAGTATTGGCAGCAACCTGACCTATAAATGGATGGGCCAGGGCTAGCTTGCTTTATGATGTTGGGGCTGAGGGGATAGTCACAGTCAGTGTGTCCAACAACTTATTCAGCTTTTAATGTAAGGGTTAACTTATTCAACTTTTAATGTAAGGGTTGAGAGCAGAGACCGAGGTAAAGGTCAAGGGAGACATAGAGAACTCAGAAGCATTAGGGAGAACATATTAATACTATTTCATAAATTCATCAATTAGTTTCCTGCAAGATCAACTTTAATTTCATTTCTTTAACCTTCTCATTACCTCGTCTCTGCTCTCCCTAATGCTTATCAGTTATTAACCCTCCTGTTCTCTATAACCCTTCTTTCTGCTCTCTTTAACTCACATTTTTCACTCCTAATTCCATCTCATCCATTCTTACCAAATTCCACTCTGTTATCCTTAAATACCTATCCAATTCTTCTAATTCCTTTCCTTAACCCTCTTTACTTCTGTCCCAAACCTTTCTCACTCTTCCTTACTCCACTCTACTTTATTTAATCTCTCAGCTCCTATTAACAAATTTTAACTATTTCGTACATTCCTCTGTCTCCTTAACCCTTCTTTCTTCTCTTAACCTCTTAATTTTTTTTAGGAGTACCCTTGCCTTAAGCCTTCTTTCTCCTCTCCTTAACCCTTTTTCTGCTCTACTTAATCCATCTCTCTCTCTCTCTCCAACTCTTTTCTTTGCTCCCATTAGTCTTCAACCCTCTTCTCAGTTCTCATTAGCCTTCATGGGTCTTCCTACAGTTCTTTCATCTTTAACCCTTTTTCTGCCATCCTACTTTTTTTCTTCCATGCTCTCAAACTTTCTTTGCTCCCATTAGGAAGTATTTTTCTTAAACTAATGGAAAAAAGTAACTATTTAATTAAAGTGATGATTTTGCAGTTTTGTGGTTCTGCAGGCAGGCTTAATACTTTGACACTTCAAAAAAAAACGAGGGAAGGTCTTTGGTCCAGATTTCAGTACCATAGTGACATACTCCAGGGTACCCTTAGTGAGCACTGGAAATTTGGTAAGATTGCTAGAGAACTATGGAAGGAGTTAAAACACACACACACACCACACACACATTGAGATAGGGAACCATTGAGGGAGAAACCTATTATTGGTGGAGGGACTAAAATGATCTTGGATGGGAATCATTTAGTGGAAAACCTATGGTTTGAGGAGGGGGTTGTGATTTCAAGAAACTTTCCTGTCCTTCAACATCCTCCCAGTCCACCCAGTTGTGATGGGGAACTACTATTTCCTTGGGTACAAATTCACTGCTCACCGCCTGCCAATCAGCTAAGGGTCCAGGTAGGACCTCGGGCGCCCACATCCACAAGGTGAGAGTCTAGGTAAGTCCTCCTGTGAGCTCCTAGCCCAGCTTGAGGAGTTTTCTTGCACTAGCTTGTTATAGTGCCTGCTTAGTGTGCATGCACCCCGACTATGTCAGGACTATGTCAGGACTATGTCAGGTGCATGTGACAGTGTTGACACACACCGTGTGAGGCTAAACTGCAAAAAAAGAGAGGCAATTTCAGGCAGATGAATGGAGCAGCTGCATTGAAAAGGGGGAAATCCAATTATGCAGTTATGCTGAATGACAATGCACTATCTATTTTCAGTTCGGCAAAGCCACAAACTTCCTCTATATAGCTAATACGTTTAGCAAATAAACAGTTTCGTTACTGCAGGAAGCCAAAGATGGACCGAAAAAGTACCCGTCATGACCGATTTTTCGTTAGTTGTAGAATATTTTCGTATATATCAATTACTTTCAATTGATTGAAATAAATAAATAGTTCAGTTATGAACACACACACACACACACACACACACACACACACACACACACACACACACACACACACACACACACACACACACACACACACACAACAGCAGGAAGTGAACTGAGAATGCTGATGGCTTATGTGAATGGTTCTAAAAAATCTTGCAGAATTACGTTTTCGATAATTGCAACCTTGCTACTGTCTCCATGTGCAGGCCACTGGGCATGGCTGTTTGTGCCTGCAGAATTATGGAGCAACATGAGAGCAGCAAAGAAAGAATCCAGCTCTGAGAGAGAGGAGAGAGAAGCTGAGCGAAGGTAGGGAGGTGGACCAACTTCTTGGACACTCAGTTCTTTCTTACGTCTTCCAATCTGGAATGGAAAAAAAAAAAAATCCAATATAATATTATTCTTTTAGATTCAGATGTAGCTCCCCTTTATATATATTAAAATATTTTTAAAAAATTTGTTTTTTTAAACAAACCCCCTTCCCCCTCCACACACAACGCCTGTACACACACGAACACACACACGCACGAACACACACGCACGAACACACACGCACGAATGCACACACGCACGAATGCACACACGCACGAACGCACACACACACAAAGAAAGATACATACTGCTCTAAAGAGTCTGCACAGCCTGGTCACAACAAATTCCTCTGAATCGGCAGCCATGAACCCCCACTGCAGCCTGCAGAGACACATCGGGAGAGAAGAGTTCAAAACACAACTGGCCAGTATCAATGGAACACTCCTTTATGCACGGAGCAGTAGGTGTTAGGGTGAGCGTACCACTGGAAGTGAGGGAGGCTGTCAGGGGGTAGGGCCAGTGCAGTGTCCAGCAGTTTACAGGCACACAAGTAAAGCTGTAGCTTCGGTCTGGGCAGTGTGACAGTTGGGTCACTCTGGACGTCTGCCTCCAGCTGGGACAGCAGTGAGAGCTGCGTGGGTGGGTGAGTGGGTGGGTGAGTGGGTGGGTGGGTGAGTGGGTGGGTGAGTGGGTGGGTAGGCAGTGCACAAGGGAGTTTATACTGAGATACAGCAATGCACTTAGCCACTCTATTTACATTCGGGGTGAGGGTAGGGGGAAAGATTGCAACTCCAATTTCATCTTGGATATGATATTATTTAATGAAACAGTAAAACACATGTTATAGTTAAAATATATTGTGTTTTTAACCAACATTAAAAAAAATAAATAAATTTTTTAAAAGTTAAAAACAAAACAAAACAACAAACACCGGAAGAACTAATGACTACTGGAATCAGTTTCAGTCTAATCATATGCTCTGTGTACAACTTACCAGCTCAGCAGTCATGGTAGGCCAGAAGGCAAGGACGTGATGAGGAGAGAACTTGAGGAGGATGACTCTGAAGGTAAGCAGAACTTCACAGTAGACAGAGGGATACCGCCACACTCGCAAGTAGTCTGACAGCTTCTCTGCAAGTGATAATCAGTCCAGTGCATATACTCCTAACACAACATACATCTGTATGAAGTGAAGTATGCACATAAGACCTCTCTCAAGGACTATCCTATGTTCTCTTAGGAAGTATGACGGGTGATATATTTATGCAAGAAAATTCTAAAGTTTTTGAGGAGAGAGAACAGGTGCAACTAGAGAGTGTGTGCTTTGGTTCATTGCATATGGAGACAGTGAACCAAAATAAAAGTGCAAATCAGAAATGAATATCATAATCTTTCTTTTGTTAGTAATAGCAGACATGTCGATTTGGTAGAGCAGTAAAATCAGGGCAGAGAACAGCCATTAGGACACGTCACTCATGTGGGAAACTGAATGAAGAAGCAGTACAGAGAGCAACAAAGGCAGACTGTAGGTAATGCCAGCAGAGTCCATGCACATACACTTGAAGGGACAAGGTTTGAGACTTGAGTTGCTGCACAATTTAGCATTCCTGCCAACCACAATGGGATGCAATCGCTGTGAAGATTGATGAGCCACCACATAGGGAAGGGGATTTAAGTGAGAGTTCACTATGAACAGTTACTTAGTCAGGTGATATTGAGATACACTGCTGCTGTTGAGGTCGGAGGTCAGGAGCAGATTATTTTTTCCTTTTCATTTTTAAATTTGGGCTTGGGTGGAGCTAATAAACCATGGCACTGCCAAAGAAGAGAACTGTTTTGTTGAAGGTTGACCAATTAAACAGATACAACAGCTAGTATGTTGTATGAAAATGTGCCAGAAAATCATAAAATGTACCCAAATCAGCAAATAAAATATAGAAACATAAATCAAATATTTAATCATGACACCCCCCCCCCCCCCCCCAAAAAAAAGGAAAAGGGAGGGGGGTGGGGTGGGGTGGGGAGAATCACACTAGGACTATTGTGAGCTGGCAACCACTACAGTGCAATGGGGCCTGAGCTAGTTAGAATAGAGCATTTTCACAACCTGTAAGCCATCATATTTGATCCCTTCAATTAACCAGCTGGACCTGTTAAATTAGAGAGAGAGCTGTCCAAGAGTTCATATTTATAGAGGATAGAAAAACGGCAGAAGATTCGTTAGGAGAGTGAGGGAGAAGTAGAGAAACAAAGAAGCTGCAGCAGGAATACTGTATACAGAGATAAGAACAAGTAGGTTCTCCGTGCCAATGGCTGAGAAGCTTTCAGAGAATAACATTCTGAAAACTCCAGTAATATCCACTTCAGAGTGCAGCAGAGTTTGAGGTGTGTAGTCAGCTAGTTGTGACAGATAAATCAGACAAAGAGCTTGACAAGGTGGCAGTCTTATTGGTGCTTCAGCTCATAAGCGTTGATCTTAACTTGGAGACATGTTGAAACTCAAATATAAGAACACACAGTAATCTTCAGGTGCTCACAGGTTGTTTACTCATTCTTCCTATGATGTGCAGTGAATAAATCTTCAAATGCCCGAAGTTCTCACATAAAGAGGTCAAAATCGAACCAAAATTAATTGACATTTCTAAATGAAAAACACAAAGTATTACCTAAAACATGTAATTATTTCTCAAAAACATGTAAACAATCACATGGGCTTTGTAGTTCATAGTGATTAGTAATACCTTGAATATCTGGGAGGTACTTGACATACTGGTCAACTTCTCCAGACAGAAGAGCAAACGCCATTCTCTTCAGAAGTGCCCCAGAGGTAACCTCCAGCATGAAGATGAATATGCATACAGACAGGAAGAATTCAAACACATTCATGTTATTAAGTATTCCATAGCAGCTGTTTGACTGAGGGTTAAGTGCAAGTTACACCAAGAGAGATGGCATTACATACCTGATCAAGAGATGAAAACATGCTGCTCACTCCAGTTACACTGGTGGAATGGAGTCTGGCCAGCAGGTCCTGGAATGTGACCTGGTCCTGAGTCATGAGATTGTCCACAATCACTTTCCATTCCAGCAGTGAGGCTAAGTTTGTGACAAAGAAGTCCAGGGCCAAGAACAAATCAAAGGCCTCTTTCCTCCATGATTTCCTAGTCACTTGGAAGCCACTCAGAGATGCCAGCAGTTTGGAAGAATGTGTGTAGGACAACTGGAACTGGAGACTGATTAGGAGAGAGGGAGGGAGAGTGGGGGGAGGGAGAGAGGGAGGGAGGGAGAGAGGGAGAGAGGGAGGGAGGGAGAGAGGGAGGGAGGGAGGGAGAGAGGGAGGGGGAGTGGAGGGAGGGAGAGTGAGGGAGTGGAGGGAGGAAAAGATGCAACAGTAGTGTGTGTGTGTGTGTGGGTGTGTGCGTGCGTGCGTGAAATTGCATAATTTCTTAAATGAGGATCCATGCTCAACATTTGCCACTACGCATTTTTGACGATAATTTATATTTCTTACTTATCAAGTAATCACTAGGACATTGCATGAAATTAATGTATACTTCTTTACTAAAACGACCAATAAACAGTAATCAAAGCTAAAAGGTGTGCAAATTTAAGACAAGTTTATCAAACTAGAACAAGTTGTATAGCTCCTGGAAACAAGTTGCATTGCCATGGTTGTGTTCTTCTATGGGTTAGCACAAGATCAGTTGTCAAACTGAGCTACACACAATTCATCGGATACAATTTGATAATTGAAAGAAAGGAATTCTTTGTTGAAAGTTCACTGATCATACAAATCTCCCCTTACTATTATTGGCTTAATTGTGGTATTAGTATAACTTTATTTATTTTTTATTATTTAATTTCTTTTTGACATTCCGTTAGTGAAGGTCAACTCTTTCATAGTTTATCTCTCTGCTGAGCCATCATTTGTTAATTTGACTTTGGCTTTTATATCTTGTACACTCAGCAATAGGGGCTCACTATTGAAGGTGAAGTTATTGTCATGACTGTTATCAGAGCTCACAAGAGCACCTTTGTTCTAACTATTGCTGAGTGTACAAGATATAAAAGCCAAAGCCAAATAAACAAATGATGATTCAGCAGAGAAATAAGCTATCAAAGAGTTAGTCTTCACTAACGGAATGTCCAAAAAATTGAAAAAAATTGAAAAAATAAATAATTTATTTAAAAAAACCCAAAAGTCACACTAATACCACAATTAAGCCAATAACAGTAACCAAGAAATAAATTAATTTTTAAATATTAAAATCAAGAATTCTTTTGTGATAATTTAGATAGTGTGTCTAATTTACACGTTTGTTGTGCACAACAATATAGGCTAGAATAGGTTTCCACAGCATTTATTTTTCAAATTAAGAAGTGTAAGCCCTGCTGTTCCTTGTGCAGTACCTATGATTATGAAGGTGTGGCCACACGTTGCAGAGAACTGCATTGAGAAAAGACGTCACCTTGTCCTTCTCAGAGCTCTCAAACACACAGTCGATAAAGTGGGCCAACACCTACGAAACACATAATTCTACAATAAGTATTTAGTGGCACCAAAGCAGCCATTTTAGACTCACGTTAGACAGCACTGCAAGAGCCTGCAAAGTTGGCTGGAGCAGCTCTTCAGACACTGACAATTTCTTCTTATTGGTGGCTGTTCTTCTTTCTTCCTCATTAACGGCTCCTCCATTTTCTTTCAAACCCCCATCCACCTGTGCATGTGCAGAACTGTTGTTGTCTCTGTCCAAACCCTCCATGCCAAGCAATGTCAGACTCATTGAAGCTGCGGAGCTGTCCGAGTCCCGCACAGCAGCAGAGTCTTGTGCCAACACCCCATTAGTGGCTGCGTCAAGATACATCTCCTCTGCCATTCTTCCTTCTCCTCCATTAGCAGGATGTTTGTCTGTCTTGCCCACAGAACCATTAGCGTCCACCAAGACATACTCAGTGTGGATCACTCCCATGTTGGCAACCATGCTCAATGTCTCACACAGCTTGTGCGACACCTCCTGAAAACAAAACATTTACACCACCACATTACAAGGTGAACAAATAAAGCACATCTGCTGCATTAGAGCCAAGAAAGAAAGCACTCTATTACTTGAGCACTATGTAATGCCCAACGCCAAGTAATACCCAATGCCAAGTAATGTTCCATATAGTGCACACCATCACTTGCCTGCAGATCTCTCCTTTCCTTCTTCTGTGTTTTTGGATCCGGTGGAGCAACCCGGCAGACCACGACGTGCAAAATGCTGCACCAATGCATGACAAACATTATCATAAGTAATAGGTAAACACAAATGTACACACATACATTTTATGACCACATCCCTCTATGGCCATTACTTGGCCTGGAAAGGCATTTGTCATACACCTTATACATGTGGGGAGGGGGAAGGAGTCTGGGAGCATCATCATCAGTCTAACCAGTTTTTTTTTGTTTTTTTTTTTTATTTTTAGAAAAATTGTTAAGTGGGGGGGGGGCGGGGGGGGGGGGCGAAATAGAGATAGCCGTCTGCGAGGGAGGGCATACATATCAGTGTATATGCATGTAAATGTTAGAAACACCTGAAAAACTTCCATATGACATTATAGAGTGTAGTTGATATTTGTAACAGAAAACCTAGACGTACTGCTGTATAAATGTACTTACTTGCTTTTACAAAAAAATGCTCAGGGGCTAATGAACTAATGACCACACCCCCTAAACAAAACCCTGCTAACAGAGAACTTGATTCCAATTATTCCACACAAAAATTTATACAGCACCACAAAAAATCCTTTTTGAATTAATGAACACACCCACTAAAAAGTGACTAAGTTAAGCAGGTATTGCAGGGAGACAATTACCCGTGCATCTGCCTCCACTGTGTGCAGGTAAGAACACACCCTCTCAGTCTGTCTGACCTTATGAGCATGCACAATATGTGGCGACGTCTGCCAAGAAGCTGAGGGGTGGAGTTGAACACCTCTTGGTGGTAGTTCCTGAGGAAGGTCACTAAGAACACACGACATTCTGACAACTCCTTGGAACTCTGACGCATGCTGCATGGGAAGACAGCCATTGATAAATGGGAGGGTGGGGTGGAGAGTATGTTATGTTTAATAGAGAAATAGTATTCTACATAAAAGTCACAGAAAGGGCAGAACTTCGACGATGATGACCTCAACTATGATTACTACTACTAGACTAATGTGGGTCACTGGTACAGTCCAAGTAGAGTCACAAACTTTCTTGAGATAGCCAAAATATCTGGGACTCTTCTTGGATATCCTCAAACCTGGACTATTCTAGGATATCCAGGATACTAGGGTTATACTGGGATATCCAGGATACTAGTGTTATACTGGGATATCCAGGATATCTGGGACCCTTCTTGATTATCCTCAAACCTGGACTATTCTAGGATATCCAGGATACTAGGGTTATACTGGGATATCCTGGATATCTGGGACTATCCCGGGATATCCTGGACACCACCAGTATCTTAATGCGATTGAAATAGCACCAAGACTCAGACTAAGGTTTGAACAGTTCAACACCTCTTGGGGTGCAAATATTCCATATGTCATTAGGTATTCCCCCGGGTAATCAAGATTCCAAACATAGTGACCATACCAGATATAAGTTATCATAGGAAATGCTGTGAACTTAATAGACATTCATAAGATCATTCACCAAATGTCAGTTTCTGGAAATAAAATTGTAGTTAAATTTGTTCATATCAATTCTCTGAAAGAGGACCATTACTAGGCATGGCATCTCATGCAGTTGGTAAAGGGTTTCCACCGATTCTGGTGAGGCCTGGATCATGCACTTGGAAATGGATGGGAAAATGAATATTTTTAAAAAGTACATCACATCACTAAGTGAAGTACTGACATGTGTATGTGGTCATGGTTGATGATAAAGCACTTGGCAAGTTCACTTGGTAAAGGGTCATAGAATTCACTAGGTAAAACATTCACTCAGTAAAGGGTCATGACATTTACTAGGTAGAAACCATAAAACAATTGTTTGGTAAAGGGTTACGACATCCACTTGGTAATGGGTGACCATATGTATTTGGTAAAGGGTACACTCAGTGTTGAAGTACCTGCTGATGTACTTGTAGAGGAAGTGAAGGAGATAAGTCTGGCGGAGAAGGCTGGACTCACACTCCTCCACATGAGAGATCTCCATCAGTACTGCCGGCAAATACTGCAACATCACCCCAAGAGGCAACACCTGCAACATGTTGCCAGTGGCATGTATGAGCGAGAGAGAGACAGAGAAAGTTAAGAATCAGAAAACAAGAGTACCATCAGCACAAAAAAAAATAAAATAAAAATAACAAAAAAATGAAACCAGAAACCATCCAAGAATGGAATCCCACAAACCATGCTGTGCATATCTGCTTTTTCTGATGTACAGGGTCCACGTGGTTCAGTTCTACTGACCTCGTTTAGGGTATTTTAGAGTGACAATGTTTCACATAGTATGGTTTGTGAGGTAAGTGTACCACTCAGATTATTACAGTAATTAGATGAAAATGTATAATTCAATTACAATTACTGGTATTTGTCCTATTAATTGTAATGAAATTAGAAAGTGGAACAGACAGAAATGTGCACACACACCAGGTGAAATCAAAACAAGCTCTTGCTACGCAGCTTGGAACTGCAACAGCAGAATCAGGGGGAAAGTTCACTGCTTGTTTTCCTGGCACCCCTCTGGCACACACAAACACACCAGGAGTTTGACAACTGGACATTTACAAACTCTACTTTCATTGAGGTTGAATGAAGTGAGTTCAAAGAAACACTTAATGAATTTGTGCACTCTTCGCCATGCAATAAAATCAGCTAAGAGTGCCACAAGGAAGTACATACAGCTGTCAGGGAATTACGCTAGGAAGCAACATAGAGCACACACCATGTGAGTCAAGCCGAAGTCATGATTAGTTATGCTGCACACACAACCACAGCCATTCTCAGAGTACAAGAGTTTACTTTGATGAGAACAAAGTAAACAGATGTGTGTATCTGGTTAGGTTGCTTTCTGGAAGAGAAAATTATGCACACAGTGCCAAAGTTGCCGTGACAATATCTGTCAATTAAGGAAGAAGTACAGAAAGCACAAGTTGAAAATAAAATTAAGACAAGAAGAAGAAGCTGTTCCATTGTAAATAATGCATAGATTGCATGTGATAGGCGCCATAGGTAATTCATATCCATATCACAGAGGGGAAGATTGAATGAGGCATAGCAGCCTTGTCGGCAGTCTAAGAAAGAAATTCAGCAACTTAAATAAACATAAAAGCACACACTAGGAAGTGGTTCTGATAATTTTGTTGTTAGGACAAGAAGCCAGCCAACACAGATAACAGAGACCTTCTGATGTCCAAATTATTAACACCAATTGTGAGCATCTAACAGCCTGGAGTATTAATATCGCCATGGCAAGAAAAATATAGCAAAGCCTCTGGTTCATAACAAAAAAAAACTGCTCCCTTTACACGCCCCTTTCCTTCCCCCTGCCCCCCCGCCCCCACAACACACACAACACACACACAACATGCACACACAACACGCACACACAACACATACACAAAAAGAAAATTCTGTAGCTGCTGTCAACATAGTCACAAACACCTGACATGCCTGTGTATTAAGCAGGCACTATGAGTCAGTGCATGCAAACTCCTGGAGCCGGGATAGGAGATTGCAGGAGGAGTGACCAAGGCTCTCAGCTTATGGGTGTGGGCACCCGAAGTCCCACCTGGACCCTTAGCTGATTGACAAGCCATGACCAGTGAATTTGCACCCCAGAAAATTCCAGGTCCCCATCACAGCTGGGTGGACTGGTGTGGGAAGAAGATGTTGAAGGACAGAAAAGTTTCCTGTCAGTGCTAGGTTTGCACTCACAATCCTGGAGTTGTTAGTCCAAGATCATAACTACTCAGCCACTCTGACACACACACGCATGCACACACACACACACCACCACCCAAAATGATAGGGAAAAATAGAGAAAAGAATAGTCCCATTGAAATGAGGGAGGGGAGGGGAGGGGAGGAATTAGAAAAATATAGACTGTGTGCAAACTAAGCAGTCAAAACAAACAAACACACACACCTTTAGACTCTGGGTACCAAGGTGTGGATAATTCGATTGTGAACACAAAATGCATTTCAAAACTAAAGCGGGTGGTGTAGTGGGTGGTATTACAAAATGAAATTGATACAATAGCTTAAGAGGTTTAGACAGCAATTAGCATTTGACTGTAAGTGGTCAGTCCACTTGCAAACACTTGATTTGTTTACCCTACCCAAGGCAGGTCTTTGAAGTTTAAATAACTTCTGATCTGTGGTGCATGTGACAGGTTATTTCAAGGCAAAAACATTCCATTTTCATCATTAGTGGGTCAACATTGTGTCAACAGTTACTGGTTGACACACATAGAGAGGAAGGAGGAAGAGAGGGAGGAGGAAGAGAGGGAGGAGGAAGAGGGGGGAGGAGAGGAGGGAGGAGAGGAGGGAGGAGAGGAGGGAGGAGAGGAGGGAGGAGAGGAGGGAGGAGAGGAGGGAGGAGAGGAGGGAGGAGAGGAGGGAGGAGAGGAGGGAGGAGAGGAGGGAGGAGAGGAGGGAGGAGAGGAGGGAGGAGAGGAGGGAGGAGAGGAGAGGAGAGGAGGGAGGAGAGGAGGGAGGAGAGGAGGGAGGAGAGGAGGGAGGAGAGGAGGGAGGAGAGGAGGGAGGAGAGGAGGGAGGAGAGGAGGGAGGAGAGGAGGGAGGAGAGGAGGGAGGAGAGGAGGGAGGAGAGGAGGGAGGAGAGGAGGGAGGAGAGGAGGGAGGAGAGGAGGGAGGAGAGGAGGGAGGAGAGGAGGGAGGAGAGGAGGGAGGAGAGGAGGGAGGAGAGGAGGGAGGAGAGGAGGGAGGAGAGGAGGGAGGAGAGGAGGGAGGAGAGGAGGGAGGAGAGGAGGGAGGAGAGGAGGGAGGAGAGGAGGGAGGGAGGAGAGGAGGGAGGAGAGGAGGGAGGAGAGGAGGGAGGAGAGGAGGGAGGAGAGGAGGGAGGAGAGGAGGGAGGAGAGGAGGGAGGAGAGGAGGGAGGAGAGGAGGGAGGAGAGGAGGGAGGAGAGGAGGGAGGAGAGGAGGGAGGAGAGGAGGGAGGAGAGGAGGGAGGAGAGGAGGGAGGAGAGGAGGGAGGAGAGGAGGGAGGAGAGGAGGGAGGAGAGGAGGGAGGAGAGGAGGGAGGAGAGAGGAGGGAGGAGAGAGGAGAGGAGGGAGGAGGAAAAGGGAGGCACACCCTCTCATACTCATGTTTAATGTATCTTAGAAAGGCTTCAAATGTTGTAAAGCATGTAAATAAATTCATACAAGAGCATACAGTAATAGGATAGCATCAATTACAAGGGTCCTCCTGTAATAGCAGCTGGAGTTAATGGACTAACACTAACAGGGGGAGGGGTGAGGGATTCACACCTCACTACTCCTCACACACTGGCCACCCCCACTGGGAAGAGTTTCACTCCCTGTGTGTATGTCCTCTTTTAGATTGATAGAAGCGGATGTGTATGTCATGGCGTTGAAGTTGAAGCAATTGCACAAATTAAACAAGCGAACTATTTAACTTTCATCCCTTCAACTGGTAAGCTAATATTTATTTCTAAATTACGATCAATCCAGTCTTTGAAAATGTACAAAGGTATAAAAATGAGTTGTCGTGCAGCAAGAGAGCTAATCAGAGAAGATAAGATTCAAATGTTAAAAAGAGATAATGCAATTGATAGAACAAATGATAAATCTCATGAGAGCAATCTTGATAACAACATGCTTCCACATCAGGACATTTGACATGTGGTCTGCAAATCAGGATAATGATCATAGTTTTACATACTAGTCTTGAGTCTAGCACTCTTGTAAAATTTGAGAGATTAGGGGGAAAATTTTTTTCCCAAAAAGACGTCATTGTCAAATAATGAGCATCAGATTAGGAGCAGATAGAATAAGTAAAAATATAGAAAGGGTGTGAGGCACGCAGTGAACCACTTACAGTTGTAAATACTCATGTTGGTGCAATACAATATTATTATAAAAAATTTTTAAAAAACTTCCTCGAGTTTAAAATGCACCAAAAATGTCTTCCCTCCGTTAAAATTGGCCATCAATCAGAATAAGAAGTGGTTTTGGCATCTCAGGGAGCACTTTGAAAGTCTGTTACACACATCAAAGCATTATCAGAAATTGCTTTGGAATAAGCCATTCTCTGAGTTTTGGCGGTCAACTTTGGCCTATCTGAGATAAAAGCAGTGTTGAGATAGAGAACATATGCTTCCCTTTCTTAGACAAAACAGTACAGTAGAGCCTAAAGCTGCTTCCTCAAATAATTCCACGACGGAGGTGACATGGGAGATAGAGAGGAACACAATAGGTGGGAAGAAAGGAGGAGGACCAAACCCTGATGGTGTTGTGCCAGTTGTGGTTGGCTAGGAAGTGTGCAAGTTGTTGTGAACAATAATAGAAGAGCTATACTACATGTATATATATTTTTTAATTTCTCCCAGATGTCTACTATCTTGACATACACACATCAGAACAGATTGGAGAGTGCAGGAGTACAACTGTGTGCCATGGATTTTCTCTAATTCTTGTATTGAAGAGTCACTTTCTTAAAGAAATGATGAGGGGAGATGGAAAAAATAATTGGCAATCTCTCAGTGGCAGGCATATTTGCCCAGTCCAGCATCAATTGCAAATTCAATACCTTTCTTTACTTAGTTATATACTTTCACCTTCTCTGTTCTGTCTTCATACCCTCCATTGTGTCCGACCCTCTGCCACAGGAAACTCTTTCACATACACAACTATCTTCTCCAGCAGTAACAATCTCACAACCCAACCCCCTATGTAATCATTTACTAGTCATGATCATTGAACTAGATGTACACGAGCAATTGTATCACATGCAAAATGTACCCACTCATGTCAGGCAGAGCTGCAGTAGAGCTGAGATGTTCAGCTATATATCATATGCTGTTATTGTTGACAGTGTGTGCGTGTGTGTGTGTGCGTGCGTGCGTGTGTGAAAACTCATCTAAACGACCCAGTGTGTAGGTACTAGTGCATTGAGACTAACACACAACCAGCTGTAAACCCCAACTTCTCTGGTAGGAAGACATTAAAGTGCCCATAGTTGTCAACTGCCGTCAACATGAAAGATAACAACAGAATATAATGGTAAGGGTTCCCTTGAGGTTGAGTTTGTACCATACCCACCACAATTTACATCACTTCAAAGAAGTCACAAAGGTTGGAAATGAGTTCTCTTTTAGATTCTCCCATTCACAAAATACTATACATGAATGTGCAATACTATACATGTATGTATTACCGCACATGTATGTATTACTGCACGTGTGTATTACTATACATGCATGCATTACTACACATGTGTGTATTACTACACATGTGTGTTTATACGGTAATTGCTGCACAGATGGTAACCTTGATGTGGTGGAGCATGTCAATGAAGGCCTCCTTCTGCCGCTCTCTCTTGTCCCCACCTCCTTCTCCACCATCACCATCCCCACCTTCGCCACCATTACCATCCCCAATTAAAGAGTTGGTATTCTACATCAGAAATCAAGAAGAAGAAAACAAACATTTATCTACTCGGTGGTCAATGAGGTTTCCATCCCCCCCATGGAGATATATGGTTACTTAGCTGATGTAGGAAGGACAGGACAAGACCACACCACACCATTATGGAGTCTGCACATGAGCACTGGATGAATGATGTTACATAGAGGCTGAGAGCACCAGCAGTCTTTTGAAACATAACTACAGTTCCAAGCTGACTTTTTGAAGTATAAAGCACATCTTAAGGACAACCATTATGGCTCCCTCCACCCACAACAATGCACATTCACTGTCAGTGCATGCCATGTGTCCCAGTGTAAGCCACACATGTGCATGTGTACAAGAGGATTTGCCCAAGTGTAAATATGTGTGAACTGTAAGTGAATGTGGAGCCCACAGAGGTCATGGTTCAGCCAAGTGGTTGAGTAGCCCTTACCCATTCCAGCCAGATGTGAGATATGGATGAGAACAAGGTCGTAGGGTGCAGCTCGGCCAAGCTACACAGAAATTCAGCAAACAGCCACTCCACATCCTAAGAACAAAGAGAAACAAATCAGGTGCAGTGTGCACAAACACACCAACATCACCATCACTGTAAGGTGCCGGGTAATCAGTCAACAGTTTGTTCTAGTTTCTAAACATACAAGAACGAGTTACGTCGGATATCAAATATCACACAAGAGTGTGGTTCATCATGAAAGAAAAACAAAACCATTACTATGCAAACCTTAACTCTGTGTGACTCTCACAGAGCTGATTTAGTCAACACCAGCAGTTTGTGCTCTCAACACTCATTTTCCCTTTATTTTGTCTTCATGAATTCTATGTTTTAGTTGTGAAAGAATTTGAGCTTTAAATATCGTTGCACAACTGTAAGAAGATAAAAGTTCTTGTTAAATTCTCTTAACAGCAAGTGTCTCAAATAATGTCGAAATGAAAAATTAATTTCAGTACCTTTAATTCATTTTATTTTCACCTCTTCCTCCTCACACACACCAACAAAAATAAAGACCCCGCCCAATAAAGAGATAATTTAAAAATAAAAAAAAAACAAAATAAAGTTTTTTAAATAACTAAAAGGAAATAGAGGCCAATAAGAATTCATTCTTGAAGATCACAGTCCCGTGTGCATACCACTAGACTCACCTCGGCCATCATGTTGTCACTCCACATCATGCTGCCTTCTGTAGCACCCACACCTCCCACACCACTTCCACCTCCACCCCAACCCCCATCTCGACCAACACCTCCATCCAACCGCACACCACCTCCTGAGTGAAGGTTCATCCAGACGTCCGCCATGACATTATAGACAACAGGGAGAAGCATCAGCACGTGCTGGCCGACAACACTGTTCACCCCGTGCAACGACCCAAGACCACCCTCTCCAGTGACCACACCCCCTTCCCCCTCACCCATCCCAGAGAGAAGCCCCTTCTGGGAGGAAGAGAAGACGCTGATGAGCCAAGCCATGGTGGAGTGTTGTTTGAGGGCGGTGGGGAGCTTCTCCTTGATAAT
This sequence comes from Lycopodina hypogea, assembly GCA_963969325.1. Classification (NCBI taxonomy): domain Eukaryota; kingdom Metazoa; phylum Porifera; class Demospongiae; order Poecilosclerida; family Cladorhizidae; genus Lycopodina; species Lycopodina hypogea. Next base: position 10,087,354 of record OZ017787.1, read on the forward strand.
CCTGGAGTGTAGGACTGGAATGACACTGAAGAGAGGGTTAGGTGGTCGATAATGAAGCTCAAAGTTTAATTTCTTTGGCCGGGCTAACTTTTCCGTTGGCACATTGGCTCCACATTTCTTCCCAAGCAGACACCACAGAACGATGTCCAGAAGTGATTTGAGGTAGGCCACACACAGGGCGGCATTCGGAACTGAGCTGGCAGTATTATTGTGATGCTGCATCATATCTGGAGGAGTGGCCATGTTGCTAACATTCACACAGAGCTGATTGACCACAACTGGAGCCAACTCTAACACCTGATGGTGGAGGAGGTTTGGGATGGTGCCCAAAAACATGTGCAAGAGGTTGTCATGGAAGAGAGACAGAGAGGAATCCAAGAGGACAGAAAGAAGGAAGTTCCCGAAGAATGGCTGGCTGGCTATCAAGGAGCTGGGAAGAATGGCGGGCAGGGAGGAAGATGGGATGACTGTACCAGGAGGAGAAGGTGTGACATTGGAGATCCTCACACCTGATAGAATGGAGACTGGGCCTGGATGAGAAGGGAGAGATGGAAGGCGGTGAGAGTCTGCAGGCAGCAAGAGGCTGAACTGAGCATCAAGTGCAATCAGACATTGAACCAGCCTCAGCATCTGAGAGAACAGGGCATGCAGGAGGAGGCTGAGGGGGTTGCTGCAAGAACCATGTGCGCCACCACACTGAAGCCACTCAGAGGGCAACCCTGTCCACACTGAGTTGGTCTTGCTTTGTCTCTCACTAGCATTGAGAGAGACAGGGGAAGGGGAGAAAGCTTGCCTCCACCATTCCACAGACTTCCCAAGAAGGAGGAGTGCCACAAGTTGAATATCGCAGAGGGCAACCAGGGCAGACACAAAGTGAGGACTAAACACTCTGAAGTCCCCAGGGACAACCCCTCCTCCAGGGACAACCCCTCCTCCAGGGACACCCCCCATATGAGCGCCATTGCTAGCAGTAGGAGGTTCTCGCTCAGATAAGATCTTGAGCAGCTCGTTCAAGATGACAGAGAGAAGGCACGCACTGGACGTCTTCACCTTCAAGTTCTCCACCCGATCCTCCATGGGCACCTCAAGGGATGGGTAATATTCCGATCGCAAAAGATCTGTGCAGACAGACAGCATTATCTCAAGCAGGCTCTTCTGGGTGGGGCTACTTGAGCTCAGTGGAGTGGCAGCATTGCCAACTGAACCGGATGCTTCACTCTGTGATCTCTCAGAGCTTGAAACATGCCGTGCGTTAGGCCCAGGAAATCCACAGCCGTTGGTGTTGGTTCCTTTGACCTTAGGTGCGAGTGTGGAGACATCTACCATCACATTCCCAGAAGCTAAGACAAACATCTGAGGCTCCACAAAGAGGACAGAGTGGAGGAGGAAGATGGCGTAATGAAGCTGTCTGGTATCCAGTAGCTGAGTATAGTGAAGCACAACCTCTGTGTACTGCTCCTTCTTGGATGGGGCATATGGGTTTTCAATTCCAAGTGACTCGAAATAATACCTGGCGTATTTCTTGTCCCTCTCTGCATCTTCCCGACTTAGTGTGAACTTCTTGGAGGCTAGCTTATCCATCTTGCATTTTCTTTGTGATTCTGGTTCCAACAGAATCCTCACCAGAGGTTGGATTACCTTGATCAGAGCATTTTCTTTGCTTCCTCTGGCAATGGCTGTTCTCACCCAGGATTGCGTGAGGGTACGCACTGCTGCATCAGCACTCTGAAGCCCGTCCAACATTCGGAGAGTAGCCCTGGAGAGGATGCACACATTTTAGAGTTTACCAGATGAAAATAAGCTAAGCACATAAAATTATGTAGCATTATATTCTATCATGTAACATCATGTCCTATTGTGTAACATCATGTCCCCTTGTGTAACATAATGCTCTATTGTGTAACGTTATGTTCTATTGTGTAGTAACAGAACTAAGCCTTATTTCAATCTGCAGGGTCTACACTATCCAAATATTATCTCGTTACAAGTCGTTAGCTAATAATTTGGTATGTGCATACATACATATGTGTAAATATAAATACATGCATGGCAATCCTCCAATACATGTATGCATATATACAAACATACAAACATGTAAATAGAAATACATGTACGAACACAAGCATACATAGTATGAATAGTGGTCAGCCTCTAAAGGTTGTGTGCTCTTTTTAGGGTTCGGACCTGTAAAATGGCTTTATCTTTGTCCGGTGGTAGTAATCAGGCATGCACTGCCAGAGAACAACGAACCTTTGGAATGCATCCAGACCCTGCGGGTGAAATAAGAGAGTCAGGCAGACTGCTATGGGAACAATACAACAACAGAAGCTAAATTAGTTTTAACTAGAAAAGTACCCATTGTATGGATGGAGAAAATGAAAAAAAAATCTTACTATAATTTGAGATTTTTTTTGTTGGTTTGTTTGTTCCCTGTCATATTCAAGACTTTTGGGCCTACAAGGCTAGAAAAAGAAAGAAAAAAGGAAAAGGATTTGGGCAAGGCTTTGCTGACCTCACTTTGAGTGTTTACATAATTGTGGTTTGTTTGTTGTTGTTGTTTGTTGTTGTTGTTGTTTTTAGTAAAAAAAATTAAAAAAAAAAAATAATAAAAAAAATTTTTTAAAAAGGGTGGTTTACTTAAGCACAGAGTTGTAGCCCCACCCAGGAAACTCTACGCAGAGTTTACTCCAATCTTCACCAAACTTTCATATAATTACCCCAGGGTGACCTCCATCGAACCCTGAAAATTTAAGCCCTTTAGACCAACTAGCTGGGAGGAGTTATCGAACATACAAACAAATAAATAAACAAACTAACAAACAAACGAATTCAGAACTATTGTAACATACAGGACCTCTTACAATGGAATTAAGTAATAGCACATGTGACAGCACATGTGACAGCATAATGTGACAAAGCGTTGCAAAGCGTCCTCACAAGTCCTCACGAGTCCTCAAACCACACGTCTTCCTGCGTAAAACTGTTCACAAAGACGCGTTGTTTTATCTATTTTAGCGGGATACACAAAATAATTTGCCAAACCACATACACAAACAGGTGTGCTTCCTCTAACATCTGTCCTGCACAAAACAGGTGGTACCAACAAGCAATCTGATTGGACAGACAGAGGACGTGACGCACCTGGAGGCAGAATTAGAAATCTAGGCTATACTTGGGTCTTGGAGAGTTCACATCATTTTTGAGAATTCGTATGGACCCACAGGGCCAAAAGACGCTTGAGAACACGACGGAACAGGACGCTGGCACTTTGCGTTGTATTGTGAACTCACCTGAAGCCCTTGGGCCAAGTTCTGGCACTACTATTAGACCTAGTCCTAGACCAGCAACCACCGCTCCTTCATTCCAAGTACCAATAAGTCATGTCCCACATACAGACCTAACTCTAACCGCAATCACAACTAGTCTAAGCCCTAACCACACCCAGCCTTAGATACAACTACCTTAAACCTTAACCATAACTTGCCTGGCTAGCAAACTGCTCAAGCACGAACGCCTCACAGGTGCTGTGTCGTGTGCACAAGGTGTGGAGCCATGACAATAGGCCACCCACTTGCGGGTGAAGGGATAGATGCTGTCTGGAGAGAAAACCCCACAATAACTCTGTCTCCTCCTGCATGGGAAATTAAAATAAAATGAATTTTTTTAAAAATTAATAAATTAATTAAAAGGGAAAAAATGACATGACCATCTTTTATTAATTCCCTAAACTTGTGTGTAATATTGTTGATCTAATGGTAGTATTAAAGTAACATAGTGTAGGTTTTGCTGATGCTGCATTTTAAGTATATTTGTGTTAGTTACCTGCACAAAGGTGGTGGTGAGCACTATATTGTGCACCATGATGGGAGTGATTACAAGTGATGCCAGTGGTTGCTGTGGAGATGGTGGCGGTAGTGGTGATGGGCGAACAGTTCCTCCTCTGTCAGCTTGGGCAGCTATTGCCATCTCCACCAGACTCAACAGAGTCTCTAGCCCTACCAGACTCACACCAGCTAGAAGGACTTCTTCTTCAAGACCTCTCTCCCAAGTACCATCATCACTACTTCTGGTACCATTACCTGTACCACTTTCATCCACAACACCATTTCTTCCTCTTCTCCTCTCACCACCAAGCTCTCCAACTCTTCTCCAGGTAGACCTTTCATTGGCTGTACTTCCCACACCACCCCCATTTCCATCCCTGCACTGGCACGTCTGCATCAGGCTGGCCAGCCAGGCAGGTGCCTGACCTGGGGCCTGACCTGGTGCTGGCTGTTCTATCTGTCTACTCTGACTGGATCCTGGTTCTGTTGGCAGGAGGGAGGGAGTGAGGGGGAGGGAGGGAGTGAGGGGGAGGGAGGGAGTGAGGGGGAGGGAGGGAGGGAGTGAGGGGGAGGGAGAGGGGGAGGGAGGGAGTGAGGAAGTGAGGGGGAGGGAGGGAGGGAGGGAGTGAGGGGGAGGGAGGGAGGGAGGGAGTGAGGGGGAGGGAGGGAGTGAGGGGGAGAAAGGGAGGGAGGAAGTGAGGGGGAGGGAGGGAGGGAGGGAGTGAGGGGGAGGGAGGGAGGGAGGGAGTGAGGGGGAGGGAGGGAGTGAGGGGGAGAAAGGGAGGGAGGAAGTGAGGGGGAGGGAGGGAGTGAGGGGAGGGAAGGAATGAGGGAGTGAGAGGAAAGGCAGGAACAGGGAAGAACACAAGTAGGGAGGAAGAGAGAGGGAAACAGAGAAGAGGATCAAAATGATGAGTTGGTGGGGGGAACAAGAAGGAGAGATCAGATTAAGTTAGATTTAAAGATATGGAAAAATCACTAGACATTCAAAAAATTAATTGGGAAAGGGGAAGGGGGAAATCCCAGAGGATGAAGCCCAATGCTTGGCATAATGACTACTTATCTCTGGCCATGGCACTGGATGTGCATGCTAAGAGAGTTACTGATCGTTATGATGGGATAGTCATGGATTGGCTGAGTAAAGCCTGAATACATGGTCCACACATGCTGGGGGTATTATGGCGTTCATGGCAACTGCGGGCAGCTTGGTATCCTCAAGCAATGCCAAGTATCTACCAATGGTAAAGATTGGCACTATAAATCTTCTTTTAATGACAGGACCAGACATTCACATGAATAGAGGGAGTTAAGCCTATCTTGAGTGCTAGTAAATCACACGTAACTAAACAACAGTCACATGACAATGTCAATGGCAACCATGTTGTACAAGTGTAGTACTAAATGCCGCCACCTCCGACCTCTCATATGCTGGTACAATGATAGCAGTGAGTGTTAGGAGTGTCAGTTTGTTCGTTAGTCTTTAAATTACATTTTCCCCCTCTATTTTGGAGGGGGTGTGCGGTGGGGGTGTGGGTGAATATGCCAGTAGTAATGGAATCTAGAATATTTGGGTAGCATTACTATCTTGAGGAATCTCAGACATTCTCCAAGAAACTTGAATTAATTGTTTGCTCATTCATTCCATCACATTCACACACTGCCTGAGGTTTCAAAGAATTTTATTCCCGAAATACATCACATCAAAGCTAATTAAACAGTCACAAGCATCCACCCATCCATCCACCCCCCCCCCCAAATGCAGGTCAGCATTCCTGGCCATGACAAACTAGGAATTAGAAAGTGAGAAAGTGGTCCATACTTTGTTGTTGCTAAGCGCAGCATACAATATTGTCAAATGTTGTTTCTACAGGTGGGTGAAGCCATGGGGAGTGCCAGTTTCATACCAAAATAGTGCTAGTGTATTGGCCAAACCCTCTGATCAAATTAATCCCATTGTGGGCATACATTAAGCTTTTACCTCTGAATTCATCACCGAGTCTGGACTGACAGGTCCATATTCCATAATCTCCTCTCTCCTTCAAACCACTCCCTATTTCTCCCTTTATCCCAGAAAGGCCCACCCTCTTCTATTCTGTGGAGCCACTTAGTCAGCCATAGCTAAAGTTCTGCTTGAAGGCAGAACGAATTCAAATCCTTATACTTGATAGCATCTAATTGGGCATATACAATTTAACTTTCACATGTCAACTATTCCTGCACACTTCAGCTCCATTACCGCCGCTCAAACACCTCATGGCCACAGAGAGTTTACCCAGTTCACTCCAACCCACACGCTTTCCTGGCACACACCCCCCCCCTCCCTCCACCCATGTCTTCCTCACCTTCCATGGAGTAAATGCTGATCTGTGACTTGGCAAGAAGCTTGGCCAGCGAAATTAGTACCTGACACGAAGATGAAAATATCTGACAGATTTCCCTAAAGGACTTATGATGCTCATCATTTTGAGAGTTACTATGTGTAATCCGATGATCAACGAACAAGGAGAAGAATTTAACATATTCCTCATACACCCTGAGCTTCATTTTGTCTATTGATTGGTTGGGGGTGTGGCTTGGTACAGCTGAAGAAGTTGGACTGTCTAAAGTAGTAAGTTGTGCCTGTCCATGATTGGTGGGATGCTTAGCGGTGGAGAGAGCAGTGACAGAGGTGGCAGAGTTGATGATGGAGTTTGTGGAGGTGGTGAGTGGAGTGGAGGGTGTACTGGTGACAGTGGTGGAGGGGGAGAAGGTGGCAGAAGAGGAAGGGGTCTGGAGAAAGCAGTTTTGCAGGAGCTGGAGGGAGAGAGTGAGGCTGTGGCTGACCTCCGGCAGAGAGAGGAGGGACTCCTGTGACTTTAGGAGGGACACAATCTGGAGGAGCAGTTGGGACATGTGCACAGAGTCCTACATCCAGATACATACAAATACAAGCACAATATACACGGTTAAGGTGAATAGACACTTCTAGATGTATGTGTACATACATTTAGACAATGTCACACATTCATTCATTCATTCTTACTATCTCATCTTGTAGTTAGCCATCAAAATACTTCGAGAAATTACCAACAAACACCCACTTAATTACAGAGATCATACTGTTCATATTACACAGCTGTTAGTGTAATAGGCATAGCAATGGAGTGTGGGCTATGGAATGGCCTCTGAAATAAGATTAAGGCGGGCTTCTTTTGATTAGGACAAAGTTGTTCTCCTAGGAATAGAACCTGGGCTAAGCCTTGTTGGAATAAGACTTGGACTGAGGCAAGAACTGGGTGTGGCTAGGCATTGGGCTGTACTTCTGCTTGGACAGGACTACATTAGAGATTTCAATATCCCACACAACTACAGCACACGTAGTATGAGAAAATAGAAAGTTACATTCATAATATTAGGAGTGAATATTGTGAAACCAATAACAAAACCACAAGAAAAACACAAACAATTTGTGCAATGGCACTGTTTACAAAGTGTCAGTATGCACTATTCAATGTCAATCCAGGAAAGAAAATGAAAACTCAAAATAAAAATGAAAAAAATAGAGGGAAAAAAAGCTGTGCCAAATACAAGGATATAAATAAAGACCTGTCCACACTGCACACTAAAACATGTTTCACCATCTCATGAGTGGATTCCACATGTCCACACTAGAACAGGTTTCATCCAAATGGTTCTGTGTGAAGTCTCCTGAAGGGTAGGCTTCAATTGGATGCAGATACATTTAACATTCCATGGTTTTAAGTTGATGTATGTTATTAGAAGTTTATCTATTAATAGCTCTTTCCCTCTGTTGCTCGATGACATTTCTAAGAGAAAAAGAAGCACTCAAGCAAATAAAATCTCATGCTCATCAAAACCTTCTTGCTATCTCTTAAAAGGCATTGTGGACCATAATCAGTAACTAGAAATAACTACAGGGCCATGGCTTGAGCTATGTACGTGCAGGGCTGGTATACCACACCAAGTTTAATGTGTAGTTTAACTACACACATGAAGTACATAGCCTCTGCATGCTACCTTGATATTTAATAATCACTGGCATTAACAAATTGTCCTCTATAAACAAGTGCACACACTCAAGCCAATTCATGAGCTTCACCTCCTTATGATCTGTCAGTAGTGGAAGAAATTGTCCGAAATACGAGTGTACACAATCATACACATCAAATGATTCCTTTTCCTTTTAACTTTGTACTTCTGTTTGGTGTGTTTTGATTCTGACAAACCTATTTGGTACATGGCATGCACATTACATCCAAGGTCCACAGAACACTCAGTTGTATGTAACTGCTTTCTCTAACACTCACCAACTAAGTAACAGACACCATAACATTATACCACAGTTTTGGCTACCCACCATCCTTGCAGCTACTTCCCCCCCTCCTCCCCCTCTCAATATCCCTACACCTCTTAATATACCTCTACCCCTCTCCTGTGTTTTCCTGCTGCTATTATTTTATCCCCCAGCCCTTCACCTTGGGCCAAGATGCTGCCTGAGTTAAAGAAATAAAACTGACCTTTGGAAGAATCTGCAAAAGGAACCTGATCAGTGACAGAACTTCAGTGAGAGTTTGACCATCACACTTCTTACTGGAGCTTGTGCGCCCTGTGGTGGATAAGGTATTGTGATGCAGCCGTCTGCTCAGATCTCGATCAAGGAGACTATCTTTCTTCTCCATCCCTTCTGTTTGATCAGAGATTAAGATGTCACTAACTTTAGACAGCAGCTGTGAATCTTGAACGATACTACCACACTCCTCTTTCTCCCACACCACCTCTCTCTCTTCACCCTCCTCCACCCCCAACTCCTCCCCCTCTGATTTCAATACACTCAAAGTGCTCACTGATGTCGTCCGAGTGACAGATTGCTTCACTAAAAGTCCCTTCATCCACTCCCAGACATAATCCTGACCCAGCGATGTAAATAAGAGATTTACAGATTGGACAACTTCAGCCTTGAGCGGAACCTTTTTGCCTGACTTCTTGTGAATCCCACCCAGTGGAATACTCCTAACATCACTTGAGGAGTAAGAACCACTTAGTCTTAACTCTGTCCTTTTCCCCTTACCCCCCACACCAGTGAGTCCTCCAAGGGTGTTGATCTGAGCTCTCAAACAAGAGACAAGGTCCAGCATGATATTGTCCATTATCACACAGCTGATTTCTGGCTTGTCAGCAAGAGCCCTGAGGATTCGATAGGGCATCACACAGTCTGCCTTGGTCAATGGTGGTGATGATGCAGATACATGCCTTCCCTGACCACCTCCCCGTCTTACAACAGTTCCACTTGCATGTGACATCACATGCCTCAATGCTCGCATCAAATAAACCTTGGAGTGCTTCTCAAAGTAAAACAGAGGTTGATGATTTCTCTCTAATTGCAGGGGCAGCCGGGAGTCCGTGGTGACTGTTGAATCATTGCTTGTGACTGAGGCAGAAGGCGTAGCAGAGGAGAGATGGTAATGGCGGTTACTAGTGAGAGTGGAGGAAGAGGATTTGTTCAGATTGGAAGGACCCAACAACCAGCAGTAGAACCGCCGACTGAGGGATGCATCTCTTTTGAGCAAGGTCTCGAGTGCAGCGGTGAGGAGGATGGTGATGTCTGAAGAGAGAAGGAATGGGCAATGGAAGGGGAAGAGGGTGGAGATTACATCGAGGGTCGTGCGCTGGACCAGCACATTCTTGTCAGACAGGGCAGCACACACGGCAGATACCTACACCACATGAGGAAGATGACAACCAAGGAAGGCACTGTATTACAGAAGATAGTGGTGAAAATTGAGCAGCAGAATAAACTGAGAAACTAATAATTGGAATACAGTAGTTAGTACGACATCAAGTATTATTAGTTCAATATTCATAACATTTGCGAAATTATGCATTGTGTCGAGAAAGATTCTCGAGTTGTCCTTCATTTTCACCACATTCTTGAATTGGCTTGCTCAGCACAAATAGTGTGAGAGCATATGGTATTTGAAATAAGAGCCTCACCACCAGAGGCAAGCTTCTTCCCTTCTTCCCTCCACCCACCTCACACACCCCTTCACCCCTCCCCCCCCCCCCCTAGGCTCACCACCACCAGGGGCAAGTTTCTTCCCTTCCTCTCTCCCTCCCCCACTCCCTTCACTCCCCCAGGTTCACTCACCACCAGAGGTAAGTTTCCTCCCTTCCTCTCTCCCTCCCTTCAATCCCCTGGGCTCACTCACCACCAGTGGCAAGTTTCCTCCCATACAGTGCACTTGGTCTTCTGCTGACATTTTCTTGTTGCAGTGGGTGAGCAGAAAGGTCGTGGCGGGAAGTCTGTAGGCTGGGGAGCCATGGATACACTGCCACAGGGCATGGAAGAAGCTAGACACATCTGTAGCCTCACTGAGAGCATTTAGAAGACCACAAATCCTGCAGTAATATGAAGGAACAATAAACATCAGCAAATACATAAAATGAGAACCCTACTCAAGACTTTCAAAGCAGGCTTAGCCGGAATCCCTCTATGTAAGAAGTGTCATGTGGAAGTACTGCATGTACATGAAGGGCTATGTGAAGTACTGCATGTACATCAAGTTGAGTAGCATGGTCACCTTCGCAAGCCATGAATTATTCAACAGTTCTTTATTAAAAAGAAGAAATAAAGTAGTGATTTATATAGCAAAATGGTAAGTTATTCAATCAGGATTTTATCAAGATGGAATTTCGGATTGTGTTAGCATCAGTAAAGCCTATTTAACATAGTAGACTTCTGTCAGTTGAAAATGACTGATTGATAGAAAACTTCAATAGGAGTTGTATTTCATTATTTATTAGCTACACTATTAGAATATCAAGTTCCAAAAACTGACACGTACAGTGCTTTCCGTTACTTGCTGTTCCATATGTTACATCATCTAGGAGAGAGAACTCTTTCTGAATAGAGAGCACTGATTGTGGTCATGCAGTAAAGGTTAAAATAGAACCAGCAATGTTCAAATTCCCTCAGGTGCTCAACAAGAAGTGCATGATTCCATCAATGGCTTTGAAGAAATGGAGTGCTTCACATCTGCATCAGCATCAAACTGCAGGCTTTAAGCACTTACAATAAAGTAATTACGGTCACATCCAAACGAAGCTGATCTCGAACATAAACACTGTAGTGTCTATTTTAAACTTACTCAACACTCCAATCCAATCTGTGCACCCTTACCATCCAATACCTCGCACATGTGCAACAGAACAGAATAAAGTAATCAAGTCTGTCATAATGTACAGGGGGGGAACCCTCTCTTTATGAGAGCACAAAGGCCCCCCCCCCCCCCCTCATGCTTTCATCTGTATCTCCTCCATGAGAAATAGACATCACTCACAATTCAAAAACAGGGAACTTTACACAGGAAAAAAAGACAAACATGGTCCTTTGGCCTTCTTCATGAGTATATCCCATCTACAGCAGGAACATGTGCCTCAAAGAGCTGCTGCAATTTGTAGTTGTACTAGCCCATCACTAACAAAATTGAACAGCTTTTGTCCCTATTCAGAAGCAATCACATGATGCATCTATTTGCAAGAGCATGTGTCAAGAGGTTTCTGATGCAACTCTGGGCAAACTGAAAACTGTTACCCTCTGCCATAAGAGCAGCATAAAGTAGATCAACCTAGCAAGAGCATCTGAGGTTAAAACTTCCACCCTTACATACAAGTTGGCAACCTTTGTATTAAATGAACCACATGCTTTTCCACCCCTTGCTATCAGCTCAGTGAGATTCAATTTTTGACCATGAAAATTGCCCACATGGTAGTAGGTATAGCACACAAGCAATAATGACGTTATTTCTACATCTTCATCCTCACCTTGAGTGCAGGAATGACAGACTTGAGAACACACAAAAACATAACAGTTTTCATCTTTGATACTCAGAAGCTGTTAAAATGTATGGTTATTGATAGGCGACTCATTGGTGAAGCTGTTGAAATGGCAAAAGGAACAACATTGGGTTAGCCCAGAGCCAATAGAAAATGTATAATGACTGGTGGTCATAATTTCCATCAACACTTTCCTGCAGTCAAAATGAATACCCTATAACAAGAAATTTGTATGTGCATCTTAATCATGTGAATTCATGCAAGTACTAAACAAACGGCATGAATTAGATGGGCATGATGTTCACTAGCATGATTTTTTTAATCCATACTCATTTGCAAGCATGCCCAATATGCATGCATGCCCAATATGCATGCAAAATGGGGGCTCTATTCATGAATACCTATAGTCAGTGGTCAGTTGGCTATAGCTGCAATGGTGGTGGAGTTGGGGGGAAGGGAGAGGGGGATTATTGCAGCTAGAGATAAAAGTTTACAAACTGGAACTGCAAGTGTTCTTTCCAGGGGGTGGGTAGCCTCTATTCTCAATATAAGTTAGTGTATCAGCAGTTAAAAGAACTCACCCCTTGGTGGTTTTGGTTCTAGCAACTGACAGACCAAGAAATTTTGAATGTGCTTTGTATAGAACAAAAAGGAGCAAATGAATAGTGGCAAGAGTCCTGTGGCTCAACCACTGACCACCTTGCAAAAAATTGTAGAAAGTTGGGGAGTTACTATGTTTGACCACTTGCATAGATGGACTCAGGCCAGGAATCAAAATCTAAACATTAACAAAAGCAAGGAACATAATCATTGCTTGTCCTCCTCCTCCAGTGCAGGACTGGAGAGATCTCCCTTTTGTAGTAGTAGGGCTTCATTTTGTGCACACCAGTACTAACAATTATCTTTATAAAACACATGATTTTGATGTCATGATTTTTCCTCAGCGGTCAAATTTGTTAAATTTGCATGATTTTAATGCAGCCCAAATTTCATTCTATAGGGCAATTTTTGTAATGACAATTGGTATTTAAATTTGTCAGAGTGAGCATTATAGAAATCGCTGGGAATGATTTCTCAATACCCATGATAGAATTCTCATCCCACAAAAAGGATGGCAAAGATATCATCAGAGAATGCATGGACACTGCTATGTTCATGGCCACCAGCTGGTGACATGGCTGCCATGATCACTACCATGGGTCATCACCATCACATCCTCTTCAAGAGTCTCTTGAAGTATGGAGGCAGTATTGTGTGGTTTATCTTATGATAAAACGGGATGTTGCTACAAAATAAAATTGCTTTCAATATTTTGTTGCCAATGACATATTGGTTCCTCATACAGCAGTGTTAGCGCCAGGGCAAGATCCTGTTGAGTGGAACATTGTCCCTCACACTGAAAATGTGCAGGAACCTTGACTCACTCACATCAAGTTGAATAACCAATGAATGTTTGATTGAATATATTTAAATTATAACCAATGGTTGAATGAAAACAGTTTGTGTGTGTGTGTGTGTGTGTGTGTGTGTGTGTGTGTGTGTGTGTGTGTGTGTGTGTGTGTGTGTGTGTGTGTGTTTGTGTGAGAAAGACTTTGAAAGTTAACATGGAAAGGATGGTGCTGTTTTGAGTCAGTGACCACAAAGTAAGCAAACAGATAATGCTATATACTACTGGGAAACTCTCCTAACATTTTTAGAAAGGGGGTTAGTAGATGTCACATATTTCGTGAATTTTACATTACCTATTTGTGATTATCCCACAAAGACAGCTTTAAAAAAAAAGAAGAAAGAATTCAATGTCCTTGATTGATGCACCTATCTCACCACAACTGGTCCTCATCATAACAAGTAATTCTTGGCAGCAGCTGTTCGTGCTAATTATGAAAGCCAATTGCTAAAGAACTGTTTTACATTAAAGAGAAAGTTTAACACCAGTAGTCTCCATTATTGTGGTAAATAAAAATGGTTGTGGTTGGAACGATTTGTGTAAAATTGTTATTCACATTTTCTCATGAATCTCTAACTAGGAGATAGGAATGATCTAGTGCAAGAGAGAAGGTCCTGCACAGTTGACCCAATCTCTGGAGTAAGCAAGACACACAAGACTTACCACACCAATACCAGGTGGTTATAACAACCTATATTCCTCCAGAGGTAAGGGCAGGGTTTCAGGTTGGTTCTGGTGATCAAAACCTAAGAACACACAAGTATGTGTGTCAGGTCGATGAGATAGAAGTGATTGACAAATTATATGCCTTACATATTTCAAGTTATGTGACTATGTTGTTGTGAGTCACCAACATCCTATTCAACATTCTTAAAATCTTTATCCTTGACATATTTAGCAGAAAATAAAAACAAGTAGTTTATCTTTTTTTAATCTTTTTATCCCATTTTAGGTTAAATATGAAGAACTTCTAGGTTTTCTCTGTGTTCAAATGCTAGGGATATGCCTCAAACCACAGCAAAGATTTTACTTAGTGAAACTGGGTGAGAAAGGTTTTGTTCTAACTTACAGGTGAAATCCAATTATTTTTTAAAGTCCCACCACATTTGCCCTGGGCAGTGGTACAACATGAGGGAGTGGTATGCATATACAGGTGGTGGAACAGTGAAGGTACAGGTGTCCTTCTCTTGAGAGACCACCCTAAAATCTGACAAAAATCGGTCTTACAAGAGAGGTGATCTCTTATGAGAGGTGGTCTTACAATAGAGGTAAGTTTATATAGAAAATACAATATCTTGCATGAAAAATGTGGTCTCTCAAGACAGGTGGTCTTCCAATAGAGGGTTCTATCAAGAGGAGGACTACTGCATCTAAACACCTACAGTTAACGCTATCTGGACAGAGAACACTTTAATCAACCACAAACAGCTGTTGTTATCTTGTGTTCATATCTAGGAGATGAGTGGGAGGATTTAAGTGTTTAGTCCAATTAAAGACACTTTGAAGTGGATGACCAATTATTACTTGAACCAATCCACTTCTCAAGCTATATAACTTTCTTTTGATTGTATTCACCCAAATGTGAAATAAACAGTTCTAAGAACAAAGAAAGGAATTTCATATGGCAAAAAAAATTTTTTTTTTTAATTTTTAAATAAGGAATAAAAAGCAAATATCATTTTAACTTTGAGTATCTCAAATCTCGAAAATTAAAAACATCAACAGTTCATAGCTAAAGCTATAGACATGGTCTTTTTAGTTTACTTTAACACCTGGTCTTGGAAGTTTAAGACCTATTGATAATTAATAAGATCAGAATCATAGTAAAAATGTTTAAAAAAAGATTGACAGCATTCAAATTATATATTTACAAATTGATGGCATGTCATATATATCACGATTTCACATAAGTAATACCAACCATAACCATTATAACACAATCAACAGAATACAGACTAGATAATGTCTGAAGCCAAAAAGCCACCCCACAAGTGTCAGGAATATACCCACACAGCCTTCCCTCCCCCATCTCCCTCTCACTCAAACAAAAGATGGAAAAATCCACAGCCAACATTATGCATAAAGATCATCCTCCTTTACAACCACCAACATACAATTAAAAAACAATAAAGCAAATAACATACATACATACATGATCTCCCACCTCCCACTATATATATATATATATATATATATATATATATAGATAGATAGATAGATAGATAGATAGATAGATATAGATAGTAAGTGTCTGTGTGTCCATAAGTAACACTACTCCTACCAAACAGAAACCCAAATCACCATAAAATTTTTACAGTCTATTTAGGGCAGCACTAGGAGTGCATAGATTGGGTTTCATCTTGGGGAATGCTCTGAGAAAAGAAAAAAGGAATTTAAATGTTACCCTGTACAAAAAAAAAAGAAGCCTGATCATGGCCTAACAATTATGGTACAGGTTTCCCAGTTGAAGTCCGAGGTTCATATCCTGGACTGTATGTTCACCATGTATGTGAAGGTATGTTCACCATGTATGTGAAGGTATGCTTACCTTATATGTGAAGGTATGCTCACCTTGCATGTGAAGGTATGTTCACCATCTTATACTAATAGAGCAGTTGGTGTTTATATGTTCATTTCTATGTCTTTGGTAATCTTCGAAATGGCTGTAAGGAGCCTGTTGAAAATTGGCAGATGTGATATTCAGGTAAGCCAAAGTAACCTTGTCTATGTCCCATTCGTCCAAACCCCATTGTTCAAGTGTAGTGACTGAAAGAAGCCCAAAAAAGGCTCTTCCACCATTTTATTTACACCAAAGGGAATGCACACCTTTTCCCACCCTACGACATCAAAGAGGCATTAATGTATTTCAACATGGTCGGCCAAGTTGACAAGGAAAAAATAAGAAAAAAAAACCTATCAGCAATTTAAAGAAAAAAAAAGATGAACTCTAAAGTAATTCACCTTTTTATTTACATTAAAGGGAATGCACAGCCTTTCACATGCTACCACATCAAAGAGGTGTTAATAATTTGAATATGGCCTGCCAAGTTAACAAGAAAAAAAACCTATCAGCAATTCCAAAGAAAAAATTGATGAACTCTAAAGAAGAGTTCCATGAAATCCTACCACTACAAGGGACTACTGCTTCTGACAGCTGTTGAAGGTACAGAAATCTTACAGACAAGCAACTGCATTTTGTAAACAGCTGAAAGTACATAAAACTGTGCACACACAAACCTCTTTTCTATCCAATTCCCCAACGTCCTCTCACCACTATTCTTGTACACCAAAATAAAATCCAACTCTCCACTACCCCTGCACCACATAATTAATTTCCGTTCATTTGAACCATTAACACTTCTTCCTAAAATCTAAAACACTACCAATTCAATTGAACCTTCACCAATCCATTCCAAATCAAAAGTAATGCATTGGCATTCCCACGAAAACAACTGTAGAAAGAAAAAAAACCAGATGCCTAAACTCACAGCAGCTTAAATGGTTGCTTCTGCACAGACTTGCAAGACATGCCCACCTACTATACATGTCCTCCCATAACACATATTCTCATGAAAGACATGCCAACCAACCATACCCCAGTAAGACATCTCCAACAGCAATACATGCCCTCCTATAATACCTACCCTCAAGTAAACATGACCTCCAGTAAGACATGTCTTTCTGTAAAACATAATATATTGTAAGATATGCCATCCTGAAGACACGTACTTCACCAATACATGACCTCCCATAAGACATTTCCTACAACAAAGCATGACCTCCCTCAACACATATGCTATCATAACACATGTTATCCTGAAAGGCATATGATCCAGAAAAACATGTCCTCCCATAAGACATGTTCTTACTTAAGACAATTTTGTGACCACAGGCCACAATTGCATACTTGTACATTAAATAGAGCATCCAAACATATATATATATATATATATATATATATCACTTTCTATGCCCATTCCAAGAGGTGGCGAAATACCACATAATTTATCCCAACATAATACCAGAAATTTTTAAACAATTTCTTAATTACATTGGAAAAACTGCCCATAGAGCAGGGTTTTCCCTAGCATTGATACAATTGATCTGTCAATTTGTACGTCCACTATACACACACAAACAGTTGAGCCAATCAGGATGCTGAGCACAGTTTTGAGATCCAAGGGACTCATACACTTTTATAGAAAAAAGTGGGGGCTTTTTTTTCAAAAAATGTTTTCAAAAATAATTTTTCTTTGAAATTTCACAAAAAAAATATTGACAATCCTGAAATGCTCCTAGTGTCTCATCTCATCTCACATGTTGAGAAATACTGCTCTCTTGGTCTGAATCTTGCAGATCCTGCCAGTCATGAAGAATGGAACAAGATCCAATCAACACTTGCTTGAAGAAATGGTATCTGTCGTCTCTCATGATTGTGCAATATCTGCCAACAAACATGTGAAGGAATGAACCACAAAACCTCCCCACAACATGCCAGGTTAATTCCTTACTACTGCACTAGTAATAGTATATCCGTTTACTCTCCGTCATGGATGAAGGAAGTGAACCATAAACTTTTCCACACTATCTCCTGTTAATTCCATAATTGTTATATAATATCCACTTTGAATCCTTTTAGGCAATTCCTTACTCAGTATTGTTATGTACACACACAGAGTACCCCAAAGGGTGACTGGCTAAGAAGCAACAACACTTCAAGATATAATAGATTTAGTAAGAGGTTGTGTACACCACCCTGTTGTCAAAATTCAGCTGCAACTTGTCCTTCCAAATTAGTTAAAAGTCTTTGTCTGGCTAACATGGGCTATCTGCAGGAGATAATTCAGGAGTGAGATGTATCAGGTTGTCAATAATGTACTTCAACAGATCATTGGTAAAACTTAACACTCTTGACCACATCACAAGGGTTAAAATCCAGTATGAGGACATGTAACATGATTGGAGCTCAGAATCACTTGCAACCTCTATTTTGTTATGTTCTCAATCCACCAGTGTGCTAGCTTCACAGTTGCCTTGAATAAGATATTTATAACTCATATTAAAATTGTTATTGTTCTGATAAGGATAATTAATTTAAAATGAAAACAATTTAATTACAAACTGTTAAATTGGATTGACTTGTGAACAAGTGAAGGAAGCGAGACCATCCTTATGTAAACCACAAGTCAAGGTTCTAGTAGTCCTAATAAGATGGCCACTTTTGTAGCATTTCTACAAAGTACATTATTAGAATCTGATATGCCAAAAGAACAAGACAACAGCTCCACCCAAGAATTAAATGGAAGCCTGGATGAAAGCATGAATAATATGAAACATAACAGAGCAAAGTGTTTTCCGGTTCTACTGACACATTCTCACATAGATTATAAACAGAAATTACATCAATAAGTACTATGATTCCTTTGATTTAAAAAAAAAACATCCTGTAGATAAAATAAACATTTCCTCTTACATCACTGCATCATTTTAATGTGTAAATCAAGTTTGTGGGGGAGGGAACAACACATTCCCATCCACTACCGTGCTGGGGGACAGGTTCTGATCACACAAAACTTTACATTGTGCCACAAGGCACACACACCACTTGCATACATACATGCACATGGTCAGATTCACATGCTCCAGTGCATGTATGCACATGGTAAGTTACATATGTGCTAAAGTGCTCCTCACACCTGTCAGAATGTTCTGACTCGTCCTCCAAGCCAGGCAGAAGCCCGAGCACAAACCCATGGAGTGTGGGCACCAGATCTTTCCCGAGAGGAAGGAAATACTTCTCATAAATAGTGAGCAGGTGAGGCCTGACCGACACAGAGGAGTAGCTGAGGAGGGGGAAGAGGCCGCTGGCATACAGCAGCAGGTTAGAGAGGAGACCGAGAGAACCAATACGCTCGAATATGGTACTGTACACGTCCAAGGTCTTGAGGTGGACCCCTGAGGGAAGGTTGGGGTGCAGGCATTGGGTGAGACGCTTGCACACGGTCAGTTGAAAGGGAACCACCGGGTATTGCATGTAGGCCAGCAGGACCTGTGATGGCATGGATGAATGTGTCATGTAGAATTAGGTGGGTCATGTGATGCTTACATGCGCTGCTTGTGTGTGCGAATATGTAAAAGTGTGCAGATGTTTCTATATAAATGGAGTGCATGTAAAAACAATTAAATCAAAGAGTAATGAATAGGAAGATGTCAAGGTAATACAGTAATGTTAATTTGCACATATCAGTAACAAGGTAATAATAGGTGTGTGTGTGTGTGTGTGTGTGTGTGTGTGTGTGTGTGTGTGTGTGTGTGTGTGTGTGTGTGTGTGTGCGTGCATGTGTAAAAATTAGACCAAGCCCCTTCCCTTCCCATTCCTTTCTTGAACTTTTTTTTATATAAAAGCTTGCCTCCCTATCATATCATTTCAATTTGATTTGCGACACACACACACACACACACACACACACACACACACACACACACACACACACACACACACACACACACACACACACACACACACTCACGATAGTAAGACTGCAAAAACAAAGGGAGGGAGGGGGTATGAATTACAGGTACTAATAAATTCAGAAAAAAAAATTTTTTTTTGGTGCCAAAAATCTTAAGGAAAAGAAGAAAGAATCACAATCTTCAGAGCTTAGCTCTGTCAATGTGCACAATAAATATGGTTTAAAAAGGCAGTAGTACAACTGTGATGTGTTGCCTAATATCATTTCTTGTCTTCAAAAAGAAAAAAGAAAAAAAAAGGTTAATTAACACAGAGTGCAGAGAAGAAGACTCTGGAATTGTTCCATCAAGAAGGTTTCAGCCCAACCCGAGTATTATAGCAGTGGTAAAGAATTGAAGAGTGCATTCGATCACCTAGGTGACTATCTAATTGATGCAGATGGCATGTCTGCTCTGAAACTTGTTGCTACAACACAAGGTTCAGCCAGTAAAGGGTTAGCTCAGTCCAGGAGTTGGCTAAATAAAGAGGCAAGCTTAGCTAGTGCAGAGACCTTGCTGCACCATCACACAGTGGGGGAGAGAGGGAGGGAGGGAGGGTCACTTTGATAACCACACTGATAATTCCCAGGTCAGAAAAACAAACTATATAAAAGCACAGGAGCAATTTATGGAGTGGATATTATATTTCTTTTGGAAGTAGGCACACCACAGAAATGGGATTCTTTGGGGAGGTTTACAAAAATTAGAAAGGGGCTGTAATGCTTGGAATCATCAATCAACTAAAAGGAAATTTAATATATATATATATATATATATATATATATATATATATATATATATATATATATTTTTTTTTTTTTTTTTTTTTTTTAATAGCACTCATAGAAAGGAGGGAAAAAGGATATATATATATTATAGTATTCAGTTATTACGGTTAGTTGCTAGGCAACTAAATCCAATCCCTACATTCCTCAACTCATCAGCTGTCAACTAGTACATAGTAAGGCGCCTTGTTACTTTTCTTTTGCCTCCATTCCGTTCTTAGAAATTTTTACCTACAAACTTGTTTTCGTGAAGTCTAAATGTTACTTTCTTATTGATCTTGTTGTTCTTCTTTTTAAGAAACTCTCTCAGGAACACCAGTGCAAAAATCTCTGGTTCAATTCCTGGTCATGGTTGGGTTGTTTTTTTCCCATATTTTTTCTTCTTTTTTTTTTACCCGAAATATTAAATCATATGTGAGCTGGTTTTTTACTGGAAATTTTCAGTCTTGTATTAATCTTGTTGTTCTTGTTCTTCTTAGGAATCTTCCTCAGGAATACCAGTGCTAAGGTCTCCAGTTCAATTCCTGGTCATGATTGGGTTGTTTTTTTGTTATTTTTTTTCTCTTTCTCTCTTTTCTTTTTTGCAATAGAAATTCAATGAATTTGGAAGTCAACATTTTAAGTCATCATCAAGTTAAAAAATTAAATTATAAGTGAGTGGGTTTTTGGCTGGAAATTTCCAGTCTTGTTTTAAATAAAAGCTTGCCTCACCATTATATCACTTCGATAAAGTTAATATTTACAAGGGGGAAAAAAACTACTAAAAAAATGGGAAAAAAAACCCCCTAAAAATTAAAATTAAGCTGGTTAACATCCACACTGCACCTAGTATTCTTACAATAGTATTGCAAACCTGTAAGCCTTCTTTATATTCAGGGAACTGGTAATTTAATTTTTGTGAATTCACACTGGGTTCAAAATGGCATTATTCAGCTGTATAATCACAAAGTTACCTATTGGATGATAAATACATGATATATTGCCTACACGCCTTATTGATCCGAGCCAAAGATGAGATCAAGTCATGCCACTCAGTGAGACCTTCAAAACTCCTCAATGCCTTCTCTACTGCTCCAGAGAACTGCTTGTACTTGGCTTCTCCCAGGAATGAATTTGACTCACTGATCTGAGTATTGGACATCCCGGATAAAGAAGCACTTAATGATCAATGCTAGGGAGACAGAGTCAAAGTAAATCTGCCTCCCTTCAGCAGGGTGCGCGCCATTAAAATAAAGTCACGCCCCTTTTATACAGCCGGTGGGATATCAACACCCCCACTTATGGGGGTGTGGCTACGCCATACCCTGCAGAAGTGCCAAAAATCTGCACTTCGCCTGTGTGCAACCAGTATGACACAAAAGTGGGAAGAGAAAAGTCTTTCCTCTGCGGGGTAATTTTGATTAATTATGTTCGAAGTGGAAGAAGAATGGGATGATAAGGCGAGTCCAGGTACAGAAAACCTGCATGAAGCTCTGTTTGGAAAGGAAACTGCACCTCTTCTGAAACGCTTAAAGAAATCCCGACGCTACAGCTTGGCTACTGATGAGAAGCCCGTTACTGCTGATGATAGTTCTTTGAAAAGTATAACAAAAGATCGCAGCAAGTCACTTAGCTTTTCTCCCAAAAGATATTCTATGCTGCATGGTGAGTCTACCCCACATTTAGCAACGACTTTACCTGTTTCTACAACTGGACTGAAGGGTATGTTGCACAGTAAGGTATCTTCCAAAATCAGTGGTGCAAGATTCAGATGGATAAATGAACAGCTGTATACAAAAACAGGAGAGGAAGCTAGGCATATGTTTGAGCAGAATCCCAGTTTGTTTGATATTTACCACAAAGGGTTTACTGCTCAGATCTCGAAATGGCCAGTTAATCCTCTGGACAGGATTATTTCATATGTACTGAACTTGCCCAGCTCTGCTGTGATAGCTGATTTTGGTTGTGGGGAAGCTAAGCTGGCTCAGAATGTACCCAATACTGTTTATTCCTTCGACTTTGTGGCAGCCAATAATTATGTAACACCATGTGATATGGCCAACATTCCTCTATCTAACTCGTCTGTGGATGTTTGTGTTTTTTGCCTCTCCTTGATGGGAACAAATATTTCAGAATTCATCAAGGAGGCAAGACGAGTGCTGAAAAATAAAGGAAAGCTCAAAATTTGTGAAATTGCCAGTCGATTTGCATCGGAAGAGGATTTTTCAAGCCAAGTTGGGAGTATTGGTTTTGAACTTATTTCTAAACAGCAATTCAGCAAACTATTCTTGGATTTTGAATTTAAGGCAAAAAAGACAAAGTCATCTACAAAGTTGCCTGACATTGAATTGAAACCCTGTATGTACAAGCGTCGCTGAGTCAGTATTGAGTGTGGTTCTATTTCTCTCATTTTCTAGTTTCGCTCTGTAATTTCATCATCTGTGAACAAAATATCATATTACTGTGATGGTATGACAGATTCCAATTGTGTTAGCCTATAATTTTGCTTTGATTTCCAATCTATGATCAAGAAAATTGCCCAAAAAAACACAAAAACTACTTGACACTTAATTCCTGTTAACAAGAATAGCATCCAGTCTGCCAATGGTTGCATGTTATCAACAAGCTTGTCAATAGAAAATAGGAATGTTTCACACAATAATTCATGGAATGGGCACCTAACTACTCCATTGACACCTCCCCAAATCCCTGTTTCATATAATAATTCATTCCGGTGCAACCCTTCCCCCCCCCACAATTTTCTCATTTTTTCTCCAAAAGCAACATTGCCTCAAACAAGAGCACTCTAATCTTGGCATAAGTATAGCCACTACTAGATACAACCATAAGTGTCCACTTAAAACAGTACATTGTTCAGTCTTCATCCTCATAGCCATCAGGCAAAGCATTAGTATGAGGGTTGTGCAATAGAGTGTGGTTGCCATCTCCCCAAGGAAAAGGTTTGGTCCTCAGCGCCAAGTGAGTGAACTGGCGGTACTCCTCTCTTCCGTGCTCCTCAAGATGCTTAAAGTGAGCCATTTCTTTAAGGTAAGAATTAACCCCGAGGAACAAGAGTGCAGGCACTGCGACAAAATATGAGATGTTACGCCACATCACCAAGGCCTTGACCGAGTGAGCCTCTTCCTCAGCCCTCGCTCGAGCAAAATCGCTCATAGAACGTCTCTTCACGAAAGTCCTGGCACTTCCCCAACCAAGTCGAAAAAATGCTGCCATCTTGTTTACGTGTGATTCTGCGCTGCCGACTCTTACCAATATGAGTCAGGAAACGGGTTCAGAATTTGGAAGAGAGCCCCGCCCCTCCCAAATTAATGATGTCCAACTCAATTATTCACAATTAATACATATCCCATGTCAATCATTTGCTCACATTACTGTGCATTAGTTTATAATACTTTAATTGCCATGGATTAGCTATTAATTTGCTCTTTAACTTTCTACAAATGAGCTGCTCCGGAGTTTACCTAGCAGTTTTCTTCAATTGAAAAATTACTTCAAAGATATATTAGCACTCCCACAGGCACAATCACCCCCCACACATACAGGTGGATGGGTGCCTCCTTGTAAGACATGGCCAAGTACCTTTCTTTTGGAATTTAGCTTGATATGCATGGAAGAAAAGATGTGGCCAGGTGGAACCCAGCCCATGTCAGTCCGAGAATCATGTGTGCACCTAAAATTCTTAGTTATCTTGGTCAGACTTGGGTACTATTTCCCACATGTTTAGCCTCGTGCACACAGGAATAGGCATATCCAGGTGTCCAAAAATTTGGGCTGTAAACTACCTCATCTATGTGTCTACCCTGAAGAGAAAGTTTCATTTGGTACAATAGTTTGGTTGGAAAGTGATGTGGCCAAGTGTGACCCAGATCATTGCCAAGAGTTTGGTCAAGTACCATTTTTGGCTTTTTTTAAGCATAACAAGCCCATAGAAAAAGGTATAACCAGCCCCCAGAGTGATATGTACGCATGCCAGTTTTAGGTCTCTGGTCCAAGGTTTATCTTGCATCATTTTAGATGTGGTTGTAACTAAAATTAAGAGCAAAAACGTATCATTATGAAGTCAAAGTAATTTACTCTTGAGCTAAATTCTTGATTTAGCTGCAGAAAAGAAAGCTCTGTCTTGTATGTTCCACCCCTATTAAAATTTAAAAAAAAGCAAACAAATGAAGAAGAAAAAAGTAAATAAATAAAAAATAATTTTTAAAGCATTAAAAATTTGTTTTTTAATTAAAAAAAATATCAGAAATCACAATGCAGAGCTCTATTTCAGAACAATATTAAGTCCATATAAAAATGATTTACATTATTATGACTTCCAGATACTTCCATCTATAAAACTTATCTACTGAAGTTTTTTTGACTTTGAAGTAATTCTAGTCCTTTGGAATTTCAGTCTAAGAAACTGCAAATATTGACAAATGAAAGTGAATAAAACCTTACATATACATTTCACTGTAATGAATAATCTATATTGAAAGGGGCTTTAGACGTCCCCATGAGTGACCTGATTTGAGTTTGACTGGGAACTTCACACTCAATTCTAATGCATTTTCCATCTCATGACGTACGATACTCGCCACTTCATCCAGGTCTGTCTCCAATACTTCAAAGAGCAACTCATCATGGAGCTGAAGGGTCAAGTAAGCAGCTGGTCTTCTGGATTCAGAACTGGAAGATGAAGGCATCACACACATGACCGAACTCTGACAGAGTCGGTGGATCACCTTGTCAATGTTGACCATGGCAGTTTTGACCAGATCAGCAGCTGAGCCTTGAATGGTAGTGTTGACAGCTTGCCTCTCAGCCTGATTCCTGGCATGCACATTAGCCGAATGAATCCCAGGCAGAAACCTCTTCCTCCCCAGAAGAGTTGTCACATTCCCTTTATCACGACACTCCTGGATCACCTGAGCAATAAACCTCCTCATGGTGGGATACTTGGACCGGAATGTCTCCATAAAGTGAGCTGCCTCCCTCTCTGTGATGCCTAGCTGATCACTGAGAGCTTTGGGTCCAATTCCATAGATCATACCATAGCATATTTGCTTGGCCTCTTGCCTCTGTTCATCACTGACACCAGCTGGCGGCACTTCCAGCCATTCCCCTGCAATCATCCGGAATACATCGCCATCGCTGTTCAGAAACTGCCCCAGCTTCTCGTCACCTGACATGTGCGCCAATATCCTTAGCTCCAACTGAGAGTAATCCGCTGCTAAAAATATCGCTCCAGGGAATGATTGGAACACATCACGCATACAAACAGAGGAAGGTTTGGTGACTGTTGTTGCAGCATTATCATCCCTGGATTGTGAGACATGGGCCTCCTTATCAAGATACTGGCTGTGTGACATTAATGGATTGGCCTTCAGAGAGAAATTAGTCTCGTTTCCTATGTCAAACTCCTTCGGCACCATTTGGAGGCTTGGGTCTGAGATAGACACCCTCCCAGTTGCTGTGTGGACCTGAATGCTGGGGTAAATGCGGAAAGATTTCTGAAGATAGGGATGTGGGACACTACTTTTTAGGAGTGGATACACCATCTTGGTCAGAGTGGCTGATATCCTCCTCCATTCCAGCACCAGCCCAGGCATGGGGTGCAAAGGTCTGATTTTCTCAAGTACATCCTTCACTGTGCTTAAATGTTGGATCACTTTTTTGCTAGCTTTCCGTGAGGCCCTCGCCCTGAAATTTCTCTGTTTGCTGGCTGCATCAGAGCTAGATGGAAGTTTGAGTTCGTGGAAGAGCACAGAGGAAACATCTTCTGGTGAAGTAAGAGAGAAAGTGTGGCCTGCAATGTCATATGCTTGCAGCTCCAGCTCTGTCAGCCTACATTGGAGTATATCTCTCTGTTTGGTACACTCCGTGGGTGAAAACCCGATCCCATTTAGCTCTACTTTAGCCAAAACCAATAGTGAGGGCATTTCCAGTTTCACATAAGAATCATAGAGCTGTTCAGCTCTCAGCAACATCTCAAGCTTGGAGTTGAGCAAGAATGCTAAAACACACTCAGCCGAAGCTTGCATTTCAGGATCACCAACATTCGTAGCTACACTGGACAAAGGGATTTCTGCATAATCCTCACACTCAGAGAGCAGAGGTTCACCTGGAAGATACTGCAGCACCATCCTGTGGATGGTCTTCTCCTGAGCATCAGGATCCAACATCCAGCTGGCTACTACTGGGTCAAGAGATGTGGAGGGTGCAGGCATGACCCCACATGCAAGAGCCAGCCACTTGGCATGTTTCTTCATGTCGTATGCAATCACCTTTCTCCACATATTTCTACCAAACATCCTTCTGATGGCAGCAATGCGATTGTCCAATGGAATGAACTCAGAAGACTGATTCAGGCAAGTGTTTTCAGAATTCTCCACCGCATTTTGACACAGGGAAACATAATAGACATCCATTCCTCCCCAGCAGAAGGCAATGCCGACTACCTGTTCGTTCAGGTGGGTAGCAATCTGAATACCTGTGGAATATTTGGACGTCAGGACAACACTGCCTATACATTTACTTTGGTCCACACTCGTGCAGGCTACAGAGAATGCAACAGTAGTCTGCTCCATGCACTCAGACACAAAAGTGTCAAAGAGAGTTTGGTTGGATGTAACACTGATAAGAGTGAGACCATTATGAGAGAGCTGGCTAGAACTAAGGGATGACAGCTCCTTGAGCCCACAGGGATGCATACTTGTGGAATTAAAGGGAGTTTCAGATCGTCTGGTATTCACAGGTGGGGTTATCAGGCAGATACTTTGTCTAATTTCCCCCAAGGAAGCATTTTCTCCGTTCACCACAGCTGCCAAGGGTGGCTTTTCAGAGGTTCCACTTCTGTTGCATGTGACTTCTGCATTGGCCTCAGGGTCACAAGCAGCATCAATCATCGCAAGCGTCTGGAAGCTAAATGAATCTGGAATGCACATAAGGCTATCTGAAATAGAGAGTGGCAACCTAACAGGGCTACCATCACCTTCACACTCCGTTGTACTGAAAGACAGATTGCCAATAAGTGATGTGCTGGCATTCCCAAATGCTGTAGCATCTGCTTGTTCATTGGTCCTGGTGCACACATGTGCAGTTATGGGCGACAAATCTAGTGGATAGTCTTTGTTTGGCTTGCAATCTGACACTGGAGGATGAGGTATTGCTCCCTCAATCATTTTCTGAGCTAACTGAGAAATATCATTCACAGGTGGGCTAGCAACTTCTGGCAAATATTCAGATTTCTGAGATTCTCGGCGATTTAAAGGTTTAGAATCCAAAGAGATTGGATTCAACTTTTTCTTTTGACAAGGTATTGCAAAGGGAGAGAGACTAGGTATTTTCTGACCTTCTTCAGAAGTCTGGTCATTTCTGGTTCTCTTTCGCTCATTTTGATCAGCAATCCTGTCACTAACCTTTGTTTTGGAAGAGTTGTTAATAGATTTGTGAATTTGTTGAGGATTAATACATACCTTGTTTGGTGGCCCAGAATCCCAAGCTGAGAGGGGGACGTTGAGATGCTTGGAGACATAGTGTTTAGCTTCATTCACGATCAGCAGTGCAGCTTCTTGCTCTGTCATGCCCTTCCTAAGCTTAGCACACCACGTATTATTGCATGCCGATCCTACTTCTCTACAGTGCTCTGCAGATAGTTTATAACTCTTAAAAGGAACAGCATTACGTAAACAGGTCTCGATAGCCATGGGGTTGGCAGTGGCCAGTGAGGACAGAGTGTGGTAGCCAGCGTTGTAGAGAACCCTAGCACGGAAGCCATTCAATAGGGAGATCATTACTAGATCACAAAGCTCTCTTTCCACACCAAATGTAAGCCGGCTCTGAAACTGAGAGAGCAGTAGCTCAAGATTGCTCCAGCCCAGCCTCTTGCAGAAAACAGTCACCATGCCAGCAAATGTACCGGCTGCACTCTGAAGAGTCTGCAGCAATCCTTTGGTAGCTCCATATCGCTTAGCCACACGAGTGATGGGAACTTCATGAACCAAGTCATGCAGAGCCAATGCTGTGAAGAACCTCCGGTGGAGACGCAGGATGTCACATTGAGATTCTGTTTTATCCGGGAGCCTCCCTTGCACTGCTTGGGCCAAAAAGGACTCACTCACTCCCAATGTGTCTGATACGTGCTTCATGTCATCCGGAAGTCTCTCCCACAAGCACAGGTACTTGTACCAGTCAATATTGGGCCACTGGTTCTGCACGTAGACAGGAGTGACCTGCAACAGACACACACACACAGGAACATGTAACATTCTTGCTCATAATGAGTGTGATTTTGACAACTATCTTGTGTTTGTGACAACTATCTTGACTACAGGGACTACCAGATAAATGATGTGAAGTTCACTCTCCAGCACAAAATTCCTCCTGGCTCTCCTCAGCTCATTGAAGACCACCAATGCTTCGTCTGGGGATAGAGCAGCCGCGACAGTTGCGAAGCCCAGTTGAGTGGCATGCAGTTCTTGGAGGCCTTGAGTAGCTCCATCATCAGAGGATACTGATGGATTTGCAACTGTTCTGGAAGAGATGAAATCATTGTTGAGAAGGAAAGTCAGAGTTTCATCGACAGAACTGACCATGTTAGCTGTGCCATGAAGATGGTCACTAGTGTCTCCGGCTAACAGCATTTCTGCTTTCTTCTTTAATTCAGTATAAAACAGAGTGCATGATGAATACAAATGAACTTCTTGCTTTGTAACAGCAACTCCACTAACGATGACTTCTAGGAGAGCTCTTGTCAAGGCAAACATACCTCCAGCAACTACCTTCTGTGTCTGAAATCTCTTGGGTAAGCACAAGCAGCTTTCAACCGGCTTGGGCACACTTTTAAATAAACTGACTACTTTAGACCTCTCAGAAGGCTTGCATATGAGAATACTCTCACCCATACTGTCCACTCCTTTCCTTCCAGCCCTCCCAGACATCTGCTTATACACTAACACATTGAGTAGTGACCTCTGGAAGAAGGGAGTCCGCACTATAACCAGGCGTGCAGGGAGATTAACTCCAGAGGAAAGAGTAGATGTGGCAACTAGAACTTTTACTAGTGTTTCACGAAAAGCACCCTCGACTATCTCTCTCTCTTCAAATGTGAGACCTGCATGGTGAAATGCCACGCCGTTGGGAATAGTGCTTTCCAACACTCGATCTAGTCCAACTTGAGTCCTTCTCAGTTGCTCGCACACTCCAACTAGTGCAGACGAATCAACAACTTGTCTATTTTTAGATGGACTGGCACATGCAAACCTCCTCTGAGCCTCAGCTAAAGTGGAAGCCAAGTTCTCACACCAGACCTTAGTTGGACAAAATATGAGCACTGAGTGGCCTTCGAGAATGCGCTCACGACAAATCAAAAGGACGTCGTCTTCATCGCCAGGAATGCTCTCCATTGGATCAAATTCTCTCAATTTCTTGAAACTTGTATCATAAAGAGTGGATCCTATTTTAACCATTTCTTTCAGTGGCGTTGGCCTGTAGTCAGTGCAATAAAGCTGGGCACTGAGCCACTCTGCCAATGTGTCAATATTAGGCAGAGTAGCACTCATTCCAATGACCTGAATCTTCAGAGAGAAGCACTTCCCAACTTTTTCAATGAACAAAATTTTTGTCAACAAAAGTTCCAAAAGATACCCTCTATGTTGATCTCCAATCATGTGAAGCTCATCCACCACTACTGCCCCGAGCTCATGAACTGCTCTTTCTTCAAGGAGTTGGTTCACAAGACTGTTAGCCTTCTCTATTGTGCAGATGGCTATGTCAACACCAGCAAAACCGCCAACTGGAGATTGGTTGCCCATGAAACCACCCACTCGAACTCCCTGAGGCTCAAAGATGGATTGGAGGTAATTTGCTTTCTCATGAGCCACACTGACAAAGGGAAGAATGATCATAACCTTCTTTCTGTTCTCCATAACACATTTGAGGGTTATAAGTTCAGCTACTAGTGTCTTTCCAGCACTTGTTGGTGCTGAAAACACCAAGTTCCCTCCGGTCAAGACATTGGGCAGCGAGAGACACTCAGACTGCCACTCAAACATGGACTCTATTCCACGCTCTGAGTAGCGCTCAAGCACTATCTCAGGCAAACCCCAGTTGGAGAGAAGAAGTTTGTTGTGTATTCCCTTAGATGGTGTGGCCATAAAAGACATCTGGATGGAATTCGACTTTGACTTCCCACCAATTTCAATGGAACCATTCAAACTTGGATCAGTGCAAGGGGATTCAAAGAGCAGATTACTTGATAGTGAAAATGCAGATTCTCTATGTCGGGGTGTCTTAAAGGTTGAGCATGGTTGAGGGGTACTGGTACTATTCTTGGCAATGACTTTGTCCACTTCTAAGAACCAATCATTGTTTGAACCTGCACCAAACGATATGTCAAAGGTGGACGCGTTGAATGTATCAGTTTCTCTAGAAGAAACAGTGGGCATTCTATCATTGGAGGTGGGGCTAAGATCCAATTGAGGATGCTGAAGTATTTTGGAGTTTGCCTGTAAAGGATACATATATTTTCATTTTTATAATTATGATTCTGCCAAACTGCAGATAGTGGCAAAGCATTGGACTCCAACAAAGTTAATGAATATATTTCACAGAAATAATTAAGATATTTGTACTAGAATAGAATTAAGTTGAAAGGGTAAAGGTTAGGGCAACATGAAATGGTAATGTAGTTATGTGTTCAGCTACACTATTTATTAAAGAGGGACATACACCAAACACCATAAATGTACTAATGAAAAGGGGTGTGTGAATTAATGAAGTCAAAATAGAGATACATGGAGGGGGGGGGGGGTGGGGAATTCAATAAAAACCATTGAGGATATTCTATCTCACTGTTCACCTGTCTTCTCTTATCCTCCTGTTCTACTAAACTAATTTACTTGGTCAATTCAAGGAAATTCATGCATAAAATTAATTTATAAATAATAGCAATAAAATTTAAAAATATATATATAACACCAATTACACACAACACATTATAAATAGCAAGCAACTTAAAACTCACATGGATATCATAGCTAGCACTCTCGTTCCTAGTAGCTGATTTAGTGCTTTTTCTTTTCTTAGCAGCAGCATTGCTCAAATTAGGAACTGGTCGTCTTGCTCCTCGCTTCATAGTTCCAGGATCCACTGTGGACGTATATGAGCGAGCAGGAGTAGGAAGACACTCATTTCTTCCTTGCTCCACAAAAATAAAATTGTGTAAAGGGTCGCAAATACTCAAACAATCCGCGTGTTTCAGCAACAGGTTACAGTAACAAGTCAGCTGAAAGATGTCTAGAGGAGTCCTTCGGATATCTGGGTTGCTTAAGTATTACTGTTCAACATTAAATAGGGGTAGGTTAAAATATGTGATTATTCTTTAGTTGACACTAACATAATCTTGATTATACTATTTACTTTATAGGTTCTGCATGTTTTTATTCTGTGAGTGACCCACCCTCTTCCACTAATCCTTCCAAGTTCACCCAGTTGGCTTCTTCTGAAGGATTGGATGTCACATCTCCATATGTTGCCATCAAAGGTGAAATGTGTTCCACTCCCAGGGAAGCTGGCACTAATATTCTGGGCTTTCTAAATAACTCTGATGTCATAAAGAGAAAGATTAATGTCCGAATTCCTTTCTTTCTCGCTGGGAGCTACATATCTGTCACCAAGGCTGACCCCTATTCTCCATCTGGAGAATCAACCTTCGTTGGTATTTGTATTGCCAGAAGAAAGATCAAACAGCTGGCATCAACTTTTATTCTTCGAAATGTGATTAATGGTATCGCTGTGGAGATGATGTATGAACTTTACTCTCCCGCCATGAAAGAAATCAAAGTGTTAAAGCTGGAGCGAAGGAAACGAGCTAAGCTGTACTACCTGAGGGACAAACCTTTAAGATATAGTACTGTGAATGAAAAGATGGCGCCTGTCATTACTCCCAAGGGACCAATTCCACAACATCGGAGGAAGGGTGCCCCTGCTTAACTATTTTTAATCAGTACTAAGACACATTGGTTCGTTTCTCTCTCCATTTTTTTTTTCAAACTAAGCAACAGTGAGAGCATCTGGCTAATAATTGGGTACAAATGATATGGCAGACTCAATATTTGGAATTGAACACTTTTGCTATACACTGTATTGTGATTACAAGCTGCTCACGAAAGCTTCTTTTGTTTTCACCTTTGTGTGTGTGTGTGTGTGTGTACACTAGTGTTTGTCTATCCATTCTAATATAACCACTGGGATTAGGAGAACCGCTGGGGCCGGGTTGGTTTTTCATATTAAATTTTTTTTATTTTTTAATTGCAGTATTTTTTTGGTCTATAACCACTGGTATTTAAAGAACCCCTGGGTTTAGGATAAAATTTGGCATGAGCATGTGGCAAGACTGAGGGTTGTTTTTTCATTAATGAAGTTTAAATTGCAGCATTTTTGCCTATCTATCTGTACAAGCTATGTATGAAAGCTCTCTTTCACCTAGTGTGTGCACATTTCTGTTTGTCCCTCTAATTTCAATTACTTAATTGAAGTTGAATTTCAAAGTCCTTAGCTAGTTATCAATTGTTGGAGTGATACACTTACCCTACAAGCCACCCTATGTGAAAACACTGAGTCACTCTAAAATGCTCTAAATGAGGTCAATAAAACTGTTCACATTTAAGTGTACATGAAAGACTTGGTTAAATGTGTGAGTCTATCAAAATATCCAGACTGTATGTTTCCAATTAGCTGGTGCACGTTGAACAGAATAGGTTCAGGCTGCAGCCTGAGTTCAAGGAGGCATAACTTTACATTTTGACATCACATGTACACAATCAAATTAGTCTTCACATTCAGCAACATGAGAGTTGAGTGTTGAGATTATTCCTGTCACTGTTCAAAGATTCATTTAATCACCCGTGACACCACATTCAGTAACATGAGAGTTGAGTGTTGAGATTATTCCTGTCACTGCTCAAAGATTCATTTAATCACCCGTGACACCACATTCAGTAACATGAGAGTTGAGTGTTGAGATTATTCCTGTCACTGCTCAAAGATTCATTTAATCACCCGTGACACCACATTCAGTAACATGAGAGTTGAGTGTTGAGATTATTCCTGTCACTGCTCAAAGATTCATTTAATCACCCACGACACCACATTCAATGTAGATAATTTTAAGTGAATCAAGTCATTATTGGTAGTAATGACTTGGAGCATCCATAAGCATGTTGAGGAGAATCCGAAAGTCGAAAGTCCTCATGGAACGTGCAAACTACAGGGTATTCCAACCCCCACATTAGGAAAATCCTAATGCCTCATGGAACCTGGTGCGAACTACAGGGTATTCCCCTAACCCCACCACCACAAGAATAAGAGGATAATCCTAAGGTCCTTGTGGAACCTGCTGGGAACTACAGAGTATCTCCTGAGGTACATTTTCACTTAAAATAGATGACCCCATTTCATGCTCAATAAGCTGTTTTAAAAAAAAATGTACAGAGGACCTTTAACCTCTTACTGGTCCATGGACAATGCAGTGGAGACTACTATATTATAACCCTATCACCATCACCTTGATTCAATCAGACTTGCCTTGGGATGAACAACACTGAAGCTTGAGATATCACAAAATAAATTCACTATTGTTTACCGTAATAATTATTCCCCCCCCCAAACTGCTAACCCAGATCCTGAAGGAAAACAGCAAGGGCAAGAAAAACGGTAAAAGGTCGTTACCAACAGATGATAATTTTGTTAAGACCATATCTCTCCAAGGGAAATGTTAGGAATTTTTAAGTGCTAACTTGCGTGGTAGGCATGGATTTTCCTGTTGTTGTCCACCAAATAAAGGAACTCCACGTCCAACTCCAACAGTGGGATGATCAGTACACTCCACCAGAGCCAGGGTTATCACCCAGCACATCCACAAGCAGTGATGCCATGTATGGAAGGCTGTGCACTTCAAATGATGGAAGACCTCCCGTTTTTCTCTCCACTGATTCTGAGAGGAAGAGTGTATTTATATTTGGGCAGGATACTATCCAGTCTGTACTCCTAAAAGTTCCCACCCAGGAGCTTCTATTCAGCCTGGGCTATGACCAGCAATACATCCACCACAAGGTACACCACAGCTTGGCAAGCTACAACCTTTACGAGGACAGAATCATCAAGTGTCCTATGTTTAATGCATGGAGAAATGACCTCTTACTTTCTTTGCATGGGTGACATTATTTTATTCTTTCTTGTAAGCTACCATATCTTCTATTGTTTTTTTTCATAAGTTTTTTTTTTCCCCTTTTCTTGCAGGTTGTTAAGAAAAAGCAAACTTTCTGGTTAGTTCTGTTCACCTTACCAACCCTTACCTCTTCTCATTCTGATGTTCCCATCTCAGTTGCCCCAGCAACATGGGATGGAGTTATTCAACATGTCCAACTGTACTTCCCAGACGCTGAGGAGGATCTATTGAGGCACATCTGCACTCTGAAGGAACAAAACTATGAGGATTTGGAGGATGAGGCTGGTTTTCAATTCCTGGACTCTAAAAATAACAAAGACAAAGAGAAAGCAGAACCTCCATACTTTGGCTATGAACACTTCACACATTTGCCCATACCCCGGACAGCTTGGCAAGTGAGAGCCTTTCTCTTCTGTGAGCTCCGACTGCTTAAACTCTACAGTGGAGATGGCTACACCTCAAATGAAGGAACGAAGGGAAGAAGACTGCTTGAATATTTGTGTCCTAATGTTAACATCCACCATCTTTCTGCCACAACTAAGTGTGTCACTTTACCAATTGATATGACTCAATTCAGAGAAGAGTGTCTTTTGGAAGCAATGCATCGTACTTAACTTTGTTCGGTATAGTTAATTGCATGACATGTTTGATTGCTGTGTATTTAACCACTTACACATTATTTCATCACTCCAGAAATAGCGATATATGTCATGGAACAATAAACCACCAAAAACGAAAGCATATCAAATAACAATAATGTGTGAAAAATAAAATCAAGTGCTAAGAGAAAGAAGAAGAAATGAATTTTGTGTGTACATTAACACTTAGAACTTATATTTATTTCCACAATCAAGAAAAACAGTTCAACAAACACATTGAGATGCAATAGACCATGGCAAGATATGGACAGGCACTCAGCTCTCTTCATCAGGTGTTACTTCTAACTTTCCCAGGAACATAGGATCTGTCCAGGACTGGATCTTGCAAGAACATGTGCAGACATTTCTCATTTTGTGCCAGAGGATGACCAGATATTCTGCACGGGAATAAGGAAACCAAAAACATAACTAACGCATCATTTTCACTATGTAATGACGAGTAGTATCATTGCAAAATATCATCATCTGTTCGGTTATTGTGTTTTAATTAGAATATCAATGGTCTTAATGCATCTAATCGACAAAGAATGGGATGGATATACATGTGTACTCTCTAGGAAGCAGGGATTCACTAATACATAAGGGCAAAGATCAGATGAATCCATGATCATATAGAACCTGTAATTGTGGTGAAAATGAAGTGGCGGACAACGGAATAATGGAGAGGTTTGGTTCACAGTTGATGCAGAGCTGCAGCTTATCATTACAGACGCCCAAACACAGTGGACTCACTGATTGAGTGCTCCCACATTTCTTTTATTTTCGTACAAAAGGAATTTAATATTTAAAAAATGTATCAGCAAAGTATAATAAGCAGAGTCTAATGAAACATCCCTGTTTATTGCATTGTCAACATTTATTCATTCAAAGGACGCACTAAAATTTAGGTTGAAAATATTTGTGTTCCCATTGCAACTGCAGCCTGAGGAGTACAGTTAAATCTCATATTAGAAAATACAAAATATATTTTGGTACAACATGGAACAAGGAGCAGTCAAATTACATAAAATAAACAGGACTACCAGTAAAAAGTTTTTGTTTCATGTTCCTATATTTGTTTTTGTTGTTGTATTCCCTGTCCCTTTTGAGTAAGTTCTTGCTTAATTCTAAGCATGGACCACAGTGTGCTGGGAAGGTGCAGAGCATAGCAATCACACAAGACCAGACCATGAACATTCCAGCAGGCACTTGCCTATTTTGTGAAATGAATTGATTTCATCCATGCATAAGGGAAGGGTTGCACAGTAGGTTAATAAGGTTAAACTAGAAATTTGCTAATTCCTTGCCAGTGACAGAGACCAGCCATGGAAGCGAAATCAGCATGCCTGTCAGTACCCAGCTTCTCTGGATGGAGAATAAATCATGGACCTCATTTTTGGTTAACATTTTGGACATATAATCAAATTTTTAAATGGTAAAGGGTTTCACACTTGCAATGTACGTATTTACAGCGGAATCACTTTATTCTGGACAGGTTTGGGGATTTAAAATTGTCCTAATTAATGAGGTGTCCTTAGTAGAGATGTTGGGTGGTAGAAACACACCCTCGATGTTGCAGTATTTCTCTATTAGGTCATCCATGACTGCTTGGTTGTAATAAATAACTAGCGACATTTTTTCCTGACACCTTTAAAGCTACAAGGATTTTTGGACAGTCAAATCACAAATTGAAGATTCAAATTTTCCTGCACCTTTGACAAGATAGTATTGGTCCTCCTGTACTTGCACTTCTTGCTGCCTTAGCACTGTCTTCATCCGCCCCAATCCCTTCTCAGTGAGACATCTCCAGGAATAACCGGCGGATTTCATCAACATTCTAAGTGCTCACAGCTTCGCAGCCCTCAATTAACTATGGCCAGCTTTCCTCCAAAACTCATGCAGAGTCACCACACATGTTTCTCTGTTTTATGTTGTTTCTCTTTTTCCATAGATGAAGCAGCCAATAGACACCTTGGTATCGGTGTGACAAAGATGCTTTGAAATTGTCACTGCCTTTTCAGCTGGATACATGTTCTTCTTGGTACAGACTTCATACCCACTGGTATTAAACATCATTGAAATCAGCATATTCAGAAAAAATTAAATTCTTACATGTTTTGCACAAACCATCCTTAGCACTCGACACATAGCTGCATTTCAGAGTTCTGCTGATTTGAGTCTTGCTACACTGGAAGAGATCAGTAACTCTCCACACACCCAGAGGGAATCTCTCTCTCAGCGATCTTGATCATTTCATATTTCATTAGTAGCGTTAAATTATTTCTTTCCTCTGCAGCCATCCCACACATCGACGGCCCAAACATTCGGACAGCACTGCCATAACAGCTGCTCAACCTACCACATGCTCACTAGTGAACAAGCAGAGCCTTGGAGCAAGTACAGACGACTAGTCAGCCGCTGGTAGTGACGCATTACTGGTGGATGATTGAACTCTGTGGTGTGGTTTGTGAACAAAACCTCCTCTAGAAAGGTCATTTTGAATGGGATCCAACTACAGCTTTACAGTTACTCATGAATAGGAAAGGTGGATCTGTGCCATAGCCTTAACTGCATTCTCCCCAAACCGGGACAGTGGTCCTGTGAGCAACCCCTGAAAATTTCGGGACAATTAGTCCAGGCATCTGGAAGGAATGTGTTATGCACACGTGGACACAGACACACACACACTACATGAATGATAGAAAGATGTCTGGGAGCTTCGGATCAGAGAAGTAGTAGCATTTTTCATTGCTCCTTTCTCACTGAATGAAGAGGTTCTTAAAGAAGAGGACAGCAGAAATTAATGGTGAGAAAGTTCACTGTGGAGGAGGCGATGGGGTGGAGGTACCTTGCTGCCTCTACCGTCTTCAATCAACTAAAGGCTTTTTTCATGAGTTCTGAATAGAGAGGCTCCACTGTATTACTTCTTAACAGGTCAATACAAGATATAAAATAAAATATTGTCCTTTTTGCTATGTTCTACTTGTAGCAATGAAGTCGCTAGAGAAGTTAATGGCCCGTTCGTCCCTCCCCCCATCTTCCCCCACTAATGAGTAGCAGACCAATTTAAACACTAAAACTGAGCAGATACTCTGTCACGTCAGTCTACGTGCCAACACGAGCAGGACGAGTGAGAACCATTACCAAGGAGGTCAGATATGGAGCTGTAGCAACACTGAGAAAGGCATTTCATGAAATAGAATAAACTTTGAGTGACTAATAAACCTTGAGTGACTAATAAACCTTGAGGGACTAATAAACCTTGAGTGACTAATAAACCTTGAGTGACTAATAAACCTTGAGTGACTAATAAACCTTGAGGGACTAATAAACCTTGAGTGACTAATAAACCTTGAGTGACTAATAAACCTTGAGTGACTAATAAATCTTGAGTGACTAATAAACCTTGAGTGACTAATAAACCTTGAGGGACTAATAAACCTTGAGTGACTAATAAACCTTGAGTGACTAATAAACCTTGAGGGACTAATAAACCTTGAGTGACTAATAAACCTTGAGTGACTAATAAACCTTGAGTGACTAATAAACCTTGAGTGACTAATAAACCTTGAGTGACTAATAAATCTTGAGTGACTAATAAACCTTGAGGGACTAATAAACCTTGAGTGACTAATAAACCTTGAGTGACTAATAAACCTTGAGTGACTAATAAACCTTGAGGGACTAATAAACCTTGAGTGACTAATAAACCTTGAGTGACTAATAAACCTTGAGTGACTAATAAATCTTGAGTGACTAATAAACCTTGAGTGACTAATAAACCTTGAGTGACTAATAAACCTTGAGTGACTAATAAACCTTGAGTGACTAATAAACCTTGAGTGCCTAATAAACCTTGAGGGACTAATAAACCTTGAGTGACTAATAAACCTTGAGGGACTAATAAACCTTGAGTGACTAATAAACCTTGAGTGACTAATAAACCTTGAGGGACTAATAAACCTTGAGTGACTAATAAACCTTGAGGGACTAATAAACCTTGAGTGACTAATAAACCTTGAGGGACTAATAAACCTTGAGGGACTAATAAACCTTGAGTGACTAATAAACCTTGAGTGACTAATAAACCTTGAGTGCCTAATAAACCTTGAGTGCCTAATAAACCTTGAGGGACTAATAAACCTTGAGTGACTAATAAACCTTGAGGGACTAATAAACCTTGAGTGACTAATAAACCTTGAGTGACTAATAAACCTTGAGTGACTAATAAACCTTGAGTGCCTAATAAACCTTGAGTGACTAATAAACCTTGAGTGACTAATAAACCTTGAGTGACTAATAAACCTTGAGTGACTAATAAACCTTGAGTGACTAATAAACCTTGAGGGACTAATAAACCTTGAGTGACTAATAAACCTTGAGTGACTAATAAACCTTGAGTGACTAATAAACCTTGAGGGACTAATAAACCTTGAGTGACTAATAAACCTTGAGGGACTAATAAACCTTGAGGGACTAATAAACCTTGAGTGACTAATAAACCTTGAGTGACTAATAAACCTTGAGTGCCTAATAAACCTTGAGGGACTAATAAACCTTGAGTGACTAATAAACCTTGAGGGACTAATAAACCTTGAGGGACTAATAAACCTTGAGTGACTAATAAACCTTGAGTGACTAATAAACCTTGAGTGACTAATAAACCTTGAGTGACTAATAAACCTTGAGTGACTAATAAACCTTGAGGGACTAATAAACCTTGAGGGACTAATAAACCTTGAGTGACTAATAAACCTTGAGGGACTAATAAACCTTGAGGGACTAATAAACCTTGAGTGACTAATAAACCTTGAGTGACTAATAAACCTTGAGGGACTAATAAACCTTGAGTGACTAATAAACCTTGAGGGACTAATAAACCTTGAGTGCCTAATAAACCTTGAGGGACTAATAAACCTTGAGGGACTAATAAACCTTGTGACTAATAAACCTTGTGACTAATAAACCTTGAGTGACTAATAAACCTTGAGTGACTAATAAACCTTGAGGGACTAATAAACCTTGAGTGACTAATAAACCTTGAGTGACTAATAAACCTTGAGTGACTAATAAACCTTGAGGGACTAATAAACCTTGAGGGACTAATAAACCTTGAGTGACTAATAAACCTTGAGGGACTAATAAACCTTGAGGGACTAATAAACCTTGAGTGACTAATAAACCTTGAGTGACTAATAAACCTTGAGTGACTAATAAACCTTGAGGGACTAATAAACCTTGAGTGACTAATAAACCTTGAGTGCCTAATAAACCTTGAGTGACTAATAAACCTTGAGTGCCTAATAAACCTTGAGGGACTAATAAACCTTGAGTGACTAATAAACCTTGAGTGACTAATAAACCTTGAGTGCCTAATAAACCTTGAGTGACTAATAAACCTTGAGTGCCTAATAAACCTTGAGGGACTAATAAACCTTGAGTGACTAATAAACCTTGAGGGACTAATAAACCTTGAGGGACTAATAAACCTTGAGTGACTAATAAACCTTGAGTGACTAATAAACCTTGAGTGACTAATAAACCTTGAGGGACTAATAAACCTTGTGACTAATAAACCTTGAGTGCCTAATAAACCTTGAGTGACTAATAAACCTTGAGTGACTAATAAACCTTGAGGGACTAATAAACCTTGAGTGACTAATAAACCTTGAGGGACTAATAAACCTTGAGTGACTAATAAACCTTGAGGGACTAATAAACCTTGAGTGACTAATAAACCTTGAGGGACTAATAAACCTTGAGGGACTAATAAACCTTGAGTGACTAATAAACCTTGAGGGACTAATAAACCTTGAGGGACTAATAAACCTTGAGTGACTAATAAACCTTGAGTGACTAATAAACCTTGAGTGACTAATAAACCTTGAGTGACTAATAAACCTTGAGTGACTAATAAACCTTGAGGGACTAATAAACCTTGAGGGACTAATAAACCTTGAGTGACTAATAAACCTTGAGTGACTAATAAACCTTGAGTGACTAATAAACCTTGAGTGACTAATAAACCTTGAGGGACTAATAAACCTTGAGGGACTAATAAACCTTGAGTGACTAATAAACCTTGAGTGACTAATAAACCTTGAGGGACTAATAAACCTTGAGTGACTAATAAACCTTGAGGGACTAATAAACCTTGAGGGACTAATAAACCTTGAGTGACTAATAAACCTTGAGTGACTAATAAACCTTGAGTGACTAATAAACCTTGAGTGACTAATAAACCTTGAGGGACTAATAAACCTTGAGTGACTAATAAACCTTGAGGGACTAATAAACCTTGAGGGACTAATAAACCTTGAGGGACTAATAAACCTTGAGTGCCTAATAAACCTTGAGGGACTAATAAACCTTGAGGGACTAATAAACCTTGTGACTAATAAACCTTGTGACTAATAAACCTTGAGTGACTAATAAACCTTGAGTGACTAATAAACCTTGAGGGACTAATAAACCTTGAGTGACTAATAAACCTTGAGTGACTAATAAACCTTGAGTGACTAATAAACCTTGAGTGACTAATAAACCTTGAGGGACTAATAAACCTTGAGGGACTAATAAACCTTGAGTGACTAATAAACCTTGAGGGACTAATAAACCTTGAGGGACTAATAAACCTTGAGTGACTAATAAACCTTGAGTGACTAATAAACCTTGAGTGACTAATAAACCTTGAGGGACTAATAAACCTTGAGTGACTAATAAACCTTGAGTGCCTAATAAACCTTGAGTGACTAATAAACCTTGAGTGCCTAATAAACCTTGAGTGACTAATAAACCTTGAGTGACTAATAAACCTTGAGTGCCTAATAAACCTTGAGTGACTAATAAACCTTGAGTGCCTAATAAACCTTGAGTGACTAATAAACCTTGAGTGACTAATAAACCTTGAGTGCCTAATAAACCTTGAGGGACTAATAAACCTTGTGACTAATAAACCTTGAGTGCCTAATAAACCTTGAGTGACTAATAAACCTTGAGTGACTAATAAACCTTGAGTGACTAATAAACCTTGAGGGACTAATAAACCTTGAGTGACTAATAAACCTTGAGTGACTAATAAACCTTGAGTGACTAATAAACCTTGAGTGACTAATAAACCTTGAGTGACTAATAAACCTTGAGTGCCTAATAAACCTTGAGTGACTAATAAACCTTGAGTGACTAATAAACCTTGAGGGACTAATAAACCTTGAGTGACTAATAAACCTTGAGTGACTAATAAACCTTGAGTGCCTAATAAACCTTGAGGGACTAATAAACCTTGAGTGACTAATAAACCTTGAGTGACTAATAAACCTTGAGTGACTAATAAACCTTGAGTGACTAATAAACCTTGAGTGACTAATAAACCTTGAGGGACTAATAAACCTTGAGTGACTAATAAACCTTGAGTGACTAATAAACCTTGAGTGACTAATAAACCTTGAGTGACTAATAAACCTTGAGGGACTAATAAACCTTGAGTGCCTAATAAACCTTGAGGGACTAATAAACCTTGAGTGACTAATAAACCTTGAGTGACTAATAAACCTTGAGTGCCTAATAAACCTTGAGTGCCTAATAAACCTTGAGGGACTAATAAACCTTGAGTGACTAATAAACCTTGAGTGACTAATAAACCTTGAGTGACTAATAAACCTTGAGTGCCTAATAAACCTTGAGTGACTAATAAACCTTGAGTGCCTAATAAACCTTGAGGGACTAATAAACCTTGAGTGACTAATAAACCTTGAGTGACTAATAAACCTTGAGTGACTAATAAACCTTGAGGGACTAATAAACCTTGAGTGCCTAATAAACCTTGAGGGACTAATAAACCTTGAGTGACTAATAAACCTTGAGTGACTAATAAACCTTGAGTGCCTAATAAACCTTGAGGGACTAATAAACCTTGAGTGACTAATAAACCTTGAGTGACTAATAAACCTTGAGTGACTAATAAACCTTGAGTGACTAATAAACCTTGAGGGACTAATAAACCTTGAGTGCCTAATAAACCTTGAGGGACTAATAAACCTTGAGTGACTAATAAACCTTGAGTGCCTAATAAACCTTGAGGGACTAATAAACCTTGTGACTAATAAACCTTGAGTGACTAATAAACCTTGAGTGACTAATAAACCTTGAGTGCCTAATAAACCTTGAGTGACTAATAAACCTTGAGTGACTAATAAACCTTGAGTGCCTAATAAACCTTGAGTGACTAATAAACCTTGAGTGACTAATAAACCTTGAGTGCCTAATAAACCTTGAGTGACTAATAAACCTTGAGTGACTAATAAACCTTGAGGGACTAATAAACCTTGAGTGACTAATAAACCTTGAGTGACTAATAAACCTTGAGTGACTAATAAACCTTGAGTGCCTAATAAACCTTGAGTGACTAATAAACCTTGAGTGACTAATAAACCTTGAGTGACTAATAAACCTTGAGTGACTAATAAACCTTGAGTGCCTAATAAACCTTGAGTGACTAATAAACCTTGAGTGACTAATAAACCTTGAGTGACTAATAAACCTTGAGTGACTAATAAACCTTGAGTGACTAATAAACCTTGAGTGACTAATAAACCTTGAGTGACTAATAAACCTTGAGTGACTAATAAACCTTGAGGGACTAATAAACCTTGAGTGACTAATAAACCTTGAGTGACTAATAAACCTTGAGTGACTAATAAACCTTGAGTGACTAATAAACCTTGAGGGACTAATAAACCTTGAGTGACTAATAAACCTTGAGGGACTAATAAACCTTGAGGGACTAATAAACCTTGAGTGACTAATAAACCTTGAGGGACTAATAAACCTTGAGTGCCTAATAAACCTTGAGGGACTAATAAACCTTGAGTGACTAATAAACCTTGAGGGACTAATAAACCTTGAGGGACTAATAAACCTTGAGTGACTAATAAACCTTGAGGGACTAATAAACCTTGAGTGACTAATAAACCTTGAGTGACTAATAAACCTTGAGTGACTAATAAACCTTGAGTGCCTAATAAACCTTGAGTGACTAATAAACCTTGAGTGACTAATAAACCTTGAGTGACTAATAAACCTTGAGTGCCTAATAAACCTTGAGGGACTAATAAACCTTGAGTGACTAATAAACCTTGAGTGACTAATAAACCTTGAGTGACTAATAAACCTTGAGGGACTAATAAACCTTGAGTGACTAATAAACCTTGAGTGACTAATAAACCTTGAGTGCCTAATAAACCTTGAGTGACTAATAAACCTTGAGTGACTAATAAACCTTGAGTGCCTAATAAACCTTGAGGGACTAATAAACCTTGAGTGACTAATAAACCTTGAGTGACTAATAAACCTTGAGTGCCTAATAAACCTTGAGGGACTAATAAACCTTGAGTGACTAATAAACCTTGAGTGACTAATAAACCTTGAGTGACTAATAAACCTTGAGTGACTAATAAACCTTGAGGGACTAATAAACCTTGAGTGCCTAATAAACCTTGAGGGACTAATAAACCTTGAGTGACTAATAAACCTTGAGTGCCTAATAAACCTTGAGGGACTAATAAACCTTGTGACTAATAAACCTTGAGTGACTAATAAACCTTGAGTGACTAAT
The DNA here is from genome assembly GCA_963969325.1 of Lycopodina hypogea. Taxonomy (NCBI): domain Eukaryota; kingdom Metazoa; phylum Porifera; class Demospongiae; order Poecilosclerida; family Cladorhizidae; genus Lycopodina; species Lycopodina hypogea. The sequence continues at coordinate 10,132,213 of OZ017787.1, forward strand.
AAACCTTGAGTGCCTAATAAACCTTGAGTGACTAATAAACCTTGAGTGACTAATAAACCTTGAGTGCCTAATAAACCTTGAGTGACTAATAAACCTTGAGTGACTAATAAACCTTGAGTGCCTAATAAACCTTGAGTGACTAATAAACCTTGAGTGACTAATAAACCTTGAGGGACTAATAAACCTTGAGTGACTAATAAACCTTGAGTGACTAATAAACCTTGAGTGACTAATAAACCTTGAGTGCCTAATAAACCTTGAGTGACTAATAAACCTTGAGTGACTAATAAACCTTGAGTGACTAATAAACCTTGAGTGACTAATAAACCTTGAGTGCCTAATAAACCTTGAGTGACTAATAAACCTTGAGTGACTAATAAACCTTGAGTGACTAATAAACCTTGAGTGACTAATAAACCTTGAGTGACTAATAAACCTTGAGTGACTAATAAACCTTGAGTGACTAATAAACCTTGAGTGACTAATAAACCTTGAGGGACTAATAAACCTTGAGTGACTAATAAACCTTGAGTGACTAATAAACCTTGAGTGACTAATAAACCTTGAGTGACTAATAAACCTTGAGGGACTAATAAACCTTGAGTGACTAATAAACCTTGAGGGACTAATAAACCTTGAGGGACTAATAAACCTTGAGTGACTAATAAACCTTGAGGGACTAATAAACCTTGAGTGCCTAATAAACCTTGAGGGACTAATAAACCTTGAGTGACTAATAAACCTTGAGGGACTAATAAACCTTGAGGGACTAATAAACCTTGAGTGACTAATAAACCTTGAGGGACTAATAAACCTTGAGTGACTAATAAACCTTGAGTGACTAATAAACCTTGAGTGACTAATAAACCTTGAGTGCCTAATAAACCTTGAGTGACTAATAAACCTTGAGTGACTAATAAACCTTGAGTGACTAATAAACCTTGAGTGACTAATAAACCTTGAGGGACTAATAAACCTTGAGTGACTAATAAACCTTGAGTGACTAATAAACCTTGAGTGCCTAATAAACCTTGAGTGACTAATAAACCTTGAGTGACTAATAAACCTTGAGGGACTAATAAACCTTGAGTGACTAATAAACCTTGAGGGACTAATAAACCTTGAGTGACTAATAAACCTTGAGTGACTAATAAACCTTGAGTGCCTAATAAACCTTGAGTGACTAATAAACCTTGAGTGACTAATAAACCTTGAGGGACTAATAAACCTTGAGTGACTAATAAACCTTGAGTGACTAATAAACCTTGAGTGACTAATAAACCTTGAGTGACTAATAAACCTTGAGGGACTAATAAACTTTGAGTGACTAATAAACTTTGAGTGACTAATAAACCTTGAGTGACTAATAAACCTTGAGGGACTAATAAACCTTGAGGGACTAATAAACCTTGAGGGACTAATAAACCTTGAGTGACTAATAAACCTTGAGTGACTAATAAACCTTGAGTGACTAATAAACCTTGAGTGCCTAATAAACCTTGAGTGACTAATAAACCTTGAGGGACTAATAAACCTTGAGTGACTAAAAGGCATGTTTTTATATCCAAAACAACATTTCAACCTTTAATTTTGGCCCTGCAGGTTCTATTGGGCAGCCAGCTGGCTCAGTGGTTGGGCTCAGGTAACCTTTAACCTGCCAGTGTTAAGACTCCTCATTGCTTAATGTTGTTGAGTTGATTGAGTTATTTCCCCCCCTTTTTTTGTGGTCGTAATTCTAATTTTATTTGTCCAATTATGAACATTTGCATCATTTATAAATTTTTTTAAAATCTTTGATTATTCAGTTGTGACATCTTCAGATCCCATATAGAGGACCTCCATGATATTGGGCATAGAAATGGCTTTAGCTTCAAGATTATTGTCGTGTATTATGTCAATTCAAGGCCTAACAATAAAGCTAGACTAACCCACACCCCCAATTTATTGAGATGTGATAATAATTTGAATGTTAAAAAACCATTGAAAATGTCATTCCAACCGGAGCTTGAATGGGTCAAATGGAGCCAGAAACAATAGAGTTAGATCAGGTTAAAAGAAAGATGACCATATGGAGGTCACTTTATGTCCGATAATCGGAATGCCATATCTTAAAGACACTTTGACCAAAGGACTTAATATGGAATCCATTTTTTGAAACTAAGCCATACAAGTTTACCAAATAACAAAGAAATGAGATATCGCCTGTAAAACTATTGTGAGTTGGCATTGACTTGTGAATCCACCAGAAAATAAACTATAGACAGGAAACTATCAACCTTTACAAGCTAATTCAACCATCCAGATCACTAATTAATTTGCAAGGATACACTTAAGAGATCTTTTCAATTGTCCACCCCTTTTCCTTACATGTCTATGCTTACATTGACCAAAACAGTGGGCAATAGTGCCAGCCTTTAAGATAAAGTAATATTACAAACAATATATTTTCTAAATTACTGCCAAATAACAAAAAGTTGCTTGCCAATGCTGGGTTCAAGACACAGGATAGCCCATTGGTAACTGCAATGTAAGTTCTCATTCCTACCTCTGGCTTCATACTACCTAGAATGGACCATGTGACACAGCTTGAGCACATGTTGATTACAGAGGTCAGTAACTCGATATTCCATTTTAGATTATCTCATCAAGTGCTAGATGTGTCAAAACCTTATATGCAACCTGTTATTTAATATTGGAGACAGGCAACATAAAATTTTATTAGTGAAGAAAAACGTGGTCCTACTCTTCTAGAAATTATCTCTGGGCCTCCACTACTATCTTAAGATTGAGTTCCCTAGTGGATTGGGCAAGTAGCAAAACTAACTGTGAAGACAGCAGATAGAGCCGGCCGGCCCTTAACAAGTGATGAATCAGGCCCAGTTCTTCACTCTCTCAGAGCAACCAGCCACCTCAGTCAGGCTGAAGGTGTTGCTCTCCCTTTGCCAAAAGTGGAGTATTTGACCAAGATATGTATAGATGTATTGTGATATGATTTAAGTGTTTGGAATGAATCATTAACCAGAATTTAAGGTTTAACACTAACACTAATGCAATACAATTGGTCATGAAGATAATGTTAAATCTTGGGAGGCACCAACAAAAAATAAAGTACCTATAACCATGATTCCCCCACCCTTCCTCTTTCCTTGAGAGCTAAGAAATATCACACACACACTTTTCTGTGAATCAGTTCCATCGAAATATTACTTCTCCAATGTGCAGACGAAAGAAGGCATATACAGTCAAAGAACTAAGAATTTTTTTCCATTGTCCTCACAAATTTACCACATTCAAACCAAACTCACATAATCAGTAACAACAAAAGGGAGAGTCGTATCAGTCAGTTTAACCAGACACAGATAAAATGATTAGAGTTGAGAAGTCAAACCTGTCCTTCAGATGAGCATCTGTGGTATGCAGATGAATGCCCGCCCATTCTAAAAATATTTCTAATTAGTCAAACTAATTTGAAGACTGGTCAGATTCACTGAACAGTTGGACTATAATAACTTGATAGCCCAGCTAAATTACAATTATTAATTAATTTAATTAAACTATAATTACTATTAATTAAACTATAATTACTAGTAGTTAACAATCACTCTTACTTGTTGATAAATTCTTCTAAGCCTTTCTTCCTCTCTTCGATAAATTCGTCTTCGAAGAGACCTGCAAAAGGAGAGTAACTTAAAGTGATGTACTATTATTACCCCTCCACCACCTTGGGGTAAATATACAACTGTCATCCAGCATAACCTGCCCAGTTGCCCAACTCTGGCAATAGAAATTATCAATGATTCAGTTTTTAATAACGCGTAACTAACAGATGATTTTTTCTTAGTGCAGTTGGCAAACACCTATGCATTGGAGTTCTGCTCCTTGAACAAAAAAAATTGACATCATGATAATGACTATACTGGAGTGTCGGACAAGTCTGACCAATGACATTACTGCATTATACTGCTTCTCATGCTGCCATCACTTGCTACACTCCAATGCCCTACCAGATCATGTTCTCTCTCTTGGTCTTGTACATGATTGTCAGGGGAAGAGCTTCCTGGCAACTATAGCAGCTACATCTTTCCTTTTTATTTCTTTTATTAGTTTTTCAAAACTAGTAGTAGTATACTGCTCTGTGACCTAGCTCCACACAATTGTGAAAATAGCCTGCTAAGCGTCTAACAACAACAACAACAACAACAAGCTAGCTGTGCATGGAGGGCCCTATACACGGACCACTCAGTGCATGAACACACTAACTTCTATTGGTGCACTTATTCCTGTCAGCACAGCTGAGTGTGTGAGCGTGCTTCTTATCTATAAATAAAATTAAAACCCAGCTGAGAATTTATTCAAATACAACAAAAGATTCAATGTGATAAGAATTGAGGGTCCACCTGTGACAGGTTTTGAAACTCACAAAAAAAAATTAGCAAACATTATGATCGAGTAGCTCAAGATGGTCCTGTAAGTGACTTCTTCTAAATGGTGCTTTAGTAAACATGACCCAGGGACTCATGCATTCATCCATATCTTCCATAACCCAAGGGTTCATATTTAGATTGCTAACTACAGTGAATAGTAATGTATGATTACAAATGTAATGACTAAACCCCCCCCCCCCCCCAGGAAATTATACACAGAAGTGATGTGTATTAAACATGTGGTAAAACAGCCAAGTCTCTGGTTGTATGTCCGTGAGTGACCTCATTGGTCAGAAATTGCTTAGAGTTTCATAACATTATTGATCAATTGAAAAATAATAACAATTGAGAGGATTTACTGAGAGCGGGCATTTAAAATTAATGCAACTTAAGTGCCCATACAAGAAATTAAAAAAAAATTAATAATGATAATAATTTTTTAAAAAATAATAAATAAATAAAATAAATAAAAAAAAAAATTAAAAAAAAAAAAAAAAAAAAAAATATATATATATATATATATATATATATATATATATATATATATGTATGTATGTATATATATATGTATATATATATATATAATAATAATTTTCTGTAAGGTTCAAAGGATACACAATGTGATCACTTAATATCTTGCTTTGGACTAGCACAGTCAAAAGGGTGGTCTTCACGGAATTTTGGCAATCATACTGAACCAGCAAATTAAGTTATTTCCATCAAGCCATATTTGGGTGCAAGATAAATAGCACTGTTCAAAGAGTGCACCTACATGCAATTTGTAGTGAACAGGCTCCAAATTGACTGACTAGATTGTGCTAGTATATCTTTATAAATTTGTAATAGCTAAAGGTTAGGTACGAGATGTGTATGTATGACCCACCCACTAGTCTAAGGATGTTAGCTGAAATCACTTCCTGTTGGAACCTTCGATCATCCCTGGAAATCTGTCCAATACTAATAATATTTGAAACTTCTTACTCTCAAACTGAGTCTTACTCTGACTTTGTTACTGAAAAGCTGCTAAACTTAACCCCATTAAGACCCTGGAGAGTAGACCTCTTCTACCGGTTACAGACTTGGTAATATTCAACCACACAAGCCTTGCTAATGACTGTTAACTCAACTCAATTCAACCCAGCATAAATATTCTCTCCTGGTTACGGACACAGCAACATTCCCTCACACAAGCTTTGCAACACATGGACAGAAACTTTAGGTCACTCGCTCAGTATCAGCTGCAGCTAGAGCAATACCACAGTGTTGGTGAGATCTCACTTAGGGCCACAACATGTCCTCAAGTCAGCAACAGATGCACATTTCTGGCTGAAGCCCCCCACCCCTCACCCCCAACTCAGTTTCTTGAGATGACAATATCACCAGTGGAGAACGGGCCAACAGGACTATAGAAACCTCTAGCCCAAGGCATTATATCTGGCCATAGAGGTAATAAAAAGCCAGAGGCCAAGTTGGAGATCCTGACCGAATATTTAAATATTCATTAGAAAAGAGACACATGGCTGTATGGCCAGAAGGGTAGGGTAAGGGTGGAAGAGAGAATAGGCTGCATAGTCAGTAGAGGACTGGATCGTCAGTGGAAGAAAGAGAGAGCAGGTTATAAAGGCAAGGACAGAGCAGAACTTAATGATGTTGGGCAAGGAGAGGGGGGAGGGGCAAGGAGAGGGGGGAGGGGCAAGGAGAGGGGGGGAGCACTCAGTGCGTATGTGCTCGAGTTAACAAACGTTCCAACTGAGCACTACTCAAGGAGAACCAGAGCTGATGGCATGGACTTAAAATCATCCTTAGTCTGAGAAATGTTATTATCCATGCACTCATGCTAAAAATTATTAAACTTTATTGACACAACTAATTCAATTAGCACACTGCTGCCCACGCCCTAATGGAACAACTGCAGAAAGAGTGCTCAACCACCAACACCCAATACCTGGAGCTACAACCACACAGTTGCATGGCATATGCTACACAGCATGTGATGAGAAACAGGCAGGGCAACAAGAAATCCACCTTGCTTGCACCTGCTACTTCTCATGTTTGGCATGATGACCCCTTACCAGCTGCAAGTATTTCCATTGTTGCACTACACAGCTGCATGTTCAGTGAGTCAATAAGCAAACACTGATCTAATTGTTCAGCTCCCATAGAGCCAGGGCCTGTCAAGACAATCATCACATTCCGGCATGTGGCAAGTTTCAATGGATGCAAATCTCAGTAGTATAGGGTCACACCAAAGTCCTTACCATCGTCTCCCCTAAATGGAAGTTGTCGCTTCAGAGCCTTTCCCGGCAGTGGTGGGACAAGAATCTAGAGAAGGGGGTGGGGGGATTAGAATTATGTTTCAATATACTGTATTTTCCTTTGTGATATATCACTACCTTTAATTAATCACATCACAAAAACTATCCACATCAATATTGCTGATCACATGACCTTGAGTCCTCCCACACCCCGTCACACGCATATCAAATTTGGTTCGAGTTTAAAGATAGGCTATCACAATCATGCCAAAAGCACCTTCTAGAAATGCTGTGATCATATGCATACCAATAATTTTGTTGGTACTAGTACGATACATATGTTAACTTCTTTCAACAAGAAAACTTACTTTGCTATCTCTTTCTAGTTCTTTCTTCAGCCATTCAAAGTCTCTATAGCGTCTCCTGACAACAGAATCCTTGATCTTGAAGATGGGGATATTTGTCTGTATGCAAAAGAGAATTGGTCAACTTTTGCCAAAGGAAAAAAGAAAGAAGAACAAAATAAAGAAGAAAAAAAGAAAGAAAAAAAGATAAGTACTGTCAAACATTATGAAAGTGTCATGGCTCTCATAGTTTAGTGCAAATTCTGCAATAATGCATTTATGCAAAACTAGGACCAAGTGTAATAAAGGGATACACCTTCTGGTAGGCTCATTACAATGGTACTCAAGAATTCAATAATTTGAAGATCAAATGATTAACATTTTATCATATATTATATGCTTGCAGGTCCAGCCAACATTCCTATGTAAAGGAGGCTATTATGCAAGTGTACTAGGCCTCTAATTGTCAACTTCTATTCTAGGTACACAATTACTTTGAATCAGCAGTTTCATTTGCAACACTAAAACAATCAGAAGTATGACTAGCTTTTGACCTCAGTTCAACTGAGTGCATAATGAAATGTGAGAAGGGGGAGCCCTTGTCAGGACACATTAACAGCTAAATATGCACAATGTCTTGTTTATACAATATAAATCAATAAATCATGCTCTTTGCATATGAAGGAAAACAGCTCCAGGTCAACAGAGAAATGTATTTAAAAAATGATCCTAAAGACTCACCCTCATTCTTATTTCATAGTCAGTGAACCGATTTCTACCAAACCCATGGTTTTCAGGACTGGCGACCTCGATCTCCAGCAGATTTGCGGGTGGCGAGTAAGCGTCGTCAAGGCTTTGCTTCTTTACATCTAGTCGTTTCGTAGTTGGCTCCACAGCTCCGGTACTGTTCGTGTTAGTCGCATCGGCCATTTTCAACTTCCTCAAGTATTTTCAGTTCTACTTTCCTAAAACTCTATATTAGCATGACACGTGATTCACAAGTCACCGCCCCAAGCCCGCACACCTGTGCAGGACAAAAGGGGTGGGTCTGCTCTTGTAACTACGTGGGCGTTGCTTATGAATATGAACCGCTAACTTGGAGGTTGAGCTACTGGAGGTGGGGAAGATTATAACAAAAGATGCCGATTAAAAAGAAGAAAAAGAAGGGCAAAGGAGTCAAGTTGGGGGGAGGAGGTGCCCTCCCACTTCCTCCAAATCAAGAGGACCAGCGGTTAGCGCTATTGGAGGAGTTACTTTCCTTGAGGTGGGTCAAGTGTTAAGTTAGCTTTGAAGTTAGAGGTGGTTGTGGGTTATACTTGGAGGTGATTGAATAACCACTTCAAATGTTCTGCATTCTAAATCCAGTGTTTCTCTCAGCTGTTGTTTTAAGGTATCTGGGGAGTGAATTCTGGAGGCATTAATTGGTTACCATGGTACACTCCTTGGAATTCAAGACAAAATCATTCATTATAATATGGGAAGTGTAGAATTAATGGTGGTTACTACATTAAATGTCAAGGCTTTTCCTGATGTAGCCAGTTCAATACCTGAATAACTTGAGCTGATGTCACCAAAATATTATGATGTGGGGCTTTAGATTGGAGGGATGTTTCACACTCATTCCAATTCCTATAGTTCAATTTTTTATTGAAGTTTTAGCCCTTGGTTTCTTTAGTTTCAGTTACCTGTTGAATTGCATGTCAGACCCTTCTTTGCAGGTTAAAATATCCAGCCTATCTTAAATCTCACTCAATTAACAGTGATGAGAGTTGGGTTAGGGTCTGTCTAGCAGTGAGCCAACCATCATAGCTCACAACTGCCTTTACCCACTGCACATCAACATAATCATCCAGTTTCATCCATCTAGATGGCAGTGCAAATGAGGCAGAACCACACATGGTGTGAAGAGCTTTCACAAATTGGCCTAATGCTAATAGGTTTCAGATCCTTATAGTGAATAATTACTGTTGAAAATTTTTATAATTTCCAAAGTAAACATGATTATCAGATATGGTGGTAGGAACATTATAGTGACTCACTGAATCCATTGAAGACAAGACATTTGATGTATTTTTTTAAATTTTTATTGTTATTGTTTTGTTGTCATCTTGTCATAGAATCAGTGGACAGGAAGACATCATAGAGCAGTATACCGAGGAAACTCAGCTGTTTAGAGAGAAAAATGAGAAGCTAAAGCAGGAGGTTGGTATGAATGTGATAATGTTTACTGATAAGATTAATATTGTAGCTGCTGCATCATCACCAAATTGCACAGCCATAGAAGTAGTTGTAGAAATAGAAACAGTATTGATGATACCAGTGTTGATTTTGTGATGCATTTAATTAGTAACCAATACACTTGACTACATAACTTACAAGAGTTTTTTTTTTTTTTTTTTTTTTTTTTTTTTTTTTTTTTTTTAATTTGGAAACAAGCAACTATGTGTTCAATTGATTTGTGGAGTCAAGATCAAACAATACGTTAGCCATGTAGACCTCAAGTTAGATGACCCTGTACCATTTCATATTGATACGCGATCATTGTACTGCTTAAAATCAGTAAGTAGTTGGTATGTCCAATTTAAATTGGAAAGGGTTCTAAAACATGTCGTGTATATGTGAGTACACTTTTCTTTATTCGTTCAAAAGCATGCAAGTTGCATGGGTACAATTCAAGCTAATGTTCATATTCTACTTAAGTGGTATGTGAATAGTTTCATTTTAACTAGATATTTTATCAGCACAAGACAATATCACTTCTATTCATCACCTTGATTCACATAGCCAAGTTGCAAATGAAGAGCTAGGAATTGGAACCTCAGCACAACTTCTATTCCTTTGAGATAGTTGAAAATGTATATGTAGGAACAGTTTAGAAAGAGGTTTCATTTTATGCTTGTGAGTTTAAGAGTGTAATAAATATGTTGGCAAAATTTTGATTTACAGGCAGAATTTTCAAACAAATGGCTTTCCTTGATCCATGAGACCACAGTGTTACAACAATTGCTGGCATGGCAAGCCTTTCTTGTGGCTCTGTTTCATTCTCAACAGATGAAATTGACACACTGGGAATGGAATTTTGAGATTACCAAGTGGCTTCTAGTGATGAATGGACATCTAAACTTAATACTGTCAGAGCAACCATGGATCACTTTTGGGCAAATGCGGTAGAAATGGAGGCTGTCGCAGATTTATAATGTTATTTTTTTGGCTTCTTCTCACAACTGGCTAAAACCATTCTTATTCATTCACATTCCAATGCAGATCCAGAACGGGTCTTCAGCATAATTTGAAAGGTTGACACAGAGTAACAGAGATGCTTAGGTCCTTCAGTAGTGTGCAACCTTCTTAGTGCTCAAATGAATAACGACAAACCATGTTAAAAAAAATAAACATTTGTATTCAGATAATGTTTTGAAGTTGGTGGGGAAAAAAACTACTTGTAGAAGTATGGAAAGTTGAAAAATCTTGAAATGTATGTAACCATGTAATATTTATCAATGTGCTGTGTAAGAAATAATAAGTACAAAAAAAAGAAGAAAAATAATTCTATGCATGGAATGAGTACTTGAATAATCTACAGAACAACATTTTTATTCACCCCTATTCCCCTCACTTGCAATTTTCAAAGAGGATTGTTGAGAAAGATGACATGTTATCATCTTTAGCCAGTCTATTTAATTTCACTAATCTGGAATCTTTTGATGTCAAAATTATTATAAAAGGACCCCGAGATACACATTTAGGTGTGAGAAGAAAAAAAAAGGGGAATAAGCAAAAAGATTGGATCTTTGAAGTGAGTTGTTTGTTGTTGTTGTTTTTCCACAGACATGTTTTTCCCCTCAGGCAAGCAAGTTGGTTGTTTTTTTTCCCTTCAAGGGAGGTGTAACTAGTCATTGACGTCACATGGGGGACAGCTGCAGCCAGAACTGAATGGCGGTGATATGCTATTTCAACTAACTTCAACAATTTCTGGGGTCAGGAGGCCCAATTCCACCGGTAAGTCCAGGATTGGTAGCAGCACATTGACATCTAGCACGATAACAACTGAGAAAGATTGTGGAGTTGGAAACCTTGTATGTGAAGGTATGTTCCCATGTATTAAATAGAGCATCCAAGCATATATATATATATATATATGATTCAGGTACAGAAAATGATGATCAAAGTAGCCCAGGGTAGTTACTAGCTATAAATGTTATAACCTAGTGTGAAAAGAACAATTACACAGTTTGCTATATAGCTAGCTAGCTATGAAAGACCTTGCTCCACACCAAAAATGGCAAGCTAGCTAGCAAATATTACGATAACAAGATACTCACTTTCTGTAGCTATATAGCTAGCTATTAAATATCTAGCTCCACACCAAAAGTAGCCAAAGCTAAAAATTTTTTTTTGCAAATAGTTATATTTTATCATAACAAATCAGAAAGTCCTTGATCCTCATTTTCTGTACCTGAATCAGAGATAGATGGAACTGAGGAGCAGTATCAATAGGATCTGAAGGTATGAATAATTATTGCACTCTCCTGAGGGACAGATCTCTTCACTTATTCCTTCAGATTTTCAACTCCACAACTCTTTCTCAGTTGTTATTGCACTAGATGTCAATGTGCTGCTACCAATCCTGGACTTACTGGTGGAATTGGGCCTCCTGACCCCAGAAATTGTTGAAGTTAGTTGAAATAGCATATCACTGCCACTGAGTTCTGGCTGCAGCAGTCCCCCATGTGACGTCATGACTAGGTACACCCCCACAGGAAGTAAAATTTTTAAGCTAATTTTTCTTCATGGATATTGGACTAAAATTTTCCAAATTATTTTATACCAAGTTATGCATAAGGAAAACAAAATAAGACAATAATTTTTTTTTTTTTTTTTTTTTTTTTTCCAGTTCAGTTACCCTTTAAGCACTGGAGTGAATCAGTCAAGGTACCATTGAAGTCATTTTAGAAGGAGCATCAACTAAAGTCACATATACAGCTAGAAAGCACAAATATAAATTTTAACTAAAGCCCTGTTCACACTACAAAGGGGGTTTGTACCTCTCTCCAGCAACACCAGGTTCCAAACATTTTCTTGCATTACCACTAGCATAGTGCTGAACCCGCTCCACATCACCTGCATGGGCTGAATAATTGGCTGGGCTGATTAATTTGTTTTCCTCTACCTCCTATAGAAATGGGGTATTATATTTTCACGTTTGCTACTTTGTTCTATCCTTTACCCTATATATTGTCATGCCCAAACGAAGGATACAGAGAGGGGAGAGCTTTTAGTAGCTAAACTCCTTATAACGAACATCAACGATAAAGCCACAGGTACGTTAAAATACATCTGAGCCGCTTGAAGCCTACCCTTCTGAAGGTTTCAGGCAGAACCTGTTGAGATGAAATTGGGTGTAGTGTGGACACGCGGAACCCATTCCAGACACTGGTGAAATCCATTTAGTGTGCAGTGTGGACAGGGCTTTAGATAATAGATCACTTTTAAGTTTTAGTCTTTTCTGGTTGCCATTTACAACCTCTATCATTCAATACTCCTTCCTATTGAATCATTATGTGTGCTGCAGCTGATTCCTCATATTAAGAGAAGTTTAATTTACTTGACAACCATTAGCAGCTTTACTTGTAAGCTTGCAGGGTTGGAATATTCATGCAAATTTTTTTGGCTCATTTTCTCACAACTCAGTCAACAACGTGATCATAAATCAATCAATTGTTTGAATATCCCTTTCCATGTTCATTGCTTGACATCGCTGTGTTTGCTCTTCTGTTTCTTTGGCCCTTCCATGTATCATCCATTTAAATACTAAGATACTAGCTATATACCTGCTTACTGCTATGCTTCTCTCTCTCTTTTTCTTGCTCCCTGGCAATTATTCAGTGTGGTGTAGGATGCTGTTTATAAGAAAATATTTGCATGCCATAACAACTACAAGATACTTTATCATGCTTCCTGCTAAAATATTCTTTCTTAGCCATGCAAGGGACTGTGCTTGCAATACCAACCCTTGCAATTCATTTTTCCCTCTTTTTTTCCTTCTTTTTTCTTCCCTTTCATGATTCATCTTTTCAATACAGCTGTGTATAGGGGAACATTTGCACATCAAACCATTGTTAAACTTTCCTCCTCCTTCGTTGCTGTAACTGAAAGTCGACCATGCAATATACTGTACTGTCATGCAACACAAATCACTGCAAAATCTGATTCTTCTACTTCAGTGCAGCTGCTCCTTTAAGTCAGCATGACATTTGGCCAGTTCAGCCTCTATACCTAGAAAAAAAAGTTTACCTATCTGAACTTGGTAGTTTCAAAGGTGAAGGAATGTTTGCTAAACACACACCACACATGTGCATACACACACATACCACACCCATGCATGCACTGATACACCTACCCCCGTGCACGCACATGCATGCACGCACGCGCACACACACACACACACACACACACACACACACACACACACACACACACACACACACACACACACACACACACACACACACACACGCACCACACACACAGAGAGCTATTTATGTATTGATTGCTGGCTAGTTCATATTGCTCTGATAGTGTGAGTCTCTAGTATTGTAATACATTTTATATTCAGACACAAATGTTTTGATATAGCATTAAAAGTATAGTATATGGGTGTACATACACTAGTATGCTGCTGCATTGGGTATTGCTTAAAAATGGACGAATTTCATTTTCCTCTTTTCTCCCATCTTTTTTTTTTTATTGCTCCTTTAAGTATTTTTCAATTAATTCTTGTTCAATTTTCAGAATGATATCTTGAAAGATAGAAGAGCTGCTAGCTACAGAGCTTTGGTGAAGCAAGCCGAACGGCGGAATGAAGCTGAGAAAATGTCTCCCTCTGTGGACAAGGAAGACGTAGAGAATGCCAAGGCTAAAAAGATGGAGTTGGCAGGAAAAATCAGGCTTGATCTCACCAGTAAATTTAGATATAATGCATATGTATTCAGTCAGAACAATCAATTATGCGTGTTTTTTTTTTCCCCCTCTCTTATACTTGGGTTTATTTGTTTCCCTTTATTCCCTCTTATAGACCTCAGAGAACAAATATCACTGATTGATGGAAGGCTTGAACTGAACCAAGCAAAGCTGAGGGAGTGGCTGTATTACAAGGTAATTCTAACTTAATCTGATGACCTGTCAGGATGGACGACACATGAGAGTGCATACTAATTGCAGAACGTCAGACAGCACCAGAATGCCAGCTACATCACAGCCATGTCTCTGAACATAAAGAAGTTGGAAGGGGACGTGGACAATATGATAAGTTTGTGATACTTAGTTATTATCATAGATGCATACTAGAGCAATTGGGCCTAGAGTGTAGTGGAATCCTTTCCCTGTTTCAGCATGAAGAAAGTAACAGATTGTGGCACATCTTGCAACTCAAGCGTTGAATGTTGACCTACTTTTAGAGAAAAATGATTAATATTAATGAATAGAGATCATATATATCTGTTAATTTATTACCTGTTTATTTAGCAGCAACATATATTATTGATTACTGCTATAAGGATCAAATAAGTTTGGGCTAGGTGTGTTTCTTGTTGGAATTTTATTACTATATAAGAAGGGGCAACAGACTGAGAATTATATCAGAAGACATTACTCTTACTAGTAACTTCTACAGATTCTTGTAATAGTTTATCATTATTTGTGTGTGCTTTTAAGTAACATTAGTAGCCTTGTGTTTATATCTTGTGTGCATTGTGATTAAAGATTGTTATTTTGTGTAGGTGATTATGCTGAAAAGATGGTGGCAACAGCGGCATCCATTGATGATAGAGTTGCCAAGCAGATAGACGAAGAACAGATGTCCATGTGGGAGAAGATGATAAACAATATTGACAAGGAATCCAAATCTGAGCTCTGTGATAATGTATGGCTCAAGCGCCAGGTAAATAGACAATAGTGGAATGTAGAGTGTAGATATGTTAGTACAAACACATCCACTAGTACAAATCATATATATCAGACCTTCCAACTCACCCGCATCTAGAGGGAGTCACCCTCATTTTTTCATTGTCACCCGCTCACCCTCATAATATTTGATATCTCCCTCACTTTTCCACTAGTTCCGATGTTTGTTTCTTTTACACATGTCAAAGTGCCAACTGGGATATGGTGGCAAGTGCTTGAGAGCATCCAGGCAACATTGGTCCATCAATTTAATGCACAGAATGAGTCTAATAATATTAAGATGGACTAAATTTGCATATGCGCTGAAAGTCTTCTAAATAGCTCCGTCCACTTTTCACTTCCATCCGATAGCCAAATTATTTGTTGCGCAATTTGTGCTACCAACCTGCTCACTTTTGCTATGGACGTGGATGACACTGACTCTGCCCTGGAGGAGGCTGGGGCTGAAACTTATTTGCCCAATCAGGGGCAGCATGTTAGAGCTAAAAATTGATGTATATACTTATAGTGAAATTGATATAACTATGCTCTTAGCTCTTGGTGCTTGTGATAAGGATTGATTTCCTATCAATCACTGTCTCCTAATAATTGCTTGCATACTATGTATTTCTAGTGCTGAGGCAGAAAGTTGATTTTCTGAGAAGAATAAAGACCTATTTGAGGTCCACTATTAGTGAGTAGTGTTTGTCAGATATGTCTGCCATTGCCATGCACTGTGGGGATTTCCTTCATCAAGGAGATTCTGGAATAATATAGGAAGGAACACCACTTCAGGCGGAGTTGGATGATATATTTGGATGAAGTTTGTCAGGCATTTGTTCAAGCCGATCCGAGAAGACTTTTTCATGTTTATTTTGTTTGACAAATGATATATTATGATATGGTTGTATGTTCTGAAGTGTTGGTGTGGATTATTTTAATAATGATATTCTGATGATATAAATTTTGGGTGCTGGTGCAATGGCTACTATGTGTGGCTGTGGTCATAATTTGTACGTGGTTAAAGTTGTGGCTACACCACCCACTTTTACTAATTCCAAGAAATGCCCCTACTTCTCTGTTGCAATCTGTGGCTTTCTGAATTAACTATATTTTCAACATATTTTTCATCATTTTACACCTCCCCTGCTCCTGGGAACTAATCAAAATAATAATAAATAATTTTTTTCTTCTTCTTCTTTTTTTTAAATTCCTGGCAATTATAATAAAAAATAAAATAATTATTATAATAAAAATTGATACAGTACTATTCAAATGATTAAGTTTTATTCAAAACATTAATGTCAATTCTTTGGAATTTGCCTTTTCCTTTAGCCGTGGAAAAAGAATAATAAAAACGAGTATAGAAAGAATTACAATGTCATGCAGGAAATGTGCTTCACTATGAAGTCGTACTACATTGTTGTATGACAGATAAAATATTTAGTTCGGAAAAAAAAGAAGAGGAAACCACAAACCACAGCGTAATCTCCCTCATAAATTTTGTTGAAGGTTGGAAAGCCTGATATATATATATATATATATATATATATAATAGCTGATGTTGCAGTGTTGGTAGATGCTGGATTTATATACAGGTGTTTCTCAATCATTCAACGTGGTATGCCTTGTACACTATTCTTCAGATTTCTGATATGAAGAAGGGAGTGGAAGCTCTGACTATTGAAGTGGATGGGTTGGAGCAGTGCAACATTGAGATACTAGAGGGCGTAAACATCGATCAAGCAGTGGGTATGGAGAAGACCAGACAAGTCTATCTGGCATCTATTGGTAGAAGTCCTGGTCGACAAAGAGAAAAGCTTGCAGGTGCTCAAGATGGAAGTCATCTCCCATCTCTGGTGGACATGGCTAAATGCACTTCCGAGCATGTAAGAAAACACCTCAGTGGTTGTGTCACATGCAAGGTGCAGCACTACACATTGTTATAATGGCCATTATGAAAAGCCAAAAAAAAATTTATTTATTTATTGCAGATAATAATCCATTAGAAGCTCTTTTTTGGGGGAGGGGTTACATATATTATAGTTTCAATGATATTACTCTTTTGAAAAGCCACAAGATAGTTTATTCTGTGCCTAAAGTTTGGGGGGGGGGGAAGCGGTGGGAAAAACATTATACATATCCTCACTTCATGAAATTTTTAAACAGGAATCCCAAAAAGAAAGTCCTGCTCTAAATTGGTGGCTACTAAGCATGCCCTTATAGTTTAGCAGTGATTAAACAAATATTATTTGCATGGAAGGGTTGATATTTTGATATATTTCTGATACTCATTGGGAGTGCTGATGTCATATTGAACGTGGGAATGGTTTAGTCTCGAAGCAATTGTGTTTGCTACCTCTTGTGGTTACTACTGTTGAATATTGATTCCCATCAGTCTATTCTACATCACTGAATCAGGAAACAACTAGTTGTGTTCAATTATTTAAAAGATTTGGAGTCTTTTAGTTCTAAATTATAGTTAGAGGACCTATATGTGTAATGCATGTACTGCATGGGGGGAAAAACCTACCTAAATAGATAGACAGACATATCTTCCATCTTAACAGTTTTCTACAGCCCCTGTTCACTACCTTAGCAAAGGGTTCATGCTAAAAATAAAAAAAAAAGCACAATATTTTTTTTCTTTCATGATGACATTATAATGAACTAGGTCATTTCAATATTGGGAGTTCTGCAATATGCCATGTAATTGTTACGGCCATCACAATAATCATTGCAAGGTCATTATGTCATCTCTAAAAGTGTTTCACCAGATATATTTAATTACTAAATCCTGTATACTAATTAAGACTTTATCTACACAACTGGAGTTAATTATTATGATCCACATTGCAATTAGTACATAATCTCTGTCAAGATAAGAAGTATTGATGGAGTGATTTATATCTGCACACACGGTGGCTAGATATTGTCTTCATTTTATTTGCATATTATTCCCTGGTCATCAATTTTTGGTATGCCTTATCACCATTATTATATGTATTTTTATTTTGGCTCTACACAGATGCCTGGTGGTCAGGCTGGTATGCTTGAGATGAAGACATTCTGTCTGCGAGGTCGCAAACCACCTCTTCATGCTCCTCCAGAGACTGTGCACTTGCCTCCAGTCCTCCAGCAGAGTCACACTTGCTGGCCCACCAGCACTCACTGGCCCATCACTAAGTCCATGCTCAACTATTTGCGCCCATAAACATGATTGTCACTTGAGAAATAAATGGTTGATATAAAATGCATCAGAACATAGAAATGGATTTCGATGGATCATATTTTTGGCACAAATATAAAACAATGCAGCATCAGTGTGGACCATTGCACAGTACCTGCACAACTGTCTACTTCATCTTTTGACAACCGCACCAAATATGACATGGTGCCATTAAAATGCAGTGAAGTTCAGTATTATGATATTGGGTATGTTTTTAATATATTTTTTTTAATTTTAATTTCAAGGTGTGATAATAAAGGTTGAGATGCAGCTTTATCAAATGCTGTAGATGATGAATTCACTTTCAAAATTATATCCAGTAACCATTTAAGAGAACCCATGAAATTTTAACTAAACTACAATATTCAAGAAACTCTTCAAATAATAAACTTAAATAAATTGCATAACTAAATTCATAATTCATGAATTTTACCAAGAAAAACTATCATGAATATAAATATTAAGTTTAATGAGCATTTACAATCATGCTCCATAATGTGGAAATTGTTGCCATAAAATGATATTACAGGTGTCTTTAAAAAACAAAAAACAAATAACATTGCTATATACTAAATATTTCTTCTCTAGTACAATTATACATACTACATGAAAATTGACACACTATAACCAGTTGGTATGTGTAAAACATTTTAAAATTACATAAAGTGTTCCTCTGAGCTTAATTGATGACACGAGGGAAAACAAAACAATTGAGTCATGTACATGTGATTGTTACTAACAGAACTTGTCAGTATTCCATGCCAAACAGGTACTTGTTTCCTTTCAGAATATCATGTGCTTTCAGTTGAGCAGTCAGGCACAACAAACTTAATTCTGAACACAGCCATACATTTGATGAGGCTTTCTCTACCTGCAGCCTTCCTCACACACCCATCTAAATACACCAAAGTGCTGCTAAAACACTTAAAAGGCATTTAATGTCCAATCACGTAGCTAATAAGAAATATTGTTTCTTAACACTAAACTAGCATATAAAATAATTGCTAACACTATGTATACAAGAAATCAAAAGTACAATTACACATCAATTAGTGTCAACCTCTGCAAGAATGATTATCATCTCAAAGCAGATTTCTCTGCTATGTTTAGAGGCTGTTCTGTGTTGTATGTGGCAACTACTAATTGTTGGTGTTTTTTTTTGTTTTTTAACTGTTGTTTTTTGCTGCTGTTTTTGTCCTATCCAAAATGTTACAATAATTATTATTGCCTTCAAAAGTGATGAGCTTCAAGCCTTGAGGAGGATGTCATGTGGGAGTTTGGAGTGTGGGTAATCATTTTTTCTTTGGTGTTGACCTTTATAATAAACCAAACTAGTGGATCAGTTTGATGATTGAAGGTAGTAACAGATTAGAGTAAGTTGATGGACAGACACCAAGAGCTGGTGGAGCCAGAATTAATTAAAGGATTGTGTTGCATGATGAATCAAAGGTACAGTTAGTATTAATTACATTACATGTGGAACAAGGACATAGTAGATTAAACATACATGGCGAATCAGGGATGAAATGATCTAGAAAGTAATTCCAAAAGTATTTTGCAACATATGTTTTATAGAGGAAAAATGACAAGATAAATCAATAGGGGGTGGATGGGGGAACAAATCATCAAAATAGAAGTTCTATGAATTAGAACATGGACAGTAATTGTATTAGAGCTTATTGAATGAGTGAGACCAAGCAGAGGACAAGGAGATGGAAGTAAAGTTGAAAATATTGAAGTTGGTTGATCTGTATTTGATACAGCTGATCATAAACATGACTCTCTTGTATTTAAAACCAGTACATTAATAGGAATAAATGCAGGGCAAGTAATCCTGATTTATAGTTTGAGGTAAAATCTTACAAAATAAGTTCTGTAGTGCTCTGCCATAATCCTTTCAAATAGGCAATATCTTTCACTACACAAGGTCTCCAGATCTGGGAGCAGAAACCTATTTTAACCATACTAGAGAGATGTATTGAGTCTTTTTCAGCTGAGTTGAGGGTTTAACATCTAAATATATTTTTAATGTGGCAAGACAAGCTGAAACCTGCCAACTTGACATCCAAAAATATCTGGAGATTGTTAAAACCCCCCCCCCCCCCCCCCCCCCCAAAAAAAAAACAACAACAACAACTGGAGATTGGACCAAAAATATGGAAGATTTTTGTGCAAGATGGCTAAGGATGGGGGAGATGTCCTAACATCTTGAACATAACTCTGTTATTTATATAGCTAGTATATTTAAATTTTTACATCCTTCACTTTGTTCAAGAGTTTATCAACCAAACATCATAACAATAGACTTGTTAAAAAATTTTTTTAAAAATCCTAAAATGAATTCCCCTTCCCCTCGAAACTTTCTTGTAAAGATGCTGCTTATAGGGGGATATTTGTACCTCAAAAAAACACTATGGTACTTCTTACTGCTAACTTTCCTCTCTTTTTTTTTCCTTCTGAAGTAGGTAGAGCTGCTCTAATGCCTTTTTAAACATTTTTAAAATAATTTTACTGACTATTAAGTGTGCCACCACCAGAATAAGTCCTGCCAAATTTAACAAACCATACCACTGCACCAGAGCTTCATTTCCTTTCTATAAATACAGAGAACAAGACCGGAAATTTCCAGACATAAACCTGCTTGCTAACAACTCAATTTTGATTTAGTTTTGAATTTATTTGACTTAAATAATTTAATTGATTTATTTTGACTTAATAAGACTGAATTTGGGTGAATTTAACTGATTTGACTTAAAGTTGACTGAGACTTCAAAGATGTCATGTACATGCTTGCAATGACTTTACTATTGAGTTTACAAAGGATCACCAGAAGAACAAGAATGAGATTGAAGTAACCTTTAGAATCCATGACACACTACAGGACACACTACAGGACACACTACAGGACACACTATGTGAGCTGTGAGCTGTGAGCTGTGAGCTAGCAGGTAAAAATTTGGGGAAATCATGTAACTTGGTAAAAAAATTGTGAAAGCTGGAGATTCATGCAAAAATAGTGACACAGGATGAAATCAATAAATTATGGCATCCATGATGAAATCCATGATGAAATCATGAGAGTTGCAGCACTGCAAGTACCAATTCAGTTGCAAAAACAAGAATAAACCCTTGCCCACATTATAACCATTTTTGACTTGACTACCTTTAGGTATGTTTAATCTTTCATCACCCTTTACCAACCACCATCCTTTGTCATTAAGGATGATCTTTTGCCAACAAGGATCATTCTTTACTAATTCTGCACAGAACAGAATGTATTATTGTTTCATACAAATGAGTGCAATAAATAAAATGTTAAAGGAAAGTACGGAGTTGGTAAAGGGTTTTCGCCTGTGAAACAGAAACTGTTAACAGTTTTGTAATTGCGCTTGCTTGCTTCGAATGGTTGGCTAAGTTTCGGGTTGTGGTCGTTTCTTGGCTTCTTTATAGACTGTGGGTGTCAGCGGAGCTAAAAGTGATGAGTTCCCTCTTGGATTCAGTGAAGACCACCTTCTCCACTTCTTCTGACCATGATGAGCAGGACTCTAGTGATACCAGAAATTTGTTTGCTGAGGTAGGGTGTGAAAAACATTTGAGTGGTGGTCCAAAAATCTTTGGCAACCATGTTTGATTGATAACTCCTGTTTCAATTGGCAGTGCAATTCCACCGTATCTAGCCTGTAAATTTGAGTCAAATATGTATCAATGGGAGTCATGTTCATATTAAACTGGGTGTTGTGTATGTGAAGTTATGATATCTTATAGATGTAAATAATGTGAAACAGGTTAGTTTCTGTTACTCTCAACATGCATTTACATGTATACTAGGGCCAGAGTCATCTTCCAAAGTTGAACTACAAACAAAGGTTATTTGGCTTTGGCCTCTGTTTAGGAGCAGCTGCTTTGTTCTCCATTTTCGTAAGTATATGAGTGCTATTTCCCCTCCCCCACTACATTCCCTGACTATGTATTTCACCATTTCTTCTGCATCTCTCTTCCTCCACTTCTCCTTCCACACTTTTCTAATATACTTCCCCTCATGTTTTCTTGTATGACACTGCATACC
>OZ017787.1:10154671-10177985 GCA_963969325.1 Lycopodina hypogea
CAAGGATTTATAAATTCATTTACACCGGCATCCTTCCACTTTTAAAATTGATACATGGTTGATTTTTCCTGACATACTTGGAAAATGCCAATAGCAACTACAAGGCAAAGTTACCCTGGTTTTCCAAATAGGTTGCGGTGCATATTCTAGCTGACTATTTTTGTATGACTTAGATAGGGTTGCCCATGGATACAACATAGTTGAACACCAAAACACCCTTGAATATAAAGGTCTCTCTGCACTAGAGCATCAATCATGATATAACCCATAAATTCCTATTCACACTGTGATTTTTAAAGTACAGAACTGACTGTATTCTAACTGATTTACTCCTTTGGTCCTGATCCAGACGAGGTTAAAGCTGAAAGGAATGTAAGTGGGCATGATTAGCAACCACAGCCACTTGCCAACTTGCATTTCAGGATTGGAGGGAAATGAAAGTTAGCAGGTTGGAGTATGGAAGAAAGGAGGAGATAAAGCTTAAGTAGCTAGGGCTATGGGAGACTCATGATCCCAAAATAGATCCGTTCAGACATATCACAACAGTCATGGCTGACCTGAGGCGAGACAAAACTTGACAGCAGTAGAAAAATGAATGGCTAGGAAGGTAAGCTGTTTGTGGATTATATTAGTGCAAGGTCTACACCAAGAAATGCTGGTATTAATAATAGGGCAGTGCAGTGTTAATTATGTCACAAAATCAGATTATACAGGGCAATGGGAGGAGGTGAGTTGCACTCACTCTCTAAGAAGTGGGTATACCGTTCATAGTACCTTGCTCCTCCATCTTCCATATTGCCTGCTTCCAGCACAAACTGTTCTTCAAATTCCATTCACCATGTTTTAATTCTGCTTCCTTCTCCACCTTCTCTTCTTGTGCCACCGACCCCATCAGTCACTTCACTCTGTATACTAATCATTTTATGGAAATACTATCATCTTATGCTTCTTTCCCCCCCCCCCCCCCCCAAAGTCTTCTCTGTCCTAACTCTGACATGACTTGAGTTGATTTCTCTTAATTCTATATTTATTTTCTCGTTTCGTTTGGGGGGGGGGGGGGGGAAGGGGGGGAAGGGGGGCAAGGGGGGGGGGGGGAACTGCTGATCCTCAACAAGTTCTTCTCTTCATATTGTATGTGGTGTTTGTATTAGGTACTTCTCCATAATGGTTTCTTCATATGTAGGGTAATTTCCTCTGGTGGCAGTTATATTGTACATTTAAAAAAAAAGAAAGAAGTAAATTGAAAACCTCAGGGAATATTACTTCAACTTACTGTTATCTTGATGCTCTTTCATCAGTCCTTCCTTCCCTTTCCTGATTATCAGTTTCTATTTGAATTTGAGTATGAGCCAAGCTTGCAGGGAAAGGTGCTGTAAGGTGCTCTAAATGTTGGATCCCATGCTCATATTACTGAGAGGTTGTGCTACTTAATTGCTTTCTACATAAACCAATTTTACACTGTAGCTGTTATGTACATGTGTTCATGTGTACATGTTTAACAGTGTTTATGTTTTCTTGTCTTTAAAAAAACCCAATAATACGATTTATTCTTGTATATTATGATTAGGTCATAAAAGCACTGTACTCGAGCCCTTAAACTTTGCTTAAAATAGCCAACCGCTTTCTTCTTGCAAGATTGAAGGCAAATTCTCTATTTGTAATGACTATGAGTAATTACAACCACCACATTCAATTCATTGTGGTCTATAGCATCCTCTGTTCTTCCCTTATGGGACATGCAGGTATCTATAGACTGGTTAGTGGTTGAAATGTACAGAAGAACCAACTATACCTAATTAACTGTCTGCAGGTGCTGGGCATTTTATGAATGGGATAAGAAGTGAGCTGTAATCACAAATTTCGAAGTACAGGTGCAATGAAATAGACTTTCTTTACCTCGGAATGTTTCCAAACCCAAACACTTCTGCTGTGACTATTGATAAATTGTGTGTTGGCACTTCTTGTCTAGCAATGGCATATTTCAACAGTTCCTTTTGACAATCTGATTTATGGTGACTTTTCATATTTCTAGATAGATAAAAGTTGTTGATCTTTTGGTTCTTAAAGGTCAGTGTTGATTTTCCTGCACTTTTGCCATGTCCCTTGGTCCAAGGAATACGCGATTTGTAAAAAAAAATCACATACTTTAACACTAACTCCTTTTGTATATCCTCCAGTGTACAGATGCTGACCTGAACCTTTATTATTTCGCAGGTCAACAATCATCAGGCCATTGCCAGCAGCTGAAACCAAATTATGATTGATTGTATTAGACGCATGTTACATATGTACAATTGTTGAAGCAGGTTATACCAGCTTTGAGTCACTTGCTCCTCTAACTCAGAGCAGAGTTGACTCCAAACTAGTATTGACTACAGTTGATTGTGTTCCTCTTTGCTTGTGCTTGTAGGGCTGTGCTCTGGGAGGTGTCAGTCTTGCTGTGCTGGCAGTGATGTTCACCCTGGGGGCAATGGCTGGAATATGCAGGCAAGGGGCTCAAGTGTTGAAACTGACTGAGTCATGAGTGCATAAGATAGGACACATGCTAGTGTTAACTTCTGACCTAAACAAGATACAATTAACCCAAACAAAAGACAACCTTGTTCGGATAATATTAGGGATGGAAATTGTTAAATGTTGAAATAATAAAATAAGTGGTTACGATCAAGGGGATGGAGTTGGTGGTGGTAACACTGCTGCTGATGATATGATGATGTTTTTTTTCTTCCTGCAGTACGTTCTTTCTGGTTGGTCCAATCAATCAGGCTAAGAAGATCTATGATCCTTCTAATGTCAGTGGCATGGTGATCAAGATATTGTGTATCATCACTGTTTTCTTGATGGCCGTTTTAGTTTTCTGTGCTGCATTTTGGGTAAGAAATAATCCCAGACTGTCCCCCTTCCCCTCCAAATATGTATATACAAGTGCATAAGAGAATGTATAAATGTTTAATTTGGTAAGCAAGTGAATGGTTTTTTTAATTTTTTTTATACATTAATGCTGTACTTATATATATATATATATATATATATATATATATATATATATATATATACACACTACATGAAAGTCAATGTAGACTGTGTTGATATAAAATTGGAGGAATTATTCAGCGGTTCATACTTACAGAATTAACATGTGCACAAATGCTTGGGGTGAGGGTAGGGATAACTTAATGTATGTTCCATGCTGTGCTTAGGTATTGGCTATATTCATTTGCACACAGTAGCTGTTTATTCTCTGTAAAATAGTCTCACAATTATTTATTACATCAACTCCAGCGTCGTCTGCACTCACAAAGTGTTCAATGGCTGACTATCTGTCTTATGGCCATCTATTTCTGCCACCTTTGCCCTTGGCTTTGGTCTGTTCTAGAGTGCCAGGCCGACAGCCATTATATAGTTGTTGTTTTTATATGCATCAGTTGAAATTGTATCCAAATATTTGCAGCTCTATCATTTTTCCTTTTATTTCATCAGCATTTGATTCCTAGTCCTAGCCAGTTCTGAAGCCACTAGTTCAGTACACAGATTTGAAGAAATGGTTATCCCAAACAAGTAAACCTATCAACTGAAAACCTCTCAACAGAAAATCTATCAACTGAAAACCTAAAAAAAAGTGAGATAAATATGTCAACTGAAAACCCCATAGCTCAGGACCTGTCAACTCAAACTGAAAATCTGTCTACCATTGACTGGAGCTACTATTCAAACCTACACACCAACTTGCAGCCCATCATGCCTAACCATATACAGGTGACTTCTACAGCATGATGCTCCCTTCCATATAAGGAGTGCTCCTTTAACAGTGGTAATGAGGCTTATGGTGCATATGAATGTGGTAACCGAAAGCACTCAGAATGCACTCGACATAGCAACACACACAATCCAGGTGTTCCATCAATTGGAATCATTAGGTGCTGGCCAACAACGGGTATATCTGCTAGTGTGTGTGTGTGTGTGTGTGTGTGTATATATATATAGCATACCCTTTGTAGCACCGTTACTTTAGAATCCATATGACATACTTGCCCAACATCAAACCGCTTGAATCTTCTAATGAGGACACCTTTCTCATTCATGAGTATATTTACTTTTAGTCAATCAATTAACAGGTTTATCGTGGGTTTTTATTGAAAAATCTAGTACAAAAATTATTATAAGATGACTGACAGTGGGTGAGTTATGTGGAGAAGAACAAAGATGGTAAGGAGATAGCTAGATAGATATCTAGATAGATAGAGAAATGAATAAATAGAAAGACAGATAGATAAATAGGTAGATAGGAGGATTTCTTTGTTGTTGCATACTTGGTTTTTCATAGCAAAATTTGTTCTACCTTAGTAAAGGTTTCAAGGTTCTTTGGAGTCTTTTTAGAACGAATATCCATTGCAGTCGTATATGCAGTGCAATATAAGTTTTAGCTGAGATATTAAATCTTGGATCTTGAACTTTCTTGTGTACCATTGCTACGCTGCACTAGTCAAGATTTCATGGCCTTTATTAAAATTATATACACCAACTGGAAAGAGCTGCTCACATGTGTGCTACACTACTTCAGCATAGCTATAATAAACAACAAAATGGAGTGATAAAGTGCCCTTGGTCACTATCCCCATGCACCAGTGCCTGAATGATTTACATGCAGGTTGTCATGGCACCACAAGCAGTGGTTGGTAATGGTGTGAAGATATGGATGCACAGCCTTCTGTGTCAACTTTTACCTTACTCTCCTTATTTATTGTGCACTAACTTTGTACTGTGTTAATATGACTAATATAGTTATTACATTAATTGTTATTGATACCCCCCCCCCTTTTTTTTTTAGTGGAAGGTGCCTCTGGTGGCCATCTTATTCTGCCTCATTTTATTTGTTGCTATTCTAGTGTAAGTTTACAATTGGTATGTAAACACTAATTACTGTTAACAGTAGACTTTAAGTAATGCCCCCTCCTTCCCCCCTCCCCTTATTGACTAGTACAGACTTGTGTGTTGTGTGTGCGTGCATGCGTGCATGTGTGATATGCAAGGTGTTCCACCACACACAAACTAGTTCAGCACTGACAATGCATAGGAGTAGTCAGTATATTGCTATGGCATGCAAGGTAGAGAACCTGGCCAAGCTGCCCCTAGGCCAAGAATTTGAAAATTTTTTTTATTAAATTTTATTTATTTATTTATTTATTTATTTATTTATTTTAAAAAAATTTTTTTAAATTTTATTATTTATTTTAATGTGGTGAGGGGGAAATTTTCCTTCTCATGAGAGTGGTGTACATGAAGAAGAATTGCTTTCTGTAGCTGTGTGAAACCCTTTACCAATTTATATCAGATGCATGTCGCTGCACAAGAATAATAAGTGACACATAATAATTTGATTGGTAAAGGGTCTTCTGTGTTGTGGTCTACATTGGGTACAGTCTGTGCATGTCCTCAGTGACTGTGTCCTCTTGTGTTATTCTTTTGCAGTTACGCCATCACACTAATCCCATATGCAACGTAAGTGAGCAGTAGCTGGGATACCAGACTATATATATATATATATACACACACACACACACTTTAATTGTAGTCATATTTTTGTATTGATCCGTGATCAGTTCTACATTTCTTCATTACTATCCCTACCCAACTAAAAATGGATTGCACACATTAGGACATTAGAGATATAAATAGATTAGACATTAGACATGATACTATTTAGTGGAAACACAATTACCAAGTTTGTTTACACTTTCACTGGATGTGTTATGAACAATTAGGTCATCAATTGCTTGTCTTTTCTTTCTTCAGGACAATTATTTCACAAGGAACAAAGTCTGTATTCTCGGCGCTTTAACCTCCTCGACTCTATTATAAATGCATGCATACAGTACTGGATGTGTGTATGTATGTATATATTATATATGCATGTGGTCTTCAGACCAACTTTTAACTATTTCCTTGTAAGCATATATGTATATATATATATATATATATATATATATATATATATATATATATAATTACAGTATGTGTGTATTTGGGGGAGGGGATATGCAGTGATCAACTAATCAAGAAATGAGCATTGATGGCATTGATCAGACAGACGATTGTTCTGTGATGGATGTATGCACAGTATAGGAGAATGTGGTCTAGTGTTGTTTGTTGTCAATAGTCCGGTGCATTTACTTGACTTGGCACACTGGAGCAAGTGAGGTTCAGGACTGTTTGGTGGCAAGCTAACTAATGACCAGTGTCACTCTGTATTCCATGGGATGTGTAATCATTTGTGTGGCATACATACAAATATGTATATATGTGACAAGATGGATGAATAGTTTTGGCATGTACATCTCACTGTAAACTTATGAGATGTATTAAGATCAAATGTGAAAGAAATTCCTTTTTTTGTTCCCCCCCCCCCCCCCCCCCCCCATGTGTATTAACCACAAAAAATTGGTGAGGCAAAAATTTAGGAAGTTATAATTCATGAATATTCACGAGATGATATATTCTATTTAACTCCCTCCTACCTTATATCTTGCAGCTTTTTTTGTTGCATCGAAAGACACTTTATTTAAATTTATTTCCAATGATATATATGTACTTGGCCATAGTCCATGAAGTGCCTAGTTAAAGTTGTTGATTTTTTCTTTTTCAAAACCCTGAAAATTAATTTCTCACTAAAGAAATACTTTTTTACTGCCTTATCCTAGTGGGGCTGGATGTATCAGGCGTTCATGTGAAATTCTATACTGTGTCCAGTTTTCAGCCAATTCCGGATGTCTCTGCGTTAGGCAACTCCTAAACTATGGCGCCTGGTTGGGTGCACATTTTGAAAAGAAACCATGCATTGGTATTTCAAGGGAGGATGATCACCACAGTTTTGGGAGCATGACCCCAAAATTTTCAGGGGACCTTTGTGGGTTCAGGGTGGGTGTCACTGGGGGTACATTTTTTGGCACATATGGAAGGAATCCAAGAGAGGGTAATGACTACTTCAGTTTTAGGAGCATTGCCCAAAGCTTTGTGGTTACTGATACCTATCAGAAAGTCACACGTGCATGTAAGATTTCTTGTTTTCAGCCAATTTCTTCTCATTGACTCATACGACAGGGCTGTGTTGTGTTGCTCTCATTGTTGGTGGGTGGACAACACAGCTCCTCTACCTAATAAAAATTGGATTTTAACATCCGATGTCATGTGAATTTCCAGCCTAATTGTCCTGTTTTTAACACAAATTAAATGGTGCAAGTTAATTTTTTAAAAATCTAACCAAAAACTCCTCCACACACCCACTATCTCACCTACCCTGCTTCACCAACCCATGCAATATGCATACATAGATCCACAGTTGTTCAAATCTGCAGACAATTTTGGGGTTAACCTCTAATATCTTGTACAGAGACCAGAGTCCATGTTCAGCCAACTCTACTTTATTCGGACACTAATTTAGGACATTGCCCATTGCCAGTGTCTGCAGATACAAATATTGGACTTGATCACTTAACATTGTCCAACAATCTTTCGCTCATTCTCGCAAGATTTTCAAAATTCTGGCTTCTGCTAGCTCACATTTGGAGACCATTTTAAAGCAGTGTGCTCTGTTGTAGTTCTCGTATCTTGAAACCAATTTGGAGCAATGTGGTTATGATTTGAATTTTGCTACATTGGGAAACCAATTTAATGCAGTGTGTATGTTGATCATTCAAATTTTGCCACCGTGGATTAAGTGTGCATTTTTGTTTACTCTACTCAGCTCAGCCACTACACCATCAGCTGGACCAACAGCCAGTGCAGTAGTTTGAACTCTTGGTGTAGTGTTCTCAGTTGACAAGAACTGACTTGAATTTTTATTTATTCTGTTGGAAAACCTTTGTTAGAAAACAGTGCATTGAATTTACAAAGTGGAAAATCTTCATCGTTTTGGAAGCAAATTAAGTGGTGACTGGTTTGGAATCTTCAATCCAAAGTTCATGAAGTAATCAAGCTTTCTATTGGTAAGTTACAAACTTTGATTTCCACGAAAATAGGCCAAAAGTTTGTTCACATTAATGCCAAAGATTGTGGCCAAATCATGGCCAAGGTTGTACTCATTTTCTCAGCTGTGAATTGGTCAATTTCTGTGAAAATTGGCCAAAAGTTTTGTTCAAATTCATGCCAAAGATCTCAACTGATTCATGTCCAAGATTATACTCATTTTCTCAAAGGGCATGCATTTGTGAGATAAAACTACACATGGTTTATGTAATATAAATTAATATTTTTGAAAGCATGTATTAAAAAAGTTACTTTACCGCAAAAGATTTGACGAGCTAAATTTGAAATTTCTCAACTCCTTGAAATTCTTAACTATAGATTGGTTGACTTTTGATTGAGTTGTGGGAAATCGAGGGTCAAAAGCAATTTAGAGAACATTCCTACCTTGCAGGTGAAACTACTAATGGTCCTCTAGTCAATCAACTGAACATGATATAACTAATGAACATACCAAGTTTCATTGAACTTGATTATTTGTTAGAGTATCCCATGTCATGAACCTCACCACAACCACCCATCTAAATGAAACTTTCTCAGGGGCATGCAGTGAGGTGCCCTAATCAATCACTGAAGTTTTCTGAAGATCTCTCCATCACTTTGGAAGGAGTTAAAATTGTGCTCATACAGATACACAAACCATGAATTATTTTTTCTCATCATGACTGTCAAATTTGACCTAGTTGGTCATGGCTGGGACATGTAGTTCACAGTTTTGCTGACCTCATTTAGGGTATTTCTAGAATGGCTGAGTGTGAATATATAGTGTGGTTTGTGGGGCTAGCAATCAGTCAAAACACAGTTTTGTGGTAACTCTTTCCTTGTTGGTGAATGGAAGTGCAGCTAGCCAATCTACTTTGTGGGGGAGTTGATACTATACTGGTCATGCACCTCATGAAATACCAGTACATGTGTGGCTATATTATTAGAAAACATTTTGAATAAGCTGTCTGATGCTTTAAATGAAAATAGAAAAAGTAGAGATTTGGCAGGTGAGAGGTAGGGATTTATTATTCATGAATAATTCATGAATTGTGGGTTGCTGCTCCCTTGACTACTCTTGAAAGTTGGACTTCAACAGTCCATTTGTACAGGGAGGCTCACTTCAGAAAAAGAAAAAATGTTTTTATAAGAAACAAATTCCTCTTTGAAGGAGTCCTAATTGGCTCAGACTGTGACTCCAATTAATTTATATCTGATATGTGTTCTACTTGTGATTTGGATGTTACCAAATCTTCGTTTCTAATCTACACTAAATGTTTGTGTCATCTGAAGTATCAGATTTGATCTTGACCCTGCAATACATGTAGGCCAAGAGTTTCACTTTAATTAATTCAGTTATGAACTTCTAGAATGTGGATCACACCATTTCTAATTTGAAACTTGTTTATTAACTTAACAATTGATTCTATGCTTTATGAGAGCATGTGATGTGGCATGGAATTAAAACTGAGAAGGAACTGGATTGGAATTAGCAGGGCACCTGGAATGGGAATGTTTTTTTTTGTTTTTTTTTTAATTTTTATTATTTTACTCTCACCAAAAACCAATTAGATTTTCGATGATGGGACCACATTTATTGGAATAATATGTAACCAGAACAAAGACCACACCTATACTACACATTCTGGCCTGACCATCTTAGATTTGAGATGCTAATATTGTTATGCAATCTACTCAAGTGATCACTCTATGATGAGAATGAAACTTATTTCCTACAATCTAGACCTCAGGGTTCCAGGGTTGTTTTAAACTCAAATATGTATGGGAGCTACATAATGGGCACACTTGATCTTCACTATGGGAATACCAACACATATCAGCTGTTGCAGAACTTAAATGGGAAACAAAAAAAATTAATTTTGAACAAAAAAAGCCTCGAAATGATCTAAAATGTAAATAGAAAACAACAAAACAGGTACAAATAACTATTGAATTCACCATCTCAAATAAGGAATGACACAAGGTTCAACCTCAGTAGAAAACATAAATTTGGAGACCACTTACCAATTAATGGGTGGGGGGGTGTACTGTCTACTTATATACATAATCAAAAAAAAGCTATTGGTGTTTCATGTTTGTAAGGCGATATATGTAATACAATCCTCTATTAATACATATTTTGAGAAAGAAAGAAAAAACCAACTAAAATGTGGGAGTTTAACAAGTAATGGTGCAATCAAAACATAGACACAAAACTTGGAAAAGAGTATGAGTGGGATCATATGATCCAAAAATAGTGTGAAGATATGATTGGGAAAGCTCTGCATGTACTGGGGCAGGCCCCATTGAGTCTCATGAGCAACAGAAGAGAAATTGTGGTTCAGTGATTATTAACAGATGAGGAGTGAGCACCACTTCAGTTTCAAAATTTTACCAATGAAAGAATAATTTTTAATCCAGCCAAATTGAGGTATTGATAGTATTTTAAGGAACAAGTTAACCTAAACTATTTTCTTTCATGTTCAGATTTCATACTGTCATGTGTGGCTTTGTATTCCTCCTGGGAAATTCCCAGTGGGTGTGATCTACTCATTCCTCACCGCAGAAAAACTGAATTAAGAACCAAGTGCTCCTATTCTACCGAGTATCTAACGTCAGGAGGTTTATATCAGTTGAGGTTTTCTCCCTCCCTTTTAATCCACTTAGTCAGACCACCCAGAAGCTGGACACTCCTAAGGTAGGCTGCGTAATAAGGTGATCTTTATTTAGATCGCCTCATGTATATATGTATGAGTATTGTCATCCCATTATTCATAGTCCCTTTTGCAATTGCAATATAAATTAAGTTTCCTTTCCTGTTCAGGGTGGTTTGTGTCATAGCACCACCAAATCAAATCTGAGAAAGACTAGTAAGATTGGCAGTGCTCCATTGGCTACAAGAAGTTGAAATGAGTGAGCTGTCCACCATTTCTCAAAATTCAACAGTCCCATCTCCTAGAGGAAAGCAGCATGCTCTTGAGAAGACAACCTCCTCTTCCTTGTTGCATCCAATATCCAATCCTCTCCAGAGTAATGCAGTGGCTGTTTCTATGCAGAAACCAAAAACTACCAGCTCACAGAGTGAGAATGGAGAGGTGGTGGTATTAAATGTCGGCCTACAGCAAATGCCAGAGAGCAGCAGGGCAGTGCAACCTCCAATTCTGCACTATGGACCTGCTCCAGGCACTGAACTGTCGCCTATCATCAGAAATATCAAGGTCTCTCCCCTGCAGGCATTGGACAGGAACCCTATACAGGCTGTGCACAGGACAAATAGAGATATGTGTTCTCCAACACCGTACACACTACCTGGGTCTCCCTATCAGATTCCACAGCTGCAAACCATCACTGTGATTCCTAAACAGAACCCAGTGCGGAACATCTCAACAAACCTGGTACCCGAGCCAGATTCTATTGAAGTTAAGAACTTGGAGAGCTTCACTCAGGATTTCAAGATACGCAGGATCAAACTGGGCTACACTCAGACGAATGTGGGGCAAGCACTAGCTGAGGTGCATGGAACTGACTTTAGCCAAACCACTATCTGCAGGTTTGAGAACTTGCAGCTAAGCTTCAAGAATGCACAGAAGTTGAAGCCCATTTTGGAGAAGTGGTTGGAAGAGGCAGAGAAGCAAGGAGTGCAACACAAGGAGGAAGAGCAGTCCCCAGAACGGAGGAGAAAGAGACGCACTTCCATTGGTGTGGGTTTGAAGGAAACCCTGGAGAATCACTTCATTATCCAACCAAAACCCAGTTCCAGTGAA
Source organism: Lycopodina hypogea (assembly GCA_963969325.1). NCBI lineage: Eukaryota > Metazoa > Porifera > Demospongiae > Poecilosclerida > Cladorhizidae > Lycopodina > Lycopodina hypogea. The sequence goes on from OZ017787.1 coordinate 10,166,437, forward strand.
ATTACAAAGGTGGCTGATACCTTGAACTTGGAGAAAGAAGTGGTCCGTGTGTGGTTTTGCAACAGGAGACAGAGAGAAAAGCGTGTCCGAACATCCCTCAGTACTAATCCTCTGAAGGAGGCTGAGTCCCACCCTTCGTAGATACAACTTAGAGTGGAACCTTTTCTGTCTTTCTGGCCTTATAACCTTCAACTTGCACTTTCCCACCCACAAAATGTGCTCTTTTTTTGATTTGATAATACGAAGTGTATTGTATGTATGCCAAATCATTGGACTGCATAAACGATTAGAAAAAATGTTGAAATTATAAAATGTGAGATGTTGGAATAAGCCAGCATTATAGTTACAGCAAATTGCACCACAAACATTAATCCAGAGATGTTCTATATGTTAAGTATATACATGCATAATTGATGAAAAAAGAATAAAGATAGTAAATCTGCAATCTCAGTATATTACTACCAAGGATGGCATGAAATTTAAGAAAGAAACAATGAAGTACTCAAATAAATAGGAGGCCTATGCTGCTAAATAAGATATATATATATATATATATATATATATATATATATATATATATATATATATATATATATTCACCAGTATCACAACTGTGCTGTAAAGTAATAATAATGATAATAATAATTTGAATTAAAAAAAAAAAAAAAAAAAAAAAAAATTGAAAGAACATTAATTTCATATCAAGACAGTAAATTTCCAGCCAAAAACAGGATTACTTATGATTTAATGTTTTGACTTAATTAACTATTAGGTAAAAAAAAAAAAGGGAAGAAAGTTTAAAAAAAAGAGAAAGAAACCCAACCATGACCACGAATTCAACCGGAGACCTCTGAAGAAGTTTCCCAAGAAGAACACAAGATCAATAAGAAAGCAACATTTAAATTCTCTCTTCCCCTCAAAATAAGTTCAAGGATAAAAATTATATTATGATAATTTAATTTCGTAGCCAGACCCTTTACCAAAGTCTGCAGCGTTTGGTAAAGGGACCAATTTCCAATGGAAAAGGGTCGACACCGCCAACTAGATAAATTTGGCAGAAAAAGATGGCGGTAGTAAGGAGAGTGTGTTGTTTTGGAAGAAATCTCTCACCGGTTTGTTCTTTTTAAAACTATTTATAGAGCTTAAATGTACCCTTGCGTTAGATATCTTTAATGTGGCCCTCACAGATAAGCGGTAGAGGTTATGCCACTACAGCCAGTGCTGAACTTGCTAAGGTTTGTCTTGTAATGTCCACTACTCTGGTAAACTATGAAAGTGCTCCTTTTAGCCTCCTATTCAATTGTTCGGCATTGAAGGACGTTATGCACATGCTCTCTACTCTTCTGCATTTAAGACTAAGTCTGTGAGCAAAGTGGAGTTGGAATTGAACAACTTTCAGGTATGTATTATTCTGTTTTGCCTTCCTGCTAATATTCTTTTCATGTTATTACTCTTGTAATATTATGGATTGTGTTATGACCAACTACTGTGTATGTGTATTACAGTTGATCAATTATTTAGATAGTGACCCTTTACCAAAGCAGTGGGTCATGTGAGATAGTTCCGTCAGATTTGATATAGGCATGATTTAACTTTATATTTCCATAGTTATATGTTGTGTTTGTTTTTGTTTGTTTTTTTTTGTTTTTTTTTGTTTTTTTGTTTTTTTGTTTTTTTACTGGTTCTTTTGTCACTTTGTAATGGTCATACTGTTGCTATTAATTTATTTTTTAGAAAATGATGTCAGAACATGATAAGCTATCAGCCTTCCTTATGGATCCAACCCTCAATAAACGGAGAAAGAACAGTCAGTTTATAACTTTGCAGAGAATCAAACAGTTTTAGTTAACCTTTTTTTTTTTTTTACATTTCTTAATAGCTACTATAACTGGTGTATTGGGAGCTCTAAAGTACTCCGACGTCACTATCAATCTATTCAGTAAGAGATGCTGTTTGTCGTCTGTGTTGGATATTAAGTTAAAGTTTATGGATTCATCTGAACTGGTTGTGCAGTTAGTTTACAATGCCTGAACTATGTGGATGTGTCGGCCAGTAAACATACAGTACTGCAACTTTCTTGTAGACTCTTGTGTATTACCTTGCACATATAATTTTTATTTGTTTTATAGTATACTAACCCAAGCCATTTATGTGTGTGTGTGTGTGCGCACACACACACACACTCACACACACACACACACACACACACACACACACACACACACACACACACACACACACAACTTTTTCGCCTATCTGAGCATGACAAGTCAGTTTTGATCTGACCTCAAAATGCATGCTTTGGTTATCAGCTCACCTGAACAGTAAATAGCTTGTCTGAGAGACTTACACACATGCACACACACATGTGAACACCACACACACACACACACACACACACACACACACACACACACACACACACACACACACACACACACACACACACACACACACACACACACACACACACACACACAAGTTCTCCTATAAGCTTGTATGAGGCATACTTTTACATACATTTTTTTGGTAATTGACAATCCACTCTTTCTGTACTCTGCACGAAATCTCTTGTGTTGTAAGAAAATAATGTACTGGTTTTGCTATCTTAAACTAGCATTGCTAGCAATGATGATGATGGTGCGTGCGTGCGTGTGCGTGTGTGTGTGTGTGTGTGTGTGTGTGTGTGTGTGTGCGTGCGTGTGTGCGTGTGTGTGTGCACTTGTGTGTGTGTGCATGTGTGTGTGTGCAGGTACTCTAATTGACAACAACAGGTTGAACAGGACCACTGGTGTCATCAAGGCATTCCAGGCCATCATGAGTTCTTGCAGAGGAGAAGTCCCCTGTGTTGTCACCACTGCAAAGGTACACAAATTTATTAGTACTCACTGTTTACTTGTGTGTATATTTGTAGCCTCTAAGTGCAAAGAATAAAGATGAACTTGTCAAAGTGCTTCAAGAAAAGTTTCTGGAGAAGAATCAAGTGCTAAAACTTGAAGTGAAGGTACTATTTACTAAGTTAGCCATGATACTTATGAATAATCATAATGATAGAGAAATATGACTCTATTTTTGGCCATTTGGTGGACATTCCTTACCAAACTGGCCATTTAGTTGGCCTGTCAGGTATTCTTAGAATAGTGTACATTCTAAACCTTATAATGCAATATAATATCCACAGTTACCTTAGCAGTCTATTCCTCTCAGTGGACTCCTCACAGTATATGGATACTTGCTCTCAAATATGGTAAATGCGGACACCCCTAGAACTTCTTCTCAAATCGCGTGTAATGTGTGTATTATTAATCCCCAATCAGGATGCTCTGGTATTTACTGTGATTTAATGGTACCAAGATATCGGTCTGTCCATCCATCTGAGAGAGGTTTCATTGTTTAGTATTTCTGAACATAGGGGTTTTTAATGATCAGCTTCTCTTTTCATGTGGCTATGCTGCCAGTTATCTTTCTTGGTTTGACTATGCAGAGTAATAGTAAGCATATAGCTCAATGTTTCCTCGTTGGTTTCTGTTAGCAAGACAAGCCGAGTGTTTTAACCAGCTCTCTGAGACAGCTAAAAGGTTCAAGATCCCCTAATCTCTTGACACTATCCCATACTGTTCAATAGTGAATGCACAAGATGTTGATCCTCATCTTAATTTTTTCAAATTTTTTCTTGTTTTTCTTTTTTCTTAAGTGTTAATTATTTTTTATTGGAAATTTTATTGGATGCATTCCATGTCTTTTTCTTGTGTCCATGGTATCCCTTTTTAATCAATTCAAGGTGCTAGTAATGTCTTAGCTAGACTTATTGTTGTATTGTGTCCTAATAAATGCACCAGTCAAATGTTTGTATTTCAACAATTGAATAGTATGCATCGACCTTGAATGGTGATGGTGGTGACCATGGTGATGATGCTCTAATGACAATAATGTTGATGTTGATGATGAACAACAGTGGTTCGAAGAATGATGGTTGCATTGAGAGATTAGCTGATGGATGAGTAACTGACCTACCAGCATCCAAGACACTACAATTGATCCCTCATCATCTGTACCTGTCTCTATTTCTCCACACAGATGAATCCTTCCTTGATCGGAGGGATGGTGGTGGACTTAGGGGACAAGTTCATTGACATGTCCACCCAAACGAAGATCAAGAAGATTGTCAATGCTCTCTCACAAACCCTCTAGACACAGTAGTGTAGACAGGGAACACCTCGGCTAGCAAGTGTGCTGATAGAATGAGTTTTACAGTGTTGACTCTCAGTTTGTTGTTTGTTGTCCTACAGGTACAATGTTGTTAATGTGCATGTGGTGGAGTGTGGGAGGGAGAAAGTTATATGGTATTGGTGCTGATTACAACAGAAATCTAACTCCTTCAAATTCAACATAAAAAATCTACTTATAAATAGCTCTTAGTGTTCTTTCCTTCAATTTTGAAGCTGCAGAGTCAAGGGTGGTATTAAAAGAATGGAAATCAAATGCTGCACCCACTCATGGTTTTTAAATTTGAAGAATACTTATTCAAGTCTTAGTAGACAAAAGTGACAACAAAAAAAATGGCAATTTAAGGTTGATTAATGGGAGCAGCTGTATTGAAAAGCCCTAAGGGAAGTTGCATTCTCTTGACAGTTTAGTGCACACTTAGTTTAATATGTGGTAACAAAAATTAACTACAAAATTCCCTGATAAATAGCAACTCTCTTTAAACTGCAAAAATTTGAGGATGCAAGAGAATTCATTTTGAAGGGAATGGAAAAAATTCTAAATAAGTATATAGATTATAAATAGCTCTTATTCTATGTATTCTCAACCATATATCCCTTCAATTTTGAAGTGACAAAATTGATCTTTTAAGACAGACTGATTCAAGCTGCTGTGTTAAAATAAAAAAAAGTGTAGGGAGGGGTGCTTAGGGAGAAAGAAAAATTTCTTAGGAAAATATGGTGAAAGATAATTCTTTTTGAAAGGGGTGGAATAAAAAAATAATAATAATAAAAAAAAATAAATAAATTAAATAAGTAAATCTATTTGTAAGTAGCTATTAATGTGTGTATGCCAGCCACTATATATTGGTTAAATTTCGAAGCTACAGAGTCAAAAGGGGTATCAAAAGAATGAAAATGTAGCTCTTGGGGACCTAGTGTGGTTATTTTAATTTTGATTGTGGGCAGAAGTGAAAAAAGGCTATTTGAGGCTGACTAATGTGAACAGCAGTATTAAAAAGCTGAAAGGGAAGTTGCATTCTCCAGGCTGAAAAAAATTAGGTGCAGAATTCCTGATAAACAACACCCCACAGAAATGCACCATTTTTTGCCCAATTCACTTAAGAACAGCTGGTCAGCTGGAATACTCTAATTAAATTATGGTAAAATTAAGGCTAGGGAAGGAGGAATACACAACCACTAATAAATGTGGTGCTGAAGGTCAGTTCTATTGTAACCAGCCGTGTTGCTAACTTTGAGTGGACTCTAGCTACTGCACAGAATTATGTCTTCTACTGTCACTGTGCTCCCATTTATTTTGAATGGGGTGACATTAATATCTATATAATTTTTAGTAGTTTCAAAATTAGTGAAAATATCTTTTTTCATTGAACATTTCTAAAGAAAAAAGGACACACCCCCTCCTAATCAAACCCTGGCGTGATGTCCATGGGGTACATCCTTAAAAAAAACAAAACAACAGCAACATAACAATCATCAATATTTTTCACCTCATAGATATTCAGTGACTTTGTTGGTTTAAATATAAGACACTGTACTGTCTGATGCACAATTTTGAGGGTGCCATAGGGGACTTGCATGATTACATCACACACAACCTTCCACGCCTACTTATTGTATTAGTGAACCTCCAGCACCATAGAAAATGTATTAGCATTCATGACCTGCAATTTGAGAATTGCAATTGCAAAATAGCTCCTGCATGAATAGAAACTTTATGAAATTTCCAGTGTGCTCATAGCATAGCCCAGAATATTCAGAGCTGTGGTCATAGATAAATCCCAGGTGAAAGTGAAGAAAGATAGTTAAAATATTGCCAGGAGAACTCATTGGTTGGTGGAAAGTATCTGAGTATTACATAGTTGTTAAACACAGTATCACAGCAAAAATAGCTGCTAGTTTTTCTCTAAACACTTTGTTAGGCAGCATATCATTTCCAAGAATTTCTGGAATGTCACAGGTGCTGCCTGACAGGGTTCTCAAAAATATTGCAGCTTCTTCTTGGCCAATATCAACCCTAGCAACCATTTGATGCTGACTGCTACTGCTGCCTACCTTTGAGTTCTGAGAACTAGCAGCAAACTCACTGTTCAATTCTTAACTAACCTTTCTTTCATAACCATAGCTCGGAATATTCTAGAATTTGGTATCAGCACCCTGGTAAAAGCAAGAGATATTTTTCAGTTGCAGTTCTCAAAATCATCATTGGTAGTCATGAATCCTAATACATTTTCTATGGTGCTGGTGGTTCACTGATACCATAAGTAGGCTTGGCAGGTAGTACCCAATGTAATCGTGCAAGTCCCCTGTTGTGTTCATTTTCAAAGGAATGGAATTAAAAAATTAAAAAAAAGTGAATCTATTTTGTATTTGGTTACTTAAATACATGTTTCCAAGTTTTCTGTGTGTTAGTGGCACAATCACAGTGGTAAATGGTTTATAGAATACAAAGGAACAAGGAATTGGGATATTGGTTTTGCATACCAAACAAGGAAATACCTTGCCATAAAAAAAAAAACAAATACAAAAGGGGGGGGGGGAAAAGAGAGAGAGAGAGAGAGAGAGAGAGAGAGAGAGAGAGAGAGAGAGAGAGAGAGAGAATGACTGTTTCTGAGAAATGTGAGGTCATGATTGGAAGAACTAGTTTTCATCCATTGGCATGGATTTGTGGCTGCATTGAGAGTTGGTTCCCTTCTCATATCCACAGAGCTGTAAACAGATCCTTTGATTAAAACACAAGGAATATTGTGCACCTTGAAATTTTCGACAATTGATTGACTTATAATCAATTTGAATTAAATGGAGGGCAATTTTTATTTATATGAATAATTGAACTTTGCAAGGAATGATGCAAATGGTCACTAACAATTGTGTATAGCAAATCACATGTACACACATGTTGGCCACATCAACTGAGCAGCAAACACACAGCATTGCCAATCTTGCAGGCGAAGCTGCAAATGGATATCTAGTATATAAAATAAGAAATATACTTCTTATAAAAGTACTTTATCATGGTTATAACTACACAGCATATTCATAAATGTATGCACACACATACATTATCACTTTATCATGGGGAAAAATTAATTAACAAATAGTAAAAAAACAACAAAAAAAAAACAGCAATAAAATAGTTTCATATCTTTTCAGTGTTTCCAGAATTGGTGAGCTAAAATGATGCTTGGTGCCTAAATTTGGTTTGTTCAAGATAGTCAGTTTCAATGAATAAAATTTCCCTTGAGGGCTAAGGTCTGTCATATGCTTGGCAGGTGTTGTCCATGTGAAGTGAAATTAGCAAATTATGTCCTTGTTTGGTGAAATTCTCAACTAAGCAAAAAGCCTACTTCACAGTTGATTCTGTGAAGCTAATGTGAAATGGTTACTAACCCTTCCAAAATTGCTTGACTAGAAAGAAATCCAGTGTATTCTGGTGTTCGGAATCTAATCATCCCCTTGTGAACTCGCTTAAAATGTCATGTCAGTGGAGATAATAAACACAGCAGCTGAAAGTGTCCAAGATATCTCAGAGGTGACAGTACAAACATAGCTGTGTATGTGCAACTAAACTTGGGCACATATTGTGAATTGAAGGTTATTGTCATGATTGCAGAAATTTATTTTAAATATTTTGCAAGGTGTTGGTATCACGGCAGGTTTAATACATGTAGAACAGATGTGCTTACTCTCACGTGTATGAAATGGGATTTTATGGTAATCTTTTATTTATCTTGATTATTAGGAATGTTTATAAATGAAACTAATAAGAATCCTTTTTACAGGATAAATACATATTCCCTTTAGTTAAATAATTTCAGGCTACTTCTCTGAAATGGGTGTCCTAGGGGAGTTGAACAACTGAACCTACTGAAGTTATTTAGTGCAGAGTATGTGATGTAAAATTATATTTTATTTGATTGTTAAATGAGGCTGTGCATATATAATCTTACACATTACCAAAAAACAAAACAAAACAAAAAAAAACCAAAAAACAAAAAAACAAAACAGACACACACACACACACACACACAAAAACAAATAGCAGTACACGAAGGGAAAAAAAGGAGAGAAAGTCCACTACAATTATGGCAGGAGAGTTCATAGATGATGCTAACGAATATTGCCATAAGCTTCCAGTCTGGAATGCACTCCTAATCAGATTTATTGCAATAAAATCTGAACCAGCCTTTATACACTTATGTCCAATTATTGATTTTAACTTGTAACAGAAGGCAAAAGAAAGGCATGCACGTGACAATGTCATGATAAAAACAAAAAATAAATTGATGTCTATGTAGTCATGAAGTTCTTGGTTCTGAAGTGTAGTACTCTTTGGTGAGATGTGATAACCTGGAAAGAGGTGAGGGGGGAAAGAAGGCAGATTATGTACACATAACATATATTAAAAAATAAATAAATAAATAAAAAAAAACACAAACAAAACATAACCCAAAAAAAAAAAAAAAAAAAAAAAAAAAAAAAAAAAAAAAAAAAAAAAAAAAAAAAAAATTTTTTTTTTTTTGGACCATTTCTGTTCATGTATGTACATTTTCCATGTGAGGACTGCAGTTGCTGTAACTGTGCCTACTCCCACAAAAGCCATCACAGAGCCCCAGGCAAGTGCTCTTCTGGCAAATTTTTTTGGGTCTTCCATTGGGATAACTTTATGAACAGTTTTTCCTCTATGTCCTGGAGGAGGTTGGTAATGATGTACTCTTAATTCCTTCTTGTACTTTTTGTTGTTTAAGGCCAGATGGAGGGCAAAACCCCCATAGAGAGAGAAAACAACGCAACCTGTAAAGAAAAACACCATGGTCTTAGTGCTTGCCTCTGCTGGACAAGTGTCCTGCAAGCAACTGATAGTGTCGTAGGTGGAATAGTATGTGGGGGCTGGTATTTTTTCAGGATATTCCCTCTCGCTGTAATAAATAGAGTCCATTAGCTCCTCCAGCCAACCGGCATGCTAATAATTTCTAGTGGGCATTATTTCAAACCTCCCCCTCCCACCGAACTCCACCTTCCCAAAATTAGGCTTAATCCTGACCACACCCATAACTTTATCTTTTTCATCTTGAAATTTGCTGGTGGTGGATGGTGAAGTATACTTTATTGATGGGTCTGAGAAATTACCAGCGCTTCAAGGGGAACAACAGGTTCTACTGCTGCGGCAGATTAATGTCAGCACGTAATGCTGGTATACTTATTTTCTGCATCATCAGTATCATTATAGTGGCAGGCCTTTTCTTTCCTTTCGAGTAAGTTTAGGTGACTAATTGTCCTTCGTTCCTTAAGTTCTTGTGTGACCATTTTGGTATAGCTTCTGCTCTCAAAAACTACGTTCCAATATGGGACAACATTAGTATTAATTAGTTCATCCAAATTCTGGCTGTTAGATATGTCACCATGTTTTCACCAAGGGCCATAGCTAAATCTAATCAGAACCTATTAATATTCATTGTTGAAAATGAATGAAATTTAAGTAGCCCTAGTTGTATCATTTTCTTGGGGAGCTCCTTTATGATTAATTTAAAAAAAGTTTAAATGTATGAAACTGGTGCCCTTTTGGATCATGTTTGTAGAATCACAATAGTTCTGACATGCAATGCTAATGGTCATGTGAGCATGATCGACAAATGTGATGATAAGTGAGTGAGTATATATCACTTGCTGTAATGGGTAGGTACATTAAGATGTTGGATGTGATTTCCTCATGTGATCTACATGTGTTTGTGTATATGAGACAGTTTACTTCAACAGTTAATGTCCACCCAACCCCCAGCTATCTAGATTGCCCATTGCAAGTCTGTTCAACTCTAAATTAGTTTTTAAAGGAAGCTAATTTGGTGAATCCTTCTTCAAAGACTTCCCTTGAGCAACCACTGACACCTTGTGAAGTAAATGGGAAAACAAGACATTTGACAGTCACTTAGCTGAGATGTAGCAATCACTTACTACCTATTCACTGTAACTTTGAGGTAGCTGCTTGTACCAAAGCCACACCAGTTTAGATATCAAAAAGGCTTTATATTTTAATTATCCTTGCACTCTTCTGTAACACAATTCACCAACCATGTGATGAATATCCAGCTAAAAAGAAAAGAAAGAAATTATTTGATTTCAATTTACATGTAGTTGAACATGTCAATATTTCTGTGCATGGAATCACCTTAAAGATAACATCCTCAAATAAGGATTACTTTCCATTCAGGGCACTTGCTCCATTCTGGTGCTAATCCTAGTACTCATTATTGGTACACTGATCAGGAGATTCAAGAGCATGAAAGGTTACCTCCATTGGAGGAGGTTCCTTGCAATAGTTTCATGTATTGTCTATTCTTGCAGTGCACGTTTTCTGATCCAGAATATCCATCCTGTGGGCGTGGGTGCCATTTTCCCCCTGGTGGGGTTCCTTGGCCTGTTTTACTCCCTTGTCTTCCTGTTGAGGACAGGATGTCTGGACCCTGGGATTCTCCCTCGGGGCAGGCCTGACGAGATAGAATACATGCAAGCCCTTGGGGATATAGGTGTGTGTGTGTGTGTGTGTGTGTGTGTGTGTGTGTGTGTGTGTGTGTGTGTGTGTGTGTGTGTGTGTGTGTGTGTGTGTGTGTGTGTGTGTGTGTGTGTGTGTGTGGTGGGTGGGTGGGTGGGTGGGTGGGTGTGTTTGCATGCATGTTTGTTGGGGGGGAGGAGGGGGCAAAGGGGAAGGGATGTGAATAGAGTGGCAATGTATGTGGTTGAGAGGATAAAAAATAAACAAACAAGCAAACTAGAGTGGGATAATGGGTAAGTTAATGTAGGTGTGTGTATGTGCATTACCCAGGATAGTGATGAAAGAGTCAGCAGAGAAGAGAGATGGGGGTAACCTGAGGATACTTTTTGGTGCACACATTAAATGTAAACAACTCAAACAACAATAACAGCCAATTTATCAGTTCCCTCTCTGATGTGCTGGTGCAGACCCCAACAACACAGCCAAGGGCTATCTTGGGACTCCTGCTCGGTTCATGACAGTGACGGTAAAGGGTCAGCAAGTGAAACTCAAGTGGTGTCCGACCTGTAATATCTGGCGGCCACCCCGAGCCTCTCACTGTGGCCTCTGCAACAACTGCTACGGTAAGAAGTGTGTACCAGCTGTTGTGTACTTAGTGGGAGGGTGAGGGTGTATGGGGGGGGGGGGGTGGTCTTTGGAGAAGGTGGGAAATCTATGGAGGGGGTGGGGGGAATCTATGAGAGAGGGGAAGGGGGGGGGGGGATTTATGTAGTGGGGGGATCAATGGAATAGGTTTTGTTTATTGCAATGCCAGTATTTGCTCTAATCTGCAG
>OZ017787.1:10178185-10233345 GCA_963969325.1 Lycopodina hypogea
CATAAACATATTAAATGAATCAATATGCTTGAAGCATATCAATTCCATCTCTCTCTCTAGCCACAAAAATTGTTACTCATAGTTGTAGCTCTTCCCAAGTTACCTGAAGCCAAGTGGGCGTGTTTTTTTTTGTTTTTTTTTGTTTTTTTTGTGGTAGTCGTTCCAAAGCAAAAGTATCTTGTGATGTCCCCGACAACTGTTGTCTGTGCTAGTGTCCATATTGCTTTAGTTTGGGTTTTAAATTGAGGAATGTGGTAAGTGACTGAGAGGGTATTTATTAATTGACTAAATATATGATTGATGTGGTCAAGTACACAAACGGAACCACTTTAAAAATTAGTGACTACACCTTCTACCTTCCTCTCTTTCTTTTACTGCCTCACTGGCATGTGCTGACTATCTATCCAATGCAATGCTCCAAGTTCTAAGCTTCAGTGTCTCCTTGTATCCATACCATTGATTGGCCCATGTGGGTGTCATGTGAGTGTCATGTGGGTGTCATGTGAGTGCAGTGTAAAATCTGTTATCCGAACACGTGGGGACCATGGATGTTTGGATAACTAAAATGTTCAGATAGCTGATGTTTCAGCAAAGTGGCTTCTCAAGGTGTTACTGCTCTGTTTGAAGGACATGAGAGATTCCTTGCATATGAAACTGTAGGAGTCACTTCTTTCCAGTTCAATTTTTCCTTTATAGATAAAAATATTTTCTTCCTTTCTTTTCTGTAGCAGAAAAAGAACTGACCATTTCAGATAGTTCTGTACAAAAAAGTGCAATGCTACAAATAAACAGATTGATCAACATGTTTGGATGAGATAAGTTTGGATGGTTGACTTCCTGCTGTATTTTAAAATTGATAAGTACCTTGTACCCTGAGGCCACATTACGCTAATTAATTATGTTGTGCACTGCATTTTGGTAAATCAGATGTGCTGAGAAGTGATCTTTGCAAAGAGGTTGGATCCAATTTTCATCTCTCAATTGTAATATACATAGAAAATAGGGCAGAAAGAGTAGTGTGGTATGGAAATATGAAATAATCTAGATATGATGTTGGAATGGGAATTCGGATTGAAAATGGAACTGGGATGCACTATGGGGATGTAATAAGGAGTGGATGTGCATTATGAGTATGGTACATGTAGGAGTGTAGTGTACATGTCCTTTGTGTATGTAGTTGCTATTTATTTTTGTTTATTTGCAGAAAGTTTTGACCACCATTGTCCCTGGGTAAGCTCATATTTATAGATGGTTCTTTCTTTTTTTTTGTTGTTGTTTCTGTGTGCACACACGTGTGGTAATCAGAACTGTTTGACCATCATTGCCCTGTGGTGAGTTAGTAATACTACACTTTATACTGATTAAACAAAATGTTATGCTTTTATTGATTAATTTATATATGACTAATTTTTGTTATTTATATTTTCATTATCTGACATTAAATTTACTACAATATAAGTCGAGCACTCAACTATTGAGTGCCTAATTTTACATCCCTAAATCAGTGCCTTAATAAGACCTTACTATACTCCTATTAAGCTTGATGAGGGAATAACGTATTTTGTTTCTATACTATTTAGAGTTTCTTTTTTCTTACTTTCTTTTCTTTTTTTTGGTTCTTTTAATATAGAAAAAGGAAATGATGCTAAAATTTACTCATGATTATAGAAATTCTTTTTTTTTTTTTATTATTATTTTTATTTTTTATTTTTTAAATATAGTTTGGAGGCAATAATTTTTTTTAATGTAAACTTTAGGCACTTAATAATTGAGTGTTTATGCCTTGTTTTTAATTTAATAGGGTAACAGCCTTTTCTTGTTTCCGTTCTTTTTGGAGAAACTCTAAGTCTTTATTTTATTTATAATTTTTTTTAGTCATTAGTAATTATTATGGTTTTGTTTAATTGTATTGTTAAGTATTATTATTTTATTCAGTTTTGTTATATTGCTGTTGTTTTATTGTTGATATCATTGTTTACACTGGTAGGTGGGGAACTGCGTGGCAAAGAGGAACTATCGTTTCTTCTACTTGTTTCTGTGCAGTGTTCTTGTGATGGCGTTGTTTGTTATGGGCTGCAATGTGACCGTCATAGTCATTGGTATGTATCTGCCTGGGATATGCATCTTGTGATAGTCATGTGCATGTTATGTGATAGTCATGTGCATATTAGAGGTAACTGTTAGATCCTTCATCACTCAGATAACCAGCCATTATCCAATTTGAGAGTCAGAGGGGCTGTGTGTGTGTGTGTGTGTGTTTTTTTTTTGTTTTTTTTTTGTGAGAGATAAATATAGTGTTAAATGAAATTAACTTATATTTGTAAAATGAAATGACAAGGTTAAAGTTCTGAATTGAACTTTACTTATAATAACTAGTACAATTTGGTGAGAGATAAATATAGCAATCATTAAAAAATTCAAAAAAAAAAAATCTTTTTTTTTTTCCCTTTTTTTTTCTTTTTTGTGCTGAACTTTCTTATCTTTGGTTTGAAACACCAAACAGAATGAATTATTATTAAAATCTGGACAACTCCACAGATTATAGACAGCAGCTTGTCAAGATTTAGCAACAAATGTTTACAACAAATGTGTTACACGGTTACCACAGTTACCACAATGAGTTACTTTTTTTTTTGAATTTTTGAATGGTTGCTATATTTATCTCTCACCAAATTGTACTAGTTATTATAAGTAAAGTTCAATTCAGAACTTTAACCTTGTCATTTCATTTTACAAATATAAGTTAATTTCATTTAACACTAGGTTTGTATATAAGTTAATTTCATTTACCACTGCATTTGATTTACCTGTATTATCTACAAACCCTACCAACTAGTCAAGTACCTCATTTGTTATAAACATTTGGGGCTAGTCTTGACAAGCAGCTGTCTATAATCGTGTGGAGTAGTCCAGATTTTGATAGCAGTTCACTTTCTTTGGTGTTTCGAACCAAAGTTAAGAAAGTTCAGCACAAGAGAATGGTAATGAAGAACGGCTTTGTGACAAAAGATCAGAACGTGAAGCAGAAATCAAAGAGAAATAGAAATAGTTTAGTAGTAGCTACCTGGAATGTCCTACTTTAGTAGAGTGTTCAGGTGATGAGCGGATCTGTAGGAAGCAAATAATGGGTGTAGCTAAACATGGTAACCATAGTGGCAAGCCTGGGAAGATTGATAGGAAGATAGATTTGTTAATGGGAGAATTGAGGAAATATGGTGTATCTGTTGCAGGGATCCAAGAGACAAAGTGGTTTGGAAAGGATGTGTGGCCAGTGGGTAGATATACCTTTCTGCACTCTGGTCGTCCTCTGCCAGGGGATCAGGAAAGAGCTAGTAGGAATGAGGGTGTTGGAATAGCATTGGACGAAAAGGCTACATTGGCATGGAAAAATGCAGGGGAGGTGTGGGAAGCAGTTAGTTCCAGAATAATATCAGCTAGATTGAAGTGGGTACACACAGGAAAGAAAAAGGGAGGATGGTCTGGAAAGGCATCAGGCACTTATGTATCAGTAGTGTGTGCTTACGCACCCACAGCTAAGGCACCTCCAACCATTAAGCTCAAGTTTTATGATGATTTGCAGGATACAATAGATAGGATTCCATGTAATGATATCCTTGTTATGCTGGGTGATTTCAATGCTAGGGTGGGTATGTTGGACACAGGGAATAATCTATGGCAAGGTGTTATAGGGAAGCATGGCTTGAGTGAGCGTAATTTTGTGGGCGAGGAATTTTTGGAATTCTGTGCACTAAATCAGTTCTCAATCATGAATACCTGGTTCCAAAAGAAGAAAATCTATCAAGGAACTTGGACACACCCAGCAACAAAGAAATGTCACATGATAGACTTTGTCGTGATGAGGGCTGAACAGAGAGTTGTTTGCAGAGATGTGCAGGTGATGAGGGGAGCAAACTGCTGGACTGACCATAAGCTTGTAAGAGCTAAGCTAAAGGTTACTGTTCCTCATTCTGCCAAAAGAAAAGAGAAGATTTCTTTGCCTTTTGCCATCCATAAACTGAAAACCCCTGCCAAGAGGGATGAATATCGTGAAGTGTTGGAGCAACATTTGCTGGCTAGACCACTCAGAGCTGGAGATTCCATCGAGTGCAACTGGGATGCTCTGAAGTCTTGTATTGTGTCAGCTGCAGAGGAAGTAGTTGGTAGAGGGAAGAGGAAGCAACCAGACTGGTTTGAGGATAGTGAGGAGTTGTTGTCACCTCTGATCAAAGCCAAGGATGATGCTCACCTGAGGATGATACAGTGCAATACTTCAGCCAACCGGAAAGAGTTTAGGAGACATCAGAGAAAGGTAAAGGTTGCAGTGGACAATGCTAAGGAAGAATGGATATGCAGGGTTGCCAAGGAGGGGGAAGCTGCAAAAAAGGATGGTTGCACAAGGTGGAAGAGTATCAGGAAGTTGCAGCTGGCTCATGCTGGAAGAAGACCAACAAGACCCACTGCTGTCATGAAAGAAAATGGAAGTTTGACTCAGGGTCCCGAGGAGGTAAGAGCCAGATGGCATCAGCATTTTGTAAAGATACTTAACATACCCTGCGCATTCAATGATGAAGTGATTGACACTCTGCCACTACTCCCACCACACTTGGATTTGGATATGCCACCAACTGAAGAGGAATTGATGCAGGCTCTAACCAAATTGAAGATGAGAAAGGCAGGAGGAAAGTCTGGTGTCCTTCCTGAACTAATCCTCCATGGTGGTGTAGATCTGTGGGATAGAATGCTGGAGGTGATGCAGAAGGTGTGGGAAGAAGGTAAAGTGGTGAGAGACTGGCAGGACGCAGTAGTTGTTCCAATCCCAAAGAAAGGTGACCTGAAGCAGTGTGACCATTGGCGTGGAATAAGTTTGTTGGATGTGGTAGGGAAGGTACTAGGCAGAATTGTACAGGGAAGATTGCAAGTGATTGCTGAAAAAATTCTGCCAGAGTCACAGAGTGGGTTCAGGAAAGGACGTGGTTGTGCAGACATGATTTTTGTTGCTAGACAGCTTGTGGAGAAAGCGAGGGAACATGGTGAATCATTGAATGTGTTGTTTGTAGACTTGAGGAAGGCTTATGATTCAGTGCCCAGGCAAGCCCTATGGAAGATCCTAGAGAAGTATGGTGTGCCAGAAAAAATGTTGAATGTTGTGAAGTCTTTCCATGAGGGGATGCATGCTGAGGTTAGAGTGGGTTTGACTGTAACTGATAGGTTTGAGGTCCGGAATGGCTTACGGCAGGGATGTACCCTGGCACCCACATTATTTAATATCTACTTTAGTGCTATGGTGGCTGATTGGCGCAATAGGAGTAGTGGTGCAGGAGTGAGTGTGTTATATAAGCATGGTAGGAAGTTGGTTGGGGACCGCACAGCTAAGTCTAGATTGAGTGAGATGAGAGTAACTGAGTCCCAGTTTGCTGATGATGTGGCATTGTATGCAACCTCTCGGGATAGTTTTGAGTCAGTAGCAGCAGAGTTTGTAAAAGTGGCAAGTGAATGGGGGCTGACTGTGAGTACTGAGAAGACAAAAGGGATGGTTGTTGGTGAGGGATTGAATGAGAGTGATATCAGACCAGTGCAGGTGGAGGGTGGCTCTGTGGATGTAGTCCAGGACTTCACATACTTGGGTGCTAACATCTCAAGAGTTGGGGAGATCACTAGTGAGGTGACTAGAAGAATTGCTAGAGCAGCTAGAGCATTTGGATGTTTGAGGGTGCCAGTATTTAAGAACAAAGACCTCTCATTGGCCACAAAGAGAGCAGTGTATAGGGCAGTTGTTCTAGCTGTATTACTGTATGGAGCTGAAACTTGGACAATGAAGGCTGTGCATACAAGACGTTTGAATTCTTTTCATAACCATTGTATTCGGACAATCCTGGGTGTGACGAGGTACCAACAATGGAATGAAAGATTAACATCTCATAGCCTATCACATAGGTTTGGCTTGCAGCACTCCATCTCTGATATCATTCTGGAGCAGCGTTTAAGATGGCTGGGTCATGTGGGTTGCATGGATGAAGAAAGGCTTCCAAATAGATTGTTGTTTGGGGAGCTTAACATGAAGAGACCATGCCACAGGGCAAAGAAGAGGTGGAGGGATGTTCTGAAAGTGGATTTGCAGGCAATTGGTGTGTATGATAGATGGTATGAGTTGTGCCAGGACAGGAAGGGGTGGTTTCATCTGTGTTTAGATGGTGTAGAGAAAATTTCAACATCCAGGTGATGGAACACCTGTTCAGCTAACAAGCAATCTGAATTAAGAACACTTAGTTGTGCCTGTGGAAGGAAATTTCGAAGACAAGGAGATCTGACCAGACACCAACATTTCTGTGTGATGCCATCATAAGCTAAGTTTATTGCCATTGGTCCTGGATTCATCCAGGACACTGCCATCATGGTACTTCGTACCATGGGCAGCTTCTAAGTTCTAAGTTCTAAGTGTGTGTGTGTTCCCACTCAAGTGGTCTTCCTGGTCGCTGGATTTGTGGCATGTTGCACGTTTGCTGAATGTTTGAAGGCTTAAGAACATGCATGGGCTAGCAAAATGGCCGACATGACATGCAACTCAAACATATTCTAGAATCATTTTGAATATAAGTACACTGAGTCTTGAATAGAACCTTTTTAAAAATCTTCTTCCAACATCATGAGTGACCTAATCTGACAATGTCATAGCATTGAGTTAAATGCCTTACTTGATGTATACCTATCCATAATTGGTTTTGCCACTTCACCTCTTTACTGTCAATAGCCAGCCATTAAGTGTGTTTGCCCACAGACAGTTCAGCTTCTGTGCCCAACAATGTGGTTGGGAATATGTGGGCGTGCAGCAGCTCTTTCTTGCCAATGCATTAGCTGTTATATTGGAACTACAGATGTACACACTACACTAGCTTAGACATACCTGCTGTCTGCACAATGCTTTCAATCATTTCAGCTTTTCTATTCAGTTCTCTAAGTAGGACTATTATCTCTGCTCAGGCATTGACCCAAATCTCTCTCTCTCTTTTTCTCTCTTCCATTGCCGACTATTAGTTGGTCATTGATCCATAGCCGTGATTACCATTTCTTCCTGTACACCCAATCACATCTTCAGCATTAACATACACATAGTTCAATGGGTGGCCATCCAGATTTTTAGGTTATGTTCAAACCCATGAATACACAGGCATTCTAGGCACTTCCATCCACACCCTATATACCTTTGATTAGAATGGCTTGGGTTGCTCACCAAGTAGTTCCAGTCCGATCCACTGTGTGTGTGTGTGTGTGTGTGTGTGTGTGTGTGTGTGTGTGTGTGTGTGTGTGTGTGTGTGTGTGTGTGTGTGTGTGTGTGTGTGTGTGTGTGTGTGTGTGTGTGTGTGTGTGTGTGTGTGTGTGTGTGTGCGTGTGCGCGTGTGTGTGCGTGTGTTGCATTGTAATGGAAGAGCTGCAGTGTATGGGGTGTACAACACATTCCTGTGTTGGACAACAGCCTCATGCTCACTTGTGAGTACACAATGTATGCAGCTGCAACACTGGTGATAGCTGCCCAATTCCAGCTGAACATGATTATTGCACACACACTCCTCATTCATATGCTTGATAAATTTGTACAGTATTATGTTGCTATGTTTCCTCTGTTTTGTTCTATTTGTTTTTTTTAAATTTTATTCCCAGCATCAAAAAAGGATGGATTTTTCAATGCCCTCAAGACTTGGCCTGCCAGATATCCTTCCATAATGTTGTCCTTCCATAGTTTTGTCGTATAATATAGATACTGTAATTATAAGTTGCAGTTAAAATTATATGTTTTAATGAATGTGAATGGAAGTGTTTAACTGCAGTTGGAGTATACATAATCTATCAATATCTCCATGAATGTACACTCTGTATTTCCTTGACTGACTCTTACTGTCATTCAGTTTGGGATTTGTGGGTTGGCTGCCATATCTGTCACAGGTTTGGTCTGCTTGCACACGTATCTCATAGCAACTATGCAGACAACCAATGAAGACGTGAGTACATGCCATGTGATAATAATTATGATGTACATACTCATGTTAGCAGTCATAATGTTAGCAGTCATAAAGGTAGCAGTCATAAAGGTAGCAATAAATTCACAGTTATGCATTTTTGTTTTATTCTCATTTTCTGCCACCTGAAGACAGTTATTCAAAAAGTTGTTTTCTATTTTAAGAGCTTTTCATGTTTTTTTTTTTTTTTTTGTTTTTGTTGTTGATGGGGCTGATTAAATCGTAAAAAATGCTTACTTTTCACAGTTGATTAATAGATTGGGAGTATCAACCCAATCTATGAAATCCAACCATCAACTAAAGTGTTATTAGTAGAACTCAAATCAAAAGCAGAAGTTTGATCTTTTCTTTGGTCTTGGTCTTTGGTTTTCCCAGTCAATATTAACTTATACAGGGTGTGGTTTAATTGGCTTTGATTACTATGCATGCTAATGTGTGCACACACATCATTTTATATCTATTCTATTAACAATCCTTAATGAAATTTATAGACACCACAGACTTCTTCTTTCTACCAATTACTGTGTGTAGCTGTTAATGGTCTTCAAATACTTCAAATTCTCCAGTCTGCAATATGTAGTACAGTTATCAAAGAATTGAAACTGTTTATATATCAACTCAATTTTACTAATATCTTTTATTTTTTTAAAGATTATTATGACCTTTTTATGTGCCATTAGGTCTGATTAGTGAAGTGTGCTATACATCAATGTTTTCTGCTCAACTATATCAGGGTTTTTTCCCCCTAGGGTTAGCACAATTCCCATCATTATACATGAAATAAATGGCACTTACCAGATAGGCCATTATTCGGTCTATTAAATTCTCCTATGACCTAAAACACTCTCCTATTATTTGGCTGGCCATTGTGCCATTATATGAAAAATTGAGAAGTATTAACATGTCCGAGAAAAAAAAAATTCCCCCCCCCCCCCCCCCCTTTTTTTTTACCTCTTTTTTTTTTTTTTTTTTTTACCTCTTTTTTTTTTTTTTTACCTCTTTTTTTTTTACCTCTTTTTCCCCTTCTTTTCCCCTTTTTTCTTTAAAGCTTCAAGGCAGCTCTTGACAGTAAGTTTTCAAGCAGTGCTAAAGTCATTATATCTCAGCAAAGAATCTTCTTACTGGAAAGAAGCCATGTCTGCACTTAAGAAACATCAGAGTAACATCGGATATCAAAAATCCAGTAATGCCTTAGTGATCCCACCAAAGGGGATCCTCGGTGACACTGGCAAAGTCGAGAATAAAGGGAAGAAAGGTGTTTTTAACAATCTTACATAAGGTTAGATTTCTTGCCCTTCATGGTATGCTCTCAATGGATATCTCTGATACTGATAGCAATAAGCTTATTTCTCCCTCAAAGTTTGGACATCCAGATGTTGCTACTTGGATTAAAAACCAACAACAAACAAACAAATAAACCCAACAGACCTATTAATCATAAGTCATAAACTAAACTTTAAATATTATGGCACTTAGATTAACAGAACCTGAGTGGGAGGGAATATGTGGTGTTGCGTTTATTGTTGTTGTTTGTCCATGATGGCTGAGCAATACCATGCTATAATCAAGAACAGACAGCAATCTGTATCAGGTGGCTGGTGGTGACCTAACAGAGCATATGAAGAGTTAGTTGATGTATTTTTTAGGGACACAGAGCAATGCTGATGCTCCTGGCCATGCTACTAGGGACACTCTTCTTGGTATAAGTCCGAGCATTGCTCAGTGTCAAGGCCAAAACTGTGATGGAACTGCAAATAGAAGTGTTAAGAGAGGTGGCTCATGTATTTGAGGAAGTGCATGCTTGCACGCACTCCTATGGATATGCTCTGACCTGCGTAGCAATATGATCTGCAAAACCCAAAAAAATGCTGCTGGTGACAGGTTATAAGCATAGAGTAGTCATGATGGTTTTTCTCATTGGTGTTGGCCCAAGGAACTTTGCTCCACTAGATGAGCAATCAGAGATGGTAATTGTGGTGGAGAAAAATTGTGGGATAGATGTCTGGAGGGTAGATGAGACGCAGGTGTGGAAGGAGTTCTGTGGGAGTCAGATCAGGCATGTCAAACTACTGTTAGCTTTAGAACTTATTTCTGTGGAAGTATTCTTAGAATTGTAGGTGATTTGACCATGACAATTCGAAGTAAATATATCTACAACTTCACAAGCTCAAAATGTGTCAAAGTCACTGACCTAACACTGAAATTCACAAGGAATGTTGCCATCATGTTCAGTCTTGTCTATCTGTATGTACATTTTTTTTTTCCAACACATTGCACTTAAGAACTTTCTCTTGAGGGTGGTTTAAAGTTGGTGAAGGGATGAATTACCAAGTCAAACAGAACAAGATTATCACATGCTCAATTTTGAAGCCATGGACTGCATAAGTGTAATTGATAGCTCTGACGACCTGGTTGTACTGTTCTGAAATATTGAAGTATTGATTTTGGAAGCAGTGAATTCCAAGAAATTTTCATCTCATTTGAGTATTGTTGAATTTATGAAAACAAACTAGCCACCTGGTTGTAGGTTTTCCATTCTTGGTTCCTAATGATCAACAATAACCATTTCATTCTAAGGGTATTTAATTCATATCTTTAGTGCCAGTGATGTGAACAGATAGTGTTTGTTTTCAAAGCAGTAATACTGGGTAGTCAGTGTACCTCATCTTGCACCAAATAAGGCCATCGATGAATGCATAGAGTGAAAGATTTTTCTTTCCCACAATGCCCCTGAAGGTCAGCGCTGTATAAAGTGTGGCTCATTCAAATTGTCAATGAATTTTCAGTAGCTTAATCATTACTTTGTTAGCTAGTAATGTTGTGTGTCACTTCACCTACAGCAATTCAGTAGAACCTCAAAATTATGTCCCTTGGGAAACTACAGTAGTTGTAACTATGAAATTATGACATCATAATGATGTCATTCATAATCATGAAGAATTGTTCCAGTAATCTAAAACTGTTTAATGATGTGCTATTCTCCCACACACTGTAACAAAATGCATGCAGTGCATTGAATTTAATTCCTCACCATCTAATATTTAAAATTTGAAGAGAAAAAATCATTGACCAATACAAATTGGCTTTAGGGAATTATATTTCTACTGTACAGCCAATGGATACGTGCAGTTGATGTATTAGACTTCATTGGTGTAGCTTCGGTTTGCTGTTCAAGCCATGCTAAGCTAATCCAGAAAACTTCTTTAGACTCACTGAGAGTGATGGTGGGACCAATGGGTTCTATTTCATCTGATATCTCCATCAGTCAGTTCCTGCACACTAGCGAACGAATGAGCGAATGAACGAGCGAGCGAACGAACGAATGAACGAACGAATGAATGAACGAATGAACGAAGTCTCCCTGTTGTCCGTGGTAAGCTGCTCTTCCTGGTTGGCATCAGTGATACCTAACTGGTTTCAAACTTCAGATAACTCAGGCAGTTCTTCCTGCAGGCTGTCACTGTTGGGACTAAAGCCTCTCTTATTCCAGGCACGACTAGATGGAAGTGAGGAAACTTCATTCCAAGACTTGGCACTAAGAAAAACTGCATCATTTATAGTGAGACTCTTAGTGAATTTCACAAATGAATCATGTCAGAGGATCCAAGTAGCAGCTCCCTCAAGAGGTATTTATAATGTTTTCGCTTTATGTTCTCCAACACACCCTGATCCATTGGCTGAATCAGGCTTGTAACGTCGGGTGGTAAAGAATGGGATAGAGCGTTATTTAGGATTAGAAGCACCTGAGGGTACAACCATTTGACTGCAAATATTTGGTCACTACGGGTAAAAAGTGCTTGTAAAATTAGTTCTGTGAAAATCATTGAGACTATCCAGCCTTTGTTTTGACAGTAGTGACGGACAGGTGGAGTGGACATATTGACTCCTGAAAAACTACGTGGCTGGATACTTATGTATAAAAAATAAGGGAAGGTGGGCATCCTTTAGGAAACTTAACAATTTTTGCACACACACTTTTTTTATTCGACACCAGCTCTGGTTTTGTTTGGAAGAATACGCCAGTGCAAGTCACTGAGGTAAAGTAAGCACATGCTCTTCCACAACTTGGTGAATGAAGCACCAATGTCAGCAGAGTGACTCTCCTTGCATACTTGGCTGCCTTAAGCCATATCTTGTTTTGAATCTATGCAGTCACTAACTGCTGGCCTAGAAGTCATCGTCGAGTTTATGTGGGTAGAGCTATTGGTGTAGCAATTTTGCCTTTTCCATTACTAGAACACCCCACCTATTGGTGTGCCCTTATGTCTTTCTTGAATGGAACCAGTGGTATTTGATTCTATCATGGAATCATCAGCAGCTCTCCTTAAAAAGACCAAAACACCTCATTATTATGGTGCTGTCATCCTGTTCCTCAATAACCAACACGATAATGTTCTCTCTAGACTTCTCTATGTCAAACACAATTGCTTCACCAACTCCATATTCAGTGGTTATGGATGACATAGTGCTGCCTTGATCCAACTTCTTTAAAATGTCCCTCTGCTCAATAGTTAGAGTAGCTCTCTTATGTTTAGTGGAAAAGCATGAAGCTATGGTGATGGTCTAACTTGAAGACAAGCTGGAGGAAGGAGAAAAGCAGTCCCTTATGGAGAAAGGAGAGAGAGAACAGATGCAGCAGCTTTAATTCTGGAGCGTGGGCATGCGCAATTAGGAATATTATATAGCAGTTGAGATAATACCCTTTTTTCAATTTTCTTTTGGTTGACAGGTCAGTTAATAACTCAGAGTTTTCTAATTCTGAGGTTCCTAACTCTAGTAAAGAAATTCAGCAGATATTTATAATAGAAGGAAGTTACAACAGTTTAAATGCAATTCAACAGTAGGATATTGGAAAGCATAAGGTACGTTAGGTAATCCCAAAGATGGTATGGGTGTTCCATCAGCTGCAGATAACATAACAAGAGTAAAATTCATAACAATATCATAATTTTCTTTAAAAATAACTGTGATCGTAAAAGTGAACATGTCGATAAACAGGGTTCTTGAAATATGTCCCAGAAGGCACGATCATTCTAACATACTTGTCTTTTTTTTTGTTACCTCCAGTGTAATTTATGTTGTTGCGTATTTTTTTTATTGACCAGATTAAAGGCACTTTTAGCCATAGACGTGATGGAATAGAAAACCCATACCAGCAAAGGAACTGCTGTACAAACTTTCTCATGATTGTGTGTGGCCCCACCCACCCTAGGTGAGTAATTAGTTGTCATGGGAATATTTGCAATGGCATAAAATATTTAAAAACTGTGTTCTAACATGTACCACACTCTTTAGCAGCAAGATTAAAATATTTTTTAGCGAGATAACTTAATCTTATGGATGTAAGTTCGCTAATTGGCAATTTTTGCCAAGGGAGGAGAAATGGGAGTTACACACGAGCATACCACACACTACACACCACAAATACACACACACACACACACACACACACACACACACACACACACACACACACACACACACACACACACACAGAAAGTTGTTGAAATTGAAATTGTGCAGAGTAATCTCCCACACTCAGTTGGTGTACCAATGGCCATTCTTGTTTCTTCTCTCCTGTAGCCTTATCAACCGCCGAGGAGTTGTGGATGAGGCCATTGACATTGAGGAGGAGTCCATCAGTGATGGCAGCTATGGGGCCACCACCAACTCTAACATCCCAAAGGTAATCATATGGACACATCACACATGTTGTTACTCTGTGCTAATGCCACTGTGTAATGTACTCCACATGGCCCTCACATTGGATTGCCTAGTGGAGTGTACGAGTGTGTGCTTCAGCATGCAGTATTTCCATGAGTGCCTTATTTCCCTCTAGTGGGACTCACTTTCCTGGGGCTGTCCAGGGGCTGCATCATGGGGACAACATGTATAGCCCAGTACATCCTGGGGTCTTATCTGTCAACCACCAGTCATCACTTGCAGCTTGTTGCTGAGAGATGCAACTGGTGTTTCCCCTTCTGACAGGCTGAAGTAGTGTCCCAATCATTAGCCCATCCCCACCCCACATCCCCACCCCACATCCCCACCCCACATCCCCACCCCACATCCCCACCCCACATCCCAACCCCACCCCACATCCCCACCCCACATCCCCACCCCACCCTCACCCCACATCCCCACCTCACCCTCACCCCCATCCCACATCCCCACCCTCACCCACATCCCCACCTCACATCCCCACCCTCACCCCACACCCCCACCTCACATCCCCACCCCACCCACATCCCCACCCCACCCACACCCCCACCACTTTTTTGTTTGTTTGTTTCAGTATGAATATATAAGAATGTTCCAGCAACCATACAGATCATTGTGATAAATACTAATGACTGATTATTCCCAACATTACCAAGAATGTCTAACTTTTCTTCTTCATTAATGGTGGAAACTTGATGAGTTATGACACACTATTGGGCCATATTTGGTTTTGG
The DNA here is from genome assembly GCA_963969325.1 of Lycopodina hypogea. NCBI lineage: Eukaryota > Metazoa > Porifera > Demospongiae > Poecilosclerida > Cladorhizidae > Lycopodina > Lycopodina hypogea. The sequence continues at coordinate 10,192,653 of OZ017787.1, forward strand.
CTCTCTAGATTCAGCCTGGAAGTTCAGATTTATTGGAGGAAGTGAAGTAGAGCTAGTTTATAGAACTGTCTCTTACACTGCACTCTTTCACGCCCACTGTAATTGGTTTACCTTGCTGCATGCACCTCAGGTATATATATATATTATACCTATGTACCATTCTACCTCATGTACATATGCATTGTGACATGTTGGTTATCGTTGTGCGCTCTAAGGGAGAACATACCGTCATTGTCCATGGTCGGAGTGTCCATACTGAATGACTCCTTATAGCCCTAGAACCTTCCATTTATAGCTTCAATGACTAGAAAATGGCTGCTCGTTCATGGTTAATCTAAATGCACTATAGTCATAAAAAATAACAACATTTCTTGCACTAGGTTTTTCATTTTTTCATTATTTATTTATTAAATCTATTTTTAACTAATAAAACAAGGTGAAGGTGGTATTATTCTCCTGTTTGTTTTCTGTGTTGCAGCTGCCCCCAGAGTCACATAGAGAGCTCCCAGTTCCTGCCCTCTCGTCATTAGAACTAGTGTCTGAGTCAGCAGATGAGAGAGGCCCAACTACAGCCTCACTGAGCCAGGAGCCACCACCAAGCAAAGGTGTTACATATAGTTATCCTGATTGCTAACATTTGGTTTATGATATTTTGAGTACACGAGGAAGCAACTATGCTGATGGAATGGATGGTTTTATTCCAGCACTGAATGTTATCATCCAGTGCAAACCCCTCAGACATTTGTGAACCTTCCTATTAATCAAAGCAGTTACAATAAAGAAAGGAACTCGAGGCCAACCAAGGATGGAATCCCACAATCTGCACTATACAGTTATACTTGTGCTACCATACAGGGTTCATGTAGTGAATTTTTGCTTTCCTCATTTAAGGTATTTTAGAGTGGATGAATATATATTTTTTGTATAGCATGGTCTGTAGGGTAAGTGTACACTCAAACAATTATAACTGGTTAGGAGGTATAATTTATTTATAGTCAACTATTATTTGTATTTTAGTTAAGTAATTATAATTGAAATTAGAGAATGGATGGACAGACAGCCAGAAATGCCGCATACACAAGGTGAACACAAAACAAGGTTTCACTATGTGGTTTGTAAATATATAAGCCAAAGGTTGTTGTAATAACAGCTCTCAATAATAATAGTTGACATTGATATGTTAAAGTGGCTGGGAAATAATATTTCTATACATTTCTTTACATTAATTGTATTCTACATGATATAGAAGCTGGTTCAGATTTTACATTATAAGTCTATGCAGGTATAGTCCTAACAGGATAATGAGTGCATTGTTCCCTCAGGGAATACTGGATCAGGTCACTCCATCACAAGCATGAAGACTCCTCCCACCCTAGACAGTCTGTAGCTAGACTCTCCCACCACTAGTCTGTAGCTAGACTCCTCCCACCACTACAGTCCGTAGCTAGACTCCTCCCACCTCTATACAGTCTGTGGCTAGACTCCTTCCACCTCTATACAGTCTGTAGCTAGACTCCTCCCACCTCCAGACAGTCTGTGGTTAGACTCCTCCCACCTCCAGACAGTCTGTAGCTAGACTCCTCTCACCTCTATACAGTCTGTAGCTAGACTCCTCTCACCTCTAGACAGTCTGTAGCTAGACTCCTCCCACCTCTATACAGTCTGTGGCTAGACTCCTCCCACCTCCAGACAGTCTGTGGCTAGACTCCTCCCACCTCCAGACAGTCTGTGGCTAGACTCCTCCCACCTCCAGACAGTCTGTGGCTAGACTCCTCCCACCTCCAGACAGTCTGTGGCTAGACTCCTCCCACCTCCAGACAGTCTGTAGCTAGACTCCTCCCACCTCCAGACAGTCTGTAGCTAGACTCCTCCCACCTCCAGACAGTCTGTGGCTAGACTCCTCCCACCTCCAGACAGTCTGTGGCTAGACTCCTCCCACCTCCAGACAGTCTGTAGCTAGACTCCTCCCACCTCCAGACAGTCTGTAGCTAGACTCCTCCCACCTCCAGACAGTCTGTAGCTAGACTCCTCCCACCTCCAGACAGTCTGTAGCTAGACTCCTCACACCTCCAGATAGTCTGTAGCTAGACTCCTCCCACCTCCAGACAGTCTGTAGCTAGACTCCTCCCACCTCCAGACAGTCTGTAGCTAGACTCCTCCCACCTCCAGACAGTCTGTAGCTAGACTCCTCACATCTCCAGATAGTCTTTAGCTACTGTATACCTGGAAAGGAAAAGAGAAGGGATGCTCTATTGAGTAGTAAAACTTCAATTTTGACAAGTAATCAAACTGTATTAAATGATTTAGTTGGTGTATTAGTGCTTATTGGCTCTATTCTGTGTGACTTACATGTCTACTTCTTATCACTTGCAGTCTAATTTCTGTAGTATTTTTAGTATTCAGGCAGTCAAATAGGATGGATAGTTCTTCCACAGAGGCGTGGTGAAGGAACAGAGTACTGTAGCATACTGAAGATCTCTTATGGGGAAGCTGAGGAAACACCACCACTTGCTCATATGAGTATGGTGGAATGATGGCATGCATTCCTTGTTATAGTGGGCAGTAAGACAATATTCAACAAGATCATGCAGAACAATTTATCAGTTCTGGATTGTTTAGTTGAAAAAAATTTAATTTTTACCACAAAAATTTCCCATACATCTCAATATATACTTTTTGTTAACTACCTGGGCCAAATTGATCACAAAAAAAATAATTTAAACAAAAGTTAATATGAATTTAAGGGAATACAGTAAAGCATGATTGCCACTTTTATAAGGAAGAAATTTGTCTGCTCTGTTCTAATGACAATTTATTTTTATACATGTGTTCCCCCAATATTTTATTTTTCTCACTCCTTTTCTCTCTCCCCCTTCACACACAAGCATTAGTAGATGGAGAAGATGGTGTGCCTTCTCACCAGACTCAAGTAGAGGTGCATAATCTGCAGGACTCTTTCTCTGAACAGTCCACTCCTGAGGACACTCAACAACTCATTGTAGATAATTCAATTTAAATAAATGATATGGTGTATGTGATGATTTCTCTCCATTATATAACCCCCCTCTTTTATACAATTTTTTTTTTGTTGTGTTAAAAAATGTTTAAAAAAATTAATGAAATAAAAATAAAACCCCATATATTCAATACGCAAACACATTACTTTAGTCTTGCTTTCCAGACTTTGCTTTCCAGACTTTACCTACCAGACCCTTTACCTGATGAATTTACCTACTGTGAACTGTAGGAAGGGTCTGGCTGCAGTCCAGCACTGATCTTTTCTCTGCAGGCACCAGGAATGTGACCTGTAGTACTTAGTGTACACTTCTTACGGAGTGTGGTTATTTAATGAACCATCACGCAATAATGATTAAATAGAATGGGCTAATTTTGTTCTCTATGGAGCTAACTAAATTAAATGCGCCAGTAGTTCTTAATACTACTAATTGTGGAAAGTATCGTTCAAAGTGAAAACTTAAAGTATGTGTCACCTGCCAGTCACAAGTATAGGGGTTTTCCAAATATGCCGAATTCACTGGTACTGGAACTACTGGAATCCTTGAGGTCTCAGAACAGTGATGATACGTTCTTGGTTTTCTGTCCTGGTGTCTCTGGCCACCCTGTGCTATGTGTGGGGAGGGCAATGTCCGAACTTGACTGAACACGATATTGACCTCTCTCCCCTGGAAGGGTAGGTCATCCAGTCTAAATCTATATTTCTGGATTGGCTTCAACTTTAACAATCAGAAAGGAGCCTTGTTCAAGCCCTACATGACTTCTTGATTGTGTAGCTTGATTGTGTAGCTTGATTGTGTAGCTTGATTGTGTAGCTTGATTGTGTAGCTTGATTGTGTAGCTTGATTGTGTAGCTTGATTGTGTAGCTTGATTGTGTAGCTTGATTGTGTAGCTTGATTGTGTAGCTTGATTGTGTAGCTTGATTGTGTAGCTTGATTGTGTAGCTTGATTGTGTAGCTTGATTGTGTAGCTTGATTGTGTAGCTTGATTGTGTAGCTTGATTGTGTAGCTTGATTGTGTAGCTTGATTGTGTAGCTTGATTGTGTAGCTTGATTGTGTAGCTTGATTGTGTAGCTTGATTGTGTAGCTTGATTGTGTAGCTTGATTGTGTAGCTTGATATAGCTTAATTGTGTAGCTTGATATAGCTTGCTTAGTTGTAGAGGTGACTTTTTGCTTTTCTCTCTGTAGATATTGTTCTTGACCAAAACAGAGAAAAAGAGAGCCCCCATTGCTGGAAAAAATAGCAGCTTATATATATATAGAGAGAGAGAGAGAGCATAAAGTTAAGATTACCCTTCTCAAGCAATTTCATGTGGTAAACATTATGCATAGAACAGGTTGTTATTCTGTTACCATGGGGACATGTTACTGTCTTGCTGCAGAGTATGGGACACGCTCTACTACTCTCAGACAGGTGGCAGCATCCTGGCCTATGTCCCTCACTTCTTCAACATCAGCCTGTGTGGCCCTCTCAGTGCCTCTGCCTGTGGAGACTCCAGCAGTGTGTGCTATTCCTCCAGCTTGGAGGAGTTTGACTTCTACAACCTCGGGTCCAACAGCTCAAGGCTGGTCAGCTACGCAGAGAGGAAGATCACACTTACTTACGTCTTCTCCCTTGAGGAGAAAGTGAGAAGGCTGTATGGTTTAGGCAATGTCACCATCACTCTCATCTGTGGCAGGACCCTGGTGGGTTGATATGCTGGTGCCACCATTTAAAAGAAAGTGGTGTTCATATATACATGTATTAATTATATGACGATTTTTCATCACTTTCATTGTCTGTAACTTCAGTGCACATGTGTGCACATCCAGTTACACTAATAGTAATGGTTTAAGTGAGAAAAAAGAAACGGGTTATATTTACAGTGTTTTTAAAATTTTTTAGTTATCTCACAGTTTCCCAAGTGGTTTTGCAAATGATTGCCCATCTAAATGCTTTATAATAGGTTCAGTTTAGTAGCGTTGACCGGGCAATTATCTCTCTGCAGTGAACACACTGTTTAATGTGTGAGCACTACATTTCACACTTGATCTGTGATGGCATTCACAATGTGACTGCAGGGCTTGTTCTCACTCTGTTATTATAATTGTAGTTTGATTCATTAAATGAGTTAGTTAGGACATGTGGAATGTAGTCATCTTGAGTGACTTGGAGTATCACACACCCTCTCTTTGCTACTGCTGTAGAAATGGAGCAGTTGAAATGCATTCTCTGTTATTAGAAACATTTTATTACATGTCCTCTCCCTCCTCATCACAATTCTTAGTAAGAGGAGCTGAAGTATATTTTCTCTCTCTCTCTCCACACACACACACACACACACACACACACACACACACACACACACACACACACACACACACACACACACGTGCACACATACGTGCACACACACACACGCACACAACACACACAACACACACACACACACACACACACACACACACACACACACACACATACACACACACACATGCATGTACCCCCACTTTTAAATATCCAGTGGATAATACAATATTTGCATTGCAACTGACATTGAGGAAACGATTATCACTATCATTTCAGTCTTCATATGACCATGGCCAGGCAACTTCCCCACTTAGTGGGTAACACATAATGTGTTGATGTGTGCAACAATCAAATGAGCTGTTTGATGCTTTGTCACTGAAAATGGCGGCTCTGTCTGGATATGCCTCAGATGCTCTGATCCAGACACTTAATTTAATTCACTGCTATCTATTACTGGAATGTAATAATTTTTTGTGTCCCTCCAGTGGATAGGAATGACACATCACAATTCTGGTCAAGAACAAAGCCTGAATTCTGACAGTAAACAACGATTTGCTCCCAAGAAAACCTTTCCAATAGATGCACATAGTTATACTATTTAATTGTTTCACTATTAACTATCAGATTCAAGCATATGCATTTTGGTACTTGTGGGTATATATATGTTCCTTTTTATTCCCTCGGGTTTCATTATATCTATTCTTTAAAAAGTGATTAAATGTATTGTGGCTAAAGATTAGCATCTACATTGAAGCTGCTTGCTACATGTAAACAGGTATACCTTATCTGCCTGAAGGTACACCATCACTGTAGCCACAACTGATGGCCTGTCTCAATGTAGGGGACAATAGAGTACATCTGTACCATTTGTAGTGAAGAAATCTTTCAGGTTTGCATTGAGAAATTGGAGCTGCAAAGATAAGACAGTCTGAAGGCACTCACTTCAGTTTGTGCATGTTAGCTTGAGTGTCTCTTCAATGCATTGCTGAAGAGTCTAAATATCATCACCACTGGCACACCTGGATCTGTCTTGATCTTCCTCATACGGATGAATGCTGAATATAATATAGCATATTAGGTTTTCATTAAATTTGAAGGTACTTTAGTTTCTCTGTATACATACAAAGTATATGTGCTACTTACCACCAGATGAGGTCTCAACGCTGTTGACTGATGGAGATGTGAAGGAGGAGGTTTAGTCTAAGCAGGTGAAGCAGATACAACAAGCAAAGGATCAGACGAAACAAATAGTACTAGTGACAATGAATTTAGCAGAGATTTACTTGCACTCAGCCTGACAAGACCCGGTTAGTCACAACTTGACTGCTCATCATCAATGGAGGATTCATTCCGTATAAATTGATTGTGGAGGATGGGGAGGATCCCCACCCAGTGGCAGAGGACAGAGGCTTATTCTGGAATGTGGAGGTGGATGGAGCAAAGGATTAAACAGTTCAATGTCCCTTGGCAGATGTGTGGTGTGTGTTTTAAAAAAAAATTTTTTTAATTCTATGACAAATTTGGCAGATTATCAGAATAAAATAAGCAGTGAATACTTCATTATATGTTTTACAGGACAACTTCTTTTGAATGCATTATCTAACTCAGTAATCCATCATCTAACTTAGTAATCCACCATCTAACTCAGTAATCCACCTTCTAACTCAGTGATCCACCATCTAACTCAGTAATCCAACATCTAACTCAGTAATCCACCATCTAACTCGGTAATCCAACATCTGACTCAGTAATCCACCATCTAACTCAGTAATCCACCATCTAACTCAGCAATGTAAGCGAATAATCTATCTCAACTGCAAAGGGCACATGAAAGGGATTAAGTGTATAATGGTTGAATCAAAAGAATATTCAGTATAATGACACTGGCTTAAAATTGGTATACTTTAGAAAGAAATGTGCACCTAATTTGACCAAGTGACAAATTTAAAATGATTTCTTATACAGAAGCAATTAAAATTATATTTCAGTGGTGTTATACTACCTCATTAGTGGGAGAATGTTGAGCAAGTGTGAAACAAAGAAACCACTTAACAAAGACCTACTCAGCTAATGAGATTTTAGTGCATTAGTCAATCCCTGCAGTGGAGAGGGATATACTGTTCAGCTATCTTTTGAACTCCAAACTGTTCACCCTATTCATTAGTCCTCAATGCTCTAGTCTGAACAAATTGGCACTAAAACCATCTTAAAATGTATATTCTTTCAATTGCAATGGTTCAAACAGTAAGAAAATTGTTTTGATTCTGCATTAGCCCTACCTGGGACTCAATGTGTGGAAGTTTAGTAACTTTTTTTTTTTTTTTTTTTTTTTTTTTTTTTTTAAGGTTGCATTGCATTGCGAAACAAGAATACATAAAAGATAAAAGTATAAAAGTTTCCACATACAACAATAGACAGTTTGCAAGGTTTTGGAGACTCATGTTGGAAGGTGAATAATTTCTTAATGAAAGATGTGTACTTATGGAAGGCTTCTAGAACACTGTGTGGTGAATGCCACTAGACTGATAAGGATGACACAATTGGTTCACGGTGTATACCAGGCAATACTAAAGATAAATGATTAGGCCATACAGAGAAACCTGGGGATGGATCTGTACATATTCAAGACGTGACCAAGCTAGCAGTTTTCAATGTGATGAATTTTAATATCCTTCAGTCCATTTCCTTCCATGATGCCAAGTTTGTCTGATGTTTGCTAGATAGTTGAGAAGACTGATCAGTGATGGTTGAGCTGTTATAGAAGCTCTCATTGGGCGCAAGGGAAGTCCGTGTGACTTTGGGCCAGCTCTTTGCTACTTTCTCTACAGTGGCCTGAGTTGATCCTGTTGGCTGAGTAGCTGACTAAATCTTGTCAATGTTGATCGACCTGTCTGTTTCTCGTATTCATCCATGATCCACCCTCACCTGTGTGCAAGTGTCCACACTAGAGAGGCACTGTCATGTGATGTATAGTCTGTTGATGTCGTGCACAGACGTGACATGCTGCTTCACTTACTTTGAACTTAATCTAGCACTGAATGTCAGGCCTATAATTCTATTTGCTATATTCTTTTCTAAGTTAATTTAACTAATTAATAACTAATATCTTTTTACACTTACATCAGCCAAGTGCTAGAGAGACTTTTGTAAAATGCGATAGACTTTTATTGATTGCTCATTTCTGTGTGTCTGTTGTCATACCTGCATTTCCCCACCTAATAGAAAGGCGTTTATTTTAAAGATATTTTATTTCACAATTAAGTGACCATATAGCAACACATGAACTGTATTGTGTATATACTTTACATCTGTATAACGACATGATGCCTATTCAACTTCAGGGCATGCCAGAAGTGGTGTTTGGAGATCCCTATTCTGACGAGATATTAATCATCTGGGAGACCTCGGCAGCATGCAAGACCTCTAGTTCTCGCCACTTCTCCCGGGAGTCCAAATGCTACCACGTCCACGCGTACGAGGATAATGGCCTCAGGGCCACTCTGATCGACCTCACCAGCCTCATTCGACCCCAGGGCTACTTGGTGGAGGCCGAGGATGGGACAAAGATTAGGCTCTCTTTGTGCAAGCCGCTGATGTTGAGTTCTGATGGAGTGGCTGACTTTCCTCCTGCATGTAACAACACCATGGCCTGTCATTTGCCTGATGGTATGAATACCAGTGACCCGCTTATTCTGGGGAATTGGTCGGATGGGGATGAGGCCCGCCTCCACATGCATGAAGGATTGCTGACTATGCAGTATTCTGTGAATGGAACATGCTCCCCAAGTAACATGAGGAGTGTTAGAATTCACTTTCTCTGTCCCACGGAAAACCAGGTGAGAGATAAAAGAAATATTCCCATCTGGTTGCTTCCATCTCCTATAGATAGTTTTTGATACTAAGTGTGTGGTGTGTGCATGTGTGTGTGTGTGTGCATGCATGTGTGTATGCGTGCGTGTATGTCTATGCATGTGTGCATTTTTGTGTTTGTGTGTTTTTGTGTGTTTGTGTTTTTGTATGTTTGTGTGTGAATTCATGCGTGTGTGTGTGTGTGTGTGTGTGTGTGTATGTGCCTGTGTTTCACGAATGGATCCACTGAGGTGAAAATCCTCAAGCACAACGAGTCATAGTGTTTGGTGTCTCCCACTAGCCTGTGTGGACCATTCATGTCATGACCCTAGCCCATCCCCCCCCCTCCCCCCCCCACCCCTGAACCATGTGTAGGAAATCCTACAGGTCAGGTGTTGATCCATTAACGACAATGATGGGATCATTCTTGTGGTGTATCAAATGGAGTCTTGATGTAACACTTTTGTACAGATTACCAATGAAATTATGTTAATTAACAATAATGGTTGTACACACTGTTCTGATCACAATATCTGCTAGGACCTGGGCCTTCACATCACCTTCCATGACCCCACCCACTGCCTGGTCGTTATCTCCTGGTACACATCCCTGGCCTGCGGGAGAGCGGCTATCCAGTCGCCGGGTTGCATCCTCACCACACAGGAAGGGCACACCTTTGACCTCAACAGCCTCAGTAACCAGGAACATGTCGTGAGTGCCACCTCGGAACAACTCTATGTCTACTCTCTTCACATCTGCCAGGGGACGGAACTTTACCAAGACTGCAGCCCTCCACCCCAGGCCAATACCCGTGTGGTTCAGATTGATGAAACACACATCTGCCATTCCCTTGGGATGGGAGATGGAGTCTTGCGCTATGTGGATGATACTCTCTCCCTCACCTACTCTCGTGGGGAAACCTGTCACTCAAACTTTGCACGAACATCCTTGATCACGTTCGTGTGCCCTAGCGATCTGGACAAAGATAATTCCAACACGAGTGTTAGGTTCCTGGGAGAAGAGGACTGCTTTTACCAGTTTGAGTGGGTCACCAACCTTGCCTGTGGTGGTGAGTCGTCAGGGGTGTCTGGCTGCCAGTTTGAGCTCCATGATATGGGGGTATACAATTTGGCCCCCCTTGTGGGGACCCAGGATGACAACTGGGTAGCGGTCAGTGGTGACTCCTCCTATTCCTGCTTCATGCTGAATCCTTGTGGGCGTCTGATCGTCACAGAGACAATTTACAATTCCGGTCCTAGTTATTGCAAGACGCGAAAAGCTCCAACTACGTGTGTTGGGGCAAGCGTGTGTGCCGTGTTTCCTGATGGTTCTGCTGCTCCCATTGGCATATTTGATCTCGAGAAGCAGTCCAGCATCACAAGCATTGACAAATATGTGGTGAGCATCTCGGGACCGATGGCGAACAGCAGTGACAGTGCCATCATCCATTATGTGTGCAAGCCTGGCGACCTGTCCTCTGCTCCCGTGTTCATCGGTGTTGTGGACCAGTTCAGCTTTGAGTTCCACTGGAACACCTACGCTGCCTGCCCAAGTGGGCTGCAGATGGGGTCTGATTGTTCCGTCTTTTATCAAGGCAATTTCTTCAACCTCAGCTCCATCCCTGTCCTCCGGTTCAACTCCAGCGACGATGCGTACATGTATGAGATATCTGTGTGCCTCCCACTCCAGACTGCAGCAACACACTGTAGCAAAAATGGCGCAAAGATGCCGGCAATTTGCCAGGTAAGGTCAAATGGCAAACATTACGTTCTGGGGCTGGCCAACTCTTCATTGGTGTATGAGGACGGGACCCTGAGACTAACATACAGCGGAGGAGATATGTGCCATAATAACGTCTCGAGGAAAACAGTTGTGCTGTTTCTCTGTGACAGGAGTTCCCACACGGCTTCTGTCTCTAGCGTCACCGAAGACCTCTGCACGTACGTGGTGGAAGTCCGGACGAAACTGGCCTGTCCCGTTGCCAATCGGGCAACTGAGTGCATTCATTTCCATGAAGGTCGGTCGTATGATTTCTCTGACCTCTCCCGTGCCCAGGACCAGGGGAATTGGGAGGCCAGGGGTCCAGATGGCTCCAAGTATTTCATCAATGTTTGCCAGCCGCTCAACCATGTGGCAGGCTGCAGTCCTCTGGCCAGCGTGTGCAGGGTTGTTCCTGACGGTACACACATGACGTACACCAACCTAGGGCTGGCCTACAACTCCACCTTCTATCAGGACGAGAATGACCACGTGAAGCTGGAGTATGAGTTTCCCGGCAGTTCTCCGTGCCCTAAAGTGCACACCACCATCGAGTTTGTCTGCACCAATAGAACCACGTACACTGAGGTATGACCGACACGATATACATGCATGTGTGTGGGCAGCTAGAAACTGAAATCTTTGTGTTATAATTACATGTAATCATACAAATGGGTTGAAGGAAGGGGGTGGGGGTTGGATGAAGAAAGGTACAAGTGTTCTCATTAATTCACTAAATTGAAGGAATTGTTTGAAGTAATGTTCATGGAGGAATGTCTGAATGAATTCCGGGCATGAATGGGCTACAGTGCATGTGATGAGTATGTGATGTGCATGTGATGTGCATGTGATGTGCATGTGATTGCAATGTACTACATGCACATTTGTATGTCACTTAATCTTGCATATGCACTCACAGTGTCTGTGTCTGTTTTTTTCTCTTCCCCTACCATGTTGCAACTGGTAAAGGCAGCCCCACACTACGTCTCTGGAGGGAACGAGCAGAACCCCTGTGGCTATTTCTTCATCTGGGAGACTGTGGGGGCATGTGCCATAAGACCTATAACAAACACCACCTGCCAACTAACCACAGCCACTAACTTCACCTTTGACCTCCTACCTCTTTCTACTCCCTCCGATAACAGCGGCTATTACCAGATTAGGGCAAGTGACAGTTCCAATTTCTACTTCAACATCTCCATGTGTGTTCCTCTGGAAAAGTGCGGTGAAGAGCACAAGGTGTCTGTCTGCCAGCTGGACTCAGCCAACAAGTATCACGTGTGTGGTCTGACCAATAGCCAAAAGCTGAGCTACTTTGATGGTGCTCTCTCACTGCATTTCGGAGAAGGAGAAGTGTGCAAACACAATAATAGGCCACGTGAGGTTCTGGTAGCCCTTGAGTGTGATCGTAAGGCCAATATCTCAGACACTCGTCCTGTGTACTTGAATGAATCTGAGTGTGTGTATTCCTTTGCCTGGGCGACTCCTCTGGCATGCTTGCCTCAGGAGTTGGACTGTGTGGCAGCCGGGGGGAAGTACGACCTCACACCTCTTCTCCAGCGCAGACACTGGGAGGTTGACACTAGGACGGCAGAGGATGCATACTCTTATGTCATTGGAGGCTGCAGGTGTGTATGTACAAGTTTATGTGTGCTGATAAGTGGGCATGTGTGTGTACATGCGTGCCTGGCCTATATCTAAAAGTTACTATGGAGTGTTGCACCAGCGCATATAGTTTAGAAGTCATTTCTAGCTCACTGTAATACACCTGCTGTCAAACTGCCACCCTTAGAGAGAGAGAAAGAGAGAGAGAGAGGGAGGAGGCTATCCTTTACCGAATATTGTGGTGCTCAGCCAAAGACTATCTGAAATGTTTAAGTGGCTAATGTTGAGAAAAGCTAGCCTAAGTGATAGCTAGCTAAATGTTGCAAGGTTCTTCCCCAGGCCACACCCACACAAATGATTAGGCCTTACTAACTGCCACACCCACCACCACGCTTGGCAAGATTTGTGGGAGAAATGCTGGATAATTTAATCTCATTTGTGAATGGGTTAATGCGATCAATGAATATGATTATCACTCTTGCATTCGTGATCTGGCACAGATATTCATATTGTTATTTGAACTGTTCCAGATCACTAGATTACCAGAAGCTTCCACAATGTCCGCAGATCCCCTGGATGGGTGGCTGTCGCTTCGACAGGTCAGGTGTGGGCTCAACACTGGGCTTTGTGACGGGGGATATTGTGGAGGAGGACGAAGGGGTATTGCGTCTTGATTACCACAATGGTGACTTGTGTTCTGGAGGTCAAAGGAGTATGATCCATGTACACTTCACATGTGGTCCAGGAACTAAAGAGGTAAGTGGTTAGGTCTGGGTCTAGGTCTGGTGCTGGCATAGAGCTCGGGGCAGGGTGTACAGGTGTGTGATGGAGAGAGGGGAACTTCTGGGGCATGTGCTTGGTGATGCTGACTAAGGGATGCTATATTGTGAGTATGAACTGGCTGAGTTTTAGTGTATACTGAGGAGGAGTGAACAGCATGGGAGATGGGAAGGGCCATGAACACACTGGTTGGATGGAGAATTACCATTATGGAGTTGTTTATGGAATGTTAAAATTGTTATATTCTATTTTCATTTTCTGGGCTTCTTAAATTATTTTTTCCTATAAATAACATTCTTTATGATGCATATTAAATCACATATCTTGTTAGGTTTCGCTAGTAATATATACTTGGAAATTAACTGACTAGGTGTAATAGATCGTAGGCCATGTCTAAATGAGTTGTCCACCAGTTTGCCTGTTGTCATAGTTGCTTTTCAAATAATAGAAGCTCAGATCTCCTATTGGACTTCCTGTGATCAATTTCCCTGCCCCTCCTATTTTGCCATTAGGTTATGTGTAGCAGCACTTATTAATAATAGTGATGATTGCAGAGTACTACTGTGAAGTAGTAATGCAAGCATGAGTGCTTACTAGCCATATATTATGTGTGCACTTCACTCAAGGTTGCCTAATTGTAATGAATTATTTCTTAGCAACTAATGTACTTGTTTATCGTTCACAATTTGAACTGGTTTATTTCCATTAGATCAGATAATATACTAATCCTGTGATCTATAAGAACTAATAGGTAAAAGATCTGTTGAGTCCCTTCTCGGGTGAAGCAAGATTTAATTTAAGAATGTCATTGAATCATGAGGTCAGACAAAACAGGTAGTATTAATGGTTAATAACACCATATAAGTTAGGGAGGGATCAATTGGATCTTTTAAAAAGTGCAACAGAATCAGTTCACCGCCACTATGTCATATGTAAAGTTGGTGGTGGATGAGTTACAACCCTTACTTCTTCGTATTTTGTGTCAGTTGGATGCTTTTTTTTAGTGTCAAAATTTTTCTACATGTTTTGTATGTAAATTGTGCAGTAACATTAAAAAATGATCTTTCTGTTGTGTTTTGTTCCATTTTTCTAATCAGCTTAGTAGTTGGTGTAAAAGGGAAGAACGAAATAGAACCGATTAGTTAGGTAAGTGGTTTTAGCTTAATTTTGCAAAAAGATGAAGGTGTCTCAGCTGTTTCCACTTTTATCAGCAGCCATTAGGAGTAATTATTGCTTGAGCTCCCCATGGATGCTTTTTCCTTTGGAGCAGGAGTCAGAATTGATGCATCTCTTTAATTTTTTACACTTTATTATTATTATAATTTTTATTGCAAAAAGTAGTCAAAAAAAACTGGGAAAAAAAAGGGGATGAAAAAAATGTGCAGAATAGTCAAGTAAACAAGCAGTTGCAAAAACTTGAAGTTTGCTGTCAAACTTTACAATATGGTAGAGTGTCCTAGGTGAGGTCACAGAGTGCACCAACAGGCAAACAAAATTAGGTTGTTGTGGTAGGAAGAGTGGATACAGCACTCACAGTCCCAGCGCAGTGTAATGTTGGGCACACTCAAGTGTTGTATGTTATTTGTCTCTGCTGGTTCTTGGATGCAGTGTATTATACCGGATTACATTTTAATATCAGTCAGGGACAAGAAAATCTGGCTCTTCTAAAACATGCAGCTAAAACCAGGACATTTGAGTAAATTATAAAATAAAACCAACTATTCCAGCCATTTCTGCTCTTTACACTGATTGGCATGAGGAGGTTGATCCAACAGCCACTTACACTTGGCTGTGCAGGGTGGCAAGGCACGGATGTTGTTTCTCCTCGCTCACTTGATTTAGCAGTCATGTATGGATGCCTTAATTCAATAATTATATATCTAGTACATTCTGTTTGTTTGGTACTTAGAGGAATGCTACATTCACAATCAACATGAGGTGGACTGCTTTCCCCTCCGTCATGTACTGAGATATGAATTGGGAAAGGGAATAGAAAGTGGAGTATTAAAAAAAATATTTAAGCTTGTTCGTCATGTGCCCTATATGTGCATGTGTGCCCAATACATGCACATGTGCACACAAATTAATTCAAAATGAATATAAAGTTGTAGATCTGAGATCGGAAGCAAATAAAAAAGGAAAGAGCTTATTCACTCTTTAATTGCATTTATGAATGATTACTGTGAATGACGTGCACAGAGAAATTATGAAAGGATGCCTGCCCCTAATTATTTTCTATTTTATTAAGAAATATCTTCTTCTAAAGTCACTAGAACTTCCCTTACCCTCTTAATTAAGAAACAGTCACTGTCACCATGCTTGAAGTGTATTGCGCTTATCTTCTATGCACCCACCCACCCACTTACCACAGGGTGTGCCAACACTGGATGTGATAAGTGACAGCTGCCACACCCATATCAACTGGGTCACGCAGTACGCCTGCTCAAGAGTCACCAACACCTCTTCCACCAGTTGGGTCCTCAAGGATCCCATCACCTCCGATGTCATCGACCTCACCACCTTGCCTCCAATCATGTCCCGTGTCTACAATACTGTGGAAGAGAGTGGGGCGACTGTGTCCTATAAGTGAGTGGACAATATGCATGCATGTTACATACTTAATGTACATATACTGGTCTCATGATGACTGGTTTCATATTTTTAAACTCTCTTTTCTTATCCTTCCTTCCTTCCTTCCTTCCTTCCTTCCTTCCTTCCTTCCTTCCTTCCTTCCTTCCTTCCTTCCTTCCTTCCTTCCTTCCTTCCTTCCTTCCTTCCTTCCTTCCTCCCTCCCTCCCTCCCTCCCTCCCTCCCTCCCTCCCTCTTTCCCTTCCTTCCTTCCTTCCTCCCTCCCTCTCCCCCTCCGTCCCTCCTTCCTTCTTTCATTTTGTCTTTCCTTCCCTCCTCCCTCCTTCCTTCTCTCCTTTCCCTTTCATCCTCTGCTCTGTACTCTCAACCACATCTTTCTATACTTTCTTCTTTATCACTTTTTTTTCATTCTTTATTCCATTGTACCACTCTTCCCCACCACGACCACATCTTCTTTTTTTCATTTTCTCTGCCTTTTCTTTCTTCCTGCTTATCTTCTTCCTCCCACGTCTACTTTCCTCACCTTCTCACCCCTCCTCGTCCTCCTCCTCCTCCTTCCCTTTCTCTTCCGCAGCTACTCTGTTAGTCTCCATGGAGGTATGATTCCCTGCAACAGCCAACACCCAGCTGCCTTCTACGGGCCACCAGGGGCCTGTCAGGTGAAGATCTCTGCCGACTGCAATGCCACGCAGCCGAAGTGTGTCCACACTCTAGGCTATCTCGCCCCTAACAGCAGTTCTCTGTCCCTGAGTGATGGAGTAGTGAGGGCAGAGTACAGAGATGGAGACTTGTGTCACCACACCAACACTGTGCCCAGGAAAGCCGTAAGTGGCAAGTGGAACAGCTAAACCATGTCCATGAGAAGATGGTGTGCTCTACTAGGGATGTATTTAAAATCACCCGGTCAATTATTGATTGCCTGACTTTGATGGGGTGTCGCTATTGATGATTGAGCTGTTGTTTGTGTGTCTGATGATGTACAACTACACTCTCAGCTAATTGAGTTTCGTCTTCTTCAAACTTCTTTTCATTCCTGGAGTAGGGATAGTCATCAGCCATGTCTCTGGTCCTCCCCTGCTCCAGTTGCCATGGACATTCTATCTGCCTGCATGTGCAAACTCAAACAGTTAATGTTTTTACCTCACTAGCCAACTACATGGGTTGCCAGAGACTCTAAACATTGTGAAGTGATCATTCTTTGTCCATCAATTGTCTGTCATTCATGACAGAAGGTCTTGTCTCTCTCAAACATGTACATTTCTAGCAACCACCTCCTCAGCATTGACCTGCCTACATGACATATGATTGCTGTGTGATCAACCTCAGTGTGTGTGTGTCACATGTATTACCATATGCCTGGAACTGGTCATCAGGAAAACTATGCACACTGAAGGAGAAAATGTTGCACTAATTTCTACTTTTTCAGGTGTTCTATGTTTGCACCATTTCTTGGACCCTCATGGCTGTCTACTGTGGTGATGGTCCGTTGTGCATGTGTTCACAAACACTACATGTAGCTAATATACAAACAGTACTAGAACTGTGGGAGTTGTAACACATTTCAATGTTTAATTTTAATAATGGTATCCATTACCCACTTTTGTGTGGCAATGACCTATTGTATGCATCCTGTGCTGCAGGTCATAATCTTTGTGTGTGATTGGAGGGAGCCTTTTCTTGAGGTCCTGCCTGAGAACAGGTGCGAGTACACGTTTATTGTGCACACCAATCACTCGTGTGTAGACGCCACACCCATAGGAGTGGAATGTCGAGTCTCAGGGTTTCATGACCTCGTGACCTTTCAGCGGTTGGCCTCGGTTTCGGTGAAGGTGGGAGACCAGGGGGACGAGATGTTCATGTCTGTGTGTAACCCTCTAGGTCCAGGGGTCAGGGGCTGTCCATCGGGTGCTGCTGCTTGCTTGCTGGATTCCACCGGGTGAGCGAGACGTGTGTGTACATGCATGTGGGATGTACTGTATGCATGCCTATTTAAATTTGTGTGGCTTTAGTTTATTTATTCATACATATCTTTGAATGTACCTATGATTCTTTGAACTTTTAATAAAGCAGGCTGAACAAAATCATCAGATATCATTTTACATTCTTCTGTGCAGAGTGCAAACAGATTGTGATAATTGCATTTAGGAACAATTAGTGCCTTGTCAGCACTTAATGTACACCACAGTATCCAATGCACTCATACAGTTTGTTTTTTTTTGTGTGTGTGTTTTGTGGGTGTATGCGTCTTTCTTTTGGTGTGTTTGTGTGTGGTGTGGTGTACGTGTATGTGTGTGATGTGTGGTGTGCAGGCAGTACATCAACCTTGGTGTCCCCAGCCCCCACTCTCCTCCACACCCACTGGGGGAAACAGAAGGTGTGGTCCTGCGTTACACCGAGGGAGACGTTTGCCATGCCGACGTCCGATGGGCGACTACTTTGCTGCTTGTGTGCAATACAAATGTTCCTGTGGTCAGTTTGTTATGTGTATGAAGTAATTGCTGTGCTTGTACATAACAATAAAGTTATTTGTTCCTTTGGTCACAATTTGTTATATATATATATTTCACCTCGAATACTAATCAACCAAACCCCGGCTCTACACAATAGATGCATTCAAATCGATTTCCCATATTAAATTGTACCTCTCCATCAAAATGAGATCATAAAATAAGAGGACCGGTTATTGAAGAGACTGACCACTCTAAACCTACTTGCCACAAACACCTTATTTCATCTCAAGGAATTATTAAAGTAGCCAACATCCCCATCAATATAAAGTAATTGTTTGTGCATGTACATGACAACAGTTATTTGTTCCCCAAGGCGTAAAGTAATTTGCACTTTCAATAACAACAAAAGAAGTAACATTAAATTACTCTAGTAAATATTATGTTGTTTTTTGTTATATTGCTATCTTTGTATTGCCAGGGTGTGCCTGAGTTTGTGAGCCGGGATGAATGCACCTACATTGTACGCTGGGAGAGCATCTCTGCGTGCCCCACCCAGCTGCCTGTCTCCCCCACCTCTCGCTCAGGTTGCAGCATACGGGATCCCTTCAGCAGCGAGCAGAACCTAAGCTTTCTGCCGTTCATACGCAACCTAAACCTCGTCACTCCAGACAAGCAAGATGGCATGTATGCCATTCAACTCTGTGGCACTTCCTCTCCATTCCTGCCACCAGGCTGTGACCAATCAAACACTGGCATTTGTAGGCTTGGTAAGAATGGCACCAACACCACGCTGGTGTATGCTGATCATTTCTTTACCATCGTATCCCACTTACCCCGAGTAATTGACGCCATGTTCATTTCTGGAATTCCATGTTACACCAACCGGAACCAGAATTGGACTGCGATTGTGCACATGGTCTGTTCCAACACTGAGGAGCTGGCAGTTCCCAGGCTGATTTCAGATAATGATTGTGAGCTCCACTTTGATTGGAGGAATCAGTCATTCTGTGCTGGTGAAAGTGCATCCCGCGGCTGCATGGCTACTGATGAGGACACAGGCTACGTCTTTAGCTTGGACTCCATGCTCTCCCAAAAGTGGATGGTATGTAATGTAGCCAGGATGACAATGCTTTTGATGCTGTCGTAAAAACTGTATTATCTAAGAAGATAAAAAAACATATTGTGCAATAAAAATTAAAAAATTATTTTTGTTAGCATTAGACTTGCGTTTTTGTACTTTCCAAGATTTTAGGTGACATTGGGTTTGCATTTTTGATTGCCTTTTTTTATGCCATTAATTATGCCTTAAAGGAATCTCTGTTAGCGAACGTCTGCAACAACATGGTTGGCTGTTGTGCGGTCACTGCCGTGGCAATTTGAGGAGTAGATTATGTTTTTATTACTAAAACTTAATAGGAGAGGGAAAATTTCTATTCCTTTTTCTTTTTATGCCACCATTTTTTTAAACATACATAAATTATGTGGAAGATCTATTTTGGCTGCTAAGTACTGTATATTTATTTTATGTTTATGATGAATGTGTTTATTATTTATATAATTTGTAAAATTTATATTGCACAACATAAATATATTTTCACATATTCACAAAACTGTTATTTTCTCCACAATGTAAATGTGAGTGTATTCTAGTATTTTTCTGTGGGGGAGTGGTATTTATGATGGGGTGTGCTTGTGTGAGGAGGGGGGGGGGGAGGAGAAGGGGAAGGAGGGAGGTGTGATTAGTGTGCATTGTGTGTGTGCCATTGTAGGGTCTGGTGACTCCTTCCAGCTCAGGCTTGTCGGCAGGCGGTGGGACTTTCTCTCTGGGCATCTGCCGCAACCTTAACCCTTTCTCCTCCTCAGGCCTCAACTGCTCATCCCCCTCTGCTGTCTGCTGGCACTCTCCCAGCAACAGGCACATCGTACGTGCATGATACACACAACCCACACTATATTACATGGTACACACAACCCACACTATATTACATGGTACACACAACCCACACTATATTACATGGTACACACAACCCACACTGTATTACATGGTACACACAACCCACACTGTATTACATGGTACACACAACCCACACTATATTACATGGTACACACACTATATTACATGGTACACACACTATATTACATGGTACACACAACCCACACTGTATTACATGGTACACACAACCCACACTATATTACGTGGTACACACACTATATTACATGGTACACACACTATATTACATGGTACACACACTATATTACATGGTACACACAACCCACACTGTATTACATGGTACACACATCCCACACTATATTACATGGTACACACAACCCACACTATATTACATGGTACACACAACCCACACTATATTACATGGTACACACAACCCACACTATATTACATGGTTCACACAACCCACACTATATTACATGATATACACAACCCACACTATATTACATGATATACACAACCCACACTATATTACATGGTGCACACAACCCACACTATATTACGTGGTACACACAACCCACACTATATTACATGGTACACACAACCCACACTGTATTACATGGTACACACAACCCACACTATATTACATGGTACACACACTATATTACATGGTACACACACTATATTACATGGTACACACAACCCACACTGTATTACATGGTACACACAACCCACACTATATTACGTGGTACACACACTATATTACATGGTACACACACTATATTACATGGTACACACACTATATTACATGGTACACACAACCCACACTGTATTACATGGTACACACATCCCACACTATATTACATGGTACACACAACCCACACTATATTACATGGTACACACAACCCACACTATATTACATGGTACACACAACCCACACTATATTACATGGTGCACACAACCCACACTATAGTACATGGTACACACAACCCACACTATATTACATGGTACACACACTATATTACATGGTACACACAACCCACACTATATTACATGGTGCACACAACCCACACTATAGTACATGGTACACACAACCCACACTATATTACATGGTACACACAACCCACACTATATTACATGGTACACACACTATATTACATGGTACACACAACCCACACTGTATTACATGGTACACACAACCCACACTATATTACATGATATACACAACCCACACTATATTACATGATACACACAACCCACACTATATTACATGGTACACACAACCCACACTATATTACATGGTACACACACTATATTACATGGTACACACAACCCACACTGTATTACATGGTACACACAACCCACACTATATTACATGATATACACAACCCACACTATATTACGTGGTACACACAACCCACACTATATTACATGGTACACACAACCCACACTATATTACATGGTACACACACTATATTACATGGTACACACAACCCACACTATATTACATGGTACACACAACCCACACTATATTACATGATATACACAACCCACACTATATTACGTGGTACACACACTATAGTACATGGTACACACATCCCACACTATATGTGAGCGAGCTACTCCTACTTCAGCTAATATTTTCTGCAAACTAGGATAGCTGCCCCGCTCCCTAGTTAATCACCAGTTGTTATAGTATTAACTAAGGCTACCTACTGTGGTTCTAAGTAGCCAACAGTAGGTTCACACACCCTGTCTCACTTCAAAATAGATAGTATTAAATAACAATGATCTTTCCAATATTCAATATTCAATATCACATTTTCAGTTACAACATGGATATTTTTCACACTCTCAACAGTTTAGTTGTGTCTTTATATAGTCAGACCATTCGGGGGCCCTGCTCCGGCACCCTGCCTGGCCAGCTGTTCGTTCACCAAATGAGTTTATTGTAACCACTTCGTTTTCTTTGTTCTCATAATCAATTTCCTTCATCGGAAACCCATAACACATTATCTCAATTAGCTATCTTAATTAACTTTGTTATTATCTTTCTTATTAATTTCTTTATTCTCTTTCTTATTATTAACTTCTTGATGTCCTTTACTTGTTCCCTGCCTTGTCACAGGCAGAGTCACTGGGAGTAATCTCGGTGGCTCTGACACTATATTACATGGTACATACAACCCACACTATATTACATGGTACACACAACCCACACTATATTACATGGTACACACAACCCACACTATATTACATGGTACACACAACCCACACTATATTACATGGTACACACAACCCACACTATATTACATGGTACACACAACCCACACTATATTACATGGTACACACAACCCACACTATATTACATGGTACACACACTATATTACATGGTACACACAGTCCACACTATATTACATGGTACACACACTATATTACATGGTACACACAACCCACACTATATTACATGGTACACACACTATATTACATGGTACACACAGTCCACACTATATTACATGGTACACACACTATATTACATGGTACACACAACCCACACTATATTACATGGTACACACAACCCACACTATATTACATGGTACACACACTATATTACATGGTACACACAACCCACACTATATTACATGGTACACACAGTCCACACTATATTACATGGTACACACACTATATTACATGGTACACACACTATATTACATGGTACACACAACCCACACTATGTTTACTAGCATGTTTGTGAGTGGAGCTGGTCTGTGTCAGACTTTAGCATGATCTGTTCTGAAGTGATATTTGCTAAATTTACTATTTGTACATTATTTGGTATGTCAGACATTAATTTGTCAACTTTCACATGTATGTGCATCTTTGTTAATGGTAATCCATTGGTGTTATCCCTGATGTTAAGTGACCAGTTATGTTTATATTATGTCATTAATTGAAGTGTGAATAGTAAAAATGATGTCTGTAGAGTTCTAGCAGCAATATTTGAGAGCTGTGTTAGACTCTCAATGGGATGGACAGTCTATGATATAATGGATTGACTGCCCCCCCCCCCCCCTCAAAAAAAAATGCCAAAAACTTACACCTCATCTAAAGCACATTTTTTCAGTAGAACCGTGCATTTATTTTGATTAAAAAATATATATTTTTTTAAAAATTAAAAATTTATTATTTTAAGAAATGTTACTTCACGATTATATATATATATATATAAACTTGCCGGCATACTTCAAACATCTTTCCTTTACTTGGTCTCCATCCATCCTCTATCTTTTCTTTTCCCTTTATTACAAAATAATTTTAAATTTCCAATGTTGTGTGTCTCTCCATGCAGACTGGAGTGTCTATCATTCAGATCACACCCATTTCTACCAATTTAGTATTAGACAATAACTATTGTCCCAAATACACATCATATTAAATTTAGATTCTCTATATTGAGCTCTATCAAACTGAAGTACAGGGACTTGTTTATTGGGAGGACATAGAGTGGGTGTGGTCACAAAATAGTGGGTGTGGTTTACTATCATATGGACATTTATGGTACATTTTTGTTTCCTCCCTGTATTCACGTCTCAAGTGTGTATTTTGAACAAGAAAACTTAGATTTTTTTTTCCTCCCACGAACGACGTTTCATGTACTCTCAGAATCTTGGTCGGTCCAGTTCTGAGCCAGAGGTGGTGCAGCACAATGGCTACAA
The DNA here is from genome assembly GCA_963969325.1 of Lycopodina hypogea. Taxonomy (NCBI): domain Eukaryota; kingdom Metazoa; phylum Porifera; class Demospongiae; order Poecilosclerida; family Cladorhizidae; genus Lycopodina; species Lycopodina hypogea. Next base: position 10,216,655 of record OZ017787.1, read on the forward strand.
GTCCATCCACATACGCTACTCTCACGGGGACGTCTGCAACTCTAGCAGCAAGGAGCAGTTCCACACTGACCTCTACATGCACTGCTCCAAGGACACCACTGAGCACTCTGTATGTTGCCATGGTCACCACACATGCTGGCATTCTGTATGTTGCCATGTCACTGCTCGTCGTGGATACTATGTTGCCATGGTCACTACCCATAGCGGGCAGTCCGTTGGCCCACACAATCCTCTTAGATATGTACTTAAATATTTACTGTTTTATTATATATTGTCTTTCCATTTAGAATGCACCCATCCTTTCTGTCCAAGATGGCGGCAGAGGGAACTGTTCCTGGCTCATTTCCATGAGCTCTCCTCTGGCCTGCCCTTACCAACTGGCCACAAACACCTGCTCCATTGACACCTCCACTGGCACCTACAACTTCACTGACCTCGCCCAGCAAGCTATAGAGGCAAGTGGGGAGGTGACAGCCAACTAGTTGGTGGAGGTAATCTTAGTCGGACATTTACACTTCCTAATCTAAAACAAGATACAAGAGTGTGTAATTTTGTTGCTTATGATTTAGTATTGAGTATATGGCTAGCATTGATGTGTACACTTTACCATATGGTTGTGTGTCATTGTTATCTGATGATTCCTGTCACAAATCATTATGAATGGCGTTATTTCAGTCTTAATAAACCTTGAACCTTTAAACAAGGCAATTTTTTTTTGGTTTAAATTCTTGTATTAAACATGTCATTAGTATGCAATATGCTACTCTTTGCTCTTCCTCCTTCTGCTCCTCTTCCTCCTCCTCATCCCCTTCCTCTTTTTCCTCTTCATTCTCCACCTCTTTCTCCTCTTCATTCTCCACCTCTCTCTCCTCTTCATCCCCTTCCTCCTCTTCTCCTTTTTCTTCTCCTCTTTCTCCTCTTCCTCCTCCTCTCCTCCTCTTTCTCTTCTTCTCCCCTTGTCCTCTTGTTTGTGTAGTTTTCTGCCGGACAGCACCGGTATTCAGTGTGTCTCTGTGGCCATCCTGGGAGTTGCAGTCACAGTGGAATACTTAATGTGACAGATGAGAAACACCACGTCAACTTGGGGGACTTCACACGGCTGTCTGTGTCCTCCTCCACTGGGGGGCCAATGCTGGCCTACTACAAGGGGGACACCTGCACTACAGGTGCGTGTGGCTTAGTCATGTTAGCTGCTATGGTGGATTAGTGTAGAGAAAGAGTACGTTGCAGTGGTGTAGCAGGAAGACATCATCTTGTGGGAGTGTTCCTCTCCTGTGTTGTGGTGCATTAACAGCGCAAGTATTGTGACTTAGTGCTTGCTGTCTGTCTGATCCTCTAATAGAGTGGCTGTAGCCTTTGTCAAGCAAGCCCTAGCACACAAGTCTGAATAACAGTTCTTAATAATTCAAAAAGATATCAGTAGTCTGCTGTGCCAGAGTGCTAATTTCACAGCACACAATTCACCAGAAGTCTGTTCCCAGAGGATGGCTGGCCCTAGGTAGCCTGGCCTCTCTCCAATAGGAGTGACCTTCTAAATCAAACAATGGTCGAACAGTCAATGGCAGCAGGAACAGCTTCTGTTGGATTATCCCCTTACATCTGTGTTGATATGTTTATTGTCCACCAGTTTGTTGATGCTAGTGCTGCAGTTATGGATGGTATGGTGCACAACATATACATACATGTGTTTAGCAATTATGACTTTACTTTCAAGAATGTTGTTGTTTTGTTATTGTTGTTGATTTGTATGTTATTTTTTTTCCACTGAGCATGCTCGTGGTGATGACATCATGCCACCCACACTTTGTCATGTGTTTTGGAGATACTGAGATTTTCTTGATTCGCACAATGAACCAGTTAGATTACTAAGGGGAACCCCCTTATCATCACACCCCTTTCCTAATATCAACATGATTGTTTGTTGTTGCTATTGTTGTTATTGTAGACAGCACTTCTCGGTTCCAGTCATGGTTACTGATGGAGTGCAACAGAGGGACAGACCAGAATGACCACACTCTTATAGAGGTCTGTAGTGACCACAAGTGTATGCATGCTCACATGCATGCACATACAACACACGCATGCACACACACATTTGCATATTCAAAAACGTGCACACACACCACACATGTGCACATGCACACACACACACACACACACACACACACACACACACACACACACACACACACACACACACACACACACACACACACACACACACACACACACACACACACACTATTATGATAATCGTTCCTCTATCTCCACACTCATGCATGTATGAACACCTCCCTAGAGTTCAGCCTCCTCAGAGTGTACCAAGGTCTTCCTGTGGAACACTCCACGGGCCTGTCGCTCAAGGGATGTCGGCTGCACAGTAGTCCAGGCGGACACACAGGTGTTCTACGACTTCTCACTTCTCCACTCACAGGATCAACCATGGACTGTGATCTCAGGGTAACTCACACATCACATATAGGCATACAATGGTACACTATGCATGAAATATACGTTGTTATGCATGTAGCATGATAACAACTATGTGTGTATGTTTAAAGTCACACATTACCAGATAATTATACTAGAGCTCCTCCTTGATGGGTTAATCTAACAGCATGTTTGACTAGTCTGCAGGATTGGCAAGGCATTTAAATTCACTTGCCTTGGACTCGGTTGGGATTTGGTTCATCTCACGAGTGTGTCTTTCTACATTGTTCTGGCTTTAGCTCAGCATAAGGATGAGTGCTTGCATCAGGGTCAAGCAAATGTGGGAAGAAAATGAAGGCATAATATCTGATATCCCCTTGTGGTGGTCCATGGAGACACCAGTATGGTGGCTTGGCAAGCTGTCATGTTTTAAGGGTCTGTGTGCCATTACTGTAGGTTGTGCCGGCAGGTAAGGGCATTCACTGGCCCTTGCTGTTGAATTCCCCCCCCCCCCCCCCCCTTTCCTGGTATGTGCATTATGAGTTGAGGTTGTTGTGTTGACTGTGATGTTCCTCACAACATTAATATCGCAGCTGTTTTTATTGATAATTTGAAATATTTGCTGAATCAGCTGTTCCTTTTTTCTCATTTGGTAAAGTATGGCAAAAAGGGCACCCAACCAATCACACCTCTTCTCATAGTTTGGAGTGTAATTGCTGATTGATGCCACATACGACCTTGTGATAATCATGTGATTTAATCATATTCATAATTGATTTTGTTGCATACTCGACTCCGTGTGGCAAAGTTCTGGCACCTACTACATCAACATTTGTGGCGAGATTGAGAATCTGTCTGACGAAGGCATCGATTGTACGTGCATACCATGACATATTGATCAGCATTGTTCTGGAGTTTACAAGCTGTGTATTATCTCTCCCATATGTACAATACACTACATACAGTGTAATTAAAATTTTTATAATAAAAAAAAAACACAATTGTTATTGTCTATGTGTTGAGAACTAATTTTAGAACCTAAAATTTCTATATTTTCTTCTTTTTTTAAATTGATAAACCAATAATACATGTCTATGGTATTTTAAAGTACATTAAAGTATATGTCATTTTATAAAGTGTTGCTGTATATTTGGTGTGTCTCCCACACAGCTTGTGGTGTTGATGTTGCTGTGTGTATGAAGACCGGGGACGGGACAACAACTGCTCTGGCTTACTCCAACACTCAGCAAATGTTAGGTAAGGGGACTATTCAACCACTTTGAACAGCATCCTCAACACACATGTCTCTGTGACATGTTGGAGTGGTACATACAGCACTCTATATATTCCATTACTGAGTGGCAAACATTGGATATTCCTTCCTGCATTTATAATTTGTTTTGCGTGATTGTCTGCACAGGATCAACTCACTCATAACCACACCCACATTCAACTCATTCATAGCCACACCCACATTCAACAATAGGAAGAACAATCAACAATTACTTGCTCACAAAAGGGAAGACAAAATGTTAACAGTGAGTAGAATGGAAAGCCAAACATGTTCTTCAGATGTGTAAGTGTATGTCTAACAGCAGCACTCCATGTGACATTGGGAGGGGGGGGGGGGTAACTTGTCAGAGCACATAGTTAACTTCTTTTTTTTTTAATCTTAAAATATGTAATTATTATTATTGGCAGAATCCATACATCCAAGTGTTATAACTTTGTTATGACTAACAGAAATATAGTAAAGGGTCAAACATCTATATTATAAAGTGGAAATAATCTGTCTATCTGTCTGTCTGTCCGCATATCCTCGATTCACACTTGAATGGTTGAAGTTAACCCACAAACCCATATATATGTATATATATATATGTAGAATCAGTGTCACCAGGGTAACGTCTTGAGTATATCTATATGGCCACACCTCTTTCCACATTAAAAAGCCAAAAATGGTACTTTTTCCAGAAAAAAGAATAGAATTACAGGCCCAAAAAATTGTTAAGAATGTCTATAAGGCCACACCCCTTCCTGTGTTCGTGTCTGGAAGAAAAAAAGGCCAAAAAATTGTACTTTGGAAAAACGAACCCTTGGAACAATAGACCTAAAACTTGGTAACATTGGCAGGGTCAAGCAATTTAGACAATTTCATAACTATATCAGGGAAAACCGCCCGAAGGGAGATTTTTTCTAGTTCTTTTAAAATATGAATTCTTTACTTTTCAAGCTAATGTGTGAGTGTTTATGGAATTTCCCAGATGGATTGGGGTCATCGGAATAGCCACAGTGTTCCTTAGTGTGAGTAGAAGATCTCATATCTGCATCTTCCTCTGTGGTAGTTCCCTCCCCCTCACTCCTTAGATTGACTCTGTTTTAATGTGACTGCCATGATGAAGTATTATCCTGTAAGACCATGTATTTATGTACATATATAGTTTTTATATGTTCATGTTCAGTGTCTGTAGGTGCATCCACAGTGTATACATGTTCATGTAGTGGGACTAAACATCTATGTGCATGTGCAGAGTGTGGGGGCATGTGATGTGTAGATATGGAATAACACAGAAACTTGCATTTGCAACATTTGCATGAGTTGCTATTAAACATTTGCATGAGTTGCTATTCAAGTCATGTAGTTGTACTCACTCATAGTGTCTCTGTCATTGCATTCTCCGCCATCCCTTGCAGATGATAATCAAGGGGTGACCATCCGGTACACTGGAGCTGCGTGCAGAGAACGCAGCTTCTCCGTCCGTATCACGATGACGTGTGGTCTCAATGATCTCACGCTAGTAAGGTACAGCATAATGCCCTCCCCCCCCCCCCGCCTTATTCCTTTCTTGATGAGAACTGCCAGATGACCCAAGTATGAAATTGTTTTATTTGACTATTGCCTCCTTGCAGTGAGCAAGCACATGTGTGCGAGTATGTCTTCAGGTGGACCAATCCTTATGCTTGCAAGGAGAGCGTTGGGTAAGGATCTCTGCACATATTTGCATCTGCACATGTGCACCTTTTTTGCATTAATTTTTTTCCTCCATGGATATGTATTTTTGGTTGCTCTTTTGTCATAGACTTAAGGTGTACCAATCTTGTGATGATGTCCCAAAAGTGTATCAGCCTGGGAGCTTTGCATTTTCACCTTCAATAATTCCTCCGAGCAGATGGTAAGGTGTCAGTTTATCTGCTGGTGTTCATCTGAGTGTGGTGGTAAATGATTAAATATGATGTTAGTGTCAATATTTTGAGGCAGCCGTGAGAATGAAGCCTGTCTGATTAGCAGGTCCCTGGAATATGCAAGTGAACTTTTAGCATCACACACTTGCTTCCCTTGTGTATTTTCTGGTGCTTTATAGTTGCAGCTTGGGCTGTACTAGGTTTGCTGGGTGTTGGGGAAGTGTTTCTTATTAAATTCTACTTGCTCTATTTAACATGAACTGGAGCATGCACACCTGATTTCTATTGCAGGCATGATGGTAGCAGGACGTTTTCTGTCAATCTCTGTGGGGAATCCACAGATTGCAATAGTGGAGATTCAGTTTGTGTGGTGGAGTCGAAGACTTCTATAGCCACGTACACCAAGACCTCCATCATGTTGGATGGTGAGAGTGGGGAGGGAGAGCACGAGGTCTTTGTGGGGGTCATACTAATAGCTATACACCAGTGAAGCTCTCTCCTTTCCTTCTTTTCACTTACTTTTCCTTTCTATATACTCTTAACTTCCTCTTAACTACACTTCCTTCCTTTTAACTGCACTTCCTTCCTCTTAACTACACTTCCTTCCTCTTAACTACACTTCCTTCCTCTTAACTGCACTTCCTTCCTCTTAACTACACTTCCTTCCTCTTAGCTGCACTTCCTTCCTCTTAGCTGCACTTCCTTCCTCTTAGCTGCACTTCCTCCCTCCCTCACTTTGGGATCAAGGGTGTCTGTGTGTTACCTCACCTTGTGTTGTGTTGTGTTGTGTTGTGTTGTGTTGTGTTGTGTTGTGTTGTGTTGTGTTGTGTTGTGTTGTGTTGTGTGTTACATTGTGTTATGTGCAGGCTATCAGATGTTAGTACAGATGAGTGGGAAAGACACCACCACACATGCTATTATCAGAGTCCTGTGCCACTTACACTCTGACCCTAAGGTCATGGACAGCAAGGTGATTAGCTGCACACACACACACACACACACACACACACACACACACACACACACACACACACACACACACACACACATTTGAAACAAGCATGGAGTGGTTTGTCTTCAGTTTCTCTCCAAGTCATTTCAACTTGCATTCAGCAAGAGACACCATTATATTCATAGTTCTGTATTTTCACAATAATGTTGTGACAGATATAGTGGCCCTATGGCCTATACACATGTGGGGATACATAGACACATTTGTATGTGCTCACTGGTGTACGTTATATATGTGTATACATGTGTATTCCAGAACTCCCTTGTGCTTGATAACATTGTGCGGAACGGGAGCCACATCTATTATTACTTCAGTCTCTACGTTAAAGAAGGAGAAGGTTGCCAGTTGTAAGCTGTTCATATTTTACATAATAATGTTTGTGTTTATTTCGGCTCAAATTGTGTTTATATTCATTGACTGGGAAGAAGTTTGTTTGTTAGTAAGCCACTCCACTGCACTTGTGTTTCTTGTTGATGTGTTTGTATTGTACTTCTTCTCTGTATTGGGAAGTGATGTGTGCGTGGACCCACTCGTACACACGCACGTGCACACACATACACACACACACACAATCACATGCTTCATGATGTCGTTGCAGTGTGTTACCTGTGACTGCCACCAGTTCTGTGTCAGCCACGCCTTCTGCTGGCTCCTCTGGGTCGTCGCGGACAGCTGCGGTGGTGGTGTCCATCATCTTTGCTGTGCTTGTATTGGCAGTGGTGCTCCTGGTGGCCATCTTCTACAAGAAGAATCACAGGCAAGCACTCAACCATTAATCTATGAGCCCATGCTATCCTGTTGCAATGATGAGAGGAAGAAATTGAATGATCGAAGTGCATCTTACCATCAGCATGTATTTGCGTGTTCACTGTCCAGATAGACTCAAACCTTTTGTTTTAGAGGTTGTTATGAAAATTCTTATCATATAACCATTTGGTGAAGGTCATTATTTTTATAACAGTTACAATATAGTGAATAGATTAAGCAGGGTTTGTTTTTTGTTGTTGTTGTTGTTATTGTGTTTGGTTAAAGTTTTGGTTTTTGTCCTTGAATGAGGCTGCATGTATCATGGAGTTTTCATGGAGTTTGAAATATTTAAAAAAAATACACATTTATTGTGATAATTTTTAAATTTGTTATTTATTGTTTAGAGATCAACTCATCAAGATATTTGATAACCTAATGATAAGGAAGTCAGATGCTGCAGTTCACTACCACAAGGTCTGTAAAAGTTTGTGAACAGTTCAAGTGTTCATCACAATGCCTGCTGTGATGATAACCATTTTGGATTCCATTGTGATTGTTGCTAGGTTTCAAGGAATGAAGAAGGGATCTCACTAATGGCTGTCCACAGTAGCGACAGTGACAGTGGAGAGGTAGCACAAGAGCCTGGGGGCGATCATCAAACATGTGACAATGACACCTCCGAAAATGATGAAGAGTTGATCAATTTATGAGACCATGCCACATTGTGTTTGTCTGTGTTTCTTCTCATGAGCATATCAATTAATTATTTGTTTGCAAAATTATGAATTATTGGGTGTACCAACACAGAGTGAGAAATTACAGTCAGTCATCAGACATTTTCTGGCCATTTCATGCATTTGTCTGAACAAGGATCAATTTAATGAGGTGAAATGTCTGAACAATTTTTTATATGTACTACAGCAAGGCTTCTCATTTTCATACACAACTTGGTGCAAATATAGACAGCCAGCTCAGCAGAATATCTGGCTATTTTACTGCCACCAAAAGTTGCACAAATCCCAACATAATAATTTACAGTGGTTCCAAGTTCATTTAGGCCTACAATAAAGTAATAATTACACACACACACACACACACACACACACACACACACACACACACACACACACACACACACTTTATTGTCTGTTAAACACATTTTAATGTTCCACTTAAATGTTTGATAAGTCTGGGAGAGTCAGATCCTTATATTACTTGCCTTAACTTATGACTTTAGGTTCTGTGCAATTTTGTCTCTGCTTGTATGTAGAGTTGATTTTGACCAGATTAGTTTAGCCAACATGAAGAGAAGTTTCTCATTGTCATCTGAAGAACTAGCCAAGCAAGGAAGGTGAAGCATGAAATATACAGGAAGATGTGGATGATCCACTGATTGGGTGTATCAGACACTGATACAGCTTGACTGTGAAATTAGAGTCTAGGCAGGTGAGAGAGTTGCAATGAAGCTGAATTTTGAAGTATGCACCAAAATAAATAAGACTGGAAATTTTCCAGCCAAAAACCCATTCACTTATGATACAATATTTTGATTTAGTTGTGGATAAAAAAAATAAAAAAAAAAAAAGAAGAGAAAAAAACTCAATCATGACCAGGAGTTGAACCAGGGACCTCAGCACTGGTGGTCAGAGGAAGTTTCACAACAACAACAAGAAAACCAAGAAAGTAAAATTTAGACACCCGTGAACTTTAACAACAGGATCTAAAGTTCACAACAGGATCGCAGGAAGGAACTGTGATAGTGATAAATGGACAGAGGAGCATATTCTGCATGAACAACTAGCATTTTTGACAAAGCCAGGTCTGATGATTTTAATTTAATGTCAGGTGAAAGTCTGAAAAAGGCAGAACAAAATAGATTATGATCAGACAATTGTCCAGCCATATTTGATTGTAATTTCATGCTCTAGCTCTGCCCACATGCACTCACACACAAACACACCACACCACACCACACCACACCACACCACACCACACCACACCACACCACACCACACCACACCACACCACACCACACCACACCACACCACACCATGAGAGAGAGAGAGAGAGAGAGAGAGACAAAATGTAGCTATATGACCATTTTTGAGTAAGTAAAATCTATATACATTAAATATTTTGTTCCTTGTCCAAATTTGCAAGATATGAAAATTTTCGCAAATCTGTGGGTGATATACATTGAGAGAATGAAATACAGGAAATAACCTACATTGCATTTGCAGGAGGTATATGATTAACTTTAATTGGCTGCTATTGAATTCTCACAATAATGGGAGAAGTGGCCACAGTTTCGTTTAAAAGACAAGTACTTACTCTGGCTACCTGTTTGGTTAGTTCTTATCCTGTAGAGAGTTTTTTTTGTTGTTGTTATTTTGTTTTTCGTTGATTTCAAAACAATGTTGTGAAGGAACAGAGAACAGTGCAAGTGCAAACAATTGGGAAAAGTTGGCACAACTATCTAATCTGCTATATCTACCTTAAAGTAAAGTAACTTCCTTTATTGCTGTAAACAACTGATTCAATTCCAGTATATAAAATACTGTGTTAGGAAGTGGTTTTATTACAGGTATGACAATGTTTTGTTAGTATATGAGACTGAACAATGTTTTTTTTTTTTTGTGTGTGTGAAAGAATATTGTAATACTTGAAAGATGGAAGGCTTCTCTCATTTATTGACCAATAAAAAAAATTTTTTTTTTCAAATTTCAAATTTGGAAATTTTGTGAAAACAACAAAAACTGCCTGCATTTTGATTAATCCCTCAATACTCAAATATGATTAATTATTTGGTTTCAATCTTTTTCAAGACTGAAGTTTTGCTACATATTTAAAATGTGCAGTACTATAATCTCATTAAAAAAATTAAAAAACTGGTTAAAATTGAAATGCAATTTAAGTATAAAGCCGAACACATACCATGAGTATAAAAATACATGGAAAAAGATTGAAATCTAGCCCTGTCTGCATCTATTTAGTGGCTCTAGTAAATAAATATACGATTGTATATATTATTTGAAGCCATGAGTAGATGGATATTATATTATATGAATTTGATCACCAATCATCATCATTCTATCCATCCGTTAGTTGTTCATGCCAGACTGCCTGCCCACCAACCCATCCTGCCTGCCTGCCTGCCATCTGCCTATTTGTATGCTCCTTATGGAAACACATACATATGTAAATTTGACAAAATATTGGTTCCTCCTTTTTTAGTACCAAAAGAAATTTGGTGGAAATATGGAATTATTGTCTTTCAGCCTTAGTTTTATATTTACCAATATTTTTTTTCTGTTTTTCTTAAAATTTCTTTTCTTGTCAGAATTAAAAGTTATTCTTATCATAAAACTAAATCACCATGTTATTTGAACTGAGCTCTTGCCAGAATAATTATAATAATTTAGTTTACCAGAATACCTTACATTGACTTTCACTTCTTCCTTAATGGTAATAAACAACTATATACTTAGTATTTGATTAGGTGCAGTCCAATATGCTTGGTGATAAAGAAATATTTTAATAGAAATATAACACCAAAAATATATTGGGGACACAATATAATCAAGTTTAACATAGCTTACTGAAATTTGGCATTACAATAAATAACTACAGATGTCATGGTAAGAAGCAAATTAATATCCAGTGCAATAGCAACGAGTCCTCCTGCATCAATTTCACCTGCATGCATGCATATCAGTGGAAACATCAGTGATATACCACAACCATGTTAATATGCATTATGATAGTGATCTTGTACCAATGAGCGTCAAACCCTTTGAACAAACATTTCAGGGTTGTGCATACCTGGGATGGTTTAAGTCCAAAAATGTTTGGTACCATCACCCCCACCCTGATGGGGAAAAGGGAATTTATTATATTTTAATAAAAAGGATCATAGTCCAATGGTTAAAGCACAGGTATACTATGAGGGGAATCCTAGTTTCAAATCAGTGGTCTGGGCTCTTCCTCCCCCCCCCCCCCCCCCCTTCCTCTTTTTCTTCTTATCCTTGAATCCTTTTTTTCGTTCAATCCTTTTTTTATGCAATCCTTTTCTCTTCCTTTCCCCCTTATTACTATTACTTCCTTCTTTCCCCCTAAATTTCCCCTTTGTTATGCTAATTTTGTTCATTGTTACTATGTAAACTAATTATACAAAAATAATAACCCAAGTAAATTCCAAACTTATGAATCTGATTGTTGGAAATCTATCTATCAGCATTACACCATGCCTCCAAAACAATCAAACCTTTCTAAAAAATCAATGGGAATACTGCATGCCTACTATTGAGATTCTCTTATTTGAATTAAGTATAAGGTGTGGAAGTGGTATGTATTGAGTGGCTTCTATAATATTTCATGTTGATAAATGTTTAAAGATCCTCTCTGTTAACTAATGGTTGGGGAAAAGTTTAGGGTAACATAGCTTAGAGTGATATAAGATTTTAGTGTGTATATAGCTCTCTGCTATTTTTTTTCTGCTAAAGGCCAAAAAACCATTGATTCTGTGGTCTATGGTTGAGCAGTATAAGAAAGCAGAGATATGCTTACTGATTAGTTTCGATAACCACTTTAACATTGATCAAGCTCCTGCTGGGTTTGTTGGACCTAAATTGGCACCCATAACTGATCTAGATTGATGCTCACATCCAATCAATATAAGATGTCTGTAGCTATGTCTATATGCTTGTACACAATCTGCCTGACCAAACTTATGGACAAATATCTCTGAAACTAAGCATGAGCATAGGTTTTTAACTAACTGAAAAAATGGGCTCTAAAAGATCTGTAAAATGGCACCCTGGTTGGAAAAGAAGGAATTCAATTGTTCTTCTATATAAAAAGGAATGTGTGTGTCCATCTGCCAATCAGTCAGTCAATCCATCCGTAATGCTAAATGTGTTAGCAAATTAAAAGGGTACTTCCTGAGGTCACAGGTAGATAAAATTTGGTGTGAATTTAAGTGTAGTGGCAAAGTTAATGCACATTTCTCAAAATTCTGCTAAAGATAAATTTAATGGAGATAGTATGCATTTAGTGTAATTCTGACTGTTTTTTTTTTTTTGGTCAGGGAGGAACTCACTGCACCCATTTAAACTCCCGTTTTTCATTTCTGAGCCCCTAGAAACCCATCCTGGGATTCTAACATTGTCCAAATTACTCCTCTGGTCAGATTTTATATGTAAGCAAATTTCAGGTCTGTGAATAAAAGAATTTAGCAGTATAATAGCCACATAGGCAGGTACATAATAGAATTCTGTGAGCTTAGCGAAGTGAATTTGCCTAAGGTGTATTCACAAACTCCAATGTGATGAGCAAGGCAAGTCCACCAGCTTGTCTATATAAAAAAAGTATATGTCTGGCTGTCAGTCCATAACACTCGATGTGTTAACATATTAAAAAGGTACTTCCTCAGGTCACAAGTAGACGTAAATTTGGTGTGACAATAGGTGTGGTGACATAGTTAATGCTCACACTATTAGAATTTTTATGAATATAATTCAGCAGAGATAATTGGCATTTAGTGTAATTTTAACCAATTTTCAGGTCAGGGATAAACTCACTGAACCCATTTAATTCATTTTTCCTGGTCCTGAGGCCCTCAGAGTCAAGCCCTGGAGATTTAACATTGTCCAAGTTATTCCTCTGGTCAAGTTGAGCATGCAAGACAAGTTTTATGTCTCGAGGTCCAAGGGCTTGGCCATATATTACATACATGGGTAAGGGTGGGTACATATATACATACAACTTTGTGAGTTTAGTACAGCAAACTCACAAGCTCCTGCGTGATGAACGACCATGACAAGTGGTTAAGGCACCCAAGCAGAGACTCAGTGGTTTGAATGCTGAATTAGGCTTTTTTTCCTCTACCTCCCCCCCCCCCCCCCCCCCCCCATTTTCCTTCCTTCTTTCTATTTCTCAAATGTATGACAATAGGGGTTAATTGGATCTATCTGGACCACATACCTTGCCACTCTTCTTTCTGGTCCATGTGTGTGTGTGTGTGGGTATGTTGTAAGTACATGTGTATTTAACTTCACTGCTGAAGCACCAAGAAATGAAATTCACTTTTCAGAGTAGACCTACACCAGGGAAAGTTTTAGCCCAAAAGTTTGCCCCACCTGGTCACATTTCTTTCTGTGGGAGTGTAAGGCTAAAAATGCTAGATATGGTAATCAGGACAAAACCTTGGACCTGGAGACCTAAGACTTAGCGTGCACACACATCACGACAGTGTAAGCGACATGGCTACCTTCCCACCTGACTATACCTTTTCCTGTGAGCTAGGGCTAGGGTATGTCTGGCAAAAATAGTTTGTAATATGTGTATATACAATGTATGTTTGGATGCATCCACTTTCCTGTCAAAACACTATATCAAATGAATGCATCTGTTCAGGGTACACACATCTTACACAATGTGTTTTTTAGCATTGAAAAACAACAACAAAACAAACTGGGCCACTTGTTTATATCTCATTGTGTAGGCTCGAAAGACTCTAAATGCCAAAAATGGTGTATAGGATAAACCATTTGATCTAGAAACCTAAAAGTTGGTATGCATACACATCATGACTCTGGGAGCAACATGGGCTGGGTTCCACTTGGGCTGCACATCTTTCTCTGGCTGTGTCAGGCAAAATATACCCAAAATATAACTTTGTCAATCCCTTGGACATGGGCTGGGTCATATTTGGCCACACTTCCTCTTGTGGCCATGTCATTATATCTCATGCAAATATATGTATGCATGCTAGTATTTTATAAATGCTAGTAGTTACCAGAGTTGTTTTTTGGCTCAATTATAATATCTTGGTCCACCTCATAGATGTACAGTCCAGGAACCCCCACATTGCTGGTAATCTCTATATCCAGAGTGGCTGGAGTCAGGGATCCAGGAACTTCAAAAGAACCATTCCCAGAGCTGAATCCAATGCTTGCCTCTTCACCCCACCGGATATCTCCATAGGAGAATAATACAAATGATAAATCTCCATCAGTTACCAATACAACTTGAAAAGTATTGTTCTAAAACATAAAATAATTAATATATAAATTAAGTAATTTAATTATTATAGATAGTAGCTATATGTGTAAGATAAAACAAATATAAGCATGATTTTATCAAACTATCTACTATCTCAAATAGTTATTTTTATTTAACATATCAATGGGTATTATTTACAATAGTATCATAACCAATAGAAGCTGATGTATACATAAAATTAAATAAATAAATTGATTAAAAGAAAAGAAAAAGAAAAAAAAGGATTACTTACAATAGAAGAGTCTGAACATCTACATATTGGACTTTTGTACTCTGGTACTTCATCATATGTAGCCACAAACACTTGCATGGATTCAAGTTTTGATATGTTAAAATAGCTTGATATAATTTGTTGGAGTTCTAAACTCTGTTCACTTGTATTGAATGTCCTGTAATATATATTTCCAGATGATCTGGTAATTGCATCAGCCCAATATGGAGCAATTATTCTCATTGAAGTCATATTGAAATTGACAGGACTCCTTGTGTAAGGGTAACCAAAGCATAGTATTCCATTGGTAGTGACCTATTAAAAGTAAAGAATAAAAGAAGGAATATCAATTATTTATGAAGAATTATGGAAAAAAAATGTAGTGACTGCACTTAATTGAAATACTACATGATATAATCTATATTAAAATTAATGATATAAATAAATAATATAAGCTTTGAGGTGGGGGTGAAGTATTTCTAACATAGAGATCCATTTCATCATTCCCAAAGAATGGAAATGATATATAGAGAATTATCTTTGGAGAGCTGCCATCATCACCACTGGGTACTAACAGATCTCCTTGTTCAGTGCCATACATCAGCAATGGAAAATCTAATTTGAGAACATAAATATCAATATATCAATTTAATAAGTTATAGCAAATATGAGTAACTTGTCACTATAAACAAATCATATTTATTAGCAGTATGCATAAAAGAAAATGAGTTAAAGCTAACAATAATAATAAAAAAAATAAAAAAAAAAAATAAAATAAAATACTATATTACCTATTTGGCAGTCTGTTGGCTGTATTCCGCAAGCAGCTAGGAACGAAATGTATACAACCAGTAGTAAGCAATCCATTGTCTTTCCTTTCCTCTCTCAACTACAATTCCAAAATGTCAGGAAATTAAGTCCATGTATACTAGTGGAAAAACCCAGCAACAAACAATTTTTTACGGGTAAATATTAAAAAAAGAAAAAGAAAAAAAAGAAGGAATTAGGATTTCTCCAAAAAGTGTAGAGGCAAGAAAAGGTCATTATCCAATTAAAACAAGTAGTGCAAGAAAAAATACACAACAATTTTATCATGGGGTAAATAATAAAAGTATTATTTCCTTTTGCTAAAGGGACAGTTAGAAACTCCAAATAGTATGGCAACAAAATAGGTACACCCTCATCAAGCTCAATAGGAGTATGATGATATGTTCATGTGTGATGTCTTACTGAGGCAGTGACCTAGGTATGTAGAATTAAGTACTTCATAATTCTCCCCCCCCCCTTATTTAAATTTTTATATTACTAATTACCCATACCTTTTTTCATAGCTCCAAACTTCCAAATTTTTCCAGAGGCAGTTTGAAGTCATAGTTGTCTTGCAAACCCTCGTCAATCTGGTTCACCCTTTAGGCAATGCTTGGTCAACTGCGTCCAATCAGCGATTTGGTGGTACTCTGAGCATGCGTGATAAAACTAAAAGTGGCATCCGCTATTGACACGCCAGATGTTGCGAGGTATTTATCAAATATATTCTTTGCAAATTCACTATTCATACTCCCAAATAAACTAAGAAAACTGGTAGATCATAGATGAAGACCAGTGGAAACTCTACCAGGTCATGCATAGTATTAATATGAAAACTACCAAATTGTAGGTTGCCTGGTTCAAAAGCAAGGAGAATTTTTATTTATTTTTGTTTTTTTCCCTTTCTCCTATCTGTTTTTGGGAGCTCTCTGGCTTAATAATTTGACAAGAACTTTCATAGAGACTTCAGAGCACAACATATGAAAGCTTTGGATTGCTGTCATATAAAGCAGTGCAATGTAGGGAATAATTTGATAGGCCAATGCTGAATGCTAATCAACCATATATAGAGCATCAGTGCAGGAACTATCTAATATTTAAAGTGAAATGGAAAAGTGGATGGAGGAAAAAAGTGTGAGTGCTGAAAGGTTTTAGAACAAATTTTGGTGGAAAGTTCAGTGTTCTATTTAAAGTCCAGCAGATAAATACACTTTTGGTAATGCATCACATTGATTGTTT
>OZ017787.1:10233545-10323545 GCA_963969325.1 Lycopodina hypogea
ATTACACATTGGTGAGTCATAATAGAACTTCAGCTAGTGTAGCCGCACCCAGTACTACCTGAGAAATCAACAGTCCACAATACTATTAGGAATGAAGACAAGCTGCAGTCCTTCCAGAATAAATTTATTTGATATAAACAAGACTGGAAATGTCCAACTATAAATCTGCTCACTCATAAGCTCAATGGTCACTAAGATGGCGTAATATGTTCATAATATGACACAACTATGTTCCTGAAGAAGTTTCCTAAGAAGAACAGCAAAATCAACAACAAAGTAACATTTAGACTCAGTGACACACTTATCATACAAGTGGATTAATTTTAACAATATGGGGGCAACCTTAGTTATCTGAACATTTCAGTTATCACATAACTGGTTTTCTCTATATATATGTGTGAGTGTGTATATATATGTACATGTATATATATGTGTATATATACATGTACATATGTATATATGTGTATATATGTGTATATATTTATATATGCGTATATATGTATATGTATGTATGTATATACATGTATGTATATATGTATGTATATATGTATGTATGCATGTATGTATGTATACATATATGTATATATGTGTATGTATGTGTATGTATGTATACATATATGTAAGTATATATGTAAGTATATATGCATGTATATGTGTATGTATGTATACGTGCTATGTATGTATACATATATATGTACATATACATATATATGTATGGGTATATGTGTGCATACATATGTGTGCATACATGTGTGTATGCACATGTGTGTAGACATATACAGTGTAGTGCACATAATGCAATTCTAGTTAGCACAAATTTCCACTTTATTCAAAATTTTCCTAGGTCCCCACATAGGAATAAGACAAAATATTCAAAGGGAAAAGATCACCTAATTCAAAAAATTGAATTGGCCAAACAAACAATACCCATGCACACTATTGCCTCCAGTTGAATTTTGCTGCTTCAGAAATAAGCCCGAATTTGCCAGCAACAAGCAGGTGAGCTTTTTCGCTTCTTACTACCTATTGCTGTTCAAAATCCCAAAGAGGAATACCCAGCAAGAAATACCAAAAATTTGCCTCACTGAAAGCAGGTGAATTTATCTACTTTTTTTCTTTCATATTAAGCTGTGACAAAAATCTTTTAGTTACTCTTATAGTGATGGCAAGAAAGTCTTGGAATTTTTTTTTTACCATCTGCAATTGCCAACTACTTTAGAAGAGCAGATTTTGTTACACCATCAACACATTTTGAAGAAGTTGTCGAGAGTGAATCTGTTTCATCATTTGAAACTGATTTTGATGTGTACTGCACCTATGAGAAGTATATATGAAGTGATAGCCAATTACAGTGCAGCCCTGAGCAGTGCAGATATTGTAGCCTCCCTAGGGCAGAGCACCAAAGATGCAGAAGACAGTGATGATGATGCAAGTGACCCTCTTACCTTACTTTCTATCAAACTCACTCTGGTTTCTTAGATATGAAATCTTACCTGCTATGCTCTTGTGCAGAGAAAGCTCATAAAAATTCATTGACAAATAGATTCATAACTGACTATGCTGTAAAGCAATAGTATATAAATACAAACATAAAAATAGTTCAGGACCTTGTCCTTATTTAATAGTATGTGTGATCCATGTCTACTTCCCCAAACATATATACATCACATAATGTAATAGTGTTCTGGAATTAGCTAATGGTTATATCTTCTTACTTGTGTATAAATCCATAACACACAAAGGCATTATACAAGTGCAGTAACCTGGTACATTGAAAACATGATACCTGATAATTCAAAATTTTTTATCATTGATAGTGTGATTTGGATTTAAGAGAAATTCTTATAATTCAAATTTTTCTGTTAATTCAAATTTTTTCTCTGGATTATTAAATTTGAATTATGTGGACTATATGTGTATATGTATGTGTAGATATGTGTATATATGTGTGTATATATGTGTGTATTATGTGTATATGTGAATATGTATGTATATATGTATGTACATGTGCATGTACATATGTATATATGTATATGTATATATGTATATATATATTATTTTATTTTTTATTTTTTTAAAAAATTTTTTTATTTTTTGTTGTTTTTTTTGTTTTTTAAGATAATTTTTTCATTATTATTTTTTTATTATCTGGAATAGAATTCTTTTTTCTTCAATTTTTTTTCAAGTATATACTGCCAACTTTACATTTTTTTTTTTAAATTTGCATATCCCCACAACCCTTAATGTGGCTTCTGCAGCTGTTCTCTCTGCCTTTCTTGGAAGGATTATTCTGCTTCTGTAGTGGAGAGAACCCACACAGCAGCTGCAATTCTGGAGACTAGCACTCCAAAAGTGATCAAATTATATAGTTGGTGAACTCCACCCCTTATTGGTTCACTTGCTGTTAGTTAACCAGTCAGTTCATAACTCTGGAAAGCCCAACTCCAAGGTTCAACAGTTTTTTTACTTCACAGTTATCAAACAAAAAAAGGGTTAACCCATATTTTACTTAATTGAGTAGGTGTAGTTTAGTGGGAGTGGTCCAACTATATATTTTTTTAAATATAAAAATGAACCCCCCTTCCTCAAATCCTGGATCTACCCTGATTTGGGATGAAATGTGTATGTGAACACAGCATTTGTTTGTATGTATATATCAAATCAATTTACACCATTTGTAATGTTTAATTAATTAATGGACATCCTCACTATTTTTTAAAATTTAAACCAACTTTAGAAGCAGGAAGAATTAAATACAGTTGCTACTACCATATTTGCAGTTCTATCTGCCCAATGAACAAATCAAAAAGTAATAGGAAATACAAATCATGGTAGAAGGGTTTTTCTTTAAGTACAATTCACTGAGAAATAGTTGGAGGCAGACAAGCATTTGAATGGTAGGAAAGGGGGATGGGTCATGATACTAGTATGTAATGTGTAATGTGACTCAATAGATCTGGGCAAAACTCTACCGATCCATTATAAAAAATGCACATCTTATACATATAAGGAGATGTCTGCTGGCCTGCCTGCCCTCTTGACTGCCTGTTTATTCATCCTTCCCTCCATCCATCTGTTAGCCCTTCGGTTGGGTCTCCCTGTCTGTCTGTACTTGTGAGCTGTTACCATGTGACTAGGAGAGTGCTATTATTCTCTATGGGTATGTTTTGCCCACAACAAAAAGCCACACCCATAGCCACTTCCACATGGATGTAACAACTAAGGATGGGAATCCCAGGTAAAGACCAAAAACATCCTTCACTTAAAATGGCACTTTTTGGTAAATTCCCCCCCCCCCCCCCAGTATTTCTAAAAAAAACCACAACCACTTATTCTAACTTTTCATAAGATTTTGTAGTAGTAACTGTTCTTTCAGGTTGGTGATTATTGCTCAATTGAGGCCAAATTTCATTACCTAAAAATCACTTATTTCCAACAACTTTACCTAAATCACTACATATTTCAGCTTATTTTTTCACCAAAAAAAAAACAAAAAAAACCAAAAAAAACAAAACAAAAAAAAAAATAGAATGAATTTTTCATTGCCTAGAGTTTCCATCCCTAGCAATAACACTCA
This sequence comes from Lycopodina hypogea, assembly GCA_963969325.1. Classification (NCBI taxonomy): domain Eukaryota; kingdom Metazoa; phylum Porifera; class Demospongiae; order Poecilosclerida; family Cladorhizidae; genus Lycopodina; species Lycopodina hypogea. Next base: position 10,237,123 of record OZ017787.1, read on the forward strand.
CCTAATGAATACCACATGTTCTTGCTCAACTAGCCCAATCAACAGAATTACATGTAGTGCTGTATATCATAATATCCAGCATTAGTTTAACATTTATGTGCTGTACTACTCTTAATTCTCTTTCTACAATAGAAATAGTTATTTCTTTCAAATACACTTCTACATATATGTAAACCATCAACAAACATTAGTGTAAAAGTGTAAATGCCAGCACCCACATGTATCATCCAAGCTGCCTGCCACCAGCAAATCTTACTTTAATTTCTTATACCACTTTCCTGTTACATTGGACCAAAACCATACATCGAGACTGTACCAGGTGCAGTGGTAACATTAATAAAAAAAATATATTTTATTTCATCAATGCAATTCAATAATAAAGTTAAGCTAAATTTTAATACAGTAATTAATTTAACTATTAGGTCTTTAAATTAATCATTGATATTCATGTCCTGTATACATCGCATATTTTTCTTGTTCAGGTGATCATCAAAGACAGATTCAAGATGGATCTCTTCTTTGGATAGAACACTTGAACTCAAGTCAACAGGAAAATCTTCAATACTCAAATGATGTACGAGTGTGTCATTCTCCAGGAAATTTTCATAGTATTCCAAAGGTCTTTTATTTATCTGCATGTAATAATAACATTTTTATGTTAATTTTAGGAACACACAGATATTAAGTTCATATGCTTCAATGCAGTGACAAGCAGCATCTTGATGATGTGATAAAAAATGATTCCCCAAACTCCCTCCACCCTCTTCCCTCCCTTCCTCCCATACACTTCATCCATCAGGGTGGCCCTATTGGGACACCCAAATTGGCTCTATGAAAGTTATCATCATATCATACAAAAGAACTTTTATTAGTTGCATAATTTGATATAATTTGGATATGGTGACAGCCTCCAAAGCCACAAATTAAATTGGAGTATGATAGGGATTTCCCCCTCATCTAACCAATTTATTATTGTTACTTATGGCAAGCAGGTTTAGGAACACTTGGAATGGGGGGGGTGGGGTGGGGGGGGGGGGGTGGGGGTGGTGGATATATCCACAATTTTTACTCAAGAATAAATTTATATCCAATTTTTTACTGTTTGGAAACACCAAAGTTTGTTGTTACATCCAACTGGTTACAACTAAGTGCATGAGCCTATATCTATTTATTATCACACATACTAGAACAAAATCAAGAAATATTAAAGGCAGTTGTTCCTTTAATGAGAACGTGAATATGGTTCAGTTTAATAATGATATATCACAGTGTATTTTTGAACTATATATTGGTCAGATCCATTGCATAGAGTATATTTTAAATTTATGACAAGTTCATCCTTTTAACTATAGGACAGGTTCATCTTAAAATCAATAATCAATGAAGTTAAGCATCCATTATTCACAGATTATTGTCAATCATATTGAAACAGCTGCTGTATCAAGTGCAAAATACATGGCTCTATAATATAATGTTCAATATGGAAATATTGCTACAGATTAGTTTCAAGCTGAGTAGGAATTGTGAAGTAACTTTTAAGAATGAGTATGACCACTCTTAAGGAATAAATTGACAACTACAATCTTAGCAATGGGTCTACAGTAAACAAAGTTTATGTCAATGCTAAAGTATTCTTCCAGTGTTCCAGTATTTATACTGATGGCTGAAACCAATTTAATATAACAAATTAAGTAAGTTAAGCAGCCACTATACTATACCTTAGATGTTTTAAAAAATCGTAAACAAGAGATACTATTTACTCAGCTAATCTGTAGTATTCTTATTCATAGGAAACAATTATAATGTAATTCCATTATTTCTCACCTCAGAGTCTCCCAGCATGGTCTCCACAAGGAACTGCATGTCCTTTGCATAGTTTTTCTTTATTTCTTTGGTCAGTTGCATTTCTACCTCACGCTCATCAATGACAAACTGCTGAATTTCTTTGCATTCCTTCAATGCTTCCCTTGCTAGTTTTAACATGTCCTTGTACAAAGAAGCTTCATATTCTGTGTTTAAGGATAGCCTACTCAACTTTAGTTCAAATATATATTGTTAGTTTTGTAATCCCATAGAGATATTATTTTTAAGTTTTTTTCTTTCAGACATGTGTATGTCTTTAGCTATCTAAATGCCATCTGTATTTTTAGCATTTAGCCAAAAAAATTGGATTATAGGTTTTTTGGAACAATATTAGAAATACTGGGAGGTTGTCAAATCAGAATCTGCTAATGCAGAATGTTAAATGGGTGAAGTGAGTCTATTATATCTAAAAATCTACATCTAAACATACCTAGGCACCCCAAATATCACCCTAATTCCACCAGTGGTGTAAATTGTTCATTGGGTGCTTTAAGACAGCATAATGGTTTGATAAAGAAAGGACTGTTTCACTACCTCCAATGAAGGAAAAAAAAGTTACACGGGTATCAACAAATTCTAGGAGGACTCAAGTTGTTTTTGAAAAAACCAGCCAATATTTTAAAAAGCTCAGAAATTTTCTATGAACTGAAAAAAAATTTGCTCTGTTGCAATTTATATATAGCAAAGCAGCAGACTTTAATGTTGGACATGTTTAACATAAGTAAAATGTATAAGATCGATTTTCAACCAAAAATAGGTTACTTGCGCTATAACAGACGTTTAAAATGTGCTACTGTGATGAAATATCAAATTCAATTGAAGTAAATATTTTTAATGTTTTAAAATGGATTATTTCTTTGGTACTTGTTGAGTTTGATATAGTTTGTACTTGCTCCAGTTTATATCTTGTTTTATCTACTAACATTATATTTTAAAGGAAGATATGGTAAAGTGTTTATTAAGTGGACGATGTGAAGTAACCAGTAAAAATAACAGTAGAGTAAAAACACATGTAAATATTGCTTTAAAACTTACCATTCCTTTTATTCACCAAAATATAGATCAGAGCACACTATAGGAGGATGAAATGAATAAATTAGGAGAAAAAAAAAGAGAGTTTAAACTCACTGAAAAAGCAATACAAAATGGCCATGTCTTTCTTTCATTCACACCTTCACTTTTCGGATCACCTGTGCTGCTTGTGGAGTAAAGTAAATTTGCAATTCCTTGAGCAATGTACTTGAATGGGTGCAGTGGGTACATAGTGAGCATATTCTCATTTATTACATAATTAAAAATTTCTGTTGTAATTATAAAACCTATGTGCTGAATGCACTCTCTAAAAAAATTTCCAATATTATTTCCAATATGAGTTCCATATATTCCAGGAAACATATAAGGCTCCAACTTTGCAAAAGGCTCTGTATAAGGCCCCAACTTAGCATAAGCTGGAGTCACATCAACTTTTACCTCTGCAAATTTATAGGGAAAATTATTGATCATAACAGCTAGTTCATGAATAAATTAATCTTGGAATTACCTTCAATAAGTGGGTAAATTTCACCATGCAAGTTATAGCAGACCATAGAGAATGTTAATAGATAAAGAGCAACAGCTGATAGTGCTGAAAGCAATAACATCACTACCTCAACCAATCTTCTTTTTTTAATATAACTTTAACGCAGAAGACAGATAAGAGATTCCTCAAAGAAGAAAGAACGCCAGTTCCCTGTTTTCACAAAGATAAGAGATTCTTCTAATTAAAAAGAACGCCAGTTCCCTCTTCTCACAAAGTGAATCCACACGCTATAGTTATAATTATTTAGCATGTGCGTTACTTAATTAGTCAGGTGATGGTTCTGTTCAGGCTGGATGTTCAGAATGGATGTTCAAACCAACGCAAACGCCTAGCTCTTTTACCCTGGGCGTGTGGAAAAATGTACCTGAGTTGCAGATCATCCCATGAAGCTGCAAAACATGGGCAATACAGTAATTGTGTGCATCTGTGTGTGCATGGGTGGGTGGGGGTGCAGGAGGGCAGGTGGGTGTGTGTGTGTGATCAACTATCTCTAAGACACTGATAAATTTTATACCAATTGCGTGGTGGGTGGGTGGGTGCCAGCATGCATGTGTTTTTGTTGTTGTTGTTTTTTTTTTATACTGGCACCTCTTTGCTTTTGAATGCATGTATATATCAACCATTTTTACATTTCAGTGATACAGAAAAGCAAGATTATGTCAGTGTAATTAGCAGCAACTCTAGCTGTAGCTAGATAAAAACTCAGCATGAAAATTAACTGAGCCTTGTTCTTGTCAGAGGAGCACATCTTGATTAATTGAAATGTGCACTTCCTTGACAATTTGAATGTGTGTGGAGGATGTGTTGCTAGCCCTTTGTTTGGGCTTATGGTTTTTATATTACATGGACTTCCATAATCGTCAACAACAGTGTAGTACACCCCATACCTTCACTTGACACATTTCAGATACTGCATTGTGTTGCTACAACCTCTTAACATGGAAAAGTAAGGTTCAGGATGTATCTTGCATCTTTCAGTAATTTTTCTTCAAGAAAATCAGTAGCCAGAGAATTTTCCAACATGACCTTGTAAGACTACATTGCTGAGTCTTGGAATATTAAGTAAAGAAGTGTGTAAGTTCATACTTAAAACAGTGAGGCAGATATCAAACCATTGTAGGATCACTACCAATCTTGAAAATTAAGTAGTTGAATGAGCATGCACTGATTATTGATCAATTTTAATTCCCTTCATCAGCTAAATCAGTGTACTGGTCTTTATGCTTCAGTGATGCATCTAAAACTTTCACACTATCCGATTATGTTTGCAATATCCATCCTACATCTACCACCTCCTTGTGGTTATAGATAATTCCATCATTCTGAGAAACTGTCAAACCAGACTATAAAGAATGAACCCATTGGTGATTGTATTCAGACCATAGAACTCTCTCTTACAAAGAGTGCCTCTAAATTCAATATGCTGCTTATTGGTTCGGTGACAGTTCTATCTGTAGATCCAAAGTAATAGTACAGATTCTATGATTCAATGTCCCCTGCTTAATCCTCCTCTACTAATCATCAACCTCATTATCACCTGTTTAATAACAGTTAGTTCATAAACTGGTGCAGTATCAATCACTGTGAAGCATTGTGTGATGCAATTCACAAAAATTGGTGATATAAACAATATTGTCAGAAGGCAGATTTGAACTTTCCACCCTGTGGCTGGTATAGGTCTAGGAGAGATTAATAACAGGAAATATGGTGCTTTATGTAGCTGCTTTGAGGTATGCAATTGCTGCTTTTGTCACTGCATTTAGATTATTAATCCCAATCAAAGAGTAAGTGTAATTAATACCTGTTTAACAGAAACAAAGTGCCACTGCTTATAGAGAAGGGTTAACATTAGACAAACATAATTTTGACATGTAATTCTCACACAATTCTTTTTTGTAATTGGACCCTTTATGCACAAAAATGTGTTAGGAAGTGGTATCACAATTTGGCTATAATTATTTTTCTATTAGCTGGATTAAAGAGGACATTTCACCATGTTAAAGAGCATAAAAGACATTTCCAACAATACCAAATATAACTTAGTAACAATTTTTTCCAGTAGGTCATGATTTTGATCTAAAATGACCAGCCTAATAGCCTATTGAGCATGTTCAATTTTGTTTATATCAACATTTCGTGGCTACCACCTAGAAAATTCTTCTATAACTGTTTCTAAGGGTGAAAAATTACCAAGTCAATACAGACAGTCATTCATTTGCCATACCCCCCCCCCCCCCCTCCCAAAAAAAGATAAAAGATGGGGGGGGCAGACCCCTCTCTAGATACATCCCTGTTGCTATCAGATTTGGAATCACTAGGATGGAATCTTTCTTACAATACTATCAAAAGATTGGAGCTCTGGGGAACTTTGCAGACACTTTGTGTGACACCTTGTTGATAGATGTCCTCCTTTTGAACACATCCTTGATTTCTAGCAATCCTGATTAAAGTAGCTAGTGGCTATTGTACATTTGCAACAAATTTTCCTGCCAATAAAATATCACTCAGGAGCCCTTGGGACCATTAATGAACTAACTTTGAACTTTATCAGTAACATCTTTTATTAGTTAATTAAGTGTATCACTAAATTCTCCCCTACCCACCATTATGTTTGTAACCTATGTGTGTGTCCAAGGTACTGTCATTTCATTCACTTACTTAAATTAAAGGGTTTGTCCTCCCAGCATTGGATTTGATAATTTCTATAATAGCCTCTTGTAGATCAAATTATGTATTTATTCAGTTCATCTATGTCAATAAAATTTTCTTTTGTAGTTTGTTACATGATTTAGAAAGATACTGTGCCTCCTGTAGTGTGAGAAAAAGAATTTTATATTGACTAGAAAAGCACCCATCTAACAACAGAGACAGCAAAAATATGCTATTATAATTTGAGATTTTTTGTTAGTTCATTTGTTCCCTGTCACATACCAGACTTGGGCCAGACACTTGGGCCTAAGGGCTTGCGGAAAGAAATGGAAAGGAATTTGGGCGGCTGGTTGTCACTTAGAGAATGTTTACAAATTTTTGGTTTGTAGCACTATGATGGTTACTCATGCAGGAAATGAGCCTTCTCCACCAAGGATAGTTTAAAGGAAAAAAAAAATCATGCAGGCAGGGTTTTACTCTGATCCTCACCAAACTTCTGAAAATTTAAGCCTAGTAGGCCCAAGCGTCTGGGAGAAGATAGTGAATTACATGGAGACATACTTGTATGCAGATATATGACAAATCGTGAATTATAATAAGATTCTCCACCAGCAAAGAATATCTAGCCCATTTGCTGAGAATATCATATGATTGGCTTGTGATGTGACATTTTTGTGTCAATTTGCCTGTCACATTCTGGTGTTTAGGACAATGCTCCACTAGTGGAACAGGTCCATCATCCAGTAGACAGACCTTTTCCATCAGTAAGAAGAATAGTGCAGTGGTAGCCATCCTTAGTGTGGGTGTAGAATAGAAGACAGTTAAGTTAGGAAGGTAAAAATTATTGGTGGGGGGGGGGGGGGGGGCAAAATATATTGAATCATGTACAAGTTAAGAGATACATACCCAAAATGATTGCTTGTTATCATACCTCAAGGTCTATCACTAAAATTACTACGAGAATTTTTACTCCAAAAAAAAAAAAAAAAAAAAGAAGAAGAAATGCATCAAAGTTAGGAAAATACTAATCAATATTATCCAAAATAACTAAATCTTCTTTCATTTGTCTGAATGAATTCTGATGCAAGTCGTTTAGATTAAGACCATCAGTATTGTCTATGAATATGCAATAACATGCAATGGTTTAAGTGTTGTGTCACTGAATTCCTCAAATACGTTTTCAATCCGTTCAATGCAGAAAAGTTTCACTCTGCAGATGCAGTAGTGACAGTAATTGTCAAATATAATTAGAGCAGCTTATGAACTTGAGTAATAATTTTTTAAGGTAGGCTGGTTGTTAAAGATATCGCAAATTGTTTGCACTTGTCTGACTTCCCACATAGGAATTCCATACAGTGGCATCGACTTTAGAGCATCTGGTAGAAGTTGAAGGTGGAGTTTTAACTTTTACATGTCGATATCTTTTTCATACATGTCAATAATCTCTTTAGGGAGAGTAACTGGCCTGCGATTTGCACTATCAAGAAGTAGAGTCTCCAATTTTTGTAAGAAAATACAATTCTTTTGTTTAAACCGGTTCTTGAGATCTCCTACTAAGCTGTCAATAACCTCAAAATATCCTTTTCTGTAAAGCATGTACAGAACCAAAGGAATTCCCTCTCCACCATCATTTAATCTCCTTGGAAGTTTTCATTTCCTAGGCAATACTGGTGGATCATATTTGTCTTCAGCTTTGTGTTTGACCAATTCAAAAAATGTTTCAAACATTTCATCACTTCTGTGCCTAGTTAGACTTTGAATGGTAACATCGACTGCAGCAAAGCAGTCATTGGCATTAGTATTCACTCCCTGAAGAATAACTGATAACTGTTTAGTAATACCAAAAACCAAAACAGAGAGCTTCAAACAAAAATAAGTTTGAAATTTCTCCATGAGTGCTAGTATACCACTAGCTCTTCAAGAACAATCATCACTTCCATGTGAAGAAGATTCCATTGTTTCTTGAAGTGACTAGTAGTTGTCAAGAATTCCCTGCATAGCTCTTGTACTGGACTGGTTGGGCAAAGTGTTTGTATCTTTGATGCAGGTGAGTCTTCATGTTGTGTTTGTATTTTTTCAAAAACTACTTGCCGCTTTAGTGAATACTTAATCAACTGTATAAATTCCATAACAAAGTTTGAGGCTTCTTTTATACACTTACCCCTTGCAATATCTTCTAGGTATAGATTCATGCAATGTGCAAGGCAGTGTACTGAGATTGCTGATTTATTTTCATTCTCAAATCTTTTGGCAACACAACTAATGCAACCCTGGAAATTTCTTGCCCCATCATATCCCTGGCCCCTGCAATGACCAAAATTAGTGCCTAAAGAAATTAAGCTATCTTTCAAAGATGAATAAAGATATTTAGCTGTAGTAGTATCAACTTAAACAAGCCCAAAGAAAATTTGAAATTAATATCATAGTTTTCTGATACCCATCGCAGAGTAATAACAAGCTGTTCACGATCACAAATGCCCCTAATCTCAACAGCTATCAATGAAAACCTAGTTTGGTAAAGTAAATATGCAATAGTGAACATAGTACTTTATGGCACATTAACTGTATCATTTTATTACTAAATTCTGGGGACTGATATTTATGGTCATTCACCCATGCCAATTCTCCAAGTACATGTTCAAGCATAACAGTCAAGTTTGAGCCACCAGCATGATCATTTTCGATGATGGATATACCTTGTAACAAGTAATGCAGAGCAGAAAGCTGATTTATTAAGCTGCCTTTCTGATGAAGATAGTATCAACTTCACTTCTAAGTAGTTCAGTTATAAGGGTAGACTTGCTGGGTTGAAATGTCGAATGATACAGCATCTCTATGAGCCTTTGAACATTTATGCTCTTTTAACTAGTTGTGGCTTTTTCCAATGGGAAAAACCAGTAACAGTGAATGAAGGTTCAGTTTTTGTACCTATAACAGTAAGTTTTGACTTGTATGCTTCTTTACAGTAATAGCAATACACTCATAATGACTTTGAGCAAAAATGAATCCATGCTAATGTTTTGTACCATGATGGCAAGAAGCATTGATTCTGGACATTTGTACCATATCCATATATCTTTTCAGTTTTACTAAGCAACTCCCTGTTGGTAGGTTGGTTAATTACTCCAGCTGTACAACATGTACCATTACATGTATTAGAAGTACTAGGCAAACTCCTGGAAGTAATACCACTGGATGTTTGACCACCATCAACAAGGGAGTGAGAAACCTCTGAACAAATTTTACTTTGACTATCACTATGGTCTATGTCAGTGCCATCACCTACGAAATAGTACAAGATTTGGGTCAGTAAAACTTAGTATTATCATCAGTAGCTGCTAAATGCTCAATACTTATTGGAAACTTACCTTGAGATGGGGAAACTTTAGTTGGAGAAGAAGAAAAAAAGGACCTAATGCCCTGTTGACTGGTGTCAGCCTTCTTTTTCTTTACTTAAGATGCCATTCCTTAGTAGTCCACTCAGAGATGCACTAGGATTTAGCACAAGTTTCCTTAGCAAAGGCCAATCCTTGGGGGGGGGAGGGGGGGGGGGGGGGGGGAATCCCCCCTTTAAAAGAGTGTTTAATTTACAGCTGCACATTACTGACACATGAGGAAAGTGTTCAATTTACAGCTGCATATTACTGGTGTTCAATTTACACATGCTCATTACTGGCACATGATGTGAAAGTGGTTAATTTACAGCTGCACATTACTGGTACAGAGTACCTTTGCTTGGATATTAACATTTTGTTAGAGAATAGTTTCTTAATTTGAATCAACAAAGGATTCTTTTTGAAAACTCTTGTGTTTGATTACATGAGCGGTTTTTGTATTTCATTAGTAATACATCTTAGTGGTGTTACTCTTGATTCAGGCATGAACTGGAAGTGCTGATTACTTGTTGATTTTGTGAGAATATATATCATTGGAAAACCATTTAAAATAAGCTATCTTTTGAGGATAAAACAAGATTAAGAGATAAAACACAGTGCAGTTTCAAACTAGTCAGTTTGACAGATTTTGATTATAAAACTGTAGCCATCTAAGGTGATTTAAAGGTAGCCCATCATGGGTGATGTTTTACATAGGAATATTGGGGAGGGGGACAACTACCCCCTGCCCCCCTATTCTTACTCTCCTGTGTTAAGTCCATAGAAGTTTCATCCACGTGGGGTAAACTATGCAAACATTAAGAAGCAATGTTTAGCTGTGTAGGTTCTCATGTCTTTAATGTGTATTTTTAAATATAAAACTTTACAATACTGACATACCATCACCACTGACATGGCTACAGAAAATGAGAAATAATAACTATTGACTTACTTGATGGTCTATGCTATTCAAACCTATAAATTTATGAGCACCAATTTTTGGGGACATTGAATAGAAAGCAGACTGTTTGAGGAGCTATTGATGAGGAAATAGTGGAAGGCCAGACCAGTAATGCCCTAAGATATTCGATCATCTAGAGGAGGAAGAATGTCTTGAAGTTTTATTCATGAGTAGCTCATTATGACTGAAGGGACAATTATGTGAGTGCTTGTGGCATATAGTTAAACTTCAAATAGTAACCTGATTTTATATGTGGGGGACACATTTAGGGCTATATTTGTAGTCGCCTGATTTTGTAAGTGTAATTATTCTTGGTTCATGGAATAAATTGGATTAATACCATTTTTCTGAATAAATTTAAGGTCTACACTATGTTACAGTACCAAACAGCTTTGGGTTCACAGTCTGCATAACTGGAATAATACTGTTCACTGCCTCTGAACATTCCACGGCATTAAATAGATTTGTATAGCAGCCTTAGTCTTCCCTATTGAAAAAAGTCACTCAATCAATTGCTATAGGCATGCCATGGCACTTAGCTCTTTCTAACTACTGGGAGTACAATTTTGTCTCCCATCTGTGCTGATTATTTCTTCAATAGGTACCTCAACATCTCTTGCCTCCAAAATATCCATTATCATCAATATCTGTTTGAGCCCTAACAAGCTGTTAAGGTTTCATTTTCTTCCTGTTCCTTATGAAGTTACTCAGCTTCCCATTGATCTTCTGCTAAACCAGGAAAATCACCTTTGCCCTATGCACATTGCATTTAGTCAGAATGCTCTGGGTCATCCAAGAATGTTTAATTATAAAATCAATAACTTTTCCATGGGAAAGGCTCAGCACCTGAATTAGGTCTGTCTTTTTTCCCCACCCTTATTCAAGTTATCTAAACCTTTCTGGCACTCTGCTCTAGTTAGCAATAACTTTACCCGTCCTTCTTTTTTCTTCTTCCCTCCCTGGCTTAAACAAGTACTCAACAACCCAAGGTCCATTTATCTATCTGCTTGGCAACCATCTTTCTCCTCCTCCAGTCAAAGAGGAAAGTGGACGTTCTACTTATGAAATGAAAAAAAATTAACAGAGTTTAAATAGTAATTAAACTAATGAATAGCTGATTGACTATACCTACGTTTTATAAGTACTAATTCACATGTATTGGAAAGAATTTTTAATTAGCTTAAAATAAATGAATAATTCACAAAACAAGTAAAATACTGTAACATTTTTGCAGCTGGTCTATTATGTTACACATTGAGCAATGTCGTTAAAGGAAATATTTTACCAATTTTGAAAAATAATCACATGCAAGGTCATATTAAAAGTGCTGTAATACTGCTGTTAGCCTGTCACAACAATGGGGGAATTGCCACAACTTTTTTCTTTTTATCTATTATACCCTCCCTGTATGGTTACTTCCTACCTATAAACAGATGACCTATTCAATTCCTTTTCATAACCATTTAGAGAAGTTGTCACAACTGTCTAATAAACCTTTTATATCTACTTCCTACATAGCAGCAAACAACTCATTTGATTCCAATATATATTGCAGTACTTAAAATGTTGAAACTAGTTTCATTTGGTGACTTATAATAAAGCTCTTAAAATATTGTGCATACAGCTATATGGTTTTGAAAATACTGCTCTAGATAATAATTATACCAGTTGTCTATAATTCCTTAATGCCCTATATACTCTAGTGCCTTATTTGGCCCCAAGCTTTCTGAAAAATGGGACATTTCAATAATATTTATAATTTAGAGGATTGTAATTTCATAAACAAATAAATGTGTGGAAAAATAAATTAAATTATTAATTAAAAAAAATTAAAAAATTAAAAAAAAAAATCAAATCTTGCTGGTACAATGAAATTGAACAGTAATAATAAAAACTGAAAACAACCAAAGAAAGTACTTATGCTAAAGGTTGAAATCTGGCCCTCCTTGCATCAAATTTAATACAGTTTCCCTTGGTTATTTGCTATATTTGTTTGTTACTATGTGAACTAATTACACAAAAGTAATAACCCAAGTGAGTTCCAAATTGTTTGTAACTACCTTTTAGCATCACACCATGCCACCAAAACAATCTGACCTTATAAAAAAATCAAGTGGAATGCCGCATGCCTACTTATGAGCTACTTAATGGAGTACAAGGATTGACAAAATGGTGTTTTGAATGACTTCTACAATATTTGGTGTTGGAATTAGACCAGCAACGCCAGGTATATGCTGCTACTCTTTCTATAAATTCATAAATTGGATATCAGTCTATAGGTACCTAATCAAAAGATTGTACTGCAACTTTTATGAAATTGCAGTCTAAAAATTTTTTTTTACTATATTCATTAAACTTTAATTTTCTATTTTTGTTAGGGAGACTTATATAGAAGTGATTCCCAGTTGTTGGCTTTGGTTGCATATTATGCAGATACAATATTTTTAACCTTCCAGAGTTGGTACCTCAGCTTATCAAACAGTAAAGTTTGTTGAGTGCATGCTTTTTGATGCTAAGGTGAACATAGCAGAAATTGAGTTTTTCTCAAATATAACTATTGATATGAAGAGGGAGGGGTTACTATGGGTTCCTTGAAAAAAATTTTGTCTCATTTTACCCAGTTAAATTTTCTTTTGAAACTCTAGGATCCTCCACCCATTTTTTGATTTTAGCTATAAAAGATTTCCTGAAATTTAAAATTACAACTGGTACGGAAAGAGAAAGATGGACCACTTGCTTATTGTATACACCTTGTTTATTGCTGCTTGCAGAATACAGGAAACCAGCTGTCAAATAGGTACTTTGTTATTGTGCTAATAAGTAGGGCAAAGTTAGATTTCAGTGCATAAGTAACTCATATTTGCTATAACTTATTAACTTGATATACTGATATTTATGTTCTCAAACTAGATTTTCCTTTGCTGATGTATGGCACTGAACAAGGAGATCTGTTAGTACCCAGAGGTGATGATCTTACCTCTCCAAAGATAATCCTCAACATTTCATTTCCATTCTTTGGGAATGATGAAATGGATCTCTATGTTAGTAGTACTACATTTCCATCTCTAAATTAATATTATTAATTTTAATTAGAGAAAAATCAGACCTACCAGGTTAGGGTGGATTTAAAAATTTTTTTTAAATGCAGTTACAAAATGTCTAGATTGCTGCTTGTTCTATTATGATGGAATTTTTTTTTAATGTGGCTTTATCCCACTTCTTGGAATAGGGCATTAATTGTGGTATATCAGAGAGTATGGTAGTACTCTCCAAGTAGGGATGATCACACAAAAAAATGGTGGCCTCATAGACTAATATAAAATAAAAGCTTCTTTTTCTCTTCTATGGCTCAAACCTAGGCTACAAAACTCACCTTCAGCCCATATAAGTTGCAACACAAACTACCAAGATAGTTTCTGTCCTCCAAATCAACAGCTAAAGTAGCAAGCCAAGACTTCGTCAAAATCACCAAATGTTCACTATCTTTCATCTTATTGTTTTTATTCTTAATTTCCAGGGCTATAGCCTAGCTGGCTACAGCAAATCTTGCAGTAGTTATACTAACAGCTTACTATTTCCTTGGACCAGGTCCATGACCTCTTTATTTGCTTTGCCATGATAACAAACTACCGAGTATATCCCAGATTAATAGCTGCAGTGTTAAGTTGAAACCACCATTTTGACACTACCAATTCAATTAAAAACCGGTTTGTGCATGAGGCTATGAATATCATTACCAGAGCTACGCTTACAAAGAATGTAAGTTAAATTCAGTAGCTAAATTTGTTACAGGTAGCCATAGAATTGTTATAGCTAGCTAACTGTTACTTCCTGATAACTAATTAAGAGTAATTGAGTACTGTACTGGGAGAATGCACACCCTCTGGAGAGGTGCAGGTAGAGTGCGCACTTGTGGATGTCAATCAGATGTATATAAGATGCCAATCCAGTACTATAGCCAGCTATCTGACAGTGTGCAAAAACTAAAGGAAACAAGTGAAAATAGAAAACAATTCTTTGAAATAAAACCAGTAAGTAGGGATGATGTGTCATCAAAAAGTGCAGAAACAAGAATTCTGTGACAGTGTGTTACAAAATTCCCGACTTCACTGATTCCTGTGAACTTAGAATTCTACATTATAGTGTGACAGTCTGTGTTGCAAAATTCCTGTGAACTTAGAATAATTATTCTATATGAACTGGCTACAAGCTAATTGAAGAGGTGGCACTCTTTTGGTATCACATCTTATACATTATGTGAGAATGTGGAATCTGGTGAAGTAGGGAATTTTGTAACACACACTCACAGAATTCTTGTTTCTGCACTTTTTGCTGACACATTAGCCCTACTTACTGTTCTTATTTCAAAGAAATGTTTTTTATTTTCATATGTTAGGACTAGCAGCATATACTCAGCGTTGCCTGGCCAATATAGGCTAAAATCCTACCATTTTGGGCTTTTTCTTGTTACCATGGTAACTATTTTGTGAAAGTTTTAGTCCATGTTTTAAGTTGGGTCAAAACCTATCATCATGCTGAGTTTCAGAGAAATCCACTTACCGGTTTGGCTAGAATGATGGTACAGACAGACAGACAGACAGACAGACAGACAGACAGACAGACAGACAGACAGACAGACAGACAGACAGACAGACAGACAGACAGACAGACAGACAGACAGACAGACAGACAGACAGACAGACAGACAGACAGACAGACAGACAGACAGACAGACAGACAGACAGACAGACAGACAGACAGATTCTGTATTTTGTCAGACATACCACCTGGCATAAAACCATCTCAGGGTGGGTCTCCTCCATCCCTATAAGTTTGGTCAAAATCTAGCAGAGGGATTTTGAGAAACGGACGAACATAGTTACATAGTTAGTTACACAGTTACATAGTTACATAGGTCTTCTAATATATATATATAGATGCTCTGCTTGACATATGGTGACCATGCATTCACTTTTTAAGGGACCAAGTTTTCTTGTAGCTTTTGTCAATAGGTTGGAAGTTTCTCTTCATGCTCCCCCAAAGCAACTGTCTTAACTGAATTTAAACTGAAGCTTACTGTGTGTCGGTTTCCTTTTTTGTCAACCATAGCAGAACAGCAGACACTTTATGACAGGCTATTTTGTTCTTCAGCAAACACTTATATGATACAATTTTTTTTTCCAACATGGCCATTGTCGATTTTTTCATTGGTGGGGGATACCCTCAACCCCCATCGCACACCCCTTGTAGTACCACTATTCCACAAAATCTATTAAAATGGCAAAAAATGTCCCCTAAAAGTTAGGGGACAATTCTCCCAAAACTGGAGTATTCAATACACACAGACACAGATAGAAACATTATCTCAATTATAATATGAGGATGCACAATGACTTTATGTTATTGTGGTTCTGTTCAGTGATAGTTTAGAGGTTAAAAATTCTTTGTAAATATTTTGTTTTTGTTATTGTTGTATTCTTTCTATGAACAGGTCTCTACTAATGGAATCCTAAGTTTTGAAGTTAATGTAAGAAGTGGTATGCCTATGAGTTTCAACATGACCTCAGAGAAAATTATAGCTCCGTTTTGGGCTGATTCAAGTACCACAACATCTGGAAATATATATTATCGTACCTTCAGTACAAGTGAAAAAACTTCAAAGCTCCAAAACATTATATCAAGCACTTTTTCTATTTCAAAGCTTGAGTTTATGCAAGTGTTTGTGGCTACATATGATGAAATACCGTTCTATATGGGGCAGGAATTTTCCATTGTAAGTCATCTTCTTTTTTTGTTTTTTTTTGCATTAATGCATAAGGACCAGCTTCTATTGGTTGTAATAACTATTGTATAGTAAACACCCATTATAAAGTTGTTACAGTGACATACACTTTAAAATGTTCTCAACACACATTGAGGAAGAGATCACAAGAAATTCTATAAAATAATGTGGATAGTATGTGCTTGCATAAGTACATTCAAAATATTTTGACAGTAGCATGTTTAATTAACCTTCTCTTATCAACATACAATAGCATTTAAATTATAGTAATAATACATTCGTTCCTATAGAACAATACTTTCCAAGTCGTACTGGTAACTGATGGAGATCAATCATTTGTACTATTCTCTTATGGAGTCATCCAGTGGGCTGATAGGGTTAACATTGGATTCAGCTCTGATGAGGACCGTTCTTTTGAGCTTCCTGGAGCTCTGACTGTAGATGTTGTGGACATAGCAACTAACAGCAACATAGGGGTTCCAGCATTGTATATCTATAAGGTGGATCAAGATGCCATAATGGAGCCAAGCAAAGACTATACTAGTGAGTATTAAGCATTTATATATATATATATATATATATATATATATGGATCAATACAGATCAGTAAAGCATATTTAAAAAAATTCATGATCATGTTGACATTATCAATACTACAAGTAAACTTTGGCTAGATGTCTTATCATAATCTGATTAAAGATTCAACTAATGAAATTGCAGGTTCTCCCTCAATATTTATTTCACCAATGGCTTTGCTATCTTAGCATTATTAAATGCTAACTTATATATCACCCCATGTACATCATAAAACTCACGGTTGTATCTACATATGTACGTACCTATGTGGCTAAAGGCCTGCCAAACTGTTGGACCTAGAGACCTGATATTTGGCATGCATATACAATTTGACCCAGGGAGTAATCTTGTCAATGTTACAACCCCAGGGGGGGGGAACTCTGTGGCTGCAGGACTTGAAAAATTGGATTTTTAGTGCTTAAGTAAACTTCTTTCCAGCATGAGTAACCACAAAGTTGTAATAAGAACCACATATGTAATTTGATCCCACAATGTTATTATAATCCAAGTAAATTCAAAAGAACACTAACTACTAACTGAAGCAGTTTCATCCAAGAAGAACAGCCACAGCTCAGTTTATCTTAGTGACAGGTCACTTTATTTAAGCTGTTTTTTTTTTTCATTTTAACTATGCAATCCAATATCACATCAAAAATAATAACTCAAGTAAGTTCTAAGATCATTAGTCACCACATAAAGTCAGTGAGTGAAAATCTGTGCTACAATTTAGTTCAAGGGGAACATCCATAGTTTTAGTGAGTTAAATGAAGAGCTATCTTAGTTCATTTCATTTGAAAGCATATTTATAGATCTTGTTCGGCATTACACCATGCCTCCAAAAGATTCTGAACTTTCTAAAAAATTTTTTTAAAAAGTCGACGGGCAATGTTGGAAATTAAGAGCATTACAAAATGCTTTCAAAACATCCTGGCCCTTAAAAAAACAAACAAACAGGCAACTTGATTGCATGCCTACTTTTAAGCTGCTGTCATTAAAATGAAGCCACAAGGTCTAGGTGTTTTGAGTGGCATTATTCATGTTTCATGTTTACATTGGCACTGGCAATGCTGGGCATACCCTCTAGTAGTATATAAAGTCGTACTCTGTCTGTCTGTCTGTCTGTCTGTCTGTCTGTCTGTCTGTCTGTCTGTCTGTCTGTCTGTCTGTCTGTCTGTCTGTCTGTCTGTCTGTCTGTCTGTCTGTCTGTCTGTCTGTCTGTCTGTCTGTCTGTCGGTCGGTCGGTCGGTCGGTCGGTCGGTCGGTCGGTCGGTCGGTCGGTCGGTCGGTCGGTCGGTCGGTCGGTCGGTCGGTCGGTCGGTCGGTCGGTCGGTCGGTCGGTCTGTCTGAGTTGCAGGATTTTAAGAACTGCTAGGCCAACTGAGATGAAATTTAGCAAGTGTGCTTGTGATGGGTGTTGGATAGTTATTACATAATTAATTTGAATTTTCATATTTTTGTCTATCTATCTATCCATTTCTATTTGTGCATAACCACTAGGATTGAGAAATCGCTGGGCCAATTGGAATAAACTTTGTTTTGAGCACTTGGGGTGCTGTAAGATGGTGATTACATTATTAAATTTTGAATCGCTGTCTTTTGTCTATCTAACTATATCTTTTTGTTTGTGCAAAACCATTGGGATGGAGAAAAATTCTGGGTCCATTGGAATAAAATTTTGGCATGAGCACTTGGGAAAGGTGGTGGTTGGCTATTATATAATTAAATTTTGAATTACAGTATTTTTTCTTAACTATTTACATTTTCTACTAGCAGCATATACCTGGCATTGCCTAGGATATAATGAAATGATCACAGGAAAAGTTGTGGCCTAGTGTTACCCAACCCTTTCCTTACTAGATTCAAGTTGTATTTGCATGCTTCTAGGTCTCTAGGTACATGAATTTGACCGCCCATAAGTACCATAAATAGATTGCATCATTTTGTGTTATTTTTGAACTGACATACCCACAGGAGGAGATATGGTCATGTAACCCGATTTTTTTAGTTGTCTAAAAACCATCCACCGTGTAGGATGTGCCTACCCTGAAATGTTGGGTTATAATTTTATGGAGGTTTGGTAGGAGAGTGGTGTGGCCAACTGTGACCCAGCTTATGTCCAAGAGTGGTCCAAGTACCATTTCTGGCACTTTTTGCCTAATAAACCTACAGAAAAAGGGTTCAATTGGAATCACCACACTGAGTTGAGAGTACTCAATCAAATATAATTCAAGCTTCTTCTTTCACAGAAGTGTATCAGAAAACTCATGCTCAAAGCTAGTGTTACCAGATGGATTCAGCGCAAAATCACTACTTTTTATCACTATTTATTATCAGCTTTTGAAAAAAATCACTAAAAAACACCAACACAGACTATATTCAGCATTCAATCCACATATTACAAATATATATTTGAACATGTTTAAAATTTATATTGAAACATATTACAGCTTTTTGTTCAGATCACAGCTTCAATATTTGCCTTATGAGCCATTATCTGCATTCAAAATTGGAAGACAGAACATTTTCAGCACACCCAGACTGAACAGTTGGAATGGAGAGTTCCCCATTGGATCGTATAAATGCACATCCAGCCAGAAATTCTCTGTGCTGCTGATGTCTCAGATCAGCTGCTTGATCATAAGGCAGTTATACTCCAGTTCTCCCTTGAATGAAATATCTTATGGAGGGGATTGTTGACCCAGATATTTTCTCTTGAGGTGTAGCTTTCAAGAACAGTGACAATTGGAATGAAGCTGTCTTGAGAAGGTGCTTGATTATTTATCCAGCCTTATGCACATGTTCCTCAGACACTTGAAGGCATTCTTTTTCCAGTCTCATATTCTTCTGCATGGGTAGCTGGCTATAATCTAACTTCTGTTGAAAATTCACTACGTTTTGAGAGCTTTGGCAATTTCCTAATCAGATGTTTTCCCTTCTAATTTGTTTCCAAATTCACTACTTGTGTCAACACTGTTCAGGACAACTCCACATTCTCCAGAGATCAGCCTTATTTATACAGCTTGACTTCCCTCTAATGGAGATGATAATATAACACAATATTGAATAATTGAATTAGAAATGCCCTAATTACAGTTACATGTTTGAATGTGTGTGCAAGATGCTTCCTCCTACTCAGGCCAGTAATCTACATGTAAAAGTTAACTCAATATATAACAAATCAATTCAATGAATAACAAATCAACTTGAGTCATCATTTACAAAGAACAATCTGTTGAGGTCCCTATTCCAATCATGCATGTATGAGTGTTCTTATTTAACCTAAGAATTTTCAAATGATTTTTTTTTTTTTTTTAAATTGAGCCATGTCAGAATTTAAGAAGAAATGAATAAGGATGAAAAAGGAAAGAAGGAAGGAAAGAAATAGGTGGAAAAATGAAAAAGAAGAAGAAAAAAATCAATTTAGTGCAGGTTTGAACTGCTGATTAAAGCTTGACAGACCTGTATTTTAACCACAGAGCCAAGGTGTTTTTTTTTTTTTTTGTTTTTTTTTTTTAATGTAAAATTTAAAAAATCTTTTTTCCCCACCAGGGGTGACAGTTTTAGAAAATGTTTTGGTGAAAAACTATAGTAGGTACCCAAGGATCATGCCTGCAAAGTTTCATCAATATCCATCAGCCATTTGGCTCTAACACACACACACACACACACACACACACACACACACACACACACACACACACGCATGTACGCATGCTTGCATGTAATCATGCACGCATGCACGCGCACACCTTTTCACATCTACAGATATAGATTTGTGCTTAACCATTGAGATTTATAGAACCACTGGGCTGATTGGGATAATATTTGGCATGAGCACTTGGAATGGGTGGGGGGTGTTTTTGCATAGTAAAAATATACTGTTGCATATTTGACTTATTATCTCTCTTTTTCTGTTGTGTGTAGCTAATGTGCTGATGGTGACAAACTTGGCAAGCACATTGTGATTGGCTGGGGATGGATTTAAGATAATATATATATTTTTAAATAACACTAGGAATTGCATATTTCCCCTAGCTATCTATATTCTTCTCCTTTTTTTTTTGTTTTTTTTTTTGAAGGGGATAGTGGTATACACATTTAAAGAATAAATAACAGTTCATTGGTTCTTTTGCCATAATTATTGTTTGAACAATAATATTAAGCAGTTGAGTGATTACAAAGAAAGATCATTCTCATTACCTATACTATGATAATAGCTGATGTGTCTACTGGTGATTCCACTGATGTTTCCACTGATGCAGGCTCACACGGAGTAAGTGGACTCATTGGTATTGCACTGGATATCTATTTGCTCCTTGCCATATCATCTGTAACTATTTTTTGTAGTGCTAAATTTCTTTAGATTTTATAGATTTGAGTGAACTTGTCTTTCATTTTATAAAAATATATTTCTATTACAAAATTATTATTATTTTTAACTCAGTGAACTGTTTCTAGCTTAGTTAGTGGCCTCATTTCTTATGTTGAATTCTACTGTTTGACTACTATGATGATTTTAACAACAATGCTATATATATATATATTGATTTGATAGTGAAACAGTAAAGTTGATTTGTCAGAGCCACCTTGTAGGTGGGTTAAATTTCTGGAAAAAAAAACAAAAAAAAACGACAACACAACAACAAACAAACTTAAAAAAACAAAAACAACAGCAACAAATTCTAACCCCCAACAAATTTAACACAAGGATTTCCAGCGTTTTTCTTACCTCCTGGTTATTCTAAACAACAACAAAGTATTTATAAAAATTTGACCACTGGTTTCACACTGTAATATTTCACCTAGTTTTATTTGATTGTTTCACAACTATTATTTGTCCCAGCTTCTCCTAAAGAAGAATGGAATATAATAAACTATATATTTTCTTGATCAGCCATGCTTCAAGTACCCTTGGGTCTCGATAACACCCATTTTGTGCTTGTCTCAGTTAAATGTCCATGTCTTGATCATTGCTAGCACTGCTTCTATGAACAGAGTTCAGTGTCAGCATAAGTTTTCATAATTCATCAGCCAAATGTCTTTAACTTTTACTGTCAATTCAATCTCCCCACTTACCCCCTGAAATAACCACCTTTTTTTTTGAAGCAACCAACTATCTCAGAAAAAACTAACATCTAGAACACTAGCTAGTAAGTACACAAAAAAATTTTGGCTGTATAATTTTGATCACAAGTTTTAAATCTTGACCAGCATTTTTCTGATGCAATAGGGGACTTGCATGACTACATCAGTTATTATCTGCCACGCCTACTTATGGTATCAGTGAACCATCAGCATCATAGAAAGTGCATTTGCTTTTATGACTGGCAATACTATTTTTGAGTACTGCAACTGTAAAATAGCTTGTTCTTTCACCATACTATCAGAGTAGAAACTTCAAAAAATTCTTGTTTGCTGATAGCAAATTCTGGAATATTTTGAGCTATGATGGTGGAGAAATGGATCATAAAAGTGAATGAAAGGTTAGTTATTACCTTGGCCTCAGTTTGCTGCTAGTTCTCAAAACTCATTTGCAGGTGGCTGCAGGGAGTATCATTAGACATTTACCAGAGTTAATCTTGGCCCAAACTCTGTCAGGTAAAACCTGTGGCAATCCAGAGATTCTTGGAGATGGGAAGCTGCCTAAACAAGTGTTTTGAGAAATACTAGCAGCTATTTCTGGGCCAACATCATCTTTGGCAACTGTCTGACACCTGACTGACACTTACCATACTGCCTCCAATCAACAAGTTCCTAGAACTAGCTGGTAAGCTCCTGACAATGTCAAAACTAACCTTTCTTCCATTTCATGCCCCCTTTTATCCACAACTGAAGCTTAGAATATTCTGGAATTTTCTATGAGTACCTTGAAAATTTTATAAAGTTTCGATTACTATGTATGGAAAAAGCATTAGTAATTTGCAGTTGCACTTCTCAAATATAGCAAGCCAGTCATGAATGCCAATACATTTTCTATGGTTCTGTAGGTTCACTGATACGTAAGTAGGCATGTCAGTTTGTGTGTGATGTAAACATGCAGTCACCTATTGTGGTACTATATTAACATTCTATGTATGCAACAATCATTTTCACCAATTGTGCAGTATATACAAAATGAGTTGAGTAAAATTATAATAGGTTTCCACAGGAAAAGGTCAGGTTTGCAAACGCTTTCCTGTTGAACTGTGCCTCACGAATCACCTAACCAACCATCTAATCATTTAACATAACATATATACCAGTTCGAATTTTGGAGGATTTGAACAGACTTTGATTACATGTAATTAACTGACCAATTGTTTGTTGTATTTTTTTATATTAAAGATATTACATCCCAGCTTGCTCACCAAAAAAAGAAAAAAATTTAACCTTCAGTTCTGGAGTGGATGTACACTTATGTTTGGGAATTGTGGAGTTTTGAAGAAAAATCACACCTCCATCTCTATTTGTCCATCTGACAACATTAAAACAGTGTAATATTGGTATGAGCGTTTGAATGCAAGTAAATAGATTAGTGAACATGACAAATGTGAAATCATAAAGCTCACCTTATCGCACTAGTTGCATTGCTACCTGATTTCACATTTAAAAAAAAACTAACCTTCTTGGCTCAGTACCATTGGCTACAGGGTTATGACAGACCTTGATCCCCCAGTAAAAAAATTAAATTTTGAATTTGAAATTAAATGTGATAATAAATGTCTGATGCTGATGGGAAAAAAAATTTTTTTTCTATGCCAAAAATGAGCCAAATGAACACAACTTGTAAGCAATTCTTTGGATTTATGAATCTGAACACATTATCGGGCAATGTGGAACTTTAAAGAAAAATTACTAACTCAATGGATTAGCCTGATAAGGAGAGTTGAGTTGGATGTAGTGATTGCATATTCAGTCAGGATAATTTGACAGAATAAAAATATATACTTACCATGATTGGAAGTTTCCTCACAATGAAGTTCAAATATGATTCCTTAAAGCTATAAATCCTTACCTCCCACCACTAGTAGTGGGCGTGGCATGAACAGAGAAAACCTTCCAACCTCAGTTTCAACTTTGAAATCATTAAGAAAAAATATATAAAGGAAATATGATAGAAGGAAAAAATAGAAGTTAAAAGATAGTAGGAAAAAAGAGAGAAGTTTAAAATATAGAAGGAAAAAATTCAGAAAAAAAAAAGGAGAAACAAATTATAGAAGGAAAATGATAGAAGGTAGAAGATAGAAGAAAAATATAGTAAGAGAAAAAGATAGAAGTTGAAAAAAATAGAAAGAAAAGAGACAGGAAAATGACAAAAGAAAAAAAATCATACAAGGAAAAAGAGACAAAAGGAAAAGCAATGGAAGGAAGAGAAGAAAGGCAAGAGAAAAAAAGAATGAAAAAGGGGGAAAAAAGAGAAGAAAAAAGGTTGGGGAAAAAAAGCTATGGCAATTTTTCTCTTCCCGAGAGGTTTCCTTCATGGTGAGCCACAATTTTAATGCAATTTTTTTTTTTAATCCTTGGGGTATGCAAAAACTGTGTACAAATTTTGTGTACAAACTTTGTGTACAAATTTTGTGTACAAATTTTGACCCAATCTCACTACATTTGGTCAGCCCCTTTGGGGCTTCCCTCCCTTCATGAAACTATAAATGGTTTGCATGCCAAAGAAAAAGTTTTCACATCTTTATCATAACTCGTGTTCTGGCATATGCATAGAAATTCAAGAAGGTTGCCAGATGTAAGTATAATTACCATCAACTATTAACTATACTATGACAAAATATTTTGTGTTTCATGTTCGGGTTATTTTGATAAAATAATATCAGTTATTATTCATGCCTAAAAACTGAATTTGCATTTACCAACAGCGTTCTGTCCAAAATGCATAGATATAAACATTTTGTACCTTATATCTGAATGAAACTATATAATATCTAGTCATTTGTTTAGATTGAAAAAAACAAAAAAACAACTTTAATAATTGTTATGGTACACTTCCGATTGTAAATCAATATGGCTATGACAGTAATATTAGCTATGTATTACATTAGTTGTCCACTTAAAATGTTAGTTGTAATAGTATAACTAATCATCATCCTCCTCATCTCTATCATCTTTCATGATCACTATGCTCCTCATCATCATTTGCATAATTTGCAATATTATTATTTAATTACAGCAACTGTCAGACCCACCACATTTGCAAAATAGGGAGCAAGGAAGCTCACCAGAAACACATCCACATCTGAGAGCCAAGCAAGGCTGATCACTGCTGCAAATGCACTGGATCATTTTGAGTAATTTTGCTGGTGCAAGAGGTAGAGAAACTGCATAGAGGGACTTGGCAAGATCATCTTCACAGACCCAATTTTAATAGGATAAGGTTTGGAGGCTTCTCGTCCAAAGCTGCTTTCAATATGCATGCCTGAAAGTGATCCCTCTTTATGTTTTCCTTGAACTCTCCTGAGAAGGTGGTATTGCCTTCAGTTTTTGCAGCAGGCATGCACCTTTCCTCCACTTTTGGAAGCCCATACTTTGTAATGTACATCTGTCATGGTTTCAAGAGTTTCGCATTTCTGACCATAACATGCTAAACTGAATGCTGTTGACTGAGAGAGGACATCCTCTAGGTTGGCTGAGGAGATTCCCAGATGGTTCAATGTATTTCTGGCCGCAAGAACCTTCATAACTTTCGTTTTGCCTATACCTAAGTAAAATGCAACAGTGTCATACCCAGGCAGGCAGGCAGGCAGGCAGGCAGGCAGGCAGGCAGGCAGGCAGGCAGGTCTCCAAGATCCCTGGTGAACAGTATTAAGTGCATGTAGGCAGGGTAATGGGTGTGGTTTTGCATAACCACACCCACAGGAAGTTGTTTTGGCTGCCAATAACGAATTAATAGATCGATCAAGTTCAATTTGTCATGTTGTTTTGAAGTAACTGGGTGAGCATTATAAACCACATGAGGATGTGGCAAAAGGTGTGGTTTAGTTATTGCCACACCCATAGGAAGTCATACCTGCTAAAAACGCATAAACCAATCAGGCTGATATTTGGCATATGGATTCCAAGTAACCAGGTAAGCATTATCAACCACATGTGGGTTTGGCATTGGGTGTGGTTTTAGTCATAACCACAACCTCAGGAAGTCATTTTGCCTACCAAAAGCTTTTTAAAGGACAAACCAGGCTGAAGTTTGGATGTGGTCTCTAAGTTATTATTTGAGGATTATTAACCACATGGTGTATCAATGGGTGTGGTTTGGTCTTAGCTACACTCAAAGTAAGTTGTTTGGACTGCCAAAAGCAAACCAGGCCAAAATTTGAGTTTATTATATAATGTTTCATGTTGACATTAGCCTGTCAACACTGGGTATATGCTGCTAGTATATACATAAAAGAAAATGTCTGTCTGTCTGTCTGTCTGTCTGTCTGTCTGTCTGTCTGTCTGTCTGTCTGTCTGTCTGTCTGTCTGTCTGTCTGTCTGTCTGTCTGTCTGTCTGTCTGTCTGTCTGTCTGTCTGTCTGTCTGTCTGTCTGAGCGAGTGCCTGTCCATGGCAGAGATTCTGCAGCACAAAGCTGTAATTCAAAAACACTAAAAGAAGCACAACTAACTTGTGTGACATCACATGCAACAATTTGTATGTAATCACTGTATAAATGTGTGTTCATGAACTTCTATAAGTCTGTGTTGTACATTTGCCATTGATGCTGCCAGTTGAATATGAATAAATACCGTATTAAATAAAATACAAGGTTTCACAAATGTTTTTATCTGGTAATTAAAACCTTGATGGCACCCGAATGCACCAAATGTAGCCCCAAATATAAAAAAAATAAAATAAACAAAATTTAAAAAAAATTATTTTAATTAAAAAAAATTAGAGATATGACCCAATCCCACTACAGAGCATGTGCATTTACTGCACACATTTGAAGAATTTTGCTTCCTTGGAACTGTCCTCCACGAATCATGTATACTCCCCCCTCAAAACCCAAAATTTTGCTAAATAAAACTCTATATTATATTTTATTTCGAGAGTTTAAAAAAGGCAACCAAAATGAAACTGGCATTTCATCTTTGCAAGTGCCAAAACATTCTTTCATAAACATATGCTTTACTCTGGCTTCAGTAGCCAACAAATCCTTATCATTCCCGCTTTCAAAATGTTTCCTTACACAACATTGTAGTATATTGGAACTAAATCAGTTATTTACTGCTATATAGGAAGTAATTATAGTAGTAGATATAGTGAGCTTATTAGATAGTTTGCCAACTTCTCAACATTGTTATGAAAAGCTTTAAAGCTATCCCTTTAAAGGTTGGAAGTAACCATTCAGGGACGTATAATAGGTGAGAAGGAGAATAGTTGTGACAACTTCTCTCATTGTTGTGACAGTTTAAGTTGTACTATAACCTTGCTGTGCTTACTCTTCAAGATTGTTTGATAAAATTTTCCTTTAAAGATATTGCTCGTTATGGAAAGTATAAAACCAGTTTACTGAAGAAAGGAACTATATTCAGAGTATCTATCTACACTATAAAGTGGGAATAGTCTGTCTGTCTGTCTGTCTGTCTGTCTGTCTGTCTGTCTGTCTGTCTGTCTGTCTGTCTGTCTGTCTGTCTGTCTGTCTGTCTGTCTGTCTGTCTGTCTGTCTGTCTGTCTGTCTGTCTGTCTGTCTGTCTGTCTGTCTGTCTGTCTGTCTGTCTGTCTGTCTGTCTGTCTGTCTGTCTGTCTGTCTGTCTGTCTGCGTATCCCCAATTCATGCTTGAATAGTTGAAGTAGTACCCACAAACCCATATGTATTTAGAATCAGTGTCAGCAGGGAAACATTTAGGTATGTCTATATGGCCGCACCTAAGTCCTATATTCAAAATAAGAGCGAAAAATGGTACTTCTACCAGAAAAAGGAGTTGTATCACAGGCCTAAAACTTGGTATGCACACAAAACCTGACTCTGAAAGTAATATGGGGTGAATCCCATGTGGCTACACCTCTTTCTCTTCGTGTGTAAGGCTAAAATGCCAAAAATGGTATTTTTAGAAACACTTGGATAGACAGACAGACAGACAGACAGACAGACAGACAGACAGACAGACAGACAGACAGACGGATGGACGGAAGGACGGATGGACAGACAGACAGGCAGATAAACAGACAGACAGACAGACAGACAGACAGACAGACAGACAGACAGACAGACAGACAGACAGACAGACAGACAGACAGACAGACAGACAGACAGACAGACAGACAGACAGACATTGTACACCATTAAATTCAAGTGTGCAAATGGTGGCTTTTATTTTTCATCATAGCACTACTCATGGCGAATTCAGAGCTTTATTGTCTTTGAAACCAATCTACAAACACTCAATGGACATTTTTTTTTTGACCATTGGTACCAAGGATAACCAGTTTTAGTGGGAACTTTAGGAGTCCATATGCTACAAACAAACAAACAAATAAATAAACACACATAAGGGAAATTTATAATAAGATAGGTTATGAGTTCACAGATATTCAGTTGTATGATTTCAGTTGACAGGTTCTAAGTTGATAGGTTTAATTGTTTGGAATAAACTTCTTTTTTGCCCATAGGCTTCAACTGCTTCAGAACTGACTGCTTTAATTCAGTGACAGAACACAGTGATTATTCATAGCAATCTCTATAATAGTCCTTGGGATTTGGGTCAAAATTTAGCTGAACCTGGAAGTGAGGTATAAATTAGGTTTAATGCCTGATTTGGACTGCTAAATTCTTATATTAACACAATCCACCTGAGAGGACATCACCAAACCTCGGGCAACTCTATAATCTGTCATTAATTGCATTAATAGGAAACTGGAAAAATTTTTCCCTCAATGGAGCAGAATTGAATGGTAGTGGGAGTAGAACACATTTCTGTTTATCTTACTTTAGTAGTTTAGTAGATAATAGCAAAAAATAGATAATTCCAATGACTATGTGATACCTAAAGCTGATACCTAAAGCTTGTATAGGTCTCTATATGTGTATTACAATAGCTCATTATGAAAGCTGTGTTCAAGTAATATTTTATATGACGAAACTGTTTCTTTTCTTCAATAATCCAGCAATATCATGAATGTGGTGACTCTAGGACAACTGAGATATTATTAAGCTACATAATATTTTGGGTGCAACTTTCACTCAATGAAAACCAAGGGGCACTGGTGAAAGAATACATCCTGAATGTAAGAAAATTTATCCTCAAATTGCTCCAAAATTAGAGGTATACCTAATTTTTAATAGGTACTTTCCTTTGTGAATAAAGAGGCAAACAGCTCAACAAGATCATATCGAATTACAGTGAAGATCTACTCTATGTTTTGGATTATTGAGGTTAAAGAAATTGTTAAATTGACAATAATTCTTATTTTCTTTTAAAATAATTAATCAACAAAAAACAATACTACAGTTTATAAATTGTACAGTCTTCAAAATTTCTTTAATTACCATATACTATCTCCCCAAATAAGTAAGCAATTTTTCTTTCTTTTTTTAAATATCATTTTGACACATTCAGGCATTGTCAGAATTTTTTTTTGGTGGTGATATGTGGCTTAAGAAATGATGTTTTAGTGCTAGAAGTAAAATATACCCCAACTAATCATGTAATTCTGCTTCATTTGAGTTATTAATCAATTTCATAGCTCAAAAAATGGTCGATTTAGCAAATGTTAATTAGAAACAATAATGCTAACTATGGGAGTTAACCAATGTTTGGTCATGTCCTTGCTTGGAAATGCAATACCTTTACCATTTTACCACATTTTTTTTCAGCCTTTTTTTTTTTTTTTTTTTTTTTTTTTTTTTTTTTTTTGTATGGAAATTTTGAATCACCACTTTCGAAAAATTTCACTCCCAGAGTGATGATGTGTGCTAGCCAGGTTTTGGTCTCCAGGTTCTGACCAAGTTTTAGTCCCCAGGTTCCAAGGCTTTATTAAAATACCATTTTTGAGATCTTGAACCTCACATGCCTATATTATTATTAAAGAGATTCAGAACCTTGTTAATCAGGAAAAAATTCTCTCCGCCAACACTGATGAAATTCATGAGTAAACGCAGTTTGTTTGTACGTCCTTTCAGCACACAGTCTATCTGCAATTAATCCCCCCACCCACCAAAAAAAAATTTTTTTTTTGAAAACTTGCTGCACCCACATTTACTCAGTTCCTCCACCCACTTTTATATAGCTAAAGATTTTCTTGCTAACGATTTGGGACTTGAAAGGCAAGAGAATGGACCGATTGCTAACGATTGTATGCTCCCTGTTCGTTGCAGCTTGCAGAATACGGCGAACCACCTGTCAAATAGGTACTTTTGCTACTAATTTTATTTAATTTCTTTTAAGCATTCTGCTAATAGGGTTAGGTTTCAGTGCACAAGTTACTCATATTTGCTATAACTTACTTACTTCATATATTGATATTGTGTTCTAAAAATTAGATTTTCCATTGCTGATGTATGGTACTGAACAAGGAGATCTGTTAGTACCCCCTGATGATGATGGCAGCTCTCCAAAGATAATTCTCTATATTTCATTTCCATTCTTTGGGAGTGATGAAATGGATCTATATGTTAGAAGTAGTGCACATCCACCTTCAAGCAAATATTTTAAATTTACATGTACAATGCATGGACATTTTGTTATTGCAGTTCTGTTTAGTGAGTATTAAAATGTTTGGGTTCTCATAAATATTTAATTTTTTGTATTCTTTTCTATAAATAGGTCAGTACCAATGGAATACTATCTTTTGATTCAGACTTCACAGACAGTTATCCTGAGAGTTTCAGCAGTATCTCAGAGAAAATTGTTGCTCCATATTGGGCTGATGCAAGTACCAGATCATCTGGAAATATATATTACAGGACATTCAATACAAGTGAACAAAATTCAGAGCTCCAACAAATTATATCAAGCACTTTTAGCATATCAAAACTTGAATCCATGCAAGTGTTTGTGGCTACATACGATGAAGTACCAGTTTATTTTAGTTTTTCAGATGATTTAATAGTAAGTTATTTTTTAAAGTTTTTAAAAAAGATTATTATATTTTACATTTATACATCTTCTTTGATTAATTACAATACTAAGCTGTACCCATTGATAAGTTATGCTTGTGACTATGTTTTAAAATGTTTTCAACACACGTTGAGGAGAGAGAGCACAAAAAATTCATAATTGATATGAATTTTATCATATGCATAAGTAAATCAGAACAATTTGACAGTAGTGTGTTATAATTTACCTATTTGTTAATTAATAATTAAATTATTGCCATTCCTTTAGAACAACACTTTTCAAGTTTTACTGGTAACTGATGGAAATTTATCATTTGTATTATTCTCGTATGGAGATATCCTGTGGGGTAAAAGGGCAAACATTGGATTCAGCACTAGAGATATTTCTTTTGAGCTTCCTGGAGCTCTGACTGATGCCACTCTGGATATAGAGACCATGAGCAACATGGGAGTTGAAGGATTGTACATCTATAGGGTGGACCAGGATGTTATAATGAAGCCCAGCAATAACTACTGTAAGTATTTTGCTTTTATAGAATGTGTGTATCAAAACAAATCAGTGATACATAATCTCTAGTTCATGATTATGCTCATTCGCAGTCCTACAAGAAAAAATTGGCTTGATGTATTATTATTATTTCAACCAATGATAAAACCTATGGAGTCCCGTCCTTCCTCCAAATCAACTATTATCCTAAGGGTTTTATTATTGTTCATCATTAGTTCTATGTTAATTATTTTGTTAGTACCATCACAGAGCACTTGCCATATTTTAGGGTGATAGCAAGGATGCTTTTATATATTGTGTGTGTGTGTGTGTGTGTGTGTGTGTGTGTGTGTGTGTGTGTGTGTGTGTGTGTGTGTGTGTGTGTGTGTGTGTGTGTGTGTGTGTGTGTGTGTGTGTGTGTGTGTGTGTGTGTGTGTGTGTGTGCATGTGTATGTGTGCATGCATGTAATGTGGGGAGGAGGGGGTGGGTGGGTGCATGCATGGGCGTGTGCATGTGTGTATATATAAGGTTCATTAAAGACAAATAAACTTGACTAATCACACAGTCATTAATGATGTTAGAAGTGTAAAGGTATTGTGGACATTGGAGCTAAGTGTTTTGGTGTTCACTATAATTACTGTTTGAACAACAATATAAGCAGTATCTGCTTGCTTACAAGATCATTATCATTACCTATACTATAATGATAGCTGATGTTTCCATGGATGATTCCACTCATGTATTCACTGATGCACACCGAAATGGGGTGAGTGGGCTCGTTGGTTTGCACTGGATATCTATTTTCTCCTTGTCATATCATCTGTAGCTATTTATTGTAATATCAAATTTCTATAGTTTTATGTGTTTGAATGAACTTTGTGTTACTGTATCTAGCTTTTAAAACAACTACTTTTTTTTGCTTAGTAATACCGTTTGATAAATATACAGAATGTAAAAAATAATGTTAATGTACATAATGCCTTGAAATTGCAATTGTGAAGTTGATTGGTACATACAAATACACATTGGAGGCTCCAACCTCACTTGAGTAACAGCAGTATAAACTTTAACACTATTAGTATTTTTGGCTCCTAAATTCAGAGTATTAAAAATATTTTTACTTTTTGGGGTGGAGGGGGGGGGGGGGGTATTTCTCAAAGTACAATTTACAAGAGTACAGCTTACTAAGACTGTCTATACTAATATCATTTTCATAATAAGAATTAACTAGAGCTAGTGAAGTCAATTAATCTTCAGGTTGGGTACATCTTAGGTAAGTGTTCAATCTTCTAAGTGTGGAAGCTGATCTTTCACAGGAACAAGAGCTTAATGGAATTGTCTCAAAGAGCTTCTCAAGATGAAAAATGTTTGGAAGGCTGCCATAAGAACACAACTTAAATGACTCACTCAACATTTAGCAATCCTCTTGAGGAATGAATAGCCCCCTCAACTTGCAGCGATGGAAGTCTTCATCTACAACATCCATATTAGGAAGATCTCCTCAGTATAGAATGTTATGGCTGATTTAATATGGAGTACCAATATCATTAATTGATTGGGAAACACTTGGTGTTACTGTAGCCCATTCCCCTTCACCAGTATCATGGCCAAAACTATGTATTTCTCTGTCACCATCCTGAGAATGACAAGTAGATAGTTCAACACAGGAGATTGAGGTACTAATTCAGGAGTGGAATCACAATCTAATATGTACATGAAAGGTATTCAGCAATATAATCTGAACTACTTTAAGTGACCTTATCATTCTCACTAGCTGTTGCTGGTCTTTTAGTGAAAAAATGATCTAGATGTCCTTTGAGCTTCTTTGCCTCTTCATTTTCAACATAGTCATACAACTGAACAAAGGTTAAACTAGCTACATGTGCTCATTATAACAATGTGCTAAGTAGTCATATGGTCATTTATTCAATTAACAAGTGCTAATTTGTGGTTCACACTTTGAAATTATTGCAACACTACACACCCTTATGCAGATTGGCCTGAGTCACTTCAGTTCAAGGTGAGACATAACTATATTGAAACCTTTCCGACAGGTCTATGGAGACAGTATGGTTTCAAAATTGGTATATGAATATCATTGAAGTGAAAGGGGGGTTCAGCTGAACCACCCTGCCTATGTCCCTGATTATATAATTTGTAGTTTGATCTTTTCACCCGTTTTGGCATGTGTGGCCTTTCAAGGATTTTTTTAGTGCAGGTATTCTTTTCCTATGAACGTCCAAACAGCTTTAATTTGATATCAAAGACAATCTTTGTACTTTAAAATATATTATAGGTGTTAAAGTGGCAAGACTTACATATAACATTAATTAAAAATTAAAAAAATTACAATAAAAAAATTCTTAAGAGTGCCAAACTGGCACTGAACAAATTCTTAATATATGCAACCATAATTACCACTTTTAACAGAAATATAATATTTAATTGGTACAGAACTGGCAGGTCATGATGAGGTTCAAAGTGATTATTTTGCTAATCTGAGAAAGAAAGAAAAAGTCTCTAAATGGTATGGAAAGAAAATGGCAACTTTTCCCAGTCATCCAGCAGTATTATGGCACTTACAACTTTATTATTAACATGAGGAAAGATATCACACTCGAAATAATAATATACAGGATAGCTATATGTGTGCATTCTGTTTAATAATATTTTAATTGCTCATTTCTTTCATCTGCTCTGTTTTGAGACTTGTAAATTTATGTTTTCTGCTTTTCTCCTCCGTGTTCTCATCCTATATATGAATGATATGGTAATCATGAAGGTAGGCAGATCAAACAAGAGGTCTCTCTCATAGTCACACTGCATACAACCACTTAATGTAGACTCATTTAAATTGACTTGGACATTATTGGGATAGGACAACAAGTAGGGGTGGAAGTATGGTGATATAATGTCTTCTTCATACAGGATTAAATTAAAGCAGATAATAATAATAGTACCATTCATTAATGGATCAATAACAAACAATGCATTAATATACATGCCTGCATTTGTAAAGTATTCCTGTTCATATTTAACTCACTTTATCTAAGGAAGCTATAACAAAGCCTTCCTACATTCAACCAATAGTAAGGCAAGTATGTGGGCATGATATGAACTGTAATACTTTATCAAAAGTATACATCACAGTCAAGTATAGCATCCCCTAAAGCAATCCACACCAGAAACTAAATTATATATATATATATATAGTATTCCATAAGATTGTTTTAATTTCATTGTTAATCTAACTTGATTTTATAAATATACTTGTAGAAGAAAATGACCACATTGGAATGAGGTTAAAAAGTATTGTGTCTAATTTGTCCATAATAAATAACAAACCTGGATATCTGTTCATGTATTTCCTCATGGAAGTGGTGGTGGTGAGAAATTGTGTGCAGAAATAGACTTGGTGCGAGAAAAGTTAAACTTGCCATGAATTGGTTTTTTCTTATAAATTATTCTGGAATCCCATTCCAATTCTTTTTCGTAATTCCCCACCATTCTGTCATAATAAAATGAAGACAGATCATTCAATTCAGCTCTGGGAACTGTCCTGTAACTGTTTACATTCAAGGGTGATATATTGGCCTTTCTGAAATCACTTGGTGGAATTGGGAAGTCATTTTCTCTATCTTCAGTTTTCTCAACATATTTATTTTCGACTTTTTGATTCCGAGCATGAGCTTCATCCATATCATGTGAAGTGTCAAAATCATCTCCTTTTTCTGTCTTCAACAAGGGGATGTCCCTAAATAATAATAAAAGAAGAAGCAATGACTGTATGAAAAATGTTTTTGGACATAATACGAAAGCTTTGTCAACTGGTGAAGTTATGCATGACATGGGTTCACCATCATTAATTATGAATAGATCTTACATAGGAGATATGTCTGTTCTTTTAGCCATGTATTCATCTTGCATTCTCTTGTATATCCTAATGCCAGTGATTAGAAGAATGATGGCTGTGATGATAATTAGTACAGGAATACTTCCTCCAAATATGATCTTGAGAGCAATCATTCCATTTAAAACACTTGAGCTTATTTCTGGATTTTCTTGTTGAATATATATTGTAAGGTAAAAAATAAGAAAAACAAAAAAGGCGAAACCAGATAATTCATCTTACCAACATTACAAAACTGATTATAACTGCACTCATTGGAAATATTGAAATAGGTGAGGTTACCCGAAGTATTTCTTTTATATTCTACCATTTCTTAAGAAAAGAAAAGGGCAGGGGGGAGGGTGAAGCAAAGAAAATATAGATAATTATAATTTAATATTAAATGGGGAATTCTGGAGGAGTGTAATGGAAAATGTATGGGATGGTATTTTATTATCAAAGAGTAATAAAAAATAACCATATTTTCTGTGGTATACAATATTTAAATATGTATATATCAATATAGTAGACCTCCAATCCAAACTTATTGGACATCATAGTTTAATAAATGGGAAATTCAAATGAATGGCATTATAGAATCATTAATATCATTAAATACTAAGGGTAACTGAAATGAAAAATATATAAATTCATTATGTGAGAATTATCTTGTAGTCCTTGGTGCATAGCCTGGTGCAAAAAAAGATGAAAATTTTTTTGTCCAATGCTCATAGAGAAACTTAGCACTCAAATCTTTATTTTCTGTGGGGGTGTAACTTTTCAATGATGTCACAAGGTTGACAACAACTGCAGTTAGTCACTGAAAGCCATGCGCTACTTCAACAATTCATCAGTCAGGAGGCAGGATTGTGCCATGATAAATCCAGGGGAGGTAGCAGTTCATTGGCACCTAGTGAGACAGCAACTGCAGAAGAACTGAGGAGTAGCCAATCTGAAGGAATAAATGAAGAGGTTCCTTTGGAGGGTGAATACTTTATTATAATTTCAGATTCAAGTGACACTGATTCTTCTTCAGCTTCATTCAGCTCTGATTCAAGTACATAAAATGAGGATCAAAGACTTTTTACTGTAGAGTTGAACTTGCTATCTTATTATTCATTTATTTGGTATAAGTACATAAAATGAGGATCAAAGACTTTTTACTGTAGAGTTGAACTAACTTGCTATCTTATTATTCATTTATTTGGTATTAATCAATTGCATGCATAATTACCAGTATTTTACTTCTGTCAAACCTTTGAATATAAGACTTCAAACTTAGCTTGCATACACAATTTGACCAGGGGAGTAACTTGGGCAATGTTAAACCCCATGATAGGAATGTGGGGGGCCTCCAGAAACATGAAAAAGAGGAGATTAAGTGGGTGTGGTGAGTTCATTCCTGACTAAAAAACTGGTTAAAAGTATGCTAAATGCTAATTATCTCTGTTGAAATTATCTTTAGAAAAATTTTAAGAAAAAGGACATTAACCTTTCCACTGCACCATCTTCACACTAAATTTCATCTATTTTAGATGATAAGTCACCGTTCCTTTCCATCCCTGTTCCATTTTAATGTCTTTTAACATCTGCTCTGTTCACAATTCAACATTTTTAGCTTTAAAAAAATGCAGCTCTGCCTTGACCTCGCCTACTCGAACTCCACTAGCAATGAGGCATGCGCATATTGATACATCTGATTGATCATATGAACTGGAATTCATCTATCGTTTATGAAGTTAGTTAGCCAGTTAAAGTTAGTCAAAGTTTGAAGTTATCCTTCTTGAGTCCAACACCATCCGGGCTAGATATTGGGACAGACACTGGATTAGAACCGTGGTCCATTCCAATATCATGTAGAATTTGGTTACGTTTGACAAAACAGAAGGTAGTGGATGATATTTACAAATTAACAATAAGATAATATGTGACTGGACAGAACAAAATGATGAGCTATCTTCATATTGTTAATCAGCCTTTAGCATTACGGATGGACGGACGGCCAGACAAACGGACGGACAGACAGACATACACATTCCTTTTTATATAGGAGAGTAGATTTATTTATATTCATCATCTACTTGTATATCATATTAATGGTAATTGCTATGTGACTGGCTACAGCACATAACAATAGATATATCTAAATGCAGCATGGGAGGTCACTTCCCAGTTGTATTTTGGTTAGTGCAAGCATTGGTTGTTGTTGGATTTTAGCTGGTTGTTGTTGGGTTTAGCTCTCAGTCAGTGTATTTCTTTGTGTTCCAATTTTTTTTTCTTTTCTCAGTGGCTTGACATTTAATAAAACCCAAGGGGGTTGGATATCAACCAGGAGTGGGAAAAATTATAAACAGGGAGGAATAATGGCTGCACCAGTTGGATGGGAGGATTTAATGCAATTTATGATGCAAGAATCAGAGTCTAGAAGGGAAGAAACAGCTCAGCATAGGCTAGAGATGGCAGAAAGAGAACAGGCCAGGAGGTTAGAGCTTGAAGGGCTCAGAATGGAAATGGGGGGGGGGGGGGGGGGGCTAGGCCTAGGGAAAGGGTGAGAGAAACCCCCAGGCTAACAAAGATGGAAGAGGGTGGTGATGTGGAGGCTTACCTGACCACCTTTGAGCATGTAATGACAGCATATGAGGTAACTAGGGACAGGTGGAGTTTTACTTTAGCTCAAGGCACAGCAAGCATATGCAGCTATGGATTCTAGTCATATAGATGATTATGTGGAGGTGAAGGCAGCTATTTTGAGGAGATATGCCATCACTGAAGAAAAATACAGGCAAAGATTTAGAACAATCTTTAAAAGTGGCAATGAGACTTATGTTGAGATAATGGTTAGGCTGAGGGACCTTGCTAACAAGTGGATGCAGGATTGTAAGTCTGTGGAAGCTGTGATTGAGAAGTTGGTGGTGGAGCAGTTCATGGATGGATTGCCACCACAGCTTCATGTCTGGATGCTGGAGAGAAGGCTAACCTCTATGGAGGAGGTTGGACTTGCTGCAGATGACTATGTGGGAGCCCGGAGGTATGGGGTAGTCACCAGGGGGCATGCACAGATGTCAAGGGACAACCCCTCAAGGTGGTACCAGGATGGAGATGCTGAAGGGAGTAGTGCAGGGAATGAACAAAGGGCAGGAGGTGATTCAATTCAGAAATGCTATGGTTGTGGTGGTGTTGGACACTACAAGAGGGAATGCCCGAGATTGACCAGAAATGGATCGGAGATGGGAGGTCCAGGGTCAAGTTCAGGAATTGGAGGGCTGGTAAAAAGTAGCCCGGTAAATCAAGGTTCAGAGGGAAGTAGGGTTGTTAAGTGCTTTAGTTGTGGTGAGAGAGGTCACATCTCAACTAGATGTCCTGCTAAGCCAGCGTTGTTGTGTAGGTCCCTGAGTATGAACAAAAAGTTGTGTAAGGTTGGCATGGTGGAGGGTGTGTGTGTGGAAGGCATATTCCTGGACACAGGTTGTGGCCAGACCTTGGTGAGAAAATGGTTGGTGCCCAAGGAGAAGTTGTTATTGGAAACCGTGGAACTAGGATGTGTCCATGGGGACAAAGTGTCTTACCCATTGGCTATGGTCACTATGGAATTGGATGGAAAGAAATTTCAGGTCAAGGCAGGAGTAGCAGATAATATACCAGTACCGGTGTTGATGGGAACCGATGTTGACGTCATCTGGAAACTACTTGAGAATGCAATGCAAGTGGAAGGGAAGACGTCTCTGGTAGTGACTAGAGCGATGAAAAGATGGGAAGAGGAAGAAGAAGAGGCTCAACAAGTGGGGGAGCACTCAGCTGGAGCACGGGTTAACCCAGTGGAAGTCGAGGAGTTGGCAGCGACACCTGGAGAGGTGGCCGAATTCAACTTTGCAGATGAGATGTTTGAAGGAGGTAGGACAAGGGAGAAGTTGTCCAAGTCACAGAGATGACGTAATAAGAAGGCAAGAGTGGTGGAACAGCAGCGGCAACCTCTAGACCTGACGATACAGCAGCTGGCCCAGAAACAAGCTGAAGATGAAACACTTGATGGAATCCGGAGGATTCTGGAGGAACAATCATCAGAACCAGGTTCGGGGGAGTTCTTTGTAAGGAATGGGTTGATGTATAGGTTGTGAGAGAGAGAGTTAAAGAGAAAAGCTGGGTGGTGGAGCAACTGTTACCTAGGGAGTGTAGGGAAGGAGTGTTGAGGTTGGCACACACAATTCCACTGGTGGGACACTTAGGGCATAATAAGACTATGCAGAGGGTCCTACAGAGATTCTTTTGGCCCAATGTGACCAGGGAAATTAGTAGGTTTTGCAAAGCCTGTCCCCAATGCCAGAAGGCTACAACTAAAAGGGTGTGCCCTGTGCCCTTGATTCCCCTACCCATCATGGACATCCCTTCAAGAGGATAGCCATGGACATAGTCAGTCCCATTCCCAGAAGTAGGTCGGGA
Organism: Lycopodina hypogea; assembly: GCA_963969325.1. NCBI lineage: Eukaryota > Metazoa > Porifera > Demospongiae > Poecilosclerida > Cladorhizidae > Lycopodina > Lycopodina hypogea. The sequence continues at coordinate 10,276,748 of OZ017787.1, forward strand.
AACAAGTACTTGCTAGTGCTATGCAACTATGCAACCAGGTACCCTGAGGCAATCCCATTGAGGTCCACAGAGACAGAACGAGTAGCAGAGGCTCTTGTCACTTTCTTTTCCAGGGTAGGGATCCCTGAAGAGATACTCATTGACCAAGGAAGTAACTTTACCTCCAAGCTCATGAAGGAAGTCTATGCTTTGCTGGGGATAAAACCCATTAGAACGAGTCCATATCACCCACAGACAGATGGACTCATAGAGAGATTTAACCAAACTCTCAAGGCAATGCTTAGGAGGACAGCTCAGGATGGGAAAGACTGGGACAAATTAGTACCCTTTATCCTATTTGCCTATAGAGAAGTTCTGCAGGCATCAACTGGGTTCTCCCCTTTTGAACTAATGTTTGGAAGGATGGTGAGAGGGCCGTTAGATGTGCTGAAGGATACTTGGGAGGCTCAGCAAATGAGAGTGTGGTGTCTTATGTGGTGAATATGAGGGAGAAGTTGGCAGCAATGACAGACTTGGTCCAAAAGAATGTGTCACAAGCTAAGCACAGGCAGAAGACCTGGTATGATTGTCATGCCCGGGAGAGAGAATTAGTAGCAGGTGAGAAGGTGTTGGTGTTGCTACCTACAGAAAGCAACAAGATGAAAGCTCAGTGGCAAGGTCCATACCATGTTGTGAGGAAGGTGGGACTGGTGGATTATGAGGTGGATATGGTAGACCGGCAGAAAAGAAAGCGAATTTTCCACATCAACATGCTTCAAAAGTGGCATGAAGAGACCAAGACTGATTCTTGGGTGGAAGCTGAGGGAGATGGAGAGTGTGAGGAAGAAGGAATACCCACTTGGGGTGGCACAGACCGAGAGGAATTACCAATGATGGGCAAGGACCAAAGTCAGCTGGAAAGGGGGCAATTGAGGAGACTGTTGGAGAAGTTCAAGAATGTCATGAGGAGTGATCCTGGACAAACCCAACTGGTAGAACACGACATTGACCCCGGGTCAGCATCCCCAATCCGACTACGGCCTTACAGGGTGCCACAGGCATATCGTGCATGGATGAGGGAGGAGCTGCTGAAAATGGAGCAGGAAGGGATCATAGAGCCTTCGGTGAGCAAATGGGGAGCACCTGCAGTGTTGGTGAAGAAGAAAGACAATACTACCAGATTTTGTGCTGATTACAGTCGGCTCAATGAGAAGACCCAGGTGGACGCATACCCCATGCCTAGGATTGAAGATCTGGTAGACCAGTTAGTATGAGCTAAGGTTTTGACAACCCTAGATCTAGCAAGGGGTTATGGAAGGTGAAGGAATCAGCGAGAGAGAAGACTGCCTTTACTACGCCTTATGGCTTGTACCAATTCAAGGTCATGCCATTTGGGTTGAATGGGGCACAAGCAATGTTCCAACGCCTCATGGACAAGGTGATGAGAGGAGCTGAAATGCATGTGGGAGTGTATATAGATGATGTTGTGGTATGTAGTGATAGCTGGGAGGACCATGTGAGGCATTTGAGGGAAGTATGGGAGAGGTTGAGAGTGGCTGGGCTAACAGCTAAACCAAGCAAATGCCAGCTTGGTATGTCACACTGCTATTACCTTGGCTACATGCTAGGTGGTGGGGTGGTCAAGCCAGACCAAAGGAAGGTGGATGTCGTGAAGGAATTTCCAACCCCACAGACAAAGAAGCAGGTACAGGCATTCCTAGGACTCAGTGGATACTATAGAAAATTTATCCTTTGTTACTCGGTTGTAGCAGCAGAGTTGACGGACCTGGTGAGAAAAAATAGACCCAATAAGGTGGTTTGGACAGAGGAATGTGAAAAGGCTTTCAGGATCCTCAAGGAAGCATTGGCAAAAGGGCCAGTGCTACGGAGTCCAGATTATGATAGGTCATTCCTGGTCCGGATGGATGCCTCAGGCTGTGGAATGGGGGCAGTTCTAAGCCAGATGGATGAGGATGGGTGCAACCATCCAGTGGCCTACTACAGTAGGAAGTTTCTTCCCAGAGAAGAGGGCTATGCTGCTGTTGAGGAGTGCCTAGCAGTGAAGTTAGGGATACATGCATTTCGAGTGCATTTGTTGGGGAGGAAATTTGTTGTGGTGACGGACCACAGGAGCTTGGAATGGCTGCAAAGGATGAAGGGGGATAATTCACGGTTGACTCATTGGAGCCTGAACCTTCAACCTTACCAGTTTGAAGTGCAGTACAGACCAGGAAAGACGAACAGCAATGCGGATGGACTCTCAAGAATGTGGGGCCCAAGACTCAATGATGATGTCATTGCAGGAAAAGGGGGAGGTGGTGTGAAGGATCGAGGACGACTCTTCCCAGATGACCTTGGTGATGCAAGAGGACAAGAGACTTGATGGTGAACTGGCAAAGAAGAAGAAAGATTATTACTTATGTGTTTGTTATTATATTAGTTTTGTGTTGCTTCTTAATTGGATTCCTTTGACTGAAAAGAAAACATTAATGGTGTGTGATTTTGTGGTCATTGATTTATATTAGTTTTGTGTTGCTATTAATTGGATTCTCTGACTGGACAGAAAACATTAATGGTGTGTGATTTTGTGCTTACTGATTTGTTTGTGATGATATAATGTGGTGTGCAGTTTTTGTGGGATTCTGAGAGCTGTCAGTTCACTCTAGAAAATATTTCTTTTTTTGCCTGTGTTGTTACTTGGGAATTACTGGGCAATATCCGTTCTGAGGAACTAGGGTGCAGACAGAGTGTGCAATCTGCTGGGGTGCAGAGTTTCCATTGGCTGGAGAGGCTGAAGTTGTGTGGGTGCTGTGGCAGGTTCCGTCACACTTGGTGTCAGAAGTGGTTCATCCTCTACTTGTATATCGTATTAATGGTAATTGTTATGTGACTGGCTACAGCACATAACAATAGATATATCTAAATGCAGCAGGGGAGGTTACTGCTGATAGAAAGAAAACAAATATAACCTATACTATGTTATCATGCGGGAAATGTGTGAGTGGTCATACATATTCTTCCAATGAAAATTATGCTGAGAATACCTTCCAGCAAAAATTCAATCACTTGCACCTTGAGTCCTGGACACATGAAACTTTGCATGCATACACAACTTAACTCTGGGAATAACATGGGCTCGGTTCCACCACACCATATCTCAACCTGTGGGTGTGTCCATGTGTGTTCCTGCATGGTTACTTTATTAATTAAAGGATAAAACTTGTAATAGTTCTTTTCATTGGACAACCTGTGCCCTGATTATTCAACCAAAGCTGCAATGGGACTGTGGTATAGTTTAATTAAATATATATATATATATTTATAATCTAATGCCCAAGGAAGTATATAAACACACTTTTCGACTAAATGAGCATGGTTACCATTCGTACACACTATTTAAGATATATATTACCAAGAGGTGTAGAAAAGGCAACTGGTTCACTGAGTATAGTCAGCTTCATATTCCCTAACTCCAGTGAGAGTGCACCTATCAAACTGCAACTGTAGCGACTTGCTGGTACCAAGTTATCAATCTTTATGCTTGACAAGGATACTGAAGGATTAAACAGCTGATGGCCATTGTCCGCCTCGATATATGGTTCAATCAAGGATTTAACCCGAGTGCAGTTAACCTGCAATTATGTATTCATTAATGTCATTGCAATATGGGGTGTGGTATGAAAAAAAGCAATGAATAAAATAACTTTCCCATTGCAACACCCAATCTACTTCTTTGCTTTCTCTATGTGCTTATACATACATATGAATATTCCAAAAAAATGTGAGTGCAGGATGTCTTTTTTTAACTCATAATTCACGTTAAATAAGGTTTACATATTTAGTAGTATAATTTCTTACTCGAATAGATTTCAGCTTGTCTTTTTTTTGATCAGAAAGATTCCATTGCAAGGTGGCAGAATATTTTGAGATGTTTGTTACACTAATTGTGACAGGGTCATCCGTTACAATAAAGATATTATCTGTAATAATATAATAGTAAATCATATTTTAATGATTTAAAAAATAACAGAACAAAATTTCTTAGTGACCTAAAACATTCTATACTCAGTGGCCATACCTTTTGAATTTGTGAACAACAGCAATACTGAGGAAAGAATGATTACCTTCACCCACATTAACATTAGCAGTAGCATTTTTTTAGAAAATTATTCAAATAGGCTGGAGCATGGGAATGATTACCTTCACCCACAGAAACATTAGCAGTAGCATTTTTTTAGAAAATTATTCAAATAGGCTGGAGCATGGGTGATATCTTCTTTGAATTAGAGCTAGTTGCTACACTGGAACTCTTAACAGGCAACTGCCAGAAGGCATGCGCAGGAGCGTAAGGCCTGGTTGCTCCCTTTTGTTTGTTTTCACTTCTTCCATCCCTGAATACCCTCTGTGGAAGTTGAAGTGGGTGGAGTAGGACAACCGCATGATTGCGTCACCAGTCGTCACAAGTCATCGCAGCAAGCCACAACAATTACTTTAGGCACTTTCGGCACTTCGACACTTTACCGGACAATATAAATTGTGTGCGCTCTAAAGTGGAGGAGAATACGGTGCTTATTCTCGGTGGAGAAGGATAGGTTTTGCTGTGTTGCGGGGTGAATTATTACGGTAGAATTCGTTAAGTGAACGGACAGTTTTCAGGTAAAAGTGAACAAAGAGCAGCTATTTCGGGTGAACTTTAAAGGAGCGGCTAGGGGTGGAATTTTTTTTGTTGTTTTGTTTCCTTTTCTCTGTTATTATTTTTTTCTGTTATCGTTTTTCATTGTAATTAATGTGGAGTCCACCTAGTTTCGTTTGCCAGACCCTTTACATACCCCTCACAGTGGAAGGGTCTGGTTGCAGTCCAGCCCAGCGCTGAGCTGATCTCTTTGTAGGTACCAGGAATGTGACCTGTGGTACTTTGTGTACATTTCTTATGGAGTGTGGTTTATTTAATAAACCATCATGTAATGATTAAATAGAATGGCCAAATTATGTTATCTGTGCAGGCCTAATTATGTTATCTGTGCAGGCCTAATTATGTTAGCTGTGCAGGCCTAATTATGTTATCTGTGCAGGCCTAATTATGTTATCTGTGCAGACCTAACTTTAAATTAAATGAGCCAGTAATTCTTGTTAGTTATAAAATGAAATAAATTACATTCCACTGCAACAAGGTTGGTGCTGGAGTGCAATCAGACCCTTCCTTCAGCCTGAGGTAGGTTGGTAAAGGGTCTGGCAACCAGACTAGAGTCCACCTACACCTCAGAGTCCACCTACACCTCAGAGTCCACCTACACCTCAGAGTCCACCTACACCTCAGAGTCCACCTACACCTCAGAGTCCACCTACACAACACATGTATTGATTTAATAATTATCATCTAGCTGTGTGTTCAGAGAAATTGTAAAAAAAGCACAAACTACTACCAGCAAAATTATATGCAAACAATGGTGCTTCTCTATATTTTAAAAAATTATTTATATTCCTCATTTTGATATGGGGCCCCTAATTTATCGGGCTACTGAAGTATACTGGTCCAATTTTGTTATTTCAGAAGTTACAATTCTGCAAGAGAATAAAATAACAAAAGCTAAGTGTATCCCCAATTTGAACTTATATTTCATTGAAATTCATTAACATTGTTGATTTCATGAAGACAGGCTACAACTAGGCTGGAATTTGGTTGAGAGTCAGGGAGTATATAAAAATGCAGAACTGTGACGTATTACCAAATATAATATTGACATCATAGGTAATCCCAGACACTGTGTAAACCCTCACTAACCTATTCCAAATATCCTTACCCAGGTTCTTGCCTTAGCATAAACTCATCTTCATAAATGAATGATGAAACAATAATTTGCTTGTGGGGTTAAAACACACTAATGTGTATTTCGATTACAGGAAAAGTATTGACTTTTGGGAAACCAAACTGGACCTATATACTCCAGTATCACTCAATTTGCTAAGCCCAATCTTAATCTCATAATAATAAAGGCCATGTCATTTTATTTGTCAATATTCAAATCCACTACCTGCAGGCATGAATCCTTCATATGGTGAAAAATAGAACTATTTGAAACACACCATGTTTCTTTGGTATGCTTTACATTAATGCATTGTGTGCATCTCATTAAAACCTCTCTATTGCTGTTCTGAACTTCGTGTGTGCGTGTGTGTTACTCGTAGTTTTAATCGTTCATACTTTGCCGATGTCTTCAGCACCACTTCAGTTTATCCAGGTCCCCATCTCTTCTGCTTCAATTCCTCTTTTTACCTTTTTTTCCAATTTCCACTCTAATCATGGCGGCTTATATTAATACGAGGAAGCTGTGATGGCGTCTAGACATAACCCTGTGAAAGGTGTGGCGTCCTATCAGGACAAGCTTGAGTGCACGCTAGAATGCCGTGCTGTAGGCCATGCTAATGTGGTCTTATGTGTTGCTTCCTTGGGCAACATCAAGCTTCTGCAGCATTGCATCACAGTGTGTGGCAATCCATTTCGGATACAAGATAGTGTGGGACGGAATGCTCTCCATGTGGCAGCCTCTTGTGGTCATCTTCAGCTGGTCCATTGGTTGGTTACACGAATGAAGGTCAAGATCAATGTGCACGACATGGAGTCCAAGTGGACTGCACTTCATCGCAGTGTGTACTTTGGACATTTGGGAGTGGCTGCTCTATTGCTGAAGGTACGATGCATTGGAACAGGTTGTACTATGTGTGCACCATGTTTCATTTCCTATTTGTGTTTTGTGTGTAAGTTTGTTTTCATGTTCTGTTTGAACACTTAAGTAACAATGAAACATCTGATGCTTTATCTTGTTTCCTACCCTGTATATTTACTGTTTGTTGTATTTTTTAAAATATAGTTTTTTGTGTGTGTTTTAACTTCAGTATGGTGCTAATTTTAATGCTATTGATCACGATGGATTTTCTCCACTTGCTCTCCTGAATACAAACCGGGAGATCATAAAAGATTCTCTAAGTGAGTTTTGCATGAAGTGTTTTTTTTTTCCTGCACACTAACTGGCTGATTGCACAAATGTGCATCCATTCAAACATCTTAGTTTGTCCGTCTTCCATTGAATGTATTCAGATGAAGGGGATACATTGCTTGCAGCATGTGCGATGCTCATTGCTATGTGGGTGTGATTTTCTGTTGAGTTACTATTTATTTGTGTAGCGGTAATCTCTGAATTGCTATTCACCTGAAATACTAGTCCTTCATCATAACTAATGTTATACTTATGTCAGTGCTATGGTCTGTTAAGGGCAGGCTCAGAATCTGTTTTAGTTTTGATTTGGCATTATAACTGTAATAAAAATCAGCAGTAGCTGTAGGTTAGATACCACGGTGAAGTTGGAGTAGATTTGGAATATCTATGTGGTTTTTAAACCTGAGTAAACCTGAGTGAGAAGGATCAGAACTGGTTAGGAAATGAAGTGGAGCTGAGGTTACTTTTGCAGTTCTGATCCTGACTATAGAGGTTTCGAATTGAGTGATATATCCGCCAAGTTGTCTAACTGGCTTAGAAAGTGCCACCTCCCTTGTACAAACTGCATAACCAGCTTGACTACTAATGGTCGATTTCATCCTGCTTTAAAATTGGCTATAGTGTTGTGATTTGGCTGCCAGCTCCTCAGATGTAGAATTATGCTACTTTTTTGCCGCAAATATGCTGATCTGGACAAATATAGCCAAAATTATTATGTAAAAATAGTACCATTAATTTATGGCCATCAACAGGTATAAAATGCCCTTTTAAACATCTCACTAACTCAATCTCCACTTAATATAATCAGTGCAATTATGTATTGAGATTTCCATCAATTATATATATATATATTTTTTTTATTTATATTTATTTATTAGAGGAGCCAATACAGTTTCACTAAGAGAATATTTACATATCACAAGTTTTTCAGTATGTGCAACAATCTGTCTACATTTTCTGACAAATTTGACTGATAAATTTCACTGGTGAATCTCCTGAGCACATTGGAGATGCAATGAAGTTTTTGCAGCATTTTCCCATCAAATGAAAGGTGATATCTTAGACTGATAACCAACTATAAAAAATATGCCATTTTTTCCAAAGTATGCCAAAATTATGACACACTGGGCAAATTATACCGGAAATATGTCAAATATATGAACTATGCCACACGTTTTTATTATGCTGTGGACCCTAATATTTTGCCAAAAAATGGAATTTTGACATAATTTATGTCATCTGTCAGCCATGGCTGTGAACCTGTCAAACTGAACTTACATATCTCTATCTACAACTACAGACCTCTATCTAAACTATGGACACCTAACCACCACATTGGCAACTTTAAAGAATAATATCTGTAGCAGTTTCTAAGTGTTGATAGTTATCATGTGTGCTTAATTTGGGTATTGCGTGAAGATACTAGAACTGTATGTAGAGGTGTGTGTTTAGGTGATAGATCTGTGTGGTTTGTCTCCCATTCTTTCACTGTGTGTGTGTGTGTGTGTGTGTGTGTGTGTGTGTGTGTGTGTGTGTGTGTGTGTGTGTGTGTGTGTGTGTGTGTGTGTGTGTGTGTGTGTGTGTGTGTGTGTGTGTGTGTGTGTGTGTGTGTGTGTGTGTGTGTGTGTGTGTGTGTATAGTCGTTGATAGTGTTTCTGTGCACACGTGGGGCAGAAACCCCAACACTACTCTTGGGCATGATCGGACGAAGGACTATCCTGAGAAGTTAGACTTGTCTCTTCCTCATGGAGTGCATGTCATTAAGGTACATACGACAATGTGCATGCACACACAAATGCACACACACAACACACACACAACACACACACACACACACACACACACACACACACACACACACACACACACACACACACACTGAGATAGGGAACCATTGAGGGAGAACCTATTATTGGTGGAGGGACTAAAATGATCTTGGATGGGGAATCATTTAGTGGAAACCTATGGTTTGAGGAGGGGGTAGGAAAGTGTGCCCATGGTTTTGAAGGTCTCCCACTCAGCTAATGAAAGCTGAGATTATATATTCCACATTCATGGTTTTGCCAATATCTTTTTGTTAGTATATGACCTGATGGAATACTTCACACTCAAAAGTTATCAGCAAATGGGAAGTGTGTCACTGTGGAACAGGGACTAATTTTTATGGATTAAATATGTAATCTTAGGCAATTTCAGTGCAGCTACTTCAAAACAGTGAGTGCTGGAGGTCAGCTGTTCCATATCTGAGCTCAAAGGCAACACACTCAAACCATTAAAAAAAAATATAAAAAAAAAACTTCTTTCCATAAGATGATGTTTAGATATCACATGTTAATTTCACGCATACACATAAATTAATCTCTGATTGAAAATATGCAGCATTTATTCCACCTTTGACAGATATTGTCGCACTCAGTACCTGTACTTCACACCCCATTGTGCTAGAGATCCATCCATGCATTCATGTAGACGCTGATTGCTGTGTTCCTTACCACAGGTTATTCTATGCAAGTTCCATTGTGTCTTTTTGACTGATGGTGGCCACGTACTGAGCTGTGGCCATGGGCTTGGTGGAAGACTGGGTCATGGTTCGGAGCAAAGCATAGTGGTAAGATTAAGTTGAAATAGTTTTGAAATTTGATGTCTAGTGATCTACTATGCTAGACTGAATATGTGCAGGGGTGCAGTGTGAATGATGTAATGCCACTCTGCAGGTGCCCTGTTGTCTGAAGATGATGGAAGGCCAGTTTGTTGTGGGTGTGGCTGCCGCTAGAAACCACACTGTTATTCTCACCAAGAGGTCAGTAGGAATGGAAGCAATGAAATCTCTGTCTTTGTTTGATTTTTATCACCATCATTGTTTATCAATAGTGGTTCTGTCTACACTTGTGGAATAAATGACACCCACCAACTTGGACACGGGATTCTTGCTTCTGCACCTCCAAATTGCCTGGCACCAAAACTAGTAAGTGCATCAAACACACATGCACACACACACATGTGCGTCGCACACACACACATGCACGCACACATGCATGCACACACAGACAGACAGGGAGACAGACAAGACAGGGAGACCGACAGAACATAATGTGCTTCATTTGGGTTGAGAGAGGTCAGGAGGTCCAGTTGTTTCAGACCAATTTACCCGAGATTATGATTTGAGGTCAGTTCCTGTAACTGGAGGCATTTCTGGTCCTTCAAAGATCTAGAATGGTACAATTACAGCCAGGGTGGGTTGGGGGGGGGGGGTGGGGGTGGGTAATGGATCTTTCTGTTGACGCGCATGACGGGTTTGTATTCATTGTGGACCCTTCATAACAATAACTTATGCTGGTGGATTATGAACCCAACCAAGAATGAATAAAAGCAACTACAAAATATTCCAATGGGTCCTTCATAAAAGAATGGAGGCAATAGCATAACATTTGATATTAAAAGACTGAACTGGACTGAACTGGAAAAAAAGAATATTTTTTTATAGTCTTATCTTGTCCTTGATGCATAACCTGGCATAAAAAATTTAGAAAAATTAAGTCCAAAATTCATGAAGAAAACTTAGCTTAAAGATTTTACTTCCTGTGGGGGTGTAAGTATTCTTTGACGTCACAAGGGGAACAGCTGCAGCGAGAACTCAATGGAGGCGATAGGTTACTTCAACAAACTTCAATAATTCGTCCCGTTAGTAGTTCCAATTCTGCTGGTAAGTCCAGGAGTGGCAGCAGTACATTGATACCTAGTGAGATAGCAACTACATAAGAGAAGTGGAGTAGCTTATCTGAAGATCCAGCTCTTCTGAAGGAATAAGTGAGGAATTCCCTTTGGAGTGTGCAATAATTTCTAATAGCTTCAGAGCCTAGTGATGCTGATTCTTTTTTAGCTTCATCCTTATCTGATTCAGATAGCTAGCTAAGTATGCAATTGTTCTTCTTTACACTTGGTTATAACATTTATAGCTAGTATTTCCCTGGGCTATTAGCTATAAATGTTATAACCAAGTGTAAATAGAACAATTACACAGTTTGCTGTATAGCTAGCTAGCTATGAAATATCTAGCTCCACACCATAAATGGCAAGCTAGCTAGCAAATTACCATGACAAATAATGAAGAAAAAAAGGCTTTGATCCTTATTTTTCTCTAACTATATTTTTAGCTATTAAATATCTAACTCCACACCAAAAGTAGCCAAAGCAAAAAGGTATTTTGCAAATAGTTATATTTTATCATGAAAAAGCAGACAGTCTTTGATCCTCATTTTCTGTACCTGAATCAGAGCTAGATGAAACTGAAGAGCATTATTAATAGGATCTGAGGTATGAATAATTGTTGCACACTCCCAAGGGACTGATCTCTTCACTTATTCCTTCATTTTCCCAACTCCCACAACTCTTTCAGTTGTTATTTCGCTGGATGTCAATGTTCTGCTACCAATCCTGGAATTACCGGCAGAATCCTTCCTCCTAACTGGAGGAATTGTTGAAGTTTGTTGAAGTAGCATATAGCCTCCATTGAGTTCTTCTGCAGGCATCCCCCTTGTGACGTCAATGAATAGTTACACCCCCACAGGAAGTAAAATTTTAAAGCTAAGTTTTCTTCATGAACAGTGGACTAAAATTTCCAAATTGTTTATACCAGGTTATGCATCGAGGACAAGATAGACAATATAAAAAAAAATTTTTTCCAGTTCAATTACCCTTTAATGCTGTGATGGAGTTAGCATCAGCTGAAGCTTGTGGTGGAGATAACCTTTCATTCCCAGTTTATTATTGCCCAGCCTGTGATGGTGTTTACCACTATGAAAATACATGCGCTTTAATTCAGGCACTAGTGATTGTTTATATGTGAGTGGCAGGCAAAACTGTAACTCCTATATAAAATCACAGCATCACTATTAACACTGCCCTCTCCATGCAAGAGCTATATTACCATCACCTGTGATTGTTAAATTATCTCAATGTGCACAAAAAAACCCCCCTCCCCCCCCCCTCCCCTGTAAAACTACATTGCTCTTATCCTTCTGCTTTCAAAGTTGATGTGGAAATTGAATTATCATTTTAAGCTATTAAAAAAATTATTGTCTGTGTATGTTGCTGTGAGATCACTGATGATATCTATCTATCTATCTATCTATCTGTATTTTTTTTGAAACGTAGCAATACATTGGGTTTCTATTAGGTGAAGTCCTTGAAGGCTTGTCATGTGATAGCAGTGGGTGCTGGTCGCTTCCACTCAGCCATGTGCACAGAAACAGAGCTCTATACCACTGGCAAGAATCTGGGACAGCTGGGCTACAAAAAGACCTATGACACTCAAGTAACTCCACATGCTGTAAGTGGGAGTGGTTTACTGTGCAGTCACATGGTGTCAGGAACTTCTAAATGTAATTCAATATTGATGAGGAGAGAGAAGGGAAGTGAGTAGTGATTTTCTTATCAATGGAATCATGAAGTGATCTATTTCTAGTATATTAGCTTATCCTTTAGTAGGAGTGGATCATGGATCATAAATGTTGTTTTATTTTGTTATTTGAAAGAAAAGTTTTGTATTTGTTGTTTTTGCGTGATCTTGGGTCTGGATGGTATCATTTTCATTGTAGGGACAATTTTTCCTGTTCGGGTTTTCTGCCTTCAGGGTCTTGCGTGTGAGAATCGGAACAGTTCTAACTTATTCTGCCGTCAACTTAAAGGAAAATATTGCAAAAAATGACATGCACTATGTTGAAAATTGTGGATTGCAAGAAAGCTTTTGAGTTTAGAGGTGGAGAATGTGGGCACTTGTGTATAATTGTAATCCCTAATATTTCCCAACACCATTTAGGTAAAGGATCATCAAGAGTAAAAATGATTGTGCAATGTGATAGAATGAGTCTATATATTTTTTTCAGGGCATCACTGTCAGTGAAAATAGAAGCTAGCAGTTCTTGAAACAACACCATTGCTTTGGGTGATCTGCACCAAATTGCAGCATCTGTGGAAGAGTCATGGCCGATTAAGGTAAGGTGTTTAAGAAAAAATAGGGTGGTAGTGGATGCCCCAGCCATAAAAGAGAAAAATTGTCTGAAAGATGTAGATCTTTCTGAGATAAGAGTCATCATAACTGTCCTTTCCATCTCTCGGAGGTTTTTTCCCTTCTTCTGGGCCCTTGAGGAACCAATTAGGGATGCTGTGGAAATGATGACTTGAAGTAGAGACGATTTTTCAACAGTGCTCTTACTGCCAGGATATCTGCTCCAATTAGTTGATAAATATCCACTTACAAATTGGAGGACCTGGATTGGTAGTTCAGGTACGTGAATCTTTTGTGGCCAGGAGGAAATAAACGAATGTGTAGGACCTGGTTGAAGTGTGGTGATTATCAGTGTCCACCTCTCAGTCGATTAAAAGGAGTATTTATTTTTCTTGACCATTACTTACTGTAATCTTCAGTTGGAATGACCAATGTTTTATAATGGTGGCTAAAAAAAAAAAAATACAAATTCAATGTTTACTATCTTACCTAAAACTCTCATCTATGCCTTTTTTAGCTGCATATGTGGAGATTTCAACTGATATTCCTTCTGATACACTCCATGGGTGCCTTGAATATTTAGCTGGGACAATTCTAAAAAAAGTGGAATGAAAAGCTCTGTTTTAGATGAACTTAAAATTTGTTTCAGTTAATGCTTGCTGTCTAAAGGTAGCATTGGCCTTGGTGAGCAAACAACACCAGTCTAAATCATAGTTCTCAATATATAACAAGATATCAATAATTTACAATATTGTAACACTAGTTTCACCCGCACACAATTTATCACTAAGTCTATTGCCTTGATAGTCTGGCCTCCCTACAATGGGAGTGACCTTCTAATTCAAGTGTGGTAGTAGCAGTTAATGACAATGAACTGTTTATGTTTTGATCAACCCCTTGCAGGCCCGGCGGAAGTTCAAGTAGATAGATCAGGCAAATAATCATAGCTAAACAATGTGGTAACTGAAGGGCGTATTTACCCTGATTATATTGACATTTGTATAGAAAATTATCTTAGCTTTTCTTTTTTAACCCTTATATTTTCTTGCAAATAAATGACAACTGTATAAATTAGCCAAAAAATATGGAGTCAAAACTGCCTTCATTTGCAGCCACAATGTCTTGGCATATGCGGTAGAATAACCATAGGAGAGTGAAGACACATCTTAGAGGGACTGTGAAGAAGAATCATCTAAATCACCTCATGATCCTTCGTATACATAAAGATTGTAGTGATGACAAGCAATAAATTCAGTGAAGAAAGTGAACAAATAAAAACAACAAACAAACCCCAACAAACAGGAAAAAAAAAGAAGAGATGGAAAAATGTGAAGGTCATTACCAGTTTAGTTGCTAAGTTTAAATGTCTGGTATTTGTCTGGCCTCTTTCGTTGGCCCCTTTCGTTGGCCCAGTCTTACATTACTGTAATAAATATATTGTTTACAACAAAGCTACTCAACTTATTTCTGCCTGTGGCACACAGGTCTAGGAACACTTGGAATGTTGGGGGGGGAGACACATCCACATTTTAAATGTTCTAAACAATTATTTTGCCTGGTCTAAAACACTTTTCTAATAAATATTATGGTAATTATTTGCCACTGGTCTTACTGTGGGACCGCTCTTGTTAATGTTGTGAACAACTATCATTCTTTGAGAACCAAAGACAGCAGTTTGTAATTTTGTACTGTATGGAACCAACCAGTTTCCTTTAGGTATAGTGTGTGGCATGGAATGGCATGTTGCTTTCGATGCAGTCAATCTTCAACAGTGCAGAAGACAGGATGTCATCATAAAGGTGTGTGGTCTATGATCTGTCATGTTGCATCATGCGAAGTAATTGGTATGCGAAGTAATTGGTATGCGAAGTAATTGGTATGCGAAGTAATTGGTATGCGAAGTAATTGGTATGCGAAGTAATTGGTATGCGAAGTAATTGGTATGCAAAGCGATTGCACAGTAAAATGTGGTGGAAGACCCTGTATAGTGCATGCAAACATCCTTCGCTGTACACATACGCGCAGGATTAGAATAGATTGCTTGTCTGTGTTTTTAATGACTTCATTTATCTGGAAATGATGATTCCTAAAAAAATTGTACAAAGTTCTGTGCTGCTCTGATACACATGCTGTACATACTAAACATAGTGTAAAGCTACAGTTTCTGTCTGTTGAATTCAACCTTATGGCCAGCTAATTACTTGCCAGCTAATTACTTGCCAGCATGGTTGAAGAAGATGAACTGCAGAAATGTTGCTGAACAAAGCCTTGCCTTCCTTGCAAGTGTCAACTCACCTCTATGCTGACCTTTTCCCAGTCCTCTGGTGGTGAGATGCTTGACCTTTGTAATGAAATGTCCATAATAGGGTGGATTGGGTTCCAGTGGTAACCCTTCTTCATGGTAATCACTGAATGTCGTACTACCTCATGTGGTATTCACAGGTTGCCCAGTTAGACTCAGTTTTTTTTAGCATTATAATTAATCATTTTCCCAATCTTTCAACTGCTTTCAAAGATTCCAGTAAGGTGAAGTGATTATGCTCAATTAGTGAAGAAAAGTAAGAAAAAAAAGGATGCATGTAGAAGGCTACAAAATTTTCTTAGAACTATATTGCAGCATAATAGAAGTTTCTATATCATAGTCCTCAAAAGAATTATTTTGCTTCACTAAGAATTAATCTTCAGGTCAAAAGAACCATCTATCAGCAGCAACAAGCAGTAATCCTTTTGGGCAATCCCTTTTCATGGGCTTACCACCACTTCATTTTATTAAAATCAGACAAACAAAAAAGAATAATAAATAAAAATTTAAAAATATGCATTTGCTGTACTAATGTTAGTCAAAATTGGAAAGACCTTAAGAAGAATTGTGTTGCAGCCCCACTCCTTCACAAGCACAGTTAGATGCTTCAGTTTCAGTGTCCTTGCCCCAGAGAGCAGAATGGAACCCTCAACTTCATTCAGCATTCACTGCCAAGTTCAATATTAACTATGAACACTACACCTGACACCAAGTGGTAGATCATGTGATCTAGCTGATAGCTGTTATGCTCAAACATCCACAGTGAACAACTATTATACTCTAATAGATGCTAGCACAATTGGGGAAACCCTAGGCTCTGTTAATGTGGTTTTGCATGTCTCTTGTGACAGGTGGCTGGAATTAACCTGGAGGATGGGGACATCATCATGACCATGTCAGCCAGCGACTCCGCCACAGCTGTTCTCACACACATGCATCATGTGTTCCTGTGTATGAACTTCATCGTCAAGCATATCAGGTAGGGACATGGTCTTGTAATGGAGCATTTTGTCCGTGTTTCTGTTTGTGTTGTGTGTCTGTCTGTTGATTATACAGCTCCACTGTGGACCTTTCAACAGCTTCAATTAAACTGGGTTTAGTGAATGTTTAGCGGTACCCCATGGATATATATTTTTTAAATGTAACACTTGATTAGTGGAAATCTGTATTATGTGACTCAAAGGGCTTGTTTTTATTAGGTAAAGTATGGGTATGTAAGTATTAGAGGTATGTCCACCAAAGGGGACCACTTCTCATTTAGTGGGCAACTATGTATTAGTTTTCCTCACTTTTCAAAATGCCCGCTCCACAAGGGAAACTGCTGCAGTGTTTTCTCTATCCCATCTCCTTTCAGGGAGCAAAACAACCCCATACAAGAAAGGATAATCATATAACAACAGAAGCAACTACAATTGTGGATTGTGGGCATTCATAAAGTAAGGAAAATATAAATTAAGCAGTACTTATAAAATTTTTCAATTTACTAATTAATTTTTTTCCTTATTTCTTGGTTGTTTTTTTTTTGTTTTTTTTTGTTATAATTTTGGAGGAAAGACATGAAGTTGGGTGTGTGAAATGAATGACCCTTTACCAGAAGCTTATCTGAAATGCAGGAAACAAAATGCCTATTGCATCCACAATATGTAGGCAATCGAAACCAAAGATTTAATCCAGCAATGTGGAGCCATAGAGAAAATTCATCCAAGATTTCATCAGAATACGCCAAGGTGTCTAGAAAGTGTTTACAGATGACAGACATGCGCGATTTATTATTAGGATATGGAATATTTAGCACTATAGCAGGGCATATTTTACCACTTGTGTGGTTGTGGAACACCTGCGTTGTGTTGTTTAAAGAGCTTGTCTCAATAAGGTGAGTGTTACAGGAGAGAAACACAGTTTTGCGTGGTATAAGATCTATGCATGTAATATGGAGTAGGCAAGTTATCCAATATCCAAAAGTAAACAAAACTTTGAACCATGCTTTGTACATTGGTTAAGTCTGGTTTATTGAAGTTTCTGTTTGATGATTCCACGTATCCAACAATTGAAGATAATTTTTATAAAGAATTTATTTTTATTCCCATAATAAACTTGATATTCTACAAGTCATTATAACTAGCAGAAAACCCGCCTTATGGGAGATTTTTAAATCAGCCACCTGCATTAACAAACATGTTATGTTTACTTTATGTAACATGTAGGGATTATTGACACTACTCTCATTAATAAAAATTTAAAAAATGATACAATTAATAAACATGCCAAGTTTCTGTGATAGTTGGATATTCCATGCCACCAAACCACACCCATTCACAAAATCACACCCACTCGATCTAAACGAAATTTCACGAGGATGTGCAGTGAGGTGCCCTAATCAATCCCTGAAAGTTTTGTGAAGATCCTTCCAGCGGTTTGGGAAGAGATAGAGTTTGTACATACAGACAGACAGATATGCAGACAGACATGCAGACAGACATGCGAACAGACAGACATGCAGAGAGACAAACAAATTATAAATTGTAGTAAGATACAGATGCTAGCTCTGCAATCATGTCTGACTTAGCACATAGCTATTCCTAAATTGAAGGAATCTGTTTGGAGAATGGATTCCTTCCCTTCATACCAACCATGCTGTGTAATATGAAACACTCAGTTACTCTAAACTGCCTTAAATGAGGTCAATAAAACGGAAGCACATACCATCTACAACAACAAAAAGAAGTAAGAATCTACACATCGGCTTGTGGGATTCCATCCTTGTATGTTTCTAGTAATTTTTTTTTATTGATTTATTGATTTTTACTTGCAATGTTTGATATTGTAGGTTTGGGTTTCTGGAGAAGGTGAGGTGTCTCCAATTTGAGGTGTGTGCTAGTCTGAGTGACAGAGACCACCTGCGCAAAGTGGAAACAGAGCCCACTAAAGTCCTCCTCCTGGACTCAGAACATAAACTCTGGCTGTGGCTACCCATGAGGAAAGGCAGCAGTTCTCCTCATATTCTCCCTGACTTTGCTAGACGTGATGGTAAGTCCATTCATCCATGGGTGCCCGTTTCATGTTGTATCTACAATAGCTAATAAATAATTATCTGAGAAATAAAATTTACAGAGAGCAGCTTAATCCCATGTAAAAAGGGATTATAGTGGGAGGAATAAAATTGAAAACCGTTAGATAGTGCTCTGCCTCAATCATGTATAATGGACTAACTTATCTCAAATCAAGATGAATAACAACTTTGTTTTTGTGTTCGTTTCATTAGTGATTCATTTTTCACTTTTCATTAGTGATTCATTTTTCACTTGGAAGGAATCTTTCTGTTATTACAAGTGAGTTAAGTTTTGTTGGTGTAACATTTCTACTCTTAATGTTACTTTAATCTATGCAAATGTAGCTATAATAAGTAATTAAATTTATTTTTCCACTTCATGGTTGGTTTTACGTAAAACCTTTCAGTTTCTACAATGAAATTGTCAATGCTTCATTGAAATGATATCATTTTAAAAGAAACTTTTTTGTAATATCTTTCTTGTATTTTAATTGCAATATAGGATTCACAGACAGCTATAGCATGTTGGTTAACTCAGGTGTGGGTATGGTTCGAATGCTGCATATAATAATCATTTCTCATTGATGTGTATAATGAAACATTTCAAAAACTTTAAAAGTTGTTGTTTCCTTCTCTCTGGTTCCCCCTCCATCAGAGGAAGGAGAAGTGTTCAGAGGGAGTGGGTCTGTCAGCCATCCCCTCAACCTCCAGCGAGTGCCGCACATCCAGAACGCCCGAGCTATCTTCACAGACTTCAAAGGAGAAAACTCTGCTTACATACAGGACATCTATAGGTTTGTAATGGGTATACCATACTCAGAGCCTGTTGATCCTAGAATTACTCCTATCAAAATCATTCCAAAACCTTAAGCTACATTTGCCCATGCTACAATGTGGGCACTAATGTTGGTGCAAAGATGCAATGAACCCAAGTACCAAAGAATCACCAGATTTAGCCTCCTGATTTATTTTTTCTACTTCCCCCTTCCTCTATGTGTTGATAGAAGATTTGTTTATTGTCTGTCATTGAACTATTTATTTTATTCTGTATCGTAGGAGTCCATTCTTGCCTGTTGTGAGTCCAAGCACTCTATCCTGTGACCTGTCCTCACTGCTTGAAGAATCTTGTCTTCCAGGAACCTTGTCAGACATCCAAATAGAGGTAGTGGCATTATCATGATTATATTATTACTAGAAGAAAGATATTTTATTGAGGCGACTATATTGGACTAATCTATGAATAAATAAAGAAACAAGACAAAACCATGGAGGGAGGACAAAAGTTATGTGAACCATTGCCAATTCTAATCAAATGTGTCAATTATGTACTGATTTTATTTAGTGCAATGATTTGTGCTCATATTTTTATTTGGAAATGGTCATCTAACTTGTAAATTATGTGTATGCAGTTTTTCCTTTCTTTTTATCTCTCATATCAGTCTAATATAGTTGTTGGATTGATTTATTATAGTTGAAGTTTTTCAGGTAGTTTATGGAAAAATTGTTGAAACTTTTGTACATCTCTTTTTCTCTAGTAATTAATTTTAGTATTATTTTCAAAATATTTGTGGAGGTGGAGAGAATTTATTTGATTTATTATTTTCTTTTTTAATCATGACTGCCTAGTGGCACTGTGGAACACATGATATTTCTTCCTCCACTTCTTTTTAATACTCATCATATCTACTCTATAAATGTTCTGCTGCTGTCCTGCTGAGCATTAGCTCTTCTCTTTTATTTCTTCTTCGATTAATTTACTTGGAGCCTTGTCAAGGATGATCCTTTCCTCTTTTAACTACTACCAATTTTATAAGGAAACTTAGAATTTTAGATAATAAAATTATTGTAGGTAGAAAACTGAGAGAGAGAGAGAGAGATGATGGACATATTGATTTTGGTAGATAGATATTTAAGCAATAAATGATAGAAAGATATATGTATATAACAGATTTCCCTTTAATATACACAAGTTTTTTTTACACCTCCTACATGCCACTTTAGCGAGGTATTTTACGTTTCTTTCATCCTTTGTAGTCTTTTTAGAAGGAAAATCAGCTGTAATCACTAGTGTATACAGCTGAATAGTGCTGATGTGAATTTCAACTGAGATAATAATGCTTTGAAATTTGATTCATTTCACCTCCACTTTAAAACCTGGGTCAATCCAATGTATGAAGTTATATACCTAATTTCCCAACATAGACACTAATACTGAAACAATGCTTTAATTTCATGTGTATTCATATTTCAGGTTGGAAACAAAACTTTTGCTGTTCACAAGTACATCCTGAGTTCTCAAGCACCTGAATATCTATCTCAGCTCCTCCCCCAAGATGAGGTGACCCTTGACTCCAACTCTTCAGTTCCATCTTTCCTGTCGACTTGGAAGCTAGATAGACTATGCAACCATCTGTCTGTTTTTGATGCCTTCCTGCATTATATCTACGGCAGCCATATTTTCCTGCTGCCCCTGTACAAGCGGGAAGAAAGTGTGACCAATGGTGGCGTACTTACCCCCAGTTTGATTGATGGAGATCTGGAGGGTGGAGCTCTGGACACTTCAATAGCCAGCGTGGATGAAGATGACCTCACTGAAGAATATGACAAATACGCCTGCACTGATCCACCAGATGACCTCGCCAATGTGGAGGTAGGGGTTATTGTCTACCTACATACGTACATACATACATACCTACCTACCTACATACATACATACATACATACATACATACATACATACATACATACATACATACATACATACATACATACATACATACATACATACATACATACATACATACATACATACACACACATGTACATATACGTTGTATAAAAAATCAGTAATCTCTTCATTTTGTGTGCAATCATGTTAAATACTCCTGTATCCAAACAAATAAGTAAAAAATTTTTTAAAAAATATGCAAACATGGGGGCATGTATAAACATCTATTTTTTCTCATACATTGTTAGAGTCCTTTTATTCTTGGACAGAGTATTCCTATGAAGGAATCAGGTTCCAACTCGACACGTCGTAGGACGAGCAATGTGAATGATCATGCCAGTGGCTCACTGAAGGTCCTACAGCTACATAGTCCCCAAGAAGAACTCAGGGCACTGCTCCTCCTCGCAGATGACTTTGGTTTCAGCGATCTAAAGTCAAGGTTCATTATTTTCTCCTGTTTTTATTTGATCTTTGTTTGTGTCAATAACCTCATGCAAACATCTCAAGTGGCTGAATGTAATATAGATTTTGGGCTCATTTAATGAAGTTGCCTCTGAGTTAATTAACTCACCTCTAGTAAATGAAACCACCTCTAATTAATTAACCCACTTCTAGTTAATGAAACCACCTAATTAATGAAACCACTTCTAGTTAATGAAACCACCTCTAATTAATGAAACCACTTCTAGTTAATGAAACCACCTCTAATTAATGAAAACACCTCTAGTTAATGAAACCACCTCTAATTAATGAAAACACCTCTAGTTAATTAACCCACCTCTAGTTAATTAACCCACCTCTAGTTAATGAAACCACCTCTAGTTAATGAAACCACCTCTAGTTAATGAAACCACCTCCAGTTAATGAAAGCACCTCTAATTAATGAAAACACCTCTAGTTAATGAAACCACCTCTAGTTAATGAAACCACCTCTAGTTAATGAAACCACCTCTAATTAATGAACCACCTCTAGTTAATGAAACCATCTCTAGTTAATGAAACCACCTCTAGTTAATGAAACCACCTCTAATTAATGAAACCACCTCTAATTAATGAAACCACCTCTAATTAATGAAACCACCTCTAATTAATGAAACCACCTCTAATTAATGAAACCACCTCTAATTAATTAAACTTTTAAATTGACCACCACTTCTATATTTGTGAAACCTCCTACTCTAAGTGGGACTTCCCTTTCTTTAATGTTTGACCTCTTCTGCATCAGTCAACAATCTCCTCCTTTAAACTATGAAATTACCATCTTTCATGAAAAGAAATTGACTTCCAATTTGTAAATGAAACCACCACCATCCTCTAAACACTCAAAGAACTTAGTGAAGGAACCAGATTGCCCCAGGAATGCGGAGGAGTGGGGAGGAGTGTGGAATTAGACCAACACCTCTTTACCAGGACTAACTGTAATTTTCTACTTAGAATCTGATGCCTCTGTATCTCTTTGACCCTCGTAGATTTGAAAGTTTGATTCCCCCTCCCTTTTTTCTTCACTTAGAGGAGGGGAAAGGTATATGAAATATTCTGTGTGAAGCATATTATCCATGAGTGATAGGGTGTCATAATCTACGAGGACAAATGTTTGAAAATGTGCAGCTAGTGGATTAGTAAGTAACAAAATTCCACCTGTTGTATGTAAACACTTTCAAAATATTTAAAAAATGGTTATTGCCATAAGTGTTCATATAGCTTCACCAGGTGTTAATCCCTTTCTAATAATGTTTCCATGGCTAATTATTATCATTATCAACACACAAAAATTAAGAAAAATAGTAAGATAATCAAGTTACTAATTAAAGGCCTGCTTACCAACCTCCAGTCCACGAGAAAGAAATGCACTGATGAAATGTGATGGCTTCTGTGTTGCCACCATCACATCCTCACTTTCTCATATGCTGTGACATTACGTGACTGAGTTGCTGTTGGTGTAGCTGCTCCTGTCGGTTGCTATGCATTATCCCATGTGCACATATGCACATACAGGGTTGGCTTTAGATGGATTCCCTGTGCTACTATTCACACCTTTTGAGGTTTTCTTCTGCTGGAGGAAATCCTTGAGCAATCACAACCCTCCCCCCAAAAATATTGTTAACAATGTGACTAAGTGCCTATTTTAGTGTGAATGTGCCGATACTTCACCTGTGAGATGGATAGTGCCTCTTAGAGATAGCTTAAATGTATGTTATGAAGCTCCTTATTCAGAGACATCCGTGCACAGGCACATAGGAGTAATTATTCATTCATATAAGGTAAACAAAACCCTTATGGCTCAGGGCTGCTAATTCTGACATTTCTTGTGGACTAATTTACTTTTCAAATACATTAGTGATTTTTTTTTGATAAGTGACTCAGTTGCTTGAATTTATTATTAGTTATCCCTTTTAATGCCACACCTACCACATGGACAGTGAGGTGGTGACCTTGAGATATAGATCATATAAATAGGCTATCTTTGCTGCACCTATGCTCAACATATCTGAGCATGCCAAGAAAGTATGCTAATCGATGCAGTCTGGAACCAGAAATCTGGGTAACCATCAGAGTATTAGAAAATCATCCAGAATTCGATTTCAAATCAAACGTTCCTTTAAAAAAAAAAAATTTTTTTTTTTTTTTTTTTTAGATAAAAATCACTAATTTCAAATACAATTTCATATCGAAATGAAATATATTTATCGTAAACATTTCACATTTACAGGAAGGGATAGTTCAACATTATGTGTCTTTGAAGATTTGACAATGCTGCAGTGGGTCCTGAGAAAAACTTCAACTTAGCCATGGAGTAGTTAAGACGTTTGAAGGCTATGTTCTTCAACCCACATTGGCACCTGGTCACTTGGAGGAACTTGACAAACTTAGGCTCAAGATGATGGAATTTTTCTTTCAGCTCTTGATCAGGCTTGATGTCTCCAATTTAATAATTGCTGGACTATTTTTGTTGTCTTCATTTGTTCTGACCTGCTTGCATTCTTGTGGGTGTGGTTTTAAGTGGTGTTTGTTACTGATATGTTCGGATAACTGAAATTTGGATAACTGACTTCCTGCTGTATATGTATTTATATATATATATTGTGTGTTTATCTGATTTGCCACCAAAGTACCAAACTAAAGGAAGCTAACTCTTCAAGGCAGACACATCTTATATCAACTATGTTCATTTTTGTCAAAATAAATTATGGCTATTTAGCCACACCTCTTCCTATGAGTGTGTGAGTTTATAAATGCCAAAATAGTACTTAATATAAACCCTTAGACCTGACATCTAAACTTGGCAATAACACACATCATGACTCTGAGATACATGGACTGGGTCCCAACTGGCCACACAATCCTCTGGGAGTATCAGGCTCAAATTACTGAAAGTGGTACTTGGCCAAAGTCTTGGGCACTTTGCTGGGTCATATTTGGCCACACCTCATTGTGGGCATACCAATATATCCTTGGTATTGCCGGGTATGCCTGCTAGTATTTTATAAACATTCATAGAGTCATATGTACATATTATATCTACTAAATAGCGATAAGTAAATGTAGTTTCACAAAATTCTTTAGTTCTTCACTTAGTGGAAAGTTGCTCCCACTTCATCAAGACACAGATTTGATTTTCTCAAGAGTTTTTCCAAATCAAGAATTAATGGTTCTGAGCTCATACCAATATTTTACTATCAGGTTTCTCTGGGAATGATGTGAGTCTCTCTGAAGATAGGATTGGTTTTGTGAAAGACGCTGTTTGCATCACTTCACTTATTTTAGATCCCTAGAGAAGATGACACTTAAACAGAGCAGTTTCTGTCATTACTGTTTGGACAGCTCTAGTAAATATCATAACAGTAAATATTATCTTGCATTACTTTCTTGCCTGGGATGGTTATAATAAGCAGAGACTACATGTATACATCTTCCATGTGTGTAATTGAACTAGCACTTCTAACTTTATGTTTGGTTGGTGCCTTATTCTACGGCAACTAATCACAACCTTGGTATTGGTCAATGAATCATACTTTATGTTGATGAGAAGTGTGTGTCTGTGTTTGCTGAATTAAGTCTTAATGAGGTTTCTTTCCCCTTGTGGTTAGAGGGTAAAGGATAGGTGTTGGGACAAGGACAGTCCTAGCTAAATTTTAAATTTTATCCCTTTAATTTGTATTCATATTATGCTGAAGAGAAAAAATATTTTTCGGAGTGCAGCAGAAGTCATCAAAATGCTTGCAGGATGAGCGTGATGCACTTGCTTATTCCTTAAATGTTCATCATTCTCATAGTTTAGTTATTTTTTACTCTCTTTTTTTCCTGTTTTATCATTCATTTTCTTTCTTTTTATTGTCTGAGTAGGTTGGAGGAGCTTATGTGCTCACAGCGGTCTTTGCTGCACAAGTTCCACATCATCCCCAGACCTCCACTGGAGATGAGAAGACTGGCACAGTTCTCTGACATCACTCTGATTTCCTTGGAAGGGAAATCCATCCAATGCCACAAATGTGTGTTGGTAGCGAGATCAGGTACATATGGCTCGTGTGTGTGAGCACTCCTAGCTGCAAACATGATGAAGTGTCTTGACGGTCACTTCCACATTGTAACTCTATTATCTGTAGAATATTTCCGAAGTATGCTATTGAGGGGATGGAAAGAGGTGACTAGAAATATTCGTGTGTTCTCTTTTTGGTGTGACAAAGAGTTGCTTGAGTCATGTGATATTCTGCATACTTGTACAGTCATTAAAGAGAACCACAACACTCTCATTGCCTGTGGAACACCGAGTGTTGAAAGCTCTGATAGACTTCATATATAATGATGAATTTAAAGAGCCAACCCAAAAAGGTGCAGTGGGTAATTTAAGTATAGATTATTCTTTTAAAAAGTTATCTGAAACATTTTTATATCAGGGAATGACAGGATAGAGTGGGTGATGTCTGTGCTAGAGATTGCTGATCAAGTGTGTTATAACATTGCTACATAATATAGTCAAACATGATCTATTGATTAGAATCACATAATCTCTTTTTGGTGAAAGCTTTTGCTGACGAGGCTAAAAGAGCTATGCGAACTCTCTCTGATGAAATCTTGTAAGTTTTGTTTAAGGTCGTGTTTCCGAAATGTTACCTCCTTACTCTTTCAGTGGATTTGAGAAATGCTGTGGAGTTTTTGGAGTTCTCTGAGATGTATTCTGCCAATCAGCTGAAGAAATCATGCCTTCAGTTTGTCTGTGTCAATGCGCCCTGCTTCTTTGAAGGAAGGTACAAAGAGATTATACACCTCATTAGCATGATCAATCATATTGTATCCTTCACACAGATACTTGGATAATGTTCCTATTTCGCTTCTAGAAATGTTGTCCCAGTCGTACAGAACCTTGGTGAGTCCACAAAGCAACTTGTTGACCCCCATTTTGAACATATTTGCATATTGATGGACTTAATTGGTTATTTAATATTTTTTATTAATTAAAAAAAATTTTTTTTTATTTCTCTTTTTTCTCTTTCTTTCTTTTTTTGGTTGTTGTTTTCTTTTGTTTCAGATTCCCTCCCTGACCAATCGTGTTATCAAATTTTCCGGTAATGAAGAGTATGAATGGTTGAGTGGATGTGAATTTTATCTTGTTTTTCCTTTCAGAGCCTCGTGCAGAAATGCTACCTGAGAGCTATTTCCTGGACGATGAATTGGATGAAGATATCGTTCTATCAGGAGTTAGTGAAGAAGATGGAGCTTCCTTGCACACATACATACATGGTAGTAGTCTAAAAGGTGATGTTGTTGCTGACTCATCATACCATGGTACAGCGGCAATTTGCGAGGCCGCTTCTCCTCGTTTAATATCAAACTCACGACGAAAGAAGAAGAGGAAGAGCAATCAGAATGAGTCTAAAACAAAGCAAGGCTCTTCTTCCTCCTCTTCCCCTTCTTTTTCTGGGGTTAATCAAACTTTGCCAATGAAGAAAGAGTCACCTTCACTTAGAATAAACCCATCTCCTCCCAATCCTGCCTCACCAGTAAACATAACCTCTCCATGTTCTCCTGTGGAGGCTTCTGCATCACTGTGCACCCCTAAACCTTCTACCTACACTGCACTGGATAGCTCCACCCCCACTAAAATGAGCCTGAGCCTTCCGTATGTTGACTCTACAGGTTGGTCAGATGACATTCATGCATGGAGGAATGTTGAGAAGAGACCAACCTCAAACTCGATTACTTCTCCAGCAACTGGAGTCAATGCTTCTGCCTCTGAGTCAAGCAGTGCTACAATTGTGAGCCATGCAGAACAGAAGAAACATGGCTGTGAAACACCTCTTGGTGTTGCTGGCAAGTCTTCACAAGGAGTGAAGACAGCAACAGACAACAAGGCACAAATGTGTCTCATGAACAAGTTCAATGCCATGACCAAGGATAGTGTGACTAGTTGGACCAATGAAGATGAGAATAGCAAAGGCACTAAATACCCCAGAATTCGACTAAACTCATTCCCTGCTGTAGCAGGGGAGTCAAAGGGAGCGTGGGTGTCTGCAAGAAACAACAGGTGCCTCAAAGCTTTCTCTCTGTGTGTGCACGTGTGATACAATTCTTTAATACTACTGTATCATCTCTTCCTAGTAACACTCCTGGGTGTCAGAGTTTGCGGGACATTATGGCCAAAGAGAAAGAAGAAGAAATACAGACCAAACAGGTTGGTGGACAGAGTAGATCAGTGGGTGTTACGTTTAGTCAATGCTTTATCTTTACTAATTTTATATGAATTGTAAAATCCCTTCCATTTGCAGCAGAGGCGGCATACTTCTATGTCCAGCAGGTGTGTGAGATAAACAAGTTGTAGCAATGTGCTATATCACAACAAACAATAGTTTATCATGTCAGGTAAAGGAAATGTTGGTGCTGCAGAATACTGCAACTCAAAATTTTAAGTTAAAATAGATACATAAAACTGATATTATTTATGACAATTTTCCTTTATTCCTTTTTTGTTGTTGTTCTTGTAAGTATGAACACTATGTACTGTGTAGGTGCTCTGTGTGTGTGAACCCCCACAATGTTATCTAATAATATGATGTTATTAAATATTCATGTGAGTAGCTGGAAGTACCTGTGTGCCTTCTCTGTGTTATTGTCAACATGTAGTGTTAGTCAAGAGAGCACTTTTGGCAAAAATCGCAGGCTGTCCATGGCTAAATCGCCTCTGTCGGAGCCAACTGTGGTCAGAAGCAAGGATATTCAACAGGAGAATTCACTATCTCCCTCACTTTCCCCCACTGCATGCAATCCTTGGTGAGACAACTTAGAAATACATTAGCAGATTAATTAAAAATGCCCACATTTATAAACTCGATCTATAGGAAGACATCTGGGTCATCAACAGCTCTCTCCATGAAGGACCTCATGGCTGAAGCGGAGGCAGAAGAGAAGAGGAGTAGACGGACATCCTCGTCGAGTAAAGAAAAGATCAATTTGGAGTCAGTGGAGGACAATAAGTATGTAACTTCACATGTTGCTGTGAGCGTAAGTAACCTCCATGGTAGCCATCATTTTCATCATGACACTGTATCCATAACCTGTATGGCTGCAGCATCACACTAATAGCCCTCGTTTTTCCCCACAGGCCCATTAATCAAAGTATAGTCCCAAAGGTCTCATTTGCATCAATTATCAAGTCTCAGGAGAAATCTGAAAGGAGGAACAAGTAAGGCTGCAAATTTACATGTGATTGAATTACATAAACGTTTTACCCTTTTTAAATTCCCAGGTTGGCAGTTAAAAAACCCATTCCGTTGATTCAAATTGAAGAGCGAGCAATTTCAGAGTTACGAGATGCATATTTAGCTGTCGATAATCCTGATGAGTATATTGTAGTAGAGAGGTGCTCAAGCACTCACCAAATGACTGTGTCTTGGAAGGCAAGCAATTCGACAAGATATTCTGTGGACTAGACATTGTTATATAGAGACAGCATGTATGTAGTGTGTTGTACAAGCAGGAAAAAAACATTAATTTACTGTACACAGTTCAATTCCAGTATGCCTCTGCTAAATCCTTTCTTTAATGGTTCATTATTTAACCTCTAACTGAATTTGCACTGATGCTAATTATTATTATAGCACACAATTGTGGCCTTGGGCCACAAATGCTTGCTAGGCCTACCTTCAGTGGACTGTAGTCACATGAGTGTCTGTTTGGAAGACATGTCTTGTAGACCAAACTAGTCTTTTGACAGCTCATGGTTTAGTCCGAGTGTCAGCCCATACTATTATAGTATAATAGTGTACGTTATATTATACTCCATAATGTAAACTTAACCTTATAGTATACAATAGTACACTTGTATCAATGTGCACTATTATACATTATAATGTACGGTTTTAAACATAATTTATAAAAACATTTTTAAAATAATTATTTCATGTATTTGTAAGTTTACTTAGTTTATTTTTTATATTGTTTCTTTTATTTATTATTTATTTCAATATTTTTGGATGTTTTTGGGGGCAATTGGGTTTGTTTTAGTTTGTTTTTTTTTTTTGGGGGGGGGGGGGGGATTGTTAAATTATATAGGTGGACAGTTGTAGTTTGCCTTGTGATGAACCATTGAATGAGGATCTAAGTGGAACTCCTCCACAAGAAATTTTTACTATTTCCGATGCTGAGGAAGCCCCACAATTTGACGTTCAGTGCATAAAAGACAACCCCCTTATAGACTTAGGACCTGGGGTGAAAGATGTGATGTTAGACCTTATCATTACTCCCACTCATTTGCATGTGGTAAATTAAATTACTAAACCTTACCTGATTTTTTTTACCTTACCTGATTTTTTTTTACCTTACCTGATTTTTTTACCTTACCTGATTTGTAACTGTCTTTGTACCAAATATTTTCTGATAAAAGCCTTTGTTCTCAGGTATTCTGATTCACAAATTCTGTTAATAAATATTAAATGGATATCATTATTTTTATCCCCATGATCTATAACTCACTCCCCCCTTTTTCTCTCTTTCTAGTAATAGCACTAGCTGCTTTGTAGCTAGCCTCTTATGAAGACACTTCATTATTCATGGATATTAATTTTAAATTATCTGAGCAGTTGTATTGAAGTTAGTGATCATTTCAACGTTGATGTTCATGTTTTCCAATGGACCTTGCGGTACATGAAATCTCTGTCAGCTTATTGAAGTG
Organism: Lycopodina hypogea; assembly: GCA_963969325.1. Taxonomy (NCBI): domain Eukaryota; kingdom Metazoa; phylum Porifera; class Demospongiae; order Poecilosclerida; family Cladorhizidae; genus Lycopodina; species Lycopodina hypogea. The sequence goes on from OZ017787.1 coordinate 10,306,974, forward strand.
GTTTATTTTCTCTCCTGAGTGGGAAAAAAGGAAAGGAAGGAAGAAGGGGGGGGGAAAGGAAAAAGGGGATAGGAAAAAAAAGGGGGGGAAAAAAAGTGAAGAAAGAAGGAAAGAAAGGAGTGAAAAAGATGGGGGGGGGGGGGGGGGGGGGGGAAGAAGAAAAAAGAAGACAAAAATAGGAGATAGAAGGAAGGAAAAGGTGGAGAAGAAGAAGAAAAAGGACATAAGGGAGGAAAAGGATGGGGGGAAGATAAGAAAATAAAAAGATGGGGGGGGGGGGGGGAAGGGAAAGAAAAAAGGAAAAAAATAGAATTAAAAAAAAAAAAAAAAAAAAAAAAAAGATGGAAGGAGAAAGATATAAGGAAAAGATGAAAGAAAAATATATAGTTATATAAATATAAATTAACTACTTATTTTCCACTTGAAAGGAATAATTAAAATTAAGAAAAAAGGAAAGATTATAAAGAAGAAAGGAAAAAAGAAAAAAATATTTACGTGTGGGGGTGGGAGTTGCTAGGGTTTACCACACAATCTAACCATTCCAAAGTTTTTTCGGCTTTTTTTAATGGAAAATTTGAATTTTTCCCCACCAGTGGTACAATGCAATGAGGGAAGAAATAACAGAAACAACAAGAAATGAACTCTAAGGTCACACATTTCTATTCACTAACAGAGAAACAGCTCCGTGTTTAAACCTCCACCTGATCACATTAAAACTATAATATTAGTTGTCATGGATCTTGATACTTCAGTGAAAAATGAGATTATCAATTCAAAATTAATTGTGATAATAGATATCTGATACTGGTGGGAAACAATTTTTCTTGATGTCAAAAAAAAAATAAATAAATTTAAAAAAATAAACACAACTTGTAAAACAATTATTTTGTTTGATGAATCTAAACACACATAAAAAAACAAAAAAACAAAAACAAAAAAAATTAATCTTCAGTTTTGGAGTAAATGTACACATTATGAAGCTTTAAAGAAAAAAACAGCTCCATCTCTAATCCTCCACCTGACCACATTAAAACAGTATAATATTGGTATGAGCGATTGAATGCAAGTAATCAATTAGTCAACATGACAATTATGCAATCCAATGATTGATATTGTATTGATGCTTCACTATGTGAAATGATAAAGCTCACTCTATTGAACTAATTGCATTGCTACTTGATTTCACAACAAAAAAAAGTCTAACATTCTTGCCTCAGTACCAGTGGCTACATTTTTGCGACAGATCTTGATCCCTCAGTGAAAAATGAGTTTCAATTCAAAAGTAATTGTGATAATAAATGTCTGATGCTGATGGGGAAAAAATTTCTTTATTCCAAAAATGAGCAAAATGAATGCAACTTGTAAGTTTGTTTGTTTTTTTTTTTTTTTTTTTTTTTTTTTTTTTTTTTTTTTTTTTTTTTTAGTTTATGAATTTAAACACAACATGGGCATTGTGGAGCTTTAAAGAAAAATTACCAACTCAATGAATTAGCCTTCTAAGGAGAGGTGAGTAGGATTTTGTGATTGCATATTCAGTCAGGATAAATTGACAGAATGGAAATATATATTTGATTGGAAGTTTCCTTGAAATGAAAGCAGAAATGTTTCCTTGAAATAAATGCAGAAATGTTTCCTTGAAATTACAAATCCCCCACCACCCACCATAGGTAGTGGGTGGGGCATGGACAGAGAAAACATTCCAACTTCCACCACATTTTTCAAAGCTTTTTTTTTTTTTTTTTTTTTTTTTTTTTTTTTTTTTTTTTTGTATGGAAATATATTTTGTCACTTTTGAGGGAGAAAAAAAAACATGCTATGGAAACCAAACCTGGAAGGCTTACTCAGGAAGTCAAGGAGAAGAGCTATGCCAGTTATTAGCTTCCTGAGATGTTTCCTTCATGGTGAGCCACTATTTGATACAATTTTTTTTTTTTTTTTTTGGGGGGGGGGGGGGGGGAGAGGGAGTTATGCAAACATTTGTGTGCAATTTTGTGTACAAATTTTGACCCATATCTCAATACGCTTGATCAGCCCCACCCCTTCAGGGCTTCCTCCCCTCATGAGACTATAAAAAAATCAACTCGGTGAGTAACAAAAAAACTGTCATTTTTTTTAATAAATAGCAATCTATTCAGGTCCTTAATCCAATAAGTAACAAATAAATGAGTATGCATGTCTGAATGTTCCCTATTTAACCTCCCAATCTTCAAATGATTTTTTTAAACATTTGAGCTGTACCAGTATTTGAAAGGGGAAAAAAACAGGGGAAAAGAAGTAAGGAAAGGAGGGAGGTGTGGAAGAAGGAAGAAAGGAAGGAAAGGGGGGGGGGGGGGGGGGGAGACAAAGAAAAAGGAGGAAAAAAAACCTAGTATGGGTGATATTTTCAGAATTTGTTTTGTGGAAAACCTTAGTACGCATTCAGGGATCATGTCTGCAAAGTTTTGTCAATATCCATTCAACCATTCAGCTGTCCATATGAGACACATACACACTTTCACATTTATTGATGCTAGAAAAGTACTCAACCTATGGATGGAGACAACATTCCCCCCCCCCCCCCTCATGAATCCCATGGACAAAGACAAAAAAACCCCCTTAATATAATTGTAAATCTGTTGCATGCTATCTCATCCCAGATGCTTGGGCCTACAGGGCTAAAAAAGAAGTAGAGAAAAAGAGCTGGAAGTGGTTAGGGCACAGTTTTGCTAATGTATGTGTCTACACAATTGCAAGTGGGGTGGTTTACTCAGACCTCAAGTTGTAACCACAACAAAGAAATTTTGGAGGAAATTAGCCCCACAGCAGAGTTTTACCCTTCTCTTTACCAAACTTCCTTGTAAACAATCCCAGGGTGACCCTTATTAAATTCTGTATATTTGAACCCTTTAGGCCTAATCATCTGGGAGAAATTGGCGAACAAACTGATCTTCTCCAAACTTTGTTATAACGTCCCCCATGGTGACCCCCATCAAACTCTGAACATTTGAGCCCTTTAGACCCAATAATCTGGGAGTAGTTACCAGAAAAAGCAACAAACCAATTGAGAATTATAGTAAGACTAGCATCATATACCCGACGTTACCCAGCCAATGTCAACATGAAATATTATGAAGCCACTCAAATTTATGCCTGGTTGGTCCTTTAATAAGCTTCTGCGGTGTGGCTAAGACCAAACCACACCCACTGACACATTCATATGTAGTTAATAATGCTTAACCAGTAACTTGGAGACCACGTACCAAATTTCAGCCTGGTTGATCTTTTAAAAAACTTTTGTTAGCCAAAATGACTTCCTGTGGGTGTAGTTATGGGGGGGGAAAAAAACAATACATATTGCTTAACCAACGTGATTAATAATGCTCACCCGGTTACTTGAAGTCCATATGCCAAATTTCCGCCTGATTGGTTCACAATTTAGTTTTTGGCAGGCATAATACTTCCTATGGGTGTGGCAATAACCAAACCACAGCCATCGACACACGTACATGTGATTAATAACTCTCACCCAATTTCTTGGAAAACACATGCCAAATTTCAGCCTGGTTAGTCCATTAATTACATTTTGGCAGCCAAAACAACTTCTTATAGATGTGGCTATGGATAAACTATGTCCATTGCCACACCCACATGTGTTTAATAATGCTCACCTGGTTACTAGAAACCATATGCCGAATTTAAACATGGTTGGTTTATTAATTAGCTTTTGGTAGCCAAAACAACTTCCTGTGGGTGTGGCTAAAGTAAATATTATGACTACACCTAGTAATTAGTGTCTTTGAATTCCATGTGTAGTTTGTGAATACAACTTCCTCTATAAATATCCTTTTGAGTACAACTTAAGATTACAATCTGAAGTTACTTATGAATATGAAAGTTTATTTAGTGGCCCTATACCCTAGCCCTAACCATATTTCCCCCAAACCAGGCCAGTGGTCATGTGAGCAATCCCTGAAAATTTCAGGAATTTGGTCAAGGTATCTGGGAGTAGATGGGATGGATGGACAGACACATCCTACATAATTTATAAGATTTACTTACTTAAAATTTTTTATTCCATTCCCTTCAAAATGAATTCACTCTCACTGTCAAATTTTTGCAGTTCACAGAGAGTTGCTGTTTATCAGGGAATTCTGTAGTTAATTTTTGTTATCATGTATTAAATGTGTGTTTGTTATCATGTATTAAATGTGTGTGCACAGAACTGTCAGGAAAATGCAACTTCTTTTAGGGTTTTTCACTACAACCTCTAAAGGGCAGCTCCAATGCAACTTCCCTTGGGGCTTTTCAACACAGCTGCTCCCATTAATCAGCCTGAAATGACCTCTTTTTTGGGGGGGTCACTTTTGTCTATTATGACCTGAATAAATCTTCTCCAAATTTAAAAACCACACAAGTAGGTGCTATGCTTGATTTCCATTCTTTTGATACCCCTCCTGACTCTGTAGTTTCAAAATTGAAGGTTGCATAGTGGGCACACATACACACAGATTAAGAGCTATTTATAAGTAGATGCAGCTGTGCTCACAATATTTATCCTATAATGATGTTAAAATTGTGTTTGGCTCAAAGATAAACTATTTCCAGAAAGTGATTATCTGCTGAATATGCATTCCAACAAATGGAACAAATATTTATTTCTTGTTAATTATAACATATATAGGACACACACACACAGTGGTTTAGGGAAATATCCAAGCATGATAATTATGTTTGCCGCATTCCAGGTGGTTTTTGGGGATGATTAACATATTTAGAAGTACTTTGGTATAACTTCCTTCTTCATAATTGGAGTTCCATGAATCATAAACAACCAAAAAAAAAGTTTGTTTTTTTTTTGTTTTTTTTTAATATCATTTTTTTTTCTTTTCAATATCATTTTTTTTTTTAAACTCCCACCAAGAAAGAGAGAGATGGCACAGTCAGACACCAAGCTCCAATGAGTCAATCCAGTAAATTGCAAATTGCAAATTGCTCCATTAAATTCATTGTTTTCCCAATCCAATTTCCCAAGGACTGTAATAGAGCTAAATCACAACTAAAATCTCTGTTGCAGTCCATGCTCAAGGTTTGTGATGAGACCCCACTAACAAAGAAACAAAATCTAAAGATCTACAGCTTGGGGATTTCTTCTTACCATCCATGAGATATCATAGAGCAGGTTTCAGGTTGTTGACAGTAAGATCTTGGATGCATTTATGTGTTCTCGTGGCAGTAGTAAAGCCTACATATTCTCAACTAATATTCTGGGCAATTGGATCTCAAGTGCAAACAAACCAACTCATGTGCCCAAGAATATTTTGTAGCAGATTTTTTCTTTCCATAGCATTGTGGACTAAGTCATTAAGTAACTAGCCCACTACCAACCTGTATTAGGCAGGGTTAAAGGAGTTATTCCACAACAACCATCTCTGTTGGAAGACATTATTTGTAGTAGATGAGACATACTTAAATTTTTAAGGACCTTATTTTTCAATCGTGCATCCAATACATCCAAATATTTTACTGCTTCTATCTATATTATTATTATTAGTATTTATGCTAATTCCCTGTGTACCTGTCTGCATAACTGTGGGGGGGGGGGACTTATAAACTCAATGTACCATGACCCCATACAAATTGCATTTGGCTCCCTCATGGTCCTATCCCTATAGAAGGTCTTAAAACTCCACAAAAAAAGAAAAGAAGAGAGTTTAAACTAAAAAGTTAGGGGCCAACCTAAACTGATACACTTTGCCAATTTTAGTAGAGAAAAAAGTGAAGGCTACACAAATCAATAACTGAATGGAAGAAAAGAAAACAATTATTGAAAAAATGAAATCTATCTACGCATGCAGTTGAGGATGAAATCCTTTGTACTCAGCTAAACTTGCACATACAGTAAAATAAATGGTAAAAGTCTATCCAACAGCTTCCTGCCCTAGCCCTAGCCCTTCAACAAAGTGCACACTATAACAAGAAGAGCAAACATGTAACTATGAAGATAATGGTAAATAGTTCAAAGGTTGATGGAATTAAGAAGTATTTTTTGTTGTGTATGTACTAGGTATATAGTCGGTTCTGGATTGAGATTAGCTAAGCTAAACTCGAGCTAGCTTTTATTTTTCCGGTCACTATTTATTAATTTATATGCAGGTTTACATGTATACCTAAGTAATACAATAAGTATAATGATTAATATTTGTTTTTTCATTTTATACGGTGTTGATCTTTATTAATATTAATTTTTTAAATGAAAAATATATAGTATTTGTATCTTACTATAATTAACAATCTGTCTGTCTGTCTGTCTGTCTGTCTGTCTGTCTGTCTGTCTGTCTGTCTGTCTGTCTGTCTGTCTGTCTGTCTGTCTGTCTGTCTGTCTGTCTGTCTGTCTGTCTGTCTGTCTGTCTGTCTGTCTGTCTGTCTGTCTGTCTGCCTGCCTGCCTGCCTGCCTGCCTGCCTGCCTGCCTGCCTGCCTGTCTGTCTATATGTGCATATTCTAACTGAACAGGTTTGTTACTGCAGGAGGCTAGAGGTTGCTCAAAAACTGACAATAGGGCGGGGTTTTTTTTCGCTAGCATATGTAAAGTTTTTACCAATCCCTTATGATATCATCACTATCAAAAAGCAGCAATACTGAAAATCTCTGTGCAAAATCAGTAATCAGCAGTCTTCAAGAAAATGACAATAGATGATCAGCAACTTCCCTCCCCACCACCACCAAATAGTACAGGGGAAAGAAAAGGCAATAGCATCTTGAAATTAGAAGGAAAGATATATACTTTATTGAATTAATTTATGAAAACATTTGAAAAAAGGAGGAAATGATATATACTTTATTGAATTAATTTATGAAAACATTTGAAAAAAGGAGGAAAGGGGTAAATAAGATGAGTTAAGCTAACCTTTTCCGATTCAAACAAGCCGCACCAATCATTATGCTGTGTAGAATCAGTAAATGATTGGTAGATCATAATTGAATTGGTAAATGGTTATCTAAATTGTGTAGTCTAAACCCCCCACCCTGCCCTCTTTCCACAGATTAGTCCAGTAGAGTATTTTTTAAAGGATATTTCTCTCTATCCTTTCTTATTGGTGTATTCACAATAGCCTGGTGCTAGACTTATTTATCTTGTCTGGGAAACACTTACTGTCCATTTTCCTCCATTGGTAGGCTTCTCCACTTGCAGGTATACTCTGGCATTATTCTGGTTAATTAGGCATCCTTCATGTCTGCTACTCCATTGAGAATCTAACATTCTTATGAAGTCCTTATAGTCACTGTCAACAACTCATAAAGTAGGGAAGCCAATATGCCAGAATTCCATTCTATTCCTCAAAAGTTTATTCAGATTTCACTTCTCCTGGGTACAAAATTGAAATTTGATTATGTATTTGTTGGTTTTCTTGTATTTGGCTAAAAGAAGTGTCCATTTTTAACTCTGAAAAATGCAATACAGATCTAATGTCACATATTATTTAATTTTTTTGGTCATATTTCCAACATTTGATAATGTAGGTTTGGGTTTCTGGAGAAGGTGAGGTGTGTCCAGTTGAGGTGTGTGTTAGTCTGAGTGACAGAGACCACCTGTGCCAAGTGGAAACAGAGCCCACTAAAGTCCTCCTTCTACACTCAGAATGTAAACTCTGGCCAGCAGTGAGTGATGGTAAGACTACATATCCTCCATAGGTGCTTGTAGTTACTAGTTTGCACTTGCACAGCTGAAAATACTAGACTGGAAGAAATCAAGAAAGGAGCCTAATCCCATGTAAAAGGGATTTTGATTAAGGTGGACCGCTAGACAATGCTCTTCCTCAATCATGTAGTTTATAAAAAATAAAGGACTAACTATTATCTTTAATCTAGGTGAATAACAACTTTCTGTTTACTTTTTTCCCCATTAGTGATTCTTTCTGTTGTTACAAGTGAGTCAGATTCTTTAGTGTAGCATTTTCACTCTTAAAATTACTTTATCTGTGCAGCTATAGCAACAAAAGTAACTATATTTTCCACTTTAAACTTGTTTTTACTTCTTTCAATTTCAACATTGAAGTGATTTTTTTGTTAAGACTTTTTTTGTAATGTTATTTAAAATTAAACTCAATGTATCATTACAAAGGCAGTCATAACATGTTGATCAACTCAGATGTGGGTGCAGTTTCAATGTGGTCAAGAATTCCCATTGCTTATTGATGCATTATGAAATGGTATAAAATGTTTTAAAGTTGTTGTACTTACCTTCTCCCTGGTTCCCCCTCCATCAGAGAGGAAGGAGAAATGTTCAGAGGGCATTCATCTGTCAGCCATCTTCTCAAATTCCAGCAAGTGCCACACATCCAGAGTGCCCGAGCTATCTTCACGTACTTCAAAGGCAAAAACTCTGTTTACACATAGGACATTCATAGGTTGGTAAAGGATTGATAACGGTTGATATATACCATGGTGTACATAGTATACTCAGTGCCTGTTGATCCTAGAATTGCTCACGTCAAAGCCACTCCCAAAACCAGTATGGAATGATGGATGTTCATGGTATATGTGCCCATGCTACAGAGTGCAGGCCATATTATATCATTATCAAGTGCTGAACTATCACCTGATCCAGTTTTCCGATTCTTTCTTCTACTTCCCCCTCCCTCCATGTGTTGGTAGATGTGTTTATTGCCTGTGATTAAAATATTTATTTTATTTTGCAGGAGTCCGTTCTTGCCTGTTGTGAGTCCAAGCACTCTGTCCTGTCACCTGTCCTCACTGCTTGAAGAATCTTGTCTTCCAGGAACCTTGTCAGACATCCAAATAGAGGTAGTGGCATTATCATGATTATATTATTACTAGAAGAAAGATATTTTATTGAGGAGACTATATTGGACTAATCTATGAAAAAAATATAGAAACAAGAATGTGGTATCTTTTTGTGCAATCCTGTTAAATACTCTTGTATCCAAACAAACAAGTATCAAAATAAATTATACAAAGCATAGGGGCATGTATAAACATATTTTTATTGTATATTCTTTAGAGACCTCTTAATCTTGGATATAGTACTCCTACGAAGGAGTAAGGTTCCAACTCGATATGTTATAGGACGAGCAATGTGGATGATTATGCCAGTGGCTCACTGAAAGGTCTGCCTCTACGTAGTCACTGAGAAGAACTCCAGGACTGCTCCTCCTCACAAACAACTTTGTCTAAAGTCATAGTTCACCATTTTCCTGTTTCAATTTGATCTTAGTTTGTGTCAACAAATGCATGCAAACATCTGAAGTGGCTGAATGTAAATATCATTTTTGTGCTCAGTTAATGAAATTGCCTCTGAGTTAATTAAACTACCTATAGTTAACGAAACACATCTAGATAAACTACCTCTAGCTAAGAAACCACCTCTAGTTAATGAAACCTTCTTGAATAAATGAAACCATCTCTGGTTTAAGTAAACTGCCTTTAGTTAATGAACCACCTCTAGATTAATCAACCACTTCTAGATTAATCAACAACTTTGTATATGCAACCGCCACATCTGTATTTGTGAAACCACCTAAGTGGGACTTTCATTTCTTTAATATTTAGACACTTCTGCATTTATCAACAACCTCCTTTAAGCAATGAACATCATCTTTCATAACAGGAAACCAGCCACTGACTTGTAAATGAAACCACCATCCTCTATATCAGTCTAATGAACTCAGTGAAAGAATAAAAGCACCTCAGGAAGGAGGAAAAATGGTGTGCACTTAGGCAACACCCTTTTGCCAGGATTAATCTTAGTCTCTACATAGAACGCCTCTATCTCTTTGACCCTATACATGTCATCCAAGAGTGGTAAGGGTGAATAATCTACAAGGCAAAATGTATGCAAATGTTCGACTAGCCAACTATTAAGCACACCAATTAAATTTCCTGTTTCACATTCCATGAGTTTTAAAAAAATGATACGTGAGAGCACTGTGAAAGCAAACACAAAAAGGAATTACACACCATGTATTTTAGTAGGACAGTTATTGGCAAGTCTTAGTTGGTGTAGCTTGAGCTAGAAAGTACACTTAACTAGCAATGAATGAAATAAATGGTCAGTTAGTGTGAAAAAGAGTTTTAAAAAAATGGCTTTCTATAAGAGGCCTCATGCATACTTGATTTTCTGACTTTTCACTGGTGATGTTTGTTTGTTTTTGTTATTTTGGGGGAAATATTTTTAGTAAAAGGTGTTGTTTTTTTTTCAAATTTTCTTGTGTCTATTTTTCCATCCATTTGATGGTAAAGTGACAGTGGAAGGAATGTGAAACAGGTTGTTTAATTGGTGTGGCCTTTAGTAACAAACATTCCAACCATAGAATTAAACACTTAAAATAAATTTAGAAAGATTTTTGTTGTAGGTGTTCATATAGCTTCATCAGTATTAATCCCTAATGATATTTGTGTGACTAACATCTTCATAATCAACCCTAAACTTAAGAAAACTAGTAAGATGTGCAAGTTACTAATTAAAGGCCTGCTTACAGACCACCGATCCAGGAGAAAGAAATCCAGTGATAAAGAGTGATGGCTTCTGTGTTGCCACCATCACATCCTCACTATCTCATATGCTGTGACATTATATGACAGACAGTTGCTGATGTTGGTTGCTCTGCACTTGTCCATGTGCACATAAAGGGTTGACTTTAGATGGATTCCCTGTGCAACTATTCATACCTTTTGAGGTTTTTTTCTACTGCTGGAGGAAATCCTTGAGCAATCACAACCCCAAAAATTTTCTTAACAATGTGAGTGCCTATTTTAGTGTGCATATGCGGATACTTCACTTGTGAGATGGTATAGTGCCTCTTAGAGAGAGCTCAGATGTATGTTATGGAACTCCTTATTCAGAGACATCTGTGCCCAGATACATAAGAGTAGTTTTTCATGTAAGGTAAACAAAACCATTATGGCATCTGGCTGTTTATATTAAAATTTCTTGTGGAGTAGTTCAAGTTTCACAACATTGAAGATTTCGTTGGAATGAATATTAGTTGCTTGAATTTTTTTAATATTAGTTAGCCTTTTCAACCTGCACCAACCACATGGAGAGTGAGGTTGGACCTTGAGATATAGATCATAAAAATCTATCTTTGCTGAACTTGTACTCAACATATCTGAGCATGCCAAGAAGTCTATTAATCTGTGTAGTCTGGAACCAGAAATTTAGATAACTATCAAATACCAAGAATTAATGATTATATGAGGTCATGCCCATATTAGTTATTAGGCTTCTCTAGAAATGGTATGAAGCTTTCTGAAGACAGGAATAGTTCAATGGAAAGCTATGTAGCTCTAGCTCTGTTTGCATTACTTCACTTACATTAGAGCCCAGAGGAGGTGACAGCTAAACAGAGCAGTTTTTTTTTTAATACTGTTTTGCTGACAGACCTAGAAAATGTCATAATAGTAAATCTTATTTTGAATTACTACTTCCTTGCCTGAGATGGTGAGAATTAGTAGAGATCTCATGTGTACATCTTCCAAGTGCATAAATATACTAGCACTTTAAGTTCATGCTTGATTGGTGCCATTATTTGTGGTAACTAATCACAACTTTGTTGTTGGTCAATAAAGCCATACCTTATACCCATGCTGATGAGGAGTGAGTGTGTCTGTGTTCATTCAGTTAGTCAATTAAGTTTAATGAAGTTTGGTGAGAGGTTACCCAATGGAATGGGTAGTGGAACCAGGACAGTCATAGTCAATTTTTAATAATTTCTACCTTAATATTTATTCGTATTATGATGAACAGAAAGAATTTTTAGGGAGTGCATAAGTCCATGCAAAATGCTTACAGGATGAGCGTGGTGCATTTGCTTGTTCTTTAATTGTTCTTCATTAAATAATTTAATTATTCATTCCTCTCTCTCTTTTTTTCTAGTTTCAGAATTATTTTTCTTTCTCTATAATTCTTATAGCTTGGAGGAGACGCTTCGCTTACAGCAATCTTTGCTGCACAAGTCCCACGTCATCCCCAGACCACCACTGGAGATGAGAATGTTGGCATGGTTCTCTGGCATCAATGCGATTTCCTTGGAAGGAAAATCTATCCAATGTCACTAATGTGTGCTGGTAGTGACATCAGTTACACATTTCTTGTGTGTGTGTGTGTGTGTGTGTGTGTGTGTGTGTGTGTGTGTGTGTGTGTGTGTGTGTGTGTGTGTGTGTGTGTGTGTGTGTGTGTGTGTGTGTGTGTGTGTGTGTGTGTGTGTGCATGTGTGTGTGTGCGTGCGTGTGTGTTTGTGTGTGGTGTGTGTGTGTGGGTGTGTGTGTGCGCGCTAGCACTCCTAGCTGCAAATATGATGAATTATTGTAACAGTGACCTCCACTCTGTAACTCTATTATCTGTTCAATTTCTGAAGTATTTTATTGAGGGGATGGAAAGAGGTGATTAGAAATATATTATTTTTCTCTTTATGGTATTGGTGAAAAGTTGCCTGTGTTATGTGACATTCTTCATCATTTTATACTCTTTAAAGAAACCACGACTCCTTTTTACTTGTGAATTACTAAGTGTTGAAAGCTCTGATAAACTTCATATATAATGATGAATTTAAGGAGCCAACCCAAAAAGTAATAGTGGATAATTTAACAACACAAAAAAAAACAACGATTATCATATTTTTATATCAGGGAATGACAGAATTCAGTGGGTGATGTCTGCGATAAAAATTGCTGATCAAGTATGTAACTTACATAGTGTAATCAAACATGATCGATTGATTTCAATCACAAACTTTCACTTTTGTGAAAGTTTTTGCTTACAACTCTATAAGTGCTATGCGAACCCTCATTTATGAAATCTTGTAAGTTTTGTTTTAAGGTCATGTTTCTAAATGTTACCTCCCTACACTTCTTCAATGGAGTTTTTGAGTATTCTGAGATTTATACTGCCTATCGGCTGAAGAAATTCTGTGATGAATTATGCTACTGTAGCATATAATCTTTGTACCCTCCTTCAATGAAGCATGGTGCACTGACCAAGACAAACAGATCACATCATGTTTTCAGTTTGTCTTAGTAAATGTGCCGTGCTTCTTTGAATGAAGGTACAAAGATTATATGCTACAGTGGCATGATTCATCATAGTGTCCATCACACAGATACTTGGATAATGTTCCTATATGTTGTCCAAATTGTACAGAATGTTGGTGAGTCCACATATCAACAGGTTGATCTTATTTTGAATAAATTTGGACATATATGGACAATTTTTCCTCTTTTTTTCTTTTCTTTTTGTTGTATATTCCTTCTCTAATTATTCATGTTATCATGTTTTAAGGTAACAATGAGTGTGTATGGGTGAGTGGATGCGAATCTTCCTTTCAAAACCTTTTGCAGAAATGCTACCTGAAAGCTACTTTCTCAATGATATTTTAAAGGAAGATATAATTCAACCAGAGTGGTGAAAAAGATGGAGATTCCTTGCACACACACATACATGGTGGAAGTCTAGTAGCTGATGTTGCTGACTCATCAAATCATTATACAACATCCATTTCTGAAGCCACTTCTCCTCACGACAAAAGAGGAAGAGCAATTAAAATGAGCCTAAAACAAAGCATGGTTCTTATTTCTCCTCATCTTCATTCTCTAGGGTTCATTAAACTTTGCCAATGAAGAAAGAGTCACCTTAATTTAGAATAAACCCATCTACCCTCAATCCTGCTCCACTTTTTACCTTACCTCTCCATGTTCTCCTCAAGAGGCTTCAGCATCACTGTGCACTCCTAAGCTTTCTGCCCACATTGCACTGGATAGCTTCAACCCCACCAAGAAGAGCCAAAACTTTTTGTATGTTGACTCCACAAGTTTCTCAGACTCGACTCATGGAGGAATGTGGAGAAGAAGCAAACTTATCATTCAATTATGCCTCTAGCAACTAGTGTCAATGCTTCCTATGCCTCTGCAATTAAGCCAAACAATGTTACACTTGTAAGCCTTGCAGAAAAGAAAAAATATGGTTGTGAGATGCCTCTTGGGGTTTCTGGATGTCTTCACAAGGAGCTAAGACAGCAACAGACAACCAAGGATCATTTGACCTGGACCAATGGAAACAAAATAATAATTACACCATTTTCCCCAATGTCAACCAAATTCATTCCCTGCTGCTGCAGGAGAATCTAGGGTATCTACAAGCAATAACAGGTGCGCTTGTGTAATTCAGTGCTGTATTACTACTGTATAATCTCTGCCTAGTGACTCTCTTGGGGGCCAGAGTTTGCAGAACATAATGGCCAAAAAAGAAAAAAATACAAACCAGACCGGTAGAGCAGTGGGTGTCCTGTTTAATCAATGATCTATCTTTACTAATTTCATAAAAATCATAAAATCCCTTCTATATAGAGCTGAGGCTGTGTACCTCAGTGTCCAGTAAGTATGTGAGATACACAAGTTGTAGCGATGTGATATCACAACAAACAATAGTTTATCATGTCAAGTAAAGGAAATGTTGATGGTACATAAGTACTGTAACTCAAATTTTTATTTAAAAATAATTACATAAACTTGTGGACTCTAATTTGTGGAATTTTTCTTTATATTTTAAGTTGAAGATTATGTGCTGCGTAGGTATTCTGTGTGCTTTAACCCCACAATATTATCTAATTATATAAACTTATTAAAATTCATGTGAGTAGCAGGAAAATACCTGTGCCTTGTGTTATTGTCAACATGTTAGTGTTAGTCAAGAGAGCACTTTGGGAAAAAGTTGCAGGCTGCCCATAACTAAATTGCCTATGTGGGAGCCAGCTCTGGTCAGCAACAAAGACATGCAACAAGAGAATTCACTATCTCCCTCACTTCCCCCCCCCCCCCCCCCCCCTACTTCATGCAATCCTTGGTGAGAAAATTTAGAAATATATTAGAAGATTAATTGAGAATGACCACATTCAAATATCCCCCTCCCTCCCCTTGATCTATAGGATGACATCTAGGTCATCACCAGCTCTCTCCATGAGGGTTTCATGGCAAAAGTAGAGGTGAAAAGGAAGCAAAGTAAAAAAATGTCCTCATTGAGTAAAGACAAGATCATTTTGAAGTCAATGAAGGACAGGTATGTATGTAACTTCATATGTTGCTCACTGCTGTGAGCATAACTAACCTCCGTGGTAGCCAACATTTTTATCATATGACACCCTGTTTCCATAACTTGTATGGCTGCAGCATTAACATTAATAGCCCTCATTTCGTCCCTACAGGTCCATTAATAAGAGCATAGTCCCACAGGTCTCATTTATATCAATTATCAAGTTTCAGAAGATTTTAAAAAAATAAAAGAGTAAAGATGGAAATTACACCTGAACTGAAAAACATAAACATTTTCCCCTTTTTAAATTCCCAGGTCCGCAGTTAAGAAACTCATTCCATTGATTTAAATTGAAGAGCAAGCAATTTCAGAGCTACGAGATGCATACTTAGCTGTCAATAATCCTGATGAGTATATTGTAGTAGAGAGATGCTCAAACACTCACCAAATGGCTGTGTTTTGGAAGGCAAGCAATTGTACATTATATTCTGTGGACTACACATAGGATATAAAGAGAACAGTTTATTAGTGTGTTATACATGCAGGAAAAAATTATTAATTTCCCATTGCACAAGTCAATTCAGTATGCCTCTGCAAAATCCTTTCTTTATTGTTTTTCATTATTTAGACTCTAAATGAATTTGCACTATTATATATTACCAGCAAAGCTACCCGGCGATGCCACTGGGCCTAAAACCTTCCTTGCCACCCCTTGACCTTCCCTGGAAGTTTGAGGGGGATTCATAATAGCGTTTTCACACAGCAATCTAATATAGGTACATAGGTACATGCAGACGAAGGGAAATATATATATATATATATAGATTATTAATATCATTTTATTTTAATTTTTTGTTCATTCATTTATTTTATTATTATTTTATTTTTATTACTAGTATATTTTTCTTTTTTTTTTATCTATACACTTCATGTTTAAAAATAAACAATTGTTATCTTAAGATTACAATGTCTAAGAGCATGGGAATTACTGTTTTAGAACATAATAGCAATATTATAGTGATCTCAGACACAAACCAATTGGCATTAAGTATATACATCTGAGTGGTGAACATGTAGACCTGTCAACTTGCAACTGTCCTATGTAACTGAGACAAACACTGATTGGTTTCAGTGTCATCAGAGAAAAAAAATGCTGTTTTATATTATAAACAGCAATATTAGAGTGATCTCAGGCACAAACTGGTCAGTGCTTAAGTTTATATGATTAAGTGGTGGACATGCAGCCTTACCAACTTGCAACTGTCCTATGAAACTGGGATGATAAGCACTTGATTGGTTTCAGTGTTATCATAGCAAGGAATTACTGTTTTATAATATAAACAGCACTATTATAGTGATCTCAGGAACAAACCAGTTGGTGATTAAGTGCATACATGCAAGTGGTGAACATGCAGACATATCTACTGTCCTTATGTAACAGAGAAAGCACTGACTACATGTGGTGCAACCTGAATACACTAACCTGCAACAACAAAAAATAATATTTTTTATTTTGAAATAATAATTGTTCCTAGTCTATATATGAACTAAA
>OZ017787.1:10328545-10515038 GCA_963969325.1 Lycopodina hypogea
TTTGTCACTACAGCTCACCAGCTCACTAATCCTCTGAAATGCACTTTTGATTAACATCAAAAGATAATTTTAAAAGCTGACAAACGCTCTCTGCTGCAGGTGAAGATGGCGATAATAAGACTACCTTCTTAGCTGCAATGTATCTTGGTTGTCACTTCACCATTCAAAAACATAACCTCAAGGCCAGTCCACACTACAACCGGGTTTATACCTCTCTCCAACAACAGCAGGTTTCAAACATTTTATTGCGCCCACACTGGCATAGTGCTGAACCAGCTCCACATTACTAGCATGGGCATGGGCTGAATAATAGGCTGGGCTGGTTAATTAATTTGTGTTTACCTTGTATAGAAATAGAGATATTTTATATGCTTGTGTGCTACTTCATTCTGTCTTTTTCCATCTGCAATGTCATTGCACAACAGAAGAGAGAGGGAGAGAGCTGCTAGTAGCTAAACTCCTAATAGCATACATCAACAATTAATCCACTTAAAAGTTAAATAAATCTGAGCCGCTTGAAACCTATCCCCTGATGGTTCAGGTGGGACCAATTAGGATGAAACCGGGTGTTGTGTGCAGTGTGGACAGGCCTTTATCAGACATTAAAGCTTTTAATGGTGGTTGGGAATCATCAAACTTACTATCGAAGTATGCTAAACCATTTTTGACACAAAGACAAACCATATCCACTGTTGTCAACAAATCATCAACGAAATACATGTAATTTTAAAAAAGAACAAAAACAACAAACATAATTGTGCTTAATTTTTTCAGAAATATGCCAGCATTATGTGCCAAGACCTACTGCTATGCTGAAGTGGATTGGGATAAAGAAAATGAAGAATTTAGATATTCTGAACTACAATTATAATAATTAAATTCACTTTTGTGTAGTTGTTAACATAACATTATTACTATTCCCCTGAACTAGCTATATATTTTAGACGTGAAGACTGTAGTTTTTTTTATTCCCAAGCACAAGGCCATAATAGTTCCTCATTAAAAAAAAAAAAAAAAAAAAAAAAAGGAGAGAAAAAAAGATCAGTAGTAATTATTATCAGGGTTTGTTATAAATGGAGATAGAGATGTGTGGTTGATAGTGAGATAGGTCTTAAATACAAAAATAAATTTAAAAAAAAATAGTATTCCCAGATATTAGTGTAGTGAATGACCATGCATGTACATACTTGACTGACCAACTATAGGTGATAGTACTCACTTGTCCCCATACTTGACTAAAGAGGAAGTGAAATATCTACTGCTCCAATGTAACCCAAGTTTGAAATATGCCTGAATTGTTCAGCTGAGCTTGCAATATTGGCCAATAATATAAATCAAATAAATTTAGCAGTACCAGTGCTTCCGGATAATTAATATAATGGAAAATGTATGGGGAAATATTGTTTGAGGGAGATCATATTGTATACTAATGAAATGCTGATAACTTTTCTTAAGCATATTGCATGCATCTAATAGTTCTTGTTATCTTATTGTGCACTAATTGCATAACCATGAAAACATTCTGTTTATGCCAGCACCTCATTAAGGATCTGCCAAATACATCCAGACAAAGCTCATCCTCAACTAGTTTCCATTGACATTATTATAGAGTCAGGGTACACAAGAAGAGTGATGCAGTGTATAATTCATCAGGCTGCAGCCATTGTCATGGTTTGGGAACACAAGCATTCACTCATCATTTGGACATTGCACATCAAATTAAATAGGATGACTCATTCATTCAAGGGTAACTGGAATATCTTGTATGTTTCTGAGTGACCTCAACATACAGCTAAGATAGCTACTGGAATTACTTGAACTGTATACAGCTGTCTGAGCAGCCTGAAATCCATTATGTAACCCCTTCCAACAGTAATCACAGGTGAATTAGTACTGCTCTGATGATTATTTCAATATTTTATGCTATATGCACAGATCCACAATGAAAAGTGCTGCACCTACATACATTCCTTAGAGATTTTATCAAAACAAATAAGTGTGGCCAACCCCCCCCCCCCCCCCCACCTCCCAACAAATTATTGTGTTGTCTAGACACCCACAGGAACCTAATCGTTTTTGTTGATACTCATAATGTGGTAGGTTCTAGTTGAAGTAATGTTCTCTCAGCTAACTTTATAAGCTATATTTTGAGTTAGCCTGTCAGCACTCAAAACCTAGAAATAAGAATGACATAAACTCACCTCATTTGGTGTAGTGAAATTATCAACACTAATTACAGTGGACTGACCAGGATAGATCGTGGCATGTGTATGTTTAGGGCTAGGGCTATTTTCTTTGTTTTAACTCAACAAATTATTGTGTCTATCTTGATACCCACAACGAAATACATGTAATTTTAAAAAAGAACAAAAACAACAAACATAATTGTGCTTAGCCCTAGCCCTTTTCACTAATACTCATAATGTGGGAGGTTCCTGCTGAAGTAATGCTCACTCAGCATATTTGGAGAAGCTACATTTTAAATTAGCTTGTTAGCACTCAAGAACCTCAACACTAATTTGAGTGGACCAACCAGGATAGGCCATGATATATGTATTTTTATGGCCAGGGTTGTTGTTGTTGTGTTTTTTTTTGTTATTCCACAGCGATTAATCCAGTGTGAGACGATTAGACATACCCAGGTATACATATTCTTTAATATGTGAGAAGGAAGAGGCCTAGCTACATGAAAGTTAATTGTGCATGTGTAGGAATGGAAATCCAAGTATTCTACAACAGAAGATTCAGAAAAGTGCCACAAAGAATATATTGTTTAAGTGACCACTCCTCGATACAAAACATGTTATATCAAAGAATTAAGCTATTACCAATAATCTTTGTGTTGTCTGCATTTTAAATGACATCGGGCGTATTATTGCAAATTTTTGCAACCAACAGGATGCATTCTGCTTTGATATGTTTGTTTTGCTTTAAATGAAAGGTGATCTGATACTGGAGTAAGGATAGACTAGTGTCAACACCAGATCCAAAAAAAAAAAAAAAAAAAAAAAAAAATCCATCACATTAGTTCTATTGCCTTGCTAATGAATTCACTTTACTTCACCTTCAGGTTATGTTTCTCCTGAAAAAAATACTTTGGTCACATTCTCTTCAAATTTTGACCCTACACACACCTGCACTTTTAATCAACCATTCATGTATTTGCTGTATACCTAAATTTACATATCTATATATATATATATATAAACGAAATTATGATACCCAAATTTATCATACATATACATAGGAAAAAATGTGAAAATAAACTCTTGGGGTTCTAACATCTGGGATTGGTCATTATTACTATTAGAGCTGGAATGGTGTCAGATTTAAAGTGGGTGCAGTTTTCATTACCAGCAGTTCTAACATTAGTATTGGAAAGACTTGTTTACAAGTATGTTTGTAGTTTTTCGAATCAACAAAAGGGTAAGGACAAAGGAACTTCCATTGTGTGTCCTGAGTGTTCAAAGCCACAATAGGGAAGCTGTATAGTTAGTACTATAACTTCAAACTTTTATAGGCATAGTGGTCAAATCCTTCTCATTAGGGGTATTACTTAACATGACTCTATCAATTAAGTAGTACTGTCACTTTCCATAAAAGCATTGTAAATAGATGTTGGCAACTATGTTGGAGAACTTGGGACAGACTCAAGTACTTCTTTCTTTCTTTTCATTGTGACAGTGATATCTTTGCATACTTTCCAAGATAAAAAAGACATCACAACATCTGAAAGCACAATTAACTGTCCAGATATCAACAATATATAACAAAATAAGACTACCAAGGAAGGAGCAGAAAGGCTGGAAGCAAGGTCATGCACATGAACATTTTGGACCACTTTTGTTATTGAACTATAGACACACATTTACAAATTGTATAGTGGGATTTTGTAGGATATGTCAGTACTGCTTGTATATTAAGATGAAGATAAATTCCACCATAACTTGTCACCCTAACTGAGTTAAGTTACCAAAATCCCATATGGCATGCCCACAGCTTCGAATCAACTTTACCTTTTAGGATAAGTATTGTAAAGATCAATGATAAGCCAGTTTGGAGGGCAACAGTCCAGCTGGAAAAGATAGAATTTTGATTAAATCTTGGACACAGGCAGGAACTAAACCTATCGCAAAGACATTCTGGATGCTCAAAATTAAACATAATTTGGACCAGCAAAAGCTAGTTTTCACTCTTACAACTATTCATTGAACAGCTGCTATACCAGTAGAATGTGTAATAAGAAAAATTATAAGCAAAAAAGTGAGATTCGAGGATTTAGAAAAATATATGTAAATGGGGATCCAAGACCTTCCCACTAGACTACTATGGTACTACCAATCCATTCTCTACTTTTCCCAGTAATAGTCATTAACAACATTCCTTTTAGTCACAGTCACAACATAATGAGAAACTTATCTCATCAAGAGGCTAAAGGTTGATTTACTGGGATTTCCTGCCATAAATTGCACAATAAAACACCATGTGCCATGTGTATATTAACACAGTGACACCAAGTAATATTTTCCTTAAAGTTGGGTTATTGGGGAAGAGTACAACATAAGGCTAAGGATATTATAATTTTGTGAATCTTTCCACATTATAAGTACATAATATATTCACCAAATAAACAGTTTTAATCATGTTGAAGCAGGGATTGTTATACAGTACCATTCTCAACTTATCTCTTTATGGGTAAAATTGTGGTGATTTAAAAAAATATATTAATAGCCAGAGTAGGTTCTTTAGTTTATCCCATTTCAAAACCTTTTCTAAGTTTGCAGAGGCAATATTATTTACAGACTAGATGTTAATGGTGTGTGTGTGTGTGCGTGTGTGCGTGTGGTGTGTGTGTGCATGCATGTGTGCGTGCATGCATGTATGCATGGTGATGAGAATGAGTGGGGATAGATTGTTTGGAGGTCAAGCAATTAACCAAAAATAGGTATCGTAATTCACTCATCTAATCCAAATTCCCTTGATTTAGTTCAGAGGCACACAATATCTGAAAGGAATTACTTTCCATATATTTATACATCCTTTTGTATTTTATGACTGCTCTTAAAGATATTATGAGCCTCTAAACTCAAACAATGGCTGGTAAATTTAGATAAGTGAATTATGATATTTTATTGTTGGGTGTGATAAAATTTAAAATAGTTGAAATTTCTTTGGAACAATTTAGGAAGTCAGATTTATGTTCAATTGGGATAAGTGCCTTAGCTTAAAATAAATGTGATATTTCTCAGTCATCCTAACTCTTAACTGAGTTATTAGCAATGCCTATGATATATGCACTATCCCAAATAACATCAACATGCCAATTCATATTAAAGTTCCAGGGACTTTTTTGGTGTTGTCATCATATTTAAATTGTATCCTGTTGATAGCTAAAGCATTCCATAGGGCTTGTGGTCATTTATAAGTGCTCAATTTTTACAAGAGGGATTTAGTCTGGAAACAGAAGAAATCTGAAAATGATTAGCTATACTATCACAGTTGTTTTCTTGCTAGTAGATTTGCTTAGTTTGTGTAGCTGTCAATCAGAACTTTTTTATGAATCTGAAAATATCGAGGATGATAAGATGACTGTTCTTCTTGGAGGATTATTTCCTATTCATGCTACTACTCCTACCACTGCTTGTGGAGAACTCAGTAAAGATTCTGTGCAAAGAGTTGAATCTATGGTTAATGCAATCAATGGTATTAATGAAAATACTGAGCTGCTTCCCAATATTAAACTAGCTTTCAGTATTAGAGACACCTGCTCTGATCCCAGCTACGGCCTGGAACAGGCATTTCAATTTGTGCAATCAAGAAACAGAAATCTCACTTGCCTCAGCAGTGGAAGTGAAAATGTAGCTGTGTCAGGTGTGGTTGGAGCGCAGTTCAGTCGAGTCTCTCTCGATATAGCCAATTTGCTACGACTCTATAATATCCCACAAATCAGTTACATTTCTACTGCTGACATACTTGGAGATAGATCACGGTTTGACTACTTTTTTAGAACCATACCTCCCGATACGTTGCAAGCACGAGCCATTGCTGACATGATAGTTTTTTTCAAATGGAAATTTGTCTTCATGCTCTACTCAGATGATACATATGGGGGTGGAGGTATTGACGCAGTGATAGAACACTTGCAGTTTCATAATAGTATGATTGACTCGCAGTTGCCTAATAGTATGATATGCGTAGCTGCAAGGATACCCCTTTCTGTGACTGCCACCTCTGAAGAATATGATGCAGCTATCAGAACAATGAACCAAGATTATGTGAGAAATGCCACTGTGGCTGTTCTCTTTGGGCATGTGGAAGCAGCAGTAGGTATGATGCAAGCTTTGAAGAGATCCTACATGCAAGGTAATCATGTCTTTAGTAACTTGACTTGGATAGGAACAGATTCCTGGGGTGATTCGCTACCATCTGAGTATCACAGCATTCCAGGGGGAATACTGAGTGTTTTACCAAGAGCTGACTCTGATCCTTCTTTTGACAGTTACTTCACATCCCTTAGTCCTGCAACCTATCCTAATAATGTTTGGTTCAATGAGTTGTGGGAGTCGAGATTTGGGTGCAGCTTGAGCAGGGATGCTATTTGTGGGATAGAACAGGGGAATATGACTCTGAATACAGCAGATTATCGGCAGGCCAGCCAAATTACTTTGGTAACTGATGCAGTTTATTCATTTGCTCATGCTGTTCATAACCTGGTGGAGAGAAGGTGTTCTAACAGCATTTTATGTGATGAAATTCTTGAAAATAGACTTCTAGGAAAAGGAATTATTGGAGAACTTTTGCGTGAGCAGCTCTTCAAAATTTCCTTTCAGGGCCCTTCTTCAAACCTTGTTTCTTTTAATGAGAATGGAACAGAAACTGGTGCTTTTTTCATTAAAAACTTACAACAAAGCCCAATATTTGAAGACAGTTATACATTTGAAATTGTTGGCCTATGGGACCATGAACTGGCTTTAAATTTTACATCAGATATTGAATGGGCTACAGGTGACATACCAATATCTATTTGTACTGAACGTTGTGAAAGAGGGAACGAGCCAAATCCTGTAGCTGTGAGCCAGTGTTGTAAAAGTTGCTCACCATGTGAGAGTGCAAGAGGTTTCAGTGACGGTTTGTCAGCCTGTCAGGATTGCAATGAAACTATGATGCCAGATCCCAGCAAGAGCATGTGCATACCTATACCAGTTAATTTTCTGGATTTTTCCAATGCCTGGTCCATTTTGTTGCTTACCTTAACAATTATTGGTCTAATAGCAACTTCATTCGTCATCATTGTGTTCCTTATCTTCCATAAACACTTGGTTATAAAAGCTTCTAGTAGGGAGCTCAGTGCTTTTCTGCTTATAGGACTAATTCTTTGTTTCATCATGCCATTCTTCTTTGCAGCTATGCCATCACAAGCTGTGTGTGCCATCAGACGTTTTGGTGTTGGTGTCAGTTTTTCCATCTGTTTTAGTGCTCTACTCGTCAAAACCAATAGGATCTACCGTATTTTCAACCAAAAGTCGCTAAATCCTACCAAACCTCCTCCTTTTTGTAGTCCACTTTCTCAAGTAATTGCAACACTAATTCTTATTTCAATTCAAGTTATTGGATCAATAATTTGGATAATCGTCCAGTTTCCATTAACTGTTATTGACTATCAGCCAACTAGTGCAGAACTTCGTTGTGGAAGTTCACCTGTAATATATTTGGTGGCAACACTTAGCTACAACTTCATTCTATTGCTCTTTAGCACGTATTTTGCATTTCTTGCCAGGAAAGTCCCACACAATTTTAATGAGGCTAAGTTTATCAATGTCACTCTCTACACACTGTGTATCATCTGGCTTGCTTTCATTTCAACTTATTTTGCAACCATCCGATTTGGTTCTGTCTTCCAAGCAACATCCCTAATGATTGCCATAATTTTGAGTGCTGCAACTACGCTTGTATGCATATTTATGCCTAAAGTGGTCCATCTATTTTCAAGGTTGAGGAAAGAGCACGAAACCGAAATAAATACCACTAATGAAACTAAGGATGTGTAATTCAACACTGACTAAAAAAGTGGACTCATTATCATCAACTCAGACATGCTTCAATAATGCATTTCAATTCTGTTTTTATCATATTGCTTGCACAAAACAACAAGCACCTCTTTCGTTTTCATTTTCTTAATTTATTATAGTTCAAACAATACTTGATTTTGCCAATAGTATTGTTTGTACCAAAACCTGTATGAAATTGTCACACTCCTGTGCGAAACAAGTAGTTTTCAAAAACCACAATGTATTTGCATTTATGAGCACTATGGAAAAATAGTTATCTTCACAGTCATTTAGTCCCCCCCCCCCCCCCCCCCCCCCCCCCCCCCCATACATACAAACAATTGGGGGTGGGGGGGGGGGGGGGGTGGGACTAAATGACTGTGAAGATAACTATTTTTCCATAGTGCTCATAAATGCAAATGCATTGTGGTTTTTGAAAACTACTTGTTTCGCACAGGAGTGTGGCTAGATAACTTGAGTTCCTCCTTTCCTTGTATAAGAATTTCTTCTCTATTTGTTGACTTTGGCCTGACTATGTGTCAGTTTTCCAGGGCTCACCACAAGGAGGTAGTCAACATGAGCTGGGTGGACTGGTGTGGGAAGATGTTGAAGGATAGGACAATTTTCCTCTCAGCGCTGAGTTTGAACTCACAACCCATGGGTTGTTAGTCCAAGAGCATAACTACTCAGACACCAATTTATGATAATATAATATACAAATTCATATGGCAATAGAATTTCATGACACATGGTAACTTCCTTAACCTGGATAAGCACGTTAATTAAGATAATATAATCATTCTCACTTGTTCTGAAGTGATTTGTAAAAGGAATAATCTTAGAGGATAGCCAAGGTTTATTTTAGGAAAGTTTTGATTTTAATTACCCAAATTATTTTTTAATATATCTAGAAACTGTTGATTATTATTTTTTCTTTTTTTTTATTTTCAATTTTTATTTATTTTTCTTTAAAAATTTTTTTTAATTTATTTGGGAGGCCTGAGATGCTCGATAATCATTTTATGGTAATTTTCACACTTAATACTCAGAAAAAAATTGTTTATCAAATATATGCTTTGTCAATCAAACCAAATGGTTGTAATTAATACCACAACTTTAATCCTCATCTACCTTGTTATTTTTTACCTTTGTTATTTCTTTTTTTCTCTGGTCAAGAATATCTAAATAATTTTCCCTTATATTTCAAATTTCTTATACCATATAAAACCCCTTTCTTTGCTCTAGGAAATCAGTGCTTCATATAAGGATAATCCAATCAATAGAAAAGTTGCATAGATTAAAAGTGGAGTAGTAAAAAAAATAATCAGTTATTATAAAAATTAAAAAAATAATAAAAAAAATAAATAAATAAATAAAAAAAAATAAAAAAATGCAGTTGATTGCTAATAATTATATTCATTTCCCATTTCCTTACTATGAACACAAGCTTCCCAAACAGTTGGTTCAGGTAGATTGAAGCATTCAATGTTCAGATATTCTTGATTGGACATGTTTAGGTATCTCCACTCTTCTACTAGTCATTTCCCTGCTCTTACATAACATTCCCTCATATTGTATCATTGTAAAGTGGAGGTGAAGGATGATGTTTCGGAGTATGAAGGCAAGATTGAGGATTGGGGGGGGGGGGGGGGGGGGGGAGGGTGAAAGGGAAAAGTGTTTATGTGAATCAAACCATGTAAAGACATCATTAATATCATTTTCTAATTTTTAATAAATAAATGAAGAGTAAATTTTTTTTTTTTAAATATTGCACTTCTAGATTAAAAAATTAAAAAAAGAAGAAGTTACCTTCTAGAAAAGTATATGCAATTACATCTGGGGTCAATACTAAGTTCACTAGTATATTTTGATGCAGTAAATAAGAAGAACTGCTTTAATACAGACCTGGCAACCACAGACTTGCAGATATCTGGAGATTTAAAAAAAAATTACCAAAAAAAAAACAACAACAAAACAACAACTGGAGATTGGACCAAAAATATGAAGACATACATGCAAGGTCCCACTTTCTCCAGAGTGTGAACATCTTCTTTCCTTCTCTCACTGCCCTTTTTTCAGTTTACAAATATTTCTCATTTGACCATGCATAGAAGGTTTCCTTCCTGGTTCAAA
The DNA here is from genome assembly GCA_963969325.1 of Lycopodina hypogea. Taxonomy (NCBI): domain Eukaryota; kingdom Metazoa; phylum Porifera; class Demospongiae; order Poecilosclerida; family Cladorhizidae; genus Lycopodina; species Lycopodina hypogea. The sequence goes on from OZ017787.1 coordinate 10,338,727, forward strand.
TGGAATAATTTGTATTTTGTAAACCATTATTCCTCAAACAATAACCATTGTGATTGTGACACCACCCACTCCAAAAAAAAAAGAACATTAAAAAAATAAGATAAAAAAAAAAAATAATAAACCCTGGAACATGTATTTCACTATCCAATAATAAAATAATTCACTTAACTCTCCAGTTATTGTTGTTTTTTTTGTTTGTTTGTTTTTTTTTTGTTGTTGTTGTTTTGTTTTTGATAATTTTCTTTTTAAATCTCCAGATATCTGGAAGTCTGAAGTTGGCAGGTCTGTATTAAAGCAATTCTTATTTATTGTATCAAAATATACTAGTGAACTTAGTATTGACTCCAGATGTAATTCCTCATACTTATTCCAGAAGATAACTTTTTCCTCCCTTGCAGTATTGCCATCTGGAGTGGGATAGTGTTTATAGGGGAATATTTGGACCTCAAAACAATACTAAGATACTACCCTATAATTTTAATACACAAGCGAACAGATATGCCTCCAAAATGGAGGCTGCATGCATGTGAAACTACAGATCAGTGGTCAGTTTCTCTAACTGCAGCTCGTGGGGAGGGGAGAGGGATTATTGCAATTCAAGACAGAAGTTTACTTGCTAGTGTTCATTTCAGGGGATAGGTAGCTTCTATTCTCATCTACTCTTAGTCTATCAGCTGTTAGAAGAACAAGTGCCCCTATTGCATCTTCCTGCATAGTATTGGTGCAACGAAACGCTAAAGCAATATTTCCTGGTAGCAGTTAGGATGAAACATGTGGGTTCTGGCATACTTTATACTAATGTTTGTTTCCCAAACCACACCCACTACTACATCCATGGTAGGGTAATAGCAATCAAGGTCACATGAATATGAAAAAATTTAACGTGACTGGTCCAGCAGAGAAGAGCATGTGTTTTCCTGTTTAACTGAAAAATGTTATTACCATCTTGTTAGTGTGTCTGTCTGCTTTTGGAGTTCAATTAAATCTTGTTCCACTTGATAGTTCTGCTTGACGAATTACAGCCAGATTGGTTCTTTAATTAGCTTATGATAGCAAAAATGACTTCCAGAGGGTGTAGCCATGACAAAACCACACCCATTACCTCATCCACATAAGAATAATCATCCAGTTACTTGGACAATGCATACAAAATTTCAGCCTGATTGGTCCATTGGTTTGGCAGTGAAAACAACTCAATAATACATACACACACACATGCATACACACACATGCATGCACACATGTATGCACACATGCATGCACACACGAATGAAAAAATGAACACACACAAACTCACTTGCGCTCACAAAAAATTATTATAGCAAATTATTTTGGGATTTTCCCTTTTCTATTAGGGCTTTTTTTTAAATTTATTTATTTATTTATTATTTTTTTTTTTATTTTTTTTTTTAATTATTTAATTATTAATTTTTTATCATTTTTTTTTACTTCCTGATGATCCTTAATTTTTATGCCCAGATTAAGGATGGGGGTGTGGGTGTGGCATGATGGTAGGGGCAGAGAATATCATGTCTCCAGCTGTTCCCGCAAAGCAGCTGCACAATTTTTTTCCACAATCACAGTTGTCTGGAGTGGATTTTATTAAACTTAAACTTAGTATGTGTGGAGAACATGTCTCCACTGAAAACCCCCAGTATTCACTATTGTTCCAATTCTGCCAAAAATGGCAAAACAATGACCCCCCCCCCCCCCCCTTGACACCCTCCCTGGGCCTCTAAATGTCCTGTGCAAGTTTGAGGACAATACTCCCAAAAATGAGGGAGAAGTATGGAATACAGGCAGGCAGGCAGGCAGGTAGGCAGGCAGGCAAGCAGGCAGGCACCATTAGCTCAATTATAATAGGATTATCATGAGGAGTAGCCAGGGAGAAATCCGCTTTTTCCCACCTACAGCAATAATTACAAGAATGAAACAATTCAAAATTTAATCATGAATGGATCTTCATTTTTTATCGTGAAAATTTGTACTGATGACTTCTTACGATTCTGAATATGTTTTAGCACTGCTAACTTCATAGTGAATGGGTTTCCCTCCTTTTTCTTCTTTCAGAGTTTAAAGGTCAACCAAATAATATGTAAATCAACACAAAAATTGAAAAGAAAAGGTTAGAGAAAGTGAGTGTATTCAGTTGCTTGAATTAATCAGATATAACACCAGCAGGCATACCAGGTGTTGTCAGAGATATGATGTGCCCACATGAAAAAGTATGACCAAATGTGACCAAGCCAATTTCCAAAGATTTGATCAAGTAACTTTTTTTTGTTGCATTTTTAGCCTGACTCTCCCAGAAGAAGAGGTGTGGCCAATTGGGACCCTGCCCAAGTCGAACCCAGAGTCTTGATTGTGTGTACAAGTTTTAAATATCAAGTCCAAGGGTTTATCTTAAGTATCCATGCCGCCATGTAAAAATTTGGCCATGTAGCCCTAAATTTTTAGGCTTTAAAAACATCCTAAGTGTAGGATGTTCCTACCCAGTAGAGACTATTTTTTGGCTGACACTCCCAGAGAAATAGGTATAGTCTGGTGGGACCTAGGCTGTGTTGCTCACAGTGTCATGTATGTGCATGGCAAATTTTAGATCTCTAGGCCTGAGTGGTTATCCTAAATACTATTTTAGGCACTTTAGCCTTGCATGCCAACAGGAGGTGGTGTGACTGGGTAGCTCAAAATTTTTAAAAGCTAAACACCTTCTTTGGTGTATGTTGTGCCTACCTTGAAGAATGAATTTTATTCAAATCACGTGTGATTTCACTATTATTTGACTATCGTTTTGCAAAACCCCCACCAAAAATGCATTTAGAATCCACAGTTGCTCAAATCCACAGAGAATTTTGGGATAAATTTTGGGGTGACTTCAATTGAAATTACTTACTGAAGTTAAGCACTGTTAGGCCTGCTCAGTACTTTGATGGGTGACCACCTCACAGTTGCTCAATTTTGCAGATAATTTGGGGTCAAACTCTCTTTTTTGTTCAAATTGATTTCAATTAAAATTATTTACTGAAGTTAAGTACTGTTAGGCCTGCTCAGTACTTGGATGGGTGACCACCTCACAGTTGCTCAAATCTGCAACCGATTTTGGGGCAAAATTCTCATTTTTTGTTCAAATAAACACTGTTAGGCCTGCTCAGTACTTGGATGGGTGACCACCTGGGGACAGCAGATCTTGTAGGTGATTTCCCCTTTCCCCCCCCCCCCCCCCCCCATCCTCTGCTCTCTCTTCTTACTACCAAAAAGGGTAAAATTTGACAGGCTAAATTTGAAATTTCTCAACTCCTCACAAATTTATGCCTGCTCTTGATTTAGTTTGGTACTTAGGCAGTTAAGTGGATACACATACAAGCATACATCATAAATGCTCATATATGTATGAACCAGGTTAAAAATATGGCCAAGTGTGGTCAAGATCAACCCAATAAGACATTTTTACAAGGTATTTAAAAGAAGAAAAGAAAGAATGAAAAAGGAATGGGAAGAAAAATAGAATGAAAAAAAGAGGGGGAAGAAGAAAAGATGGAAAACTGGGGAAGAATAATTAATTTGCATCATTTTTTGTGCAGTGTGGCCAGGTCTTAAGAAACTGCTATATATGTAGTATTAAACCTTCAACTTGTGCAATGTAAAAAAGTATAAAAGAACCAGAAAATCTCAGAAAGCACAAAATTAGGCAAAAATTTCACAACTGCCAAAAAAAATTGTCACCACTATAACCAGACAAAGCAAACTTCACTAGAGCAGCTGCAGGGTCAGGCATAAGTGGTAAGAAAAAATATCTTCTTATGGATTGGAAATCTCAGAAATCATTCAAATGAGACAGAGTAGTCTCTAATAGCCTGACCCTTTTCCAAATGCTATGATCCATTGTAGTATTAAGTGAAGAGTCTGGCTAGCAGAGACTCAAGAGGGAACTGGCTACACAGGAGTTGCTTGCAGTGGAAGATTTGAAGGGGGGAAAAAGAAGAATTCTATGCTATGATAGGGGTTGGTAGACTAGTGTGCCCTTTGGCAAATGATGGGCTAGTTATGGGATCAGAAGTGAGGATACCATGAATGTGAAAAAGATGAGTGTGTGAGTCACTAAGCTGACAGTAATGCATATCAATGAACATCCCAAAGTGTCTCAAGAAATCAGTCTCGAGGACGGGCATATGATATCAGTGATGATGAAAATCTAATATAGTGATCAGCCTAGTTTGAGTGTGAAAGATCTTTTATGTATGTGTGGATAGGTGTGTTGTTCACAGCCATGAGTGTGACTACTTTGTGCTGAAGGTTGGCAGGAGTGGGGGGGGGACGACACTCAGTTCCGAACCTGTATCAATAAGAAAATGTATGGGAGAGGTCATGTCATGTACATAGAAAAGGCAACTAAGAGTAGGGTCAGGAACACCTGTCACCACCAATGTCTGGCCTGAGCATTTCTCTAAGTGCAAGAGTCTTTGAAATTCTGCACAGCTTCATCATACTAAGCATGATACTAGCAGAGAGGGTTTTGGGGAGTTTGACACAGTGGGGTTGGGATGTGGGTTTGATGAGATGTGGATGAATTGCAAACGTGAGATTGGTGGCTAAGGATCAGGGAAGCAATGAGGTCAGCCCAACATGCTACTCCCTCCCAAAGTTTTTTTTTTTAATTTAAGAAGTTTGAATGGGGTTGGTGTGACAGACTGCAGCTATAGTGGGTGTAGCTACTTCCATAACCTTGACAGCAATATCATCAAACTTATGGAGATCCCAGGAAGTATCTGTAGAAGCTAGGCTTATCAGTACATTGGTAGGTAGGCATTACAGGAAAAGTTCTCTCAAGAAGAAGTTGGCACTACTAACATGCCAAGATTGTCTCCTAAGAGCTGCTGCATCATTAAAGTAGTTTGGTTGTTCTTTCCTTCTACTGCTCTTTACTGCTAATGAGCTTTTGATGTTTTTTTACTCCAGACAAGCTACACTTTGAACACATTGTAGGGGTTCTCCACAGAAGACCTCAGGAGAAGATATCTGATATCCTTTGCGAATTTGGGGCTGGGGAACTAATCACATAGTGCAGCGTGGAACTGTGCTTTCACCTGGTCAAACCAAATTTCAGGATCAGTGAGCCATGGTTATGGCAGCCACTGATCATGGAGTAGCTAAGCAGTGGAAGATTGTCAGGAGCATCTGGTTCATCAACCATCTAAATAATAGTAATGTGGAGGTATCTGGTGATTGGCTTGTACCAGTGTTGAAGTTGTCAATGTACTCAGAAATAGATTCCTTGACCTAGAAAACATACATTTTGGCACCAAGATCAACTTTCCTTATTCACCAGAAGCCAAGGAAAACTGATTTCATAATTATGGTAGTAGTTTCTTTGTATTTGCTACTAAAATATCAAATTTTGTGGTTTATGTGATTGTAGTTAATAGATATTCACATACAAAGTAAATGGATTATGTAACCACATAAATGTGTAGTTGACATAATCAACACCTTCATATGTAATCTAGAAGTGAAATTATGCATTTTTATGGCTGCCATCTTGGATTTTGCCCTGTCATGGAGTTTGACAACATTTTTGGCGAGGTTCTCCCCAGCTCATTTTAGTCAGCGCCTTTCAATCATTTAAAATTCACCTTCAAACCTTGGTCCAATGAAAATGGTCACAGACCCCCTATTGTGGTAACTTCACTATTAGACCAGGAGCCCAGAGGGGTCAGCCTAGCTGGAAAGTTGACCAATTTTCATGCATGTAGTAATGGCACATGTACATGTTTGAGTAAACAGATGAACCCTGTCGACCTCATTCTGGTGGGTGTGGTCAGGAGGGACCTAATTAAGGGACCCCAAATTGATCTAGATCAGCTGGTGAGTTGTCCAGATGAAACCAACTGGAAGATGTCCAACACTCTCCCAGATATCATGAGTGGTCACTGCCAGACCATTTTTGTGGTAGGCTGTGCCACCAGACACTGGAATGTCCCACCCAAAATTGAGCTAGATTAGCCTGTGAGTTAACCAGATAAAAACAACTGGAAAATGTCCAACATAGTCTCAGGCATCATGAATGGCCACTGCCAGACTTTCCCTGTGGTGGGTTGTGCCCACCAGACATCCATGAATGCCACACCCCTAAAATTGATCTAGATCAGCTTATGAATTTACCAGATGAAACCAACTGGAAAATGTCCAACAACACAAAGATCTGCATCAATATTTATTGGTTACTTAACTCAATGAAAATAACTGAGAAAAATGCATTGTAATATTGTATAGCCCATATCTATGGACACATGCAGATCTTAGTCATCAATCAAAACAATTTTAAACTAAACTATATATATATATGGTTTGTAGATGTCTATGCTCATAAGTAATATTGCTCCCCGACAAATTTCAATCACAAAAAAATTAATAAATTACAATCTATTTAGGGAACTACTGGGAGTGCATAGATACCTTTCATTTTGGGGAATGCTGTGTGAGAAAGGAAAAAATTAAATTTAAATTGTCCCAAATAAAAAATAAAAAATTGCTTAAGAAATTATAACCGATCAATTAGGTACAGCTTTCCCAAGCTTAAATTTGGAGGTTTTCATTTTGGATTGGGATATTTCCCCCTATATTTTTTCCATTTCCCAGATTCCTTCTCTTTCTTCTTTTTTCCCCTTTCTTTTGGTCACAAACCCCCTCCCCCCCCCCCCCCCCCCCCCTCTATATAGCTAATACATTAAGCAAACTGAAAAGGTTTGTTCCTGCAGGAGGCTGAAGGCCGATCTGTAGAGTTCTCTTCTATATAAAATATCTATCTTCCCCTTCTGAAACTGAGTCTACTCTCTATCCTTCTCCATCTGAATCATACACTATTCCATCAATAGTATCTAGTTCCAACTCAAATGCTATGTCACCTTCAACCTCCATGACTACAGTACTGCACTGTGACATATTCTTTAAGAAATTGTTTGGTCTGGCTGGGCTATCAAACCAGACTGGCCTCAGAGGTAGTCACATACAGACCATCTGTAATTGGTTGGTGACGAACTGTCCCCAGGAGATACTATTACAGCATGTGTCCACAATGTTTTATCATGCTGTGTTTGTTGCATCTTCACCTCATGGGTGTGACCAGAAGGTCGCAGCAAGGCACAGTCTATGCACCTGATGTTTTCCTGTGGATTATTCTGAAAGTTAATTTGAAAAATCATGACTACAGCCATTGTAATTAAATACTATTTTATAATGTCGAACATATTTTATATGGTTGTTCTTAATTACCTTATCAACATTGCCAGTCATCTGCATTAGTTTATTTTATCTTTTTTCATTTACATCTCGAGTCTTGCTTTGAGAATATACATTCAGCAGACAAACTCTGATGTGAAATCCACATCAACATTACCTTTCACCCACTAATGCTGATGAAGAGGTCACTGTAGCTGCAGCCTTCTCATTCTCTATAAGGTAAAGGGATTTTGTTTTTACCTTTCCTGAATAAGTAAGTACAAATACCAAATGTGATTATTAACTAATCCTTCAATGCTTACAGACAAAGTTTTTTTTCTAGTTAAATACAAGGATCTTATGTGTATTTGTAAAAAGCTGATGTAGATTTGCATCCAGTGAAAGCGTGATATCCAAGCAGTGCTCTGGCAAGTCCAGATTTGCACTCTTCAAGGATAGCAGTGATACAGGTTATATTGATGAATTTAATGTATCTCCTGCTTTTTTCCACACCACAATCCACAACAATGTTGGCCATAGTGCGGCTCTGTCCATTTTGCTGTCCAATAGTTCCAACCAGTATCACTAAGATGTCTGTGTCAGACACCCCCACCAAGATATTTCCTGCAGTAATACTTGCAACATGGAAAGCATTCAGTGCATCAGCTTCTTCATGGTCTCCTTGGAGGTGTGCTGGGCTAGTTACAGTGCCGTCTTCTAGTCAGGAACATACTGTAAGCACTCACCACCAATAGAAGGTAGCAAAGTCTTTTCACTGAAGATATTCCAGTTAACTTCATGACAAACTTTTTGAATTCAATTTTGAATATTCCATTGGTAAAAAGTATTTCGTTACTCCGTCAGATGGTTTGATCTGGCCCAGTTATTACACCAAGTCAACTGCACCCTGTGACTTTCTCTCACTGTCCTAAATAGAATTCTCCATGTACTTGTCCAGACATATATGTACTTCATTAGTCCTCCCTGAGAATACCACTAAGAGTATGGTCCGAGAAATAGATGCATATGATGCTCCCATGTTAGTTTATGAGAGTATGGAGTGGAGAAAAAGCATTCCACCGTAAATCTTCATATAATTTCTTGGTAACTCAGCTTCTGCTAAGGTTTCCTTCTGCAGGATTCAAATTTTTTCTGCAATAATTACTTCTCAGTTTTCATATGAGTCCCATCACAGTGTGCAAATGACAGTGGATATGTTGTAGTGGGGCATGAAATGCCCTCAGCATTTGCCTTGTGTTTCTGAGCAGTGGGTAGACTAGCTTTATTCTCACTAATCTGAACAGTAAAGTGCTCTCCACACATAGTTTCACAGGTTGAACAAATTGTTTGCTGTTGCTGTTTCAATCATCTTGAAACTTATCTCTTTCATCCTGCCCTCTTTTTAGTGCACCTAATAGATAGATTTAGTAGCCTGAGATACTGCTTGACCAGTTGCAATGTTCGTCAAGAATGTTGGAGTATTTTCCATGAATGAGTTTTAAAATTAATCTGTTTTTGCACCCAGTGAAGCCATTTCTGTCTCTGAAAGTACAGAAGTTGCTAGGTAAGACAGTAAATATTATTAAATCTCTTGACTTCAGATTATGTTTCATTACATTTACTTATTGATTGATGCCAGGTTGGAACCAGTAGATCTTTGTGATGACTCTCTTAAACAATGCTCTTCTAAATTCATTATCCTATTCAGTAATTATATAGCTTGACATTGGGCCATTCAAAACTAGTTCCCTATCAGTTCCCTAAATAATCTGGTTAAGTACCCACCATGACAATTCAATCTAAACACAAAGAGAAAAAGTCCCAAGAGCCTCATTTTTTCAAATTCTATTGTTCTAGAAGAAATAATTGCAATAATTTATTGTGAGGGGAAAAAAGGAAAGACATTCAACTTATTACTGACAGGGCTGTAGGCAGTACATTGAGGCAGAGGAGGTGGTTGTGTGGTCTGTCATTCCCCAGATCATTTGTTTTCTATATAATTGTTTTACTGTTGTTCATTTAGCTAGCTACTTATTACCCACGGAACTTGTTAAAGTTTGAGGAGTTTAAAAGTTACTTTGTTGGGAATCTTGTTCTTGTTCTTATTCTTCTCTTTGTTCTTGATATGAAACTTCCTCTGACCACCAGTGCTGAGGTCCCAGGTTGAAATCCTGGTCATGGTTGAGTTTTTCCCCCCCTTTTTTCAATTATTTTTACCCACAATTAAATAAAACATTAAATCTTAAGTGAGCGGGTTTTTGGCTGGAAATTCCAGTCTTGTTCATTTCTTCTTTTTTTTTGCACCATAAGACTCTTACCAGTCTGGCAAAATTTAGTGTTGTATTGTGATGTGGTCACATGACCAGTATGAAAGAAAAGCACCTACCATAAGACTACATTTTGGTAGACATGCTTGTTAAAAAGTTTCAACTTTGACAAAAATAATGGTGGTCATAGCTATTTATAGCAGCTAGCTGAACTCTCTGTGTTTTGTTATTTATTTCGGTATAGCTCTAAGGCAGAGCTTAAAAATTTTCCTCAATTAGTTAGCTTGTTTTAAATCAATCTAGCCTATTTACAGAATCAGAGTGTCCCTTTTTAGTTTCAGTTTAACTTTTTAGCTTACAGCAAGTCTAAGATACACTAATAGCAATTTAGAATAGTAAAAGAAGGTCAACTTTTGATCTACAGTCTGAAAACCGAAATTTTATTCTTTACTTATTGTAATTAGCTGCTAGCTTAGATAAATTCATTAAAAAAAATATTTTTTTAAAAATTATTTCCTGATCAATTTTTAAATATTTAAAAAAAATCTTCTTTATTACAATGATATAGGGTAATTTCAAGAAACTAGCTTCATGGATAGTCTGTATAAATATATACATGTGTTACAGAGAGAGAGAGAGAGAGAGAGAGAGAGAGAGAGAGAGATCATATCTGAATATCTATGCCATACTCTTCTGCCTTACATCCTGATCTTAGAGATTTTTAAAAAAATAAATAAAATTTTATGCTGAGCTGGAATGGCATATCCTCTGCCAGGATTTAGAATTGTCACTACCCTTCCCCAACTCAAATTGCTATATTAATTTTTTTTTTTTAATTCCAAGCTTGCTGACTATTACTCATCAAGTGTATATATTTTTCTTTAGAAAATTATATTCTATAGCTAACTGCTGTGTCCTAATAATAAAAAAAAATATATATCTAGGCTTTGTTATACTTCAAGCATATAGTATTTTTATCCTTCTTAAATAACTTTTTTCGATCCAAATGTGCAGAATAAGCTGCGTAGGTGTGTCAGATTCTCTATTTTTGGGGAGAATCCTACACAAACATTTTTTTGCTCCCTTCCCTCGCTGTAGCTATATTATATCTGTCTACCAACTCTATTCCTCTGCACTCTCTCTGCAATCACCCACTTCATTACTGGTGAACACTTTTCTGCCTGGTCTAATTTTAAGATCTAGCTACAGCCCTGTCTGATGTTAAATTTTGGGTTTGTGTCACTCCAAGTTTTCTGGCTGGCACATCTCACCACAGAAAAAGTCTGGCAGTGGCCATTCATGATAGTTAGGATTATATCCCATGATTCATAGCTGTTGTTATCTGATTAACTCACCAGCTGACCTAGATCAATTTTAGGGGTGTGGCATTCATGGATGTCTGGCGGGCACAACCCACCACAGGAAAGTCTGGCAGTGCCCATTCAGGATGCCTGGGACAGCATTGGACATCTTACAGTTGGTTTCATCTGGTTAACTTTCCAGCTGATCTAGACCAATTTTGGGGTCCCTTAATTAGGTCCTTCCTGACCACCCCACCAGAATGAGGTCGTCAGGCTTACATTTCCTTACTCCAACATGCACATGAATCACTACATGCATGAAAATTGGTTAACTTTCCAGCTAGGCTGACCCCTCTGGGCACCTGCTCTATATTGCCCACCTCCTCACATTCAACAGCATTAAGCACATAAGTTTGCAGAATGAATGGGCAGGAATAGTCTGGTGTGCTCAGCACAGGGGTGGATCATAGGACCTATTCTAATGTCACAAAGGCTGTCACACAATCATTAGTCCAATCCACAGGATCAGGTTTGTGGAGCTTTAGAAGGTATGCGAGTGTTGCAGATATGGTCGAAGTGTGGGGAATGAATCTTCTCTAATAGTTGATAAGTCCAATGAAGGCCTTGACTTCCTTTTTGAAATGAGGTTGGATAAAGTCCTGAACTGCAGATAGTTTAGCCTCATGTGGGGAAATGTATCCTCCTCTAATCCTGTGCCCCAGAAAGACACAGGAATTGGTGGCGAGCTGGGCCTTTGCTGCCTGAATTGTTAAACCAGCACTCCAAAGGATGTCAAATAATGTGGTGAAGTGATGTTTGTGCTCCTCCCATGAGTTGTTAAAAATAGCAACATCATCAATACACACTGATGTGTAATCAGTGTAATTGAGTAGAAGCCCTCCATCATCCGCTGAAAAGTGGCGGGTGCATTATGCAGCCCGAATGGCATAACTGTGAATCGAAATTTGCCATATGGTTAGATGACAGTAGTTTTGTGTTTATTGTCCTGGGCTATAGACACCTGATAAAACCCACTGGCTAAGTCTAGGATCATGTAGAGAAAAGCAGTTGCTAGTTTCTCCAGCACTTCCCCTATTCTAGGCTGGAAGTAGGGATCTGGAATTGTTACTGCGTTCAGACGGTGGTAACTGCACACCAGCCTGATCTTTCCTGGAGTCATTTTAGGGACAGGAAAAATTGGGGCTGTCCAAGGTGCATCTGATGGCTTGATAAAGCCTGTGGCCATGAGCCTCTGAAGCTCCTCCTTGAATGCATCCCATCTGCTGTGTGGAATGGCATACTGTCAAAGTTGCACTAGTGAGGCATCTCCAACCTTGATGTGGTGTGTTGCAACCAGAGTTCTTCCTGGTTTGGCACATGTTACCATTGGAAAGTAATACCAGAGATGTTCAAAGAATCTCATCTGCTCTTGCAAGAGATGGTCTTGACCTTCTGGTAAAGGGTGATTCTCATTCGGGGAATAGTCTGGTAAATCTGGACATTCTGGGTTTACAACAGAGAGACATACAATGTCATATACTGGTGGTAACCATACCTTCATGGATGTGGCATGCATTGTTCTGATCCTTTCCTTCTGTCTTGGATGTCGACACAGTAAGTCACTGGGGAGACTTGTTCTATCATCTCAAAGGGTCCTTTACATCTACTTGAAGTTTTGACACTTTGCTCCCAGTTATAACTAGGGTGAAGACAAAGATGAGGTCCCCAGGGTTGAAGATGATTGTTTTAATGGTCTGGTCATGCCATCTCTTTGTTCTCTCTTGGGTTGGGGCCTGCTGATCCACTGCTAGCTTTCTCATCTTGTCTAGATCATCCCTAGATTTAAGAAGCCAATCTGTAGCAAGTTGAGGAGAATGAATGTTAGGCATCCTGCTCTGCTGTAGGATGTCGAGTGGTCCACAGACATGCTTGCCAAACACTAGTTCGAAAGGTGAGAAGCCAGTTGTGGAACACAGCACTTCTCTACAAGTGAATAGTAGACAAGGGAGGAGTTCGTCCCATTGTTGTCCTTCTTGAGAGCTACTCCTAATCATTTGAAAAAGAGAGTGATGGAAGCATTCTACTGCTCCATTAGACTGGGGGCGATAAGGAGCTGTTTTGGAGTGATGAACTCCAAGGAACTTGAATGTTTCCTTCATTACTGCTGAGAGAAAGTTGGATCCTCTATCAGAGAGAAACTCCTCTGGTGCTGAAAGATTGGAAATAATATTCATGAGGGCCTTTGCAATTCCTGTGGCTGTTGTCTTCTTGAGAGGAATGGCTTCTGGATACCTCGATCCAAAGTCATTGTAGCTAAGAATGGAATGATTCTTGTTTCGGGTGAAAGGGAGTGGCCCTACAATATCAATAGCCACTTTCTGAAAAGGTCAACAAATGGGTGGATTGGTAATGGAGAGAGGGGCGTGGTTATTGGTCCTCTTGGCAGTCTTTGACACTGTTCATAAGATCTACAGAACTGTGTTATCTGTTTTCTGATGCCAGGCCAGAAGAAATTCTTTAAGACTTTAAACTTGATTCTATTAAGCTCCTGTATGCCCATATGCTGGGGCAGAGTGCGCCAGCTTCAACACTTCTAGTCAATGTGATTTGGGCACAATGACCTGGGTATAGGGTTCACCGACTTTGTCTTTTGTCATTCGCATCAAAACTCCTTTTTCAATCACAAATGGTGAGTCATCCTTTTTGGCTGTCTTCGAAGATCCATCAGAGCATTGTCTGCCTTTTGCTCCTGGATAAAATTGGCTGCTTCACTCTGCTGAATATCTGTTTCTCCACTGGAGTCAATGTTGCTGTCTGAATCTGTTTGGTGCAACATGTTCATCCTTGGGAAATCATAGTCAGGTCCTAGGAGATCCTCAAGGGGGTTGGGTTCAAGCCCATCTTGAGCTGCTGCTGTGGCCTGGTGAATGAGTTTGCAAATATTTCTGAAATTTCTGCCAAGGAGAGCATCATGGTCAAGGTTGTCAGTCACTGCCATGTTGATAGAGACGTCAGAACCTGAAAGGAGATATGGAAGAACAACTGTTAGGTTAAATTCTGACCTATCCCAATGGTTTGGGTTGGTTGATCTGGGACTGGGTCTGAGGTTGGGTCATGGGCTGGGTCTGGGATTGATTCTGAGCTTGAGATTGTTGTTGCTGAAACTTGTGACCATTGATTGGCCTATGCTGCTTCTGGTAGGTGGGTTTGGGGTTTACAGTGCTCCTACTCCAGGCAAATTCCTTTCCTCTGCCACTGTCAGCAACATATTCATCAGTAATGCACAACAGCTCCTGCAAGGATGTAGGTTTCTGGGCCCTCATATGAGTGGTTATCCTCGGATTCAATTGTTTATAAACAATTTCCCTAGTAACAAGGTCAATAACTTCTTTGATGGTGGTACAGCGTCTGGTACAGGTTCTTGCAGCTTCATTGGTTCTGTAACCCATTTGTGATATGGTCTCTGCTGGGTTAATCTTGGGGGTGAACCAGATATGAACTATATTGATTCGGAAACATCCATATGACCATATAATTGTCACTTCAGAGCATCATAATTACCTAGTTCTTCTGAGGGCATTGCCATGGCAAAGTTAGTCAAGTCTCCTCTGAGTAGAGCTCTTAGTTCAGTGGCCCAGGTACTTTTGCTCACCCCATATGTTCTCATGTGTGCCTCAAAGCGGGCAATATCTTGTTGGCCTTGAGGTCCATTGGAGATTGGTGGGAGAGTAGGTAGTTTGGTTTGCTGAACCACAGTTATAGGCCTGCCTATAGCCTTAGCTAATGTTCATTTGTCTGCTGTTGGGCTTGTTGGAAGGCCATATTTTGTACTTGGATTTGCTTTAGGATACAAAGGAGAGTAGGGTAATTGGCAGGGGTTGCTGCCTGGGCAATAGCTTCAAATGCAACAGGCTCTGTCCACCAAACATAGGGAGTTTCAGTTGGCTGATAGTGAGGGGAATTTTGTTCCATAGAGTGTTCATCTCTAGGATTTTCACCTATTCCATGTTCAAAATGCTCCTCATAGAGGTTGAATTGAGCACGGACTTGTAACCATGTCACTATTCTGGAGTCTAATCTCTCATCCATCACTGTCTTGATAATAGCTATTTAGGTACAGGTAATGGGTCTTCAATACAGTCTGGCCTTTATCTAATTAATAATTGATTAATTAATTATTATTAGCTACCTGCAGAGCAGATAAAGAGAAATAAGTCTTACTATTCCCACTAAAAGGGGTTGAAGTCTGAGAATCTATTGATGAGTCTGTAGGTCTTAGGACAGTCTGTGTCCCCAGAAGCACTTGTAGGGAGTAGGCACAAGGTCTTTAGCTTGCTGGTCTGAAGGTTTGGTCTGATATAGGTGAAGAAGCAGTGTGGTCTGAAATGTGGGCAACTCTGCTCTCTGCTTGAAGGCTGAGTTTGTTTTGGTCAATGCCACCAGATGCAACAAGTCTATTTCTGGAATGGTTTTGATTATGGGTAAAAGATTAATGATAATTTCAATGGCAATACACAGAGAGCAATCAATAAGGTCTGTACAGTCTAACCAGTCCAACCATCTTTTAAGGCATACATACATACTGTACATCTTATACTAATAGAGCTAGTGGTGTATATATATATGTGTACGATAACCAGCCAAATGGCTGCAAGGATCTGGTTAAAAATTGGCAGATATGATATTCAGGTAAGCGAAAGTAACCTGGGCTATGTCCAATTTTTCCACACCTCATTGTACAAGTGTAGTAATTAAAAGAAGTCCAAAAAAAGGCTCCCCACATCCACCATTTTTTTTTCCATCAAAGGGATGCATAGGCTTTCACACGATACCACATCAAAGAGCTGTTAATGAATTCAAACATGTCCCTGCAAGTTAACCGAGAAAAAGAAACCTATCAGCAATCTAATGGGGAAAACCTATTGCAGCAAGTAACTTCTGCTTTTCAAGAGCAACTGAAGGGACAGAAATCAGTGCACACATAAACCTTATTTTCCTCTCACTCCCCAACCTCCACTCACCACTATTCCTGTACAATAAAATTAAATTTTTGTACAACCAAAATAATGACTATCAAAGATTCACTGGAGGAATAGTGTGGAAAGAAACCCCCAATCTCTACTCTCCACTACCCCTGCATTACAAAATTAATTTCCATTTATTTGAACCTTCACCACTTCTTCCTAAATTCAACATAATGTATTTGTGTCCCCACACCACCAATTCTATTGAACCTTCAACACTTCTTTGTAAATCAGAAGTAATGCATTGGCATTTCCACGATACCATTTCAGAGATACCACAATGCATGATACAAAAGGAAAAACCAGAAACTTTGAACACTGCACTCCACAGTTAAGGGTTGACAAAAGAAGCCAAGAAAACTTACTAGAGAAGATATACAACTTAAAGAGTAGATTATTGAATTTATTTCTTACAAAATATAAAATAAAAAAAAAAAAAAAAAAAAAAAAAAAAAAAAACAAGCCAAGAAAAAGAAGATCATTATTAGGAGAAAAAAAATCCAAGTGCAAACTTACAAAATTGAGAGATTAAGAGAAACACCACAAAATCATATCCTTCAAATTCAAGCACTATCTAACAGGCAAACTGTAAGGCACCAAAATGAGTTAGATGAACAACACCAAGCACATGTACAGGATAAATCCACCAGACAAGCAGTTAAACATCAGAGAGAGACTGAAGATCAACACCAAACATGAGATTGTTGTTGCTGAAACTTGTGACCATTGATCAGAATGAGACCGAAGATCAACACCAAACACGAGTCCAAGACATGTCCACCAGACAAGCAGTTAGACATCAGAACGAGACAGAAGATCAACACCTTACATGAGTCCAGGACAAGTCTACCAGACAAGCAGTTAGGCATCAGAACCAGACAGAAGATCAACACTGTACATATATTCTCATGAAAGACACAACACAACATGCCTTCCAGCAATACATGTTCACCTGCATAATATGCCATTCTATAAAACCTGACTTCATGCTGGACGTGCCTTCCATAAGACATTCCTACTTTAAAACATGTATTTCTAAGATACATGTCCACTCATACTACACGTACTCCAGCTGGACATGTCCAACTGCAAGACAAGCCCTCATGTAATATATGACTTCCTCTAATACATACCATCCAGCGAAACATGTATTCCAGTGAAACAACACGAACAGTAAGACATGCCCTCCAATAATACATACTCTCCTGAAAAACATGTCATCCATTAATTAATGTCTTCCAGTAAAGCAAAACATATAGCAAGATATACCATCCTGAAGACATGCACTCCACCAAGACATATGCTCTCATAAGACATGTCATCCTGAAAGACATGTACTCTCATAAGACATGTCCATCCTTAAGACAATTTTATGACCACAGCCCACCGAAGGTGAGCCTAGCAAGCAATTGTGGCCAAAGGCCACAATTGCGTGCTAGTATGTATAACAGTCTGACCAATCAGGTGTTTCCACACTGAGTGTCTGGAAGTCAACCACAGTCTTGTACTATCTATTATCAGTCTAGGTCAGGGTTGTAATGGTGGGCAGATCCCAATAGTAGGTAATATTTGACTTTACCAATCTCTACTGGTGCTGGTCATCTCTGTTCATTATCACAGTTCCTGACATTTTCTTGAGATTTCGTCACAATTAGCTACGCCCCAAAATGGAAGTACATTGAAATATGCAACTTTAGCTGCATATATCTGAGAATAATTATTTTTTTGAAGAAAATTTTTCTCCCTATGCCTCTGTGCACAAATGGCTACTGAATAATAAAAATTTTTTTTTTTAATTTATTCAAAAAATAGTATTTCAATTACTTTTAATTAACCATGGCTAACCACACTAATTCACAGTTGTCATAATTGTGATAGGTTTAATTATAACTCACCTTAATTTTATAATCACTAATTTGGTTGTTCAAAAACATCAACTACAATATGAGCACACAAACAAAATAGGTTGGACCACATAGTAGGTGTGGCTTTGGCCTTACCATTGAAAAACTGCTTTCTCGCTAGACCTGCTGACATAGCATGCAGTTATCTGGCTGATCTCATGAGCTTTGCCTTTAAACAAAATCTCAGTTCTGAGACCAACTTGACTACATGAGACAAAGTGTACAATTATAGTGATTACTTCATGCTTGACCTAACAGGATGGACATATATATTTAAGTTTTGTTTAGTATTGACCTATCAAGAACTCTGATCAAATATCTCCCACACAAGGATTATTAAACACACAAACAAGACCAAACTAATTATCTGTCATTAGTAATATCACAAAAGAACCAGACAAGTCATGATAAGGGGAAGAAGAGGGAAAACTCTCTAATAACAGCTGCTATTATGTGTAGTGGGTCCACACATTTATTCATTTAGCAATTCTGAGTCAGCAATAGTCATGAAATGGAAATATTATTATGAGATTCTCCTAGTTGAGTTGGAGTTCGAAAATATGTTTCATTATAATTTTTGTATGTAATGAAGAAATAATAACCTTTGATGTTTGTAGTTCAAAGAATGATAGACTGATGTTAATGATTAAGATTGAAGCCATTTAAAATTATAATAACATACTTCTAGTACATCTAGTAAACATTATTTATAAATACTGGATATCTTCTTAACTTTTTACTATTCCCCTGAATACCTTTTCCACTTGTAGTATGGTCCCTTATCAAAATATATGTTACAGGTCGGACCAAAGCACAAACCTTTATTTATAAGTATTTGTACTGGAAGGAGTGCCACAAAGATTTGTTCATTCAGCCCAATTATTATACAAGCTACTTACACCATACAAATTATTTATATGCAAGAAAATGTGCATAATACATTTAGAAGCATGAAAATGGAAACACCAAGATATTAACACAACCATCTCCATTTTAGCTAAGAATGTCACATTTCCCACAACATTGGTATAGACCAGTACAATGAAGTCCCTCTTCTCTACATCTACAATGTCTGGAGCATAGTGATGTAGCTTTACAACCACATTTCAAAACATCTCATTATTATTAGACTTGACAGTGGTTAAAGGGAACAGAAGTTAAAATAACAAACATGACAACTATAAATTACAATAAAATAAAAAAAAGGTATAAGAAGAACATGATGGACAGATAAAAGAAGCAAGCCAGGTGTAGGATCTAGTTGAGGTTTGAGGGTGAAATATACATTTCGACCAATATATAAAGTAGGAGTAAATAAAAAAAAATAATGATAGCAACAAAATATATATATAACTTCAGCCAATAATCTGGTCATTTTTTGTGTGCAAGATTTCAGCTGGAATTTGTTGCTTTTGACCAGAGGGACATTATTATATCCTATAGTAGCTACAAAATATCCTAGATATTGCATAGCTTCAGCAACAACAAAAAAAAAAAAAAAAAAAAAAAAAAGAAAGAAATCAAGTGACATCATATATCCTTGGGTAATCTGTCTTTGGGGAAAAATATCCCAGAGACAGAATATACTGCAACAATGGAACAAAGCACAATGTGCTTTTATTTTTCAACCCATAATTTTCAATTATATTTTCATATATTGTCTATTATGCGCAAAAGTTAATATATTGCACATATCAGGATTTGAGGGTTGTCAAAGCAGACTAATAACAAAAAATCCATCTTTTATGTATGAGATTGGTTTGTTTGTTTTTTCAGTGACACCCATTTGAATTTATTCAGTATATCATGGAGGAAAAAAAAAACTTTTTTAAAAAATTTTTATGCTTTGGTCCACTCTGTCACAAAGAAGCATAAAATTTAGGTCGAGGGAGCTAACTATTGGATAAAGGCTATTCTTCCCCATTGTTCCATTGGATAGAAAGTGTGATTAATTGGTGTGCAAGTTTCCTGGCTTATGAATACACAATGCTCAACAACGCTACATAAGCAAGACATGTGTATGATGTAGTTGTTATTGCTGCCTGACCATGTGTCCACTTCCTGATAATAAACTACTCAAGCAACCAATTCCATGAATAGCGTGGGATTTCCATGTCTGAATGAATGACAATACTATAATCACATAAATGACTTCAGGATGTTTTATGTTACCTACAAAGCATATGGAAATATATTACAGTGCTTATGTTGTGCATGTAAGGTATGAATCTCAAATTTTTTCCTTTTATTAAATTATTTCACTTCATTATTGTGTGGCAGATAGGAAGTTGTTTTTTTTTTAATTGTATGTAGTGGAACCTCTCTAAAGGGACTCTCTGAAATAGGGACAACCTCTCTACAAAGGACAAACAGTAAGGCACTGATTGATATCTTACAAGAGCTAATAGAGCAGTACCTCTGAAAGTGGACCCTCCTAACTCTGAACAGTGGACAAAAGCTGGGGCAGCTTCCAATAAATCCATTGAAAATGAACCTCTCAGAAATGACAAAAGCCACACCCCCAGACATTTTTGTGGAACTGACATCCCAGCCTTTTTGTGAAATTGAATGAACAAAAGTCAAGAATAATGATACACAAGCTAAATTAACTTCAATCTAAATGAGGCTAATGACTGTTGCTAAGTAAGGTGAATGACTCCGGAATATTCTCCATCAGTTCCTTTTGCACCTCAATGTAGGATTTTAGTACCTACAGCTGACTGTTTCTAGGCAAAAAAATTAGCAATTTTATTCACATTTGCAGCAGAATCCCTTGTTGATCTCTCTGTGCAAAAACAACAACAACACGGTAATTGTTATTGTTTCTCCACAAAAAAGAGGGCATGTCAGTTGAGTCTTGAAACAGGGCATGAACACTCAGTTAATAAGTTCCTAATTCTTCATTCCTAATCACTGCCTTTGTTACACTTTCTTCCCTTTTCGTTATAGTAAAAGGAAGTAATTCTTATATATACCCTCCATGAAGTAGTAAGTACATCCAATTAGCTATAGTAACATAAGAGATTACTACTAGGACATTAATATATATTTAGTGATTGATTTTGGGCAGACCTCTAATAGAGGACAACCTCTCTACAAAGGACAGATGAGTAGGTCCCAACATGTCTGCTATTCGGAGGTCCCACTGTATACTATGAAAAGTAGAGCTAGGTATTGATGGGGAACAAATATGTGCAGAAGCTCATGGCTTAAAAATGTGGGGGTGGGGGAGAGTAAACAGGAGCTCCTTGAGTTACAGAATTTGGGTGCCAACAGAGTCAATGTAATTTAAAACTGGAAAGAAACTTGATGCAAGTCACAGAGGATAAGGTAGGAGGAATATTTATATTTTGGTGCAAAATAGAATCCATAGGCTGACTGTCTAACACTAATGCATCAAGCCATATGTTGCTGGTTGTGGCTATGTTTGGGATTATATACAGATTATGCAACATATAGGAATCTATTAATAGTCAAAGACTTCCTATAGTGTTGTTGTTCTTGTATAGGCTAGCAGAACAAAAGCTAATACTGCTGCAACAGCTAGAGAATGATTTGCATGACAGCTGACTACCAAAATCGGATAGACTCATGTTTCTTGAGACATTAACCATTGGAGTTGAAGATTTACAAAATAGTGGGACTAATAATCATACTCCTGAGGGAAATTTGGTTTAACCACTCAATATGCTGTAGTGTAGAGATAGAAAGCAAATATTTAGAATGCTAATGATGATTGTGATGGTAAGCAAACTAAACTCGGACAGATCACCTCTATATGTCTGCCATACAATACAGTCACATGAATAAATGACTGCCTCTTCACTATTGCTGTTTATAAAATTAATTTATATCCTTTGCATTAATAATAGGACTTGCAGTTATACATAGGAATCAATTAATATGGCAAAGTTAGGCTGGCACACTCATATATTTACACTATCACCCCACTAAACTCCTGATATTAAGTTATTTTCCTGATCTACCCAAACAGCTTAGAGGTGATAAAGTGAAATTTAATAGTGTTGTTTGAAATTATCAGATGAATTGGACTAATAGGAACATATCGAACCAGAAATTTTGGGGGAGGGGGTTTGAGAGAGTTGTAAATTAGTTTCCTTTACTCTTTTCCCTTGTTTTCTTCCTTTTTTTTCCTGCTTTAATTTGAATCCTTCTGGAGTAACTATGTGACTACATTCTGACCAATTGCAAACTTATTTTGTTGGCATATAGTAAAACAAACTATTAAGAGTACAAATTGGTGACCATTCATGGTGCATTTGGATGGAATTCACTCACGCACACATGCATGCATGCACGCATGCAAGCACGCACACACACACGCACCTAACCACCCTCTCTTCCCCCCCCCCCCCCCTATCCAAAAAAAAAAAAAAAAAAAAAAAAAAAAAAAAAAAAAAAAAAAAAATCTTCTACAAGCACCTGCTATTCAGGGGGGAATTATTTGTAAGTAAATTCCTAGACCCTCAGCGATATCCTTCAAACAAAATGCTACCATATATATCTCCCTTTGACCCCCTTTCTTCCTCTTTTAACACAGGAGTTTGATTTTTTTTTACTTGGATATATTTGAGAAATGTAATTACAGAAAAAATTAAATATCTACTACTGTATGTAACCTTTGAAGAAACCCTCTATCCTGATTCACCACTAATCTCCTCATCCTAAGGCTTTATCTGGTCATTCATATCCTGTCAATATATGCTGATCCATATCCTGTTGAAATTCTATAGAAATTAACATATCCTGTCACACTGCCCTTATATTCCCTTACCCAGGGCTAAAAGCCATTATAGTAGATATTCACTCTCATGTGCAGCATGTGTCCTTCTGCTAGCTCTAGCTATATTGTGCTATTACTACTACTAGAAACATCCTTTGAATGTGTTCTGTCAACTACACCTTCTAATGAAGGCATAATATATAGAGATTTAAATGCTACTCAAGATGGTCGCACAGTTCGTCTTGGAGCCTTGTTTCCTACCCATATGTTTGGTCCCAGTCAAGAAGATCCTTGTGGCACAGTAAGATTAACTGCAATTCAGCTAGTTGAAGCCATGGTGTATGCTACCAGATTAATTAACGAGGACCCTACTTTGCTTCCTAATATCACTTTAACCTTTGATATCAGAGACACTTGCACCACTGTGAACTATGCCCTTCTTCAAAGTGTGGGTTATATTCAAGACATAAATGGAGTGTGCAATAATCAGGAAACACTTGCAACTTCTGGTGTCTTGGGAGCAGCACTCAGTTCAATATCACAGGCAGCTGCAAGACTACTTGGTTTGTTTGAAATCCCTCAAATCAGCTATGCCTCCACATCACCCCTTCTTAGTGATGGTGAGGAGTTTGCATACTTTTTTCGTACAATTCCTTCAGATACCTTCCAAAGCAGAGCTTTAGCTGATCTAGTGGCTCATTTTGAGTGGAGGTACATTACATTGCTCTATTCTGATGACTTGTATGGCAGAGGTGGAATAGCAGAGTTTATCAGAGAATTGGAAGCTAAAAACTTCACTATGACTTGCATTGCTGCGGAGATAGTCCTGAACACTGACCAATCTAATTATGAAGATGCTGTAGACCAGATGAGTCAAGCATGGGTTAGCAATGCATCAGTAGCTCTGCTGTTTGGACACACTCAAAATGCCGTAGGCATATTAGACGTAATACAGAGAAGAATAAATTCAGATAATAGCTTTCCATTGCAGAACATAACATGGATAGGAAGTGATTCTTGGGCAGTCAGTCTTCCTGATGACTATAGGCCCATGGCACGAGGCATGCTCGGAATAGTACCACTGGCCAATGTACATAGTGGATTTACCGAATACTTCACTTCCCTGAATCCTACAAACAACACTGAAAACCCATGGTTTGTGGAATTTTGGGAATCACAGTTCAGTTGCAATTTAGGGCTCTCTCCTAGTCTTCCTAATTGTGATTTAGACAATCAAACACTGGCCCCTATCTTTGAACAATCTCGACAAGTCCCACTAGTGCTGGATGCTATGTATGCACTAGCATATTCAATAGCCGAACTAATAGAAAAGTATTGTTCTAATGGAACCTTGTGCTCAGAAATAACAACAACGGGTGGTGCAGTGGATGGTGGAATGCTGCGTGAGGAACTCTTTAAAGTAAATTTTACAAGCAATGCACAAGGAAGAGTTAGATTTGACAGAAATGGTGATGTTCAACGAGCTGGTTTTACTGTCTTTAACCTTCAAGAAACCTCAGATAATGATTTTTCATTTATGAAAGTTGGATCTTGGGATGATGAAAACCTACTTTCCGTGAATACAGAAAACATTATGTGGAATACAGGTCAAGATGTTCCCACTTCAAGTTGCAGTTTTCCTTGTAGACCAAGCGAAGTTGTTAGATTTGTACCAGATCAGGCGATCTGCTGTTTTACCTGTGAAACATGTACTGGAATGACAATCAGCAGTGAAGGAGACTGTAAAACATGTGAGAGTGGAACCATCCCAAATCAAAACCGTACCACATGCGAAATTATACCTTTAAGCTTCCTTCAATGGTCCGATCCCTGGGGTATATCAATTTCCGTATTCACAAGTGTCGGGATGATTGCTACAGGGATTGTTATATTAGTATTTATATTAAATTTCAAGCATGAGATAATTAAAGCATCTAGTAGAGAATTGAGTGCAATACTTCTTGGTGGCATTATGGTGTGCTTTATTGTCCCATTCTTCTACATTGCAAAGCCCTCTGCAGCCATCTGTGGCATTCAACGATTTTTTGTTGGAATCGGTTTTGCTATCTCCTTCAGTGCTCTACTGGTGAAAACAAATCGTATTCATCGCATCTTTAATGATAAGTCTCCTTCCCTCAAACCTCTTCTGTTTACTAGTCCCTTGGTCCAAGTTCTGCTTACCTTTTCTCTAATTGGAATACAGGTACTGATAAGTACGGTATGGCTGATTGCTGAAAAACCTGGCACAACCATAGTAGTGAGTAGTACAAAACGTGAATTACGTTGTAGAGCCTCTCCCTATATAGGCTTTTCTGTCTTCCTTGGCTACAACTTTTTACTGTTAATTGCTAGTACTTACTATGCATTTCGTACAAGAAAAGTTCCTGAAAAATACAATGAAACAAAGTTTGTAAATGTAACTCTTTACACAATTTGCATCATCTGGCTGGCATTTGTCCCAATACATTTCGCTACTGCAAGCTTTGGGGTGCTGTTTCAGACAGTGTCTCTTGTTCTTGGCGTGATTTTTAGTGCTACAACTACTCTGTGTTGCCTGTACATTTCCAAGGTCATTTATTTGTTTGCTAGCATCAAAAAAGAAGACAAAGCAAAACAAGATGATAAAAAATCTGATCATTCAACTATGCCATCTATGAACAATATTTCCACCTTATAATTTATCATCCTAAACCATCTCTCTCTACATATTATTCTTTACAATTTATATTATGCATTGACTTATGACAGTTGTATTATATCATGCCTTATGTGTACAGCAGTTGTACAACACAATTTTGTAATTCAGTCACCAAATACTTGTTGCAAGCAAGCTTAGTACAGCACAACCTAGAGATATGAGGCAGGAACAGAAAGAAATTCTCTATAAATGTGTTGGGCCTCTATAATTGTATTGACTAACTAATGATGAAGCCTAAACTACATTAGTAAACCAGTGATTGAATTTGTTTTAAAAAAAACATTCTGTGCACCATATCATTGACAACCTCAATGGTAGTAACTTTCTTCTTTTGAGGTTGTCAATGATATGGTGCACTGGAACGTTTTTTTAACCAATTCAATTACTGGTTTATTCAAGTAGTTCACACCGTGATTATGTTGGCTTCATCCTTTCTAGCGACAAAAACAACCTAATCATTGATATATTTCAGTCTCAGAGTCTAGTGGATTTTGACCACAGCATGGATGAAGCTAGCATTAAAAAGTTTAAACATTTCCTCCACCAATCTACATCAAACTGCCACAAACCCTTCACCTAGCTCTGAATATTGAGCCTGATCGATCCCTCAAGCCATTTTAGGAGAAAAAAATTATATGCAAAACAGTTCAATAAACAAATTGTATACAACATTAACAATAATAATAATAATGTATTTACCTAGAATGACATCATAGTGAGATATTGTGATTTAATGTATCTATACAGTATAAACTTCAAGTGTGGTGATAGCGAAACTACAACCTCATATTTACAAGAGAAAGATAATAACATAATTTGAGAAACTATATGTTTTGGATGATCGATTCACTCAAAGTTTGGACAAAATCAATGACAGCTACATTTGCCTGACATGATGGCTCTGAAGATGACAATAAATGAGCAAGTTTGTAGCCTTCTCTGCAAATGATCACATCATCTTTAGAAAGACTCAGTGCTGGACAGTAGTCGCCCCTCCCATCTCCAACATACACCACCTTCCTGTAGTCACCATGGCAGCGGAGGTAATCCTTCAGGACCATGCTCTTGCATAGGTTGGGAGAGCTGCTGCACACACGGCAACTATGACTGCCATATTCCGTCACTCTCAGCCTACCTGTTGCCTCAAAATGAGCAGGATTTGTATAAACAGCAGCAAACATGAATTTGATGCCACATTCTTCCAAGATAAGATCTATAAAAACGGAATTGGAGTCGGAAATGATGATGCTATCAGCCTGGGAGCACTCGTGAACAATAGAGACAGCATTCATTGCTTCTTTATACAGTGTAAGTTTTCTCATATGTTGCTCAATAGCTTCTTTGGTACATCCTTGCTGGTGTAGCAAGGAAAATACATGGTCCATCAGCTTTGTCCATCCATGGTGATCTCTATGGATGGATGGAAGTTTCTTTATCAGCTGCAATTCAGGGCACAAAGACATGATCCAAGTGTCAGTATTGTCATCCACTAGAGTGTGATCAAAGTCAAACACAAACAGTGTTTTTGTTGATCCTGCCATGAGATTTCCAAAAAAAATAAATAAATAAATAAAAAAAACTTCACCCACAGTTAAGAATTGTATACCTACATGTGGAGATTAAAAAACAACTAGTCATTACATTGTTACAGAAACCTCTCACTTATATGCCACCCACGCAATAAAGAATCCTATCAAATCATATAAAAATGTTTTGAAGTTCATCATTTACAATATATTATGAGGATATAGACTATGAGAAGTTGTCATAATTTTAATACTCATTCATGTCACATGTTGCAATACCTCCTGCATAACACACACACACACACACACACACACACACACACACACACACACACACACACACACACACACACACACACACACACACACACACACACACACACACACACACACACACACACACACACACACACACAAGGCAAGTCAAAGTTAAACTGTTCTACACACTAAATTGAATCCATTAGCTAATATTTAAAAAAAAACAAAAAAAACACGTCATTATGTGGTAGTGCCACTAAAGTAGATTGAACACGTTATGAGTGAGAAGAGGGGATGTGGTTATGAGGGAATGGGTCAAGGTAACTCAGATCATCATTGATCCGCTACAGACATATCACCATTGACCCATTACAGACATGTCACCATTGACCCACTGCAGACATGCTACCATTGATCCACTACAGACATCACCATTGACCCACTACAGACATCACCATTGACCCACTACAGACATATCAACCCACTACAGACATATCAATCATTAGTATATATACTTTTTGTGGGTGGGAAATGGATAATACATGTAGAATGTATTATAAAGATTACATGCACTCTAGCACTCTGAGAACAAAAATTAGAGGAACAAGGTCATAAAATTAGAAAAAGAATCAAGACACATGAAATAATGGTGAATTAAGTTATAGAATCTAGTCAGATATATCTGTACAAGAAGACTTCATCTCAATGTGTCTTGGGCCTGGACAAACAGTTTATGCACCTGTATTCACTGACTGAAAGATTTGATAACTTACACAGCTTCACAGCATAATACAGTTAGTAAATATATTGTTGATTCCTTCCAAGTCAACAGAGGTAGGTAATGAAACACATTAAAGTACAGGCCAAACATGCTGAAGTTGGGATTCTCAAAAGCTTTAGTAAAGGAGCATGTCACAAAGGTGTGTGAGCACACCAGATTTTTTTGGGCTTGCTATGCTTAATTTTAACCAATATTAGATAATTCTCATGTGCATCTTAAATGCAATACTACTTCAACCAGTGCTATAAAAGTGTAATTAATGCATAAACCATCACCTGTTGCTATCAGCAAGGTGACAATGGTTAACACAAGTAATGATTGTCTCATTACCTCTAACTACCAATATTAGCAAGTACTTAAACTATGGATTAAATTTTTTAAAAATTGAAATTTTATCATCTGAAAAGTTTAATTCCTCCTTAATCTTCACTGTCCTTTTATAAGATAAGGCCCAAGTGAATATATAGAGTAATAAAGTGACTTGTAAACCACTTCCCAAATCTAAATCAATGGATACATTCAAGAGAGCTGGTCTCTAGGTAAAGAAATAAAAACATTAAGTTTGAATTAATAATTAGCTTGGTTCCCAAGTGTTGTCAAGCCCAGTCTCATAGAGCCAACCCTATATTTCATTTACCTAAGATGGTGAAGGCAATGTACTGATACAAAGTGATTTATTACATGTAGCACTGGCTAGATTGCCTTATGACTTATGCATTATTGAATTACATGAGTAAGGTTTCATTTAGTATTATATTAATTGAGCGAGAGCTAGACAAACATTTTTTAACAAAGCCGAAATATAACTGAGCAAATTTGGTTCCGTGAGAAAGTCTAAAGCACTTAGCCTGTTACATGAACAACCACCAAGCTACATTATGAGTACTATACACCACAATTGTATAAACACTCTTAAGTGAGGCCAGCAAAACTATGCCAAATCCCTTTCATTCTCTTCCTTCTCTTCTTTTTTAGCACCTGGGAGGAGATATCGAAGGAACAAACAAATGTGGAATTATAGCAAGATATCTTGTTTCCGTCCGTACGATGGATAATTTTCTGGTTTTACTTTAATTCTTAACTTGTTTGTTATCTCCTCCCAGAGGACAGGGCTTCAAGGCTTATATTTCAGGAGTTGATAGGGATACACCTAAGGATAGTTTTAGGTGACTTTGGTAAAGATTGGAGCAAAACCCTGCCTGTAGGGCTGTTGTTTTTTAATTTCTTGGGTGGGGGGGGGGGTCAAATTCATGCATAAATAACCAATAAGCTGCATAAAAGTTCAAAAATGACCAGTGAAACAGTTCAAGCAGAGGCTTTGGCATCCATTTTAAAATACATTCAGCGCCACAATTGACATAGGAAAAAGCTAAGGAAGCCACAAGAAACACCAACATGAAGATTCGAACTAAGAGAGTTGCTTCACAAATAGAAAAAGGTTAATTCTTCTTCAGAATGGAACTTGATAAAAAATATTTTTCCATGCATGGTTCGACCATTTGTTTAAGCACTTAAAAAAAAGTTTATAAAAACTTCATATACATGTGAAGGTCCAGATCCCTGTGTTTTGGCCACATTGCTGCCTAAGTTTCATGGATAACATGAGGATACCAAATAACATTTATAATTTTTTTTAATTTTTTTTTTTAAATATATTTCCAGTTATTTTTCACAACTATCTGACTATTTTCAAACAAATATTTGGGCTCTTAAATCTGTAAGATCTGATCAGAATTTTGATCCTTCTGGAAGTATATTGAAAAAATATCGTCAGAAATCGATATATCCGTTTGAATGCTCGAATATCGTAAAAGAATTCGAAGAAATTTGAGGTAGGTGAAGCAACCCCAGATCATACCACTGCTGCTTAAGATCAGTATAAAAGGAAATATTTTAAAATTTCCGATTACATTATTATATGAAAGTAAAAAATATTCCTCCAAAATA
This sequence comes from Lycopodina hypogea, assembly GCA_963969325.1. Taxonomy (NCBI): domain Eukaryota; kingdom Metazoa; phylum Porifera; class Demospongiae; order Poecilosclerida; family Cladorhizidae; genus Lycopodina; species Lycopodina hypogea. The sequence continues at coordinate 10,368,392 of OZ017787.1, forward strand.
AAAAAAAGGTAAGTAGGGATGATGTGTCAGCAAAAAGTGCAGAGACAAGAATTTTGTGACAGTGTGTTACAAAATTCCCTATTCATTGGTTCCTGTGAACTTAGAATTCTACACAGATAGTGTGACAGCCTGTGTTGCAAAATTCCTGTGAATTTAGAAAATTTTTCTACATGAGCTAGCTATCAGCAAATTGAAGAGATGGCAGTCTTTCGGCATAACATCTTACACATTTCGTGAAAATGTGGAATCAGTGAAGTAGGGAATTTGTAACACACACTGTCACAGAATTCTTGTTTCTGCACTTTTTGCTGACACATCATCCCTACTTACATTTTTATTTCAAAGAAATATTTTTGCTTTCAATTGCTTCTTTTAGTTTTTGCACATTGTCAGATAGCTAGCTACAATACTGGATTGACATCTGGTATACATCTGATTGGCATCCACAAGTGCACACATTTTTTATTTTCAGTTGTTAAATATAGCATAATACCAATACTTGATAATTCTGCGCATAGACGAATTAGTAGTGTCAAAATAGCGGTTTTCACATTATAGCTGCTAGTCTGGGATATACTTCAGTAGTTCATTAGCATGGCGAAGCAAACAAAGAGGTCATGGACTTAGTCCAAAGAAACAGTAAGCTGTTAGTATAACTATTGCATGATTTGCTGTAGCCAGCTAGGCTCTAGCCCTGGAACTGAAGAATAATAATAAGAAGAAAGATGAAGGACATTTTCCGATTTTAACTGAGTTTCCGCTACTTTTGCAATTCATTTGGAGGACAGAAACTATCTTGGTAGTTTGTGTTGCAGCTTATATGGACTGCAGGTGAGTTTTGTAGCCTAGGTTTGAGCCATAGCAGAGAAAGTGAAGCTTTTATGTTGTATTAGTCAATGGGGCCACCATTTCCCCCATGATCATCCCTACTTAGAGATAGTAACAGATTTTAAGGAGAGATTTCAGCAGAAAGGATATCAAATGCTTAATATAGGCTGGGAATTTGTTTGGAAATAAAGGATGCTATTGATAAAGTCATCACAGAAGTGGTCATATTTTATGGTAGGAACCATATATTACAGTGCTTAAAACCCAACTAATCTTATACTAATCCAAAGTTTAGGTGAGGTTGAAGAAAAAAAATTATTTCTCATTAATAAGCTAATTCTATAAATGCCAGCAACCAATGCTCTCAGCAAGAGAAGCTTTATTCTTTACGCAGGATTAAAATTTGGCTTCGTTCAAGGACAGATCAAGTTTGGCTTAACTGGTGCATGACCCTTCATGTACAAAGATGGAAATTGACTCCCTCCCCATTGCACAAGATAACTGACTCCCTCACCATTGCACAAGATATAAATTGACTCCCTCCCCATTGCACAAGATGGAAACTGACTCCCTCACTATTGCACAAGATATAAATTGACTCCCTCCCCATTGCACAAGATGGAAACCAACTCCCTCACCATTGCACAAGATATAAATTGACTCCCTCCCACTTGCACAAGATGGAAACTTGACTCCCTCCCCAATGAATGCATCAGTCTAGCCCTAAGGGATAGTAGCAGAATGAATATATTTGAATAAATAAAATGATCTCTTTCAAAGATTACATTTTAATTAACCCCCAAAAATAGTGGGGGAGGGAGGCTTTAGCCATAAAGCCACCTCTTATCTATATCAGTGGACTTTTAGTATACAGGGTTTCCCCCAGCAAGGTTATCAACTGGCTAAATATTGTTAGCAAGCTAAAACTGGGCTTACCCACTATAGCTGAAGAGAACTGAGTTGAAGAGAATTGAGCTTGAGAAAATCAACAACTCCGCACGGACTGTTTGTACTATAAAAGTGGGTAAGAAAGGAATTGACTAATTGCAATATTCAAGGCGTGGGTGGGGTCTTTACGGAAATCCCGGGCTGTAACATCTTAACCCGATTACCCTTTACCTAAATTTTTTTAGATGACAACTGATTTGGGTCCAGCTGAACGGGAGGCTCAAAATCACAGTTGTTTTTCTTTACTGGGATGGAGGTTTGGGGAGAAACATTTGCCCATGTGTGGGCAGCACCCACTTCCTGCGTTGCTACTATTTCTTCTTACCCTAACCCCATTACAATTTTGGCTGGTGGATCTCCATATTTATACCTTTTGGACGCCCAAATGAGGAAACGCATAGTAAAGCTTCTTCACACTTTGTCAGCTGTGTGTATTTATGTAGCCTGCTTTGTATTAAATTAATATTTGCAAATATTGATCAATGAAGTAATATCTAGTTAGAAATTATAACTTATTTTCCATGGTCTGAGCACTTTTAATGGGAAATTTAAAATATCCCAGCTAAATCCTCCTCATTCTCCCTCATGTATTATATATACTTTTTCTCCCCCTTTCCCCTGTTAACTGGTGTAATAGTGTGTTGTGAAGTTCCATGCTGGTGTGCACCATGTGAATTTACTCTATTCTGCCAAGGAGATAGAGATGTCTACAGTTGTGTGCTGCTTAGCAAATGGTCTAGTGGCAGTCCTCAATGTGGCACATGTTTTGAAAAGGTATGAAATTTTGGGGGAGGGATATGATTTTTAAAAAATTTTATGGAGTAGTGTAAATTTCATTATTTTTCATCCAGGCATAGCACAAGCTGTGATTATTGTCTGGTACAGATAAATTCATTTGTATTTAAACACTTCTGAATTGTGAAGTACTCTGTACTTACTAGATATTCTGGGTACTTACTTTATAACGTTTGCTTGAAAATTCTAAATGCTGCACACTGTCTTTACTGTGGTTAGTTTCTATCACTATCCTTCCCTTACTTTTGAGTCGATGTATAATACCTGATAACTATTAGCTGCTTGATGACTGAATGACCAACACTGTACAAAGTTATGTGATATTATTCTAATGAGATGCGTAGTAGTTATACACTTACAAGATGCATCATGTGAGCTCTCTACACTGGACATTGGCAGTGTACACCCAATATATAACAGATTATTCTGAACAATATATTTGACATTTGCCATGTGGTAAGCATTTGTTGTTACTGTATGTTACAATATATATTTTTAATAATTGAACTGAGTCACCTTTACCATTTACATTACCTATGCAATTACTGTGATAAGTGGGAGTGCAAATGGAAACTTAATTTAGAGGCAAAAATATATCTAAGAAAGTTCTCTATGTTTTATCGCCTATAAATTACAAGCTGCGTTAGCTCAAGTTTATTTTGTATTCACCATGTATGTGTGTGTGCATAATTCTGTCCATGTGTTCACTCTCATTTCATTCACACTTACTTAATTGAAGTACAAATGACAGTAATGAAATTGAATTACTTTTTTCTAACTAGATATTATAATAGTTTAAGTGGTACGCTTATCATACAAACCACACCCACTCGATCACTGCACCCTAAATGAGGTCAGCAAAACTGTGAACCACATGAGTCATGAACAGCAAAAGCATGAATGTATGGCTTGGCTTGTGGGATTTCATCCTTGGGTAGGTTCTAGTTAGCAAATGTCTGTTTTGTTTTCACCATGTGTCTGTGCCCAATTCTGTCTGTCTGTTCACTCTCACTCAATCACAATTACTAATTCAATTATAAATGAACATTAATTACCTGTGGCACACAGGTCTAGGAACACTTGGAATGTTGGGGGGGAGGGGGGAAGGGTACATCCACAATTTTCCTCAAGAATGGATTTTTAACTAGTTGTTTACTGTTTGGAAATACCGACATTTTATAGTTATAACTTATTGATTACACCATATTGGTTACCACCAAGTGCTTTTTACTGTATAGAAACCCAAGTTGTAAATCTTGCAACTTTAACCTCATCTTAAATGTTCTAAATAATAATTTTTTTTAGTTATAAAACACTACTTTTAAATAAATATTATAGTAATTATTTGCCACAAGTCTAAGTGCGGACCGCTCTTGTTTTTATGATCATTGTTGAGTGGTACACTTACCTTGCAAACCACACTATGTAAACACTCAATCACAAACATTTTATCTTAATTGCAGCTTTTGTGAGAGAGCTTCAGGCAGAAGTGTGGTTTCTACAGATGATATGTTTGAAACTTTATTGGGAGACGTACCTGGAAATGCAACACATAGTTCTAAAAAGAGCACTACTAGCACTTTGGATGGAAACGAATTTTCCGAGAGTGTTGCCGTGTGTTCTTCATCAATATGGATCTTGATTGCTGCAAATATTACCAACAACTATTTAGTTATGTGCAGAAAATCTCGCAATACCAAGGAAATCTCATTTGTGCTACAGAGGTCCACTAAAAGCATTGTCATCTCGGCTGGTTCCAGAAATATCTCAGTTCCATCCTTTGTGAGTGGGAACCAAGTACAAACGCTTGCATTAGCTGGATGTAGTGTTGGCAACAAACCGCCACCTACCAGGACTAATATCATGCATGCCAAGCCAGTCTTTTCTCTGGTACAATCAGCAGACCACTCCTGGAACTGCTGCAATTCTGTCACTTCTGTACTTTTCCTTTCTTTGTTTGGATTGGAGTTGGATCTGTGCAAAGCTCCTGTCTTACTGATTGGCTCCCAGAATGGCAACATTTATTTCACCAATTTTACATCCATCATCAGCAGAGAACCAGAGGACAGTGTAGTGGGTCCACTATACAGTCTTGAGCAGCCTATAGTTGGGATACACTATGTATATTTTCCAATGAACACACTCACCAATGACAATGACCCCTTGGCCATTTCATGGGACACAGGAGAGGAACCAGAGCAGAGCGTAGATGATACTCCTAATATGATCATCTTTGTTGGACAGAGAGGAAAAATTGCCATATGCCATTCTAATCTTGGGGAGAGTAAGTTTTTCCCAAATGTTGTGGAATTCCAATTACCTGCTCCTGTGATATCCTCTATTTTGGTTCCAAAGATTTGCCTGTTGTTTACTACCTTGCAGGGATTGTATCGCATCTGTTTGAGGCAGGTATGTGCCAAGTGTTTTGAAGAAAAGGCTTCAAGCCCGAGTCTGTCAAGCACCATCAGAATTCCTCATGTTAGCTTCAAGTTTCCAGAGAAAATTGTAAACACCTCTTGTTTAAATTATCTTTTGAAAACCAGAATTTGTGACAGCTATTACTGCAGCACTGAATCTCGTGCACACCCTCTTCAATGCTCGTATGGAACGACAGATGGGAATATAATGACCATTCAGATTCAGATTCACGATAGGCAAGCCCCTTCCTCATCATTGGGACATAGCATAGCAATTGTGGGACAAGATATAAAGCAGTGCTTGCAGTCCATTCAAGTTGTAGCAGACAAAATCCACCAGGCGAAGAAAAAGTTGGCTTCACTCAATACCACCCTCGCTGACCTGAAAGGTGTTCTAGAAGTGCTCTCTACTCTGAGACAAGCCTCCACTGGGAAGAAAGAAGTGCTCCAGTATTTTGCTTGCTCTTTTCATGGTGTACATGAAAATATTGGATTAAGGATCAAGAAGCTTTACATGGATGTCAGACTAACTTACACCAGACCAGAGGCAGGAACAGGTCAACCACACAAGGCACTAGGTGCTGGTTGGTCATTCTTTATAACTATGTCATCCCATTCCTCTGGCTCTGGTTCCAGCGTTTCTTCTAAATCAGTTTCTATGGAAGGCATGGCTCCTGGAGATTCTGTATACCTGAGAATGGAAGTAGAACTGATTGGATGCCAAGAGGGAATGCCAGTGACTGGCAGTATACATACCTTCATCCACTATACGCCTCAACACTTGTGCGATCTCGTCTCCGATAATACTTATGTCTTTGATGGGAATACATTCAAAGGAATTTGTATCTCATTCTGCAGCAAAATATTGACAATCTTAGACTTTCTTCAACCTGCAAAGCCTGCACAGATTGCCTCTAAGGAGTCTTTACCAAATGTCCAAAGAATGGAAATAGAACAAATCTTATCTCATAAAATGCCTCCATCTTTGTTTTCTTCATCAAAAATGTCATCAACGAAGCCATCATCTGCACTTCTATTTTCCATCAACTTTCCTGTGTGGCCCATGTCTGCTATGCCTTTCATCTTAGCCAGTTCCCACACCTCGACCAAAGAGGAGCTAGTAAAGTTGGATGATAACTCACTTTGCAGCAAGCTGATGTGTGTTCTGCTTCCCATTGCAAGTATTGACGGAGCTACTGGACGCCATATTACAAATACAATGGCATTTACATTACCTGATGGGTCCAGTGTTAGTTTCAAAGTAAGCAACTCTGAAGGTTCAACAGTTCCCAGTGATGAGGGTAGGAGTTGTGGCTCTTTACGACTGTTGATAAAAAGTTCCAGCAAGAGCTGTCTTGTGCAGGTTGTCAGTGCAGTGCACTCTCTCTTGGTCAGCAACATGGAGGTTGGGCTGGAGAAAGAGAAATGCCAGGCGTTGCCTCCTACCCACACACTTGAGCAGTTGTCCAAGAGACTGACGACAATGAAGTGTCTGCACACTGAGGTGAGGAATTTGAACAAGGAGCTGTATAGTGCATCCCACAAAATGGAAACTAACTGTATGAAGTTGGACGTGTATGAAAAGAAACTGCACTCAATCATATCACGAGTGTTTTCTGTGTTTTGCAAGTTGCGAGAAATAGGCTAACGGACGAGAAAGCATTTTAGTCGTGAACACTTGAATTATGATGAAGGTATGAAAGGAAATCCATGAGTTCATCTGTACAGAATGAGTCATACATAATTTAGTATCCATTAGAACAGGTACTGTATCTAATATTCAAAAGACAGTTCTTCTATGTGTTTTTTAAACATTTATTTGTATAGCTATGTATGTATAACTGCTTTTAATGAATTTTTATGAAGGCAAAGCCTCTTATCTTTAGCAAAAATGGAGCATTTCACCTCCATAATGTGTATTTGTTTATTTGTTGTTGTTTTTGTCAAAGGAAATGTTTTATATTAGGAGTTCCTGGTACATATGGATCTGACTTTGTAAGTCATGTGGTCTGATGTCCACATAACTATGTTATCAGTCCATCAAACAAGTGTCATCAGAATATAAAGGGAATGTGTATTGTTGGTCTTCCATTTAATTGACTTGAGCAGATAAAAACAGGTAGCTACATGTTAATATTAAAGATGTAATGCAGTGTTCATGTCAACATTTTCAGCTTGAATAGTCTAGATTAGTTTGTTACAGTAAATGTGCTCTGTGCCTTGTTATTGTCAGTACACAAAATTGAATTATATTAGTCTGATTTATGCTAACCTATTAGTCAAGCATCTTATGTTTTTACTACCAATGCTCAAAATTGTGCAAGCATAATTAAGTAAGGCCTACTGTTGGTATCTTGTTACTTTAAGAACATTTGTGATTCCTCATAACTCTCGTGTTCAAATCCACCTCTCACCTGGCATACTTATCAGTGAAGTCCACCAGCACACATACACCGTACCAAGCCATGTATTTATTTACATTCTGTTGTCTCAAATCTCACTAATTTTGTATCTTTCCACTACATTTTTTTTTGCTAGCACCTCCACCATGATTGTCTGTCTGTCTGCTAACTTAGAGCTTGAATCACAAGAAATTTTCCCTGCCATACACAGTGTATTTTGTTATGTAGCTTGGATTGTTTAATCCCTTTCAATGAAATTATCTCAACAATTTTGTAGAGAAAGAGCAGGCAAAGAAAAGTGCTTATGACAGATATTCAATAGGGGACTTGCATGACTACATCAGGTACTACCTGCCATGCCTACTCAAGGTATCAGTGAACCTCCAGGACCATAGAAAATGTATTAGCATTCATGACTGGAAAGCCGATTTTTTAGAACTCTAACTATAAATCTCATGCTTTCACCATACTATAGGAGTACATACTTTATAAATTTCCTGTGTGCTGATAGCAAATTCCAGATTATTAAGAGCTATGGTTGTGGATAAAAGGGAGTGCGAAACAGTGAACTCCAGACAGTTGCCAGAGATGATGTCAGCCCAGAAGTTGCTGCTTCTTGAAACATTTAGCAGCATCTCATCTCCATGAATCTCTGGATTGCCACAGGTGCTGCCTGATAGAGTTTTGAGAAGTATTGGAACTACTTTTGGGCCAAGATCAACTCTGCATAGTGTCTGCTGCTCACTGCTACTACTGCCAATGAGTTCCCAATTGCTGGAGAGGTCAGGATTAACCTTTCCTTTACACTCTGTTTTCTCTAAACACAGCTCAATATCCCAATATCCTGCTATCAGCATGCATGAAATTTTAGTTTCTATTTCTGTAGTATGGTAAAAGCAAAAACTATTTTGCAGTTACAGTTCTCAGAAAATAGCATTGCCAGTCATGAATGCAAATATATTTTCTAAGGTGGTGGTGGTGGTGGTGGTGGTGGTTCACTGATACCTGCAGGTAGTACCTGATGTAATCACGCAAGTCCCCTATTGTCAGATATTTTTTGCCTAGAACTGATTATTAGTTCTTTGCTTTTCAAAAAAAAAAAAAAAAAAAAAAAAAAAAAAAAAAAAAAAAAAAAAAAAAAACCCCAAAAATATTACGTTGTGACCCTAAAGGTACCTGCTAGGGCTTGTGAAAATATGGGTGTGGCTCCTGGGTGGGAAAAATAATAGTATTTTGACCTGTGCACTCTCTTTAGATATAGGTCACTAAAGACCACTATATTCTTGTATCTTTGGTTTTATTATTTTTCTAAATAATATCAGCTGGTATGGAATGGATGTGTTAGCTGTACACGACAAGATTACCACCCATACCACTAGTACTTCTCTAGTAACACCAAGAATGAGGAAGTGTAAAATCATGGGTTAAGCAAATGCTCACAGACAAAAACAAATATATTTGTAAGCACTTAATGAATTATGTAATGGATCACATCTGATGCATATTATGGGAAGAACAGTCCTCCAAGTTTGGCAGGTAGCCTGGGACCACGGTATTCATCCAAAAGTCACCCAAATCTTCAGCAAAGACCTTGTTATATTTCACCGCACTGGACAAACCACTTGTACACTTGTTGGCCGGGACCTGGCATTTGTTCTTATCAGAATCATACTTACTACTGAACACATAGTGGCAATAAAAGGCTGGGAAGCTCTGAGGAGTTGCGACTATCTCCTCTTTGGTATACTTAACTATGAAATTGTGTGTGGCACTGTTGAAAGCTTGTAATCCTTTCACACGCAACTTCCAGAATCGGTACAGAACTCCCTGGGTATTCTCAAGCCAGGCCATCCAGCTAAACAATGAGTCATCCACTGATGGAATCCTTATAAACTTATTACATGTGTCATGAATTCCAGTTCCAGTCAAGTCAATAACAACATCGTTGCCATTGGTGTCGTATGCCATGGCATCCACTGTGTACTCCAGCTTGAAGATGGGAATGTAGAAAGTGGCATTTGTGTTTCCTACGTCCATAATCTCAAGGTTTTTATCCACAGTGGTATTGCCGATGTGAGCCACCCTACTGCCAGGGTGATTATAGCAGTTGTTTTTCCCCCAGTTCTTGAGGCATATCTGCATGAGTCTGGCCATACTGCAGTCCACTTCCACATCAGCATCGTTTGGCGTCCTTTGGAGGAATTGGTCTCTCACTGCACCACCTAGTAGGAATGGTAAACAGCTACCATTTCTTAGAACATTAAACACATCGGCAATTGTATTTGCTCCACGGAGACCAGGTACTATCATGGTTTCAAAATACTTCAAGTGTGAAGAAGCTTCGTAAGACTTCCAGAATCTAACCGTGGGGCTTAGATCACTTAGGTGTCCATAGAGGGTCAAACTTGATCGGTCCACTTCTGTTAGGTTGTGACAGGGAGCAGGGGCAACTAGTAGCTGGTCCATTTTGAAATCTTTGTGCAGTCGAATCTTCAGCCTTGCACCAAGCACAGAGCTGAAGCATGACACTGCAAGGGCAAATGCCCATAGAGAAGCAGCTAATGAAACTTTCATTTTACTCTAAAGAAGATTTGCAGTGAAGTGATGTCCAAGTCAGTGAGGATGAGCTATATATATTATGGCAGGACATATTGTTCAATATAAGGAATTTTTTGAGTAGTGACATAATTTTACTATAAGCTGATCGGCTGATTTGACATAAGAGGTTAAGTACTATACTATCTCTGTAATATGTTTGTACTCTAAAAATGCATGTTGAGAGTAGTAATGTACATTTACACCATGCCTGGTACACATACAAACCACGTTTCATAATCCATAATGGAAGGAAATTATGTTAAGGGACATAATAAATCACGATTGTCTCGACAATAAGGGCAAAGATATCCAGTTAGTATGCCAAAACAAAAACAATAAATAGGATATACATTTCAGTAATGATTCACAATGGAAAATAAGTCGACATTGGTTGCACGCCCTTCCTTCCTTCCTCCAAGTGTTTTGCTGAAAATTTTATTGTAGAAACAGCTGTTCTGTTCATTATTTGTGAATATAAAGGACATATTATCAATTACTCGATCTAATATGATCACATATATCAGACATTCTTTCAATTACATGAATCAAAGTTGTTTTGCCATAATAATTAAGCATAATATGAACGAAATCACTTGAATATATTTTAAAGTTGTTTTGTTGCAATCATTGTGCAACATTTGAATGAAATCACCTAAACAGTAGCTAGCAAAATCAGGAGACACATAAAATGAATGTGAGAGAATGCATTTGTGAAGATGTGCTGTAAGATATGCTGTGTGGAATATTCCTCAGTTACTGCTACACAGTTTTGAAAGCTTGGTGAACCCATCCGTGGCATCATAGGCATTTTGGACCAGATTCTTTAATGGGCACAGCGCCAGTTCCTCTACCCACTTCTCGGAGACAGACCCACATAGACCCATTTTTTCTGGACGTTCGTTCACCAGCAGCTGCACATACTGCACAGCATTCTCCCGAAGCTCTATGTCATGTGATAGACAATATATATCTAAAGAATTTTAGTTTTATTCGTGGCTACAACATACACTTAGAAATCTCTGGGTCTCAATTGAAGGTTCAGGTCATTAAAATTGGACTAAAATTGTATTTTTACACACAAAACTATATCTTAACAGTTGAATCTAAATGTCTGGCTAGGTCTTCTCCAATTCTCAACTTAGCTGGTGATTGATTGATTGCTTACAATTCACTATACTATTCATTGCAATTTTAAGTATTGTTGCAAATACTGAAACACATACATAATAGAGTGCAAACAACAAACTAATTACTATCAATTTATTTAAGTTTTAAAATGTGTGTTGTTCAAATTACAATGTCATAACATGCGTATCGTATCCCTGTCTACAATTTTTCCTCATATATTTTTTTCCTTTCAAGTTCATAAGAATATAAGAAATCACACAACCTCGACAAAACAGTCAACTTCTTCATTTTATAGACTTTCACTTTTATACACATGCTCTCTAGAAAACTTGAGCAAGTCCAAACAAATACGATATTTAGTATAGAGATTATTGGAGGCAAAGCAAAAAATGATAAAAAAAAACAATTAAATTAAAAAAAATAAACAAAAAGGGTCTTTAATAGGCAAAGGAGGAACATGGAGATGGTTTCAATTTGATAGAAATGAGAGAGCATACGTCAGAGGAGGAGGGGATCCTACAAGCTCAAGTATGACAGTAATGTCAAGAGTGGTCAAGATACTGTAAGTATCAGGAAATAGTGTACTAAATTTTAATGCAGAGATATTTCATATACATAGAGTAGCTCTAGGACAAGTAATCTAGTCATTAATGTTGATGAGAGTGAAACTATATTAAAATTGTATGTCGGCTCAAAATGTATGATTACTACTCATCTAGTGTTTATAGCTGGAAAAATTCCATTTAGAAAAGGATCTCACTTCAAAATTACTTGAAGACAAATCTTTGGTTGTGCAAGAAAGTATTTACACACATACCTGTTCTATCCTCCTGGCAGTCGTACAGGATCAACTGAGCATTGCCGGCATATGGCGCAATACGACTGGTCATAAACCTCCGACCTCTCTGTTCTGTGAAATAGTAACATAATTATGCAACTTAAAGACAGAAACAGTGTTTAAGGATACCCTGTACTGCCAACCACTCAATGGAGCAGTCATAACATTCAATACACCAGGATTGACTCAGATACTTAGTGAAGCTATACACAGCAAACTCAGATCAGTGGTCATCTTCCAAGTGAGAGATGAATAGGGAAAGATTGAAAAGCTCCTTGCTTGTAAACCTTGTGTGCAGCAACTGTCCAAGGCGTGGCAGAGATTGAATCAAGCAACTATGTCTATTAACAATGCATCATCTTCGGTGGCCAGCAGGTCATGAGAAAGTAACGATGAGTTGGTCTCAGCCCATAAAAAAAAAGTGGCATATTTGGAGAAGAAAGGTAAATTCATAATATGTCACAGACTTTGTTAATGTCACATCCAGACTGTTTCCTGGATGCTGAATAGAATGGAGTGCAATCCCACAGACATATCAGGAAATGCTTCTTGTTCAAACAGGAAACATTTGAGTTACTCTACATCTTGATAATATTATGACTTCATTATTACCTTAAAAGAACACGCCACAGAAAGAACATAAATAGTGTTATTGTGAAATAGGACACTGAGCATGAGATTTGATTTGACATCATTTTCCACCTCGTGGCAAGGATAACCAGAGACATCCTGCACTATCCATTCCCTGATATCTATTGGAGAACAATGGTGAGATGCAAGTGTGTTGGACGTTTCAAATTTGTGTGGTGCTAGTATACACAAGACTTAAAAAAAAAGTATTTAAAATGTTTAATATTGTATCTAGGGCTACAGCTAAGGAAGGAGCAAGGGACACTTTGGCTAGAGTAAAACGACTGTGGTTAGCCTTGGGATCCCTATTTGGAATTAGTATAGTCCTACAGGCGCAGCATTGATAAGGTTGGGGCATGGGTTGGGGCAGGGGTCAGGCAAATGTAGATCTTGGAATGAGACATCAGTAAGCAACACTGGATATAAGTCTCAATTAAATAACTTCTGATCATTTTTGAAACACTGATAATATCATTTCCCTTCCTCCTTCCCCCCACCCACCCCCACTTCGCCCAGATTCAGGGTGGTCTGGTTTCATCACCACCAATTGTATGTTATCTCCGGATGGCGTATGACCACGTTTACACTAAAATGTTCCACTTTCCTTATTTCAACCAGAAGAACTTCTTTATTTTTCAGACTGTTGAGCTTAATAATAGGCACATTGGTTTGTTCATACCTGATTTGACCACAATCAGGGACAGATGTTGCTAATCATGACAATCAGGGAGGTATAGTGCCAATCACATGTCTACCATTCATGGGAACATGTGTATAGTGGAGCAGGAGAGAGTCAACAATCTTATCAACTGTACTCCCACTCAACAGACAAGCTCTGACTTCTTGGGAAATAACAACAGCATACTTGAGTTCCGTTGTGTTGCCCAGAATGTCAGTCACACTGTGAACCGTCATGTCATACAACCTTGTTGATGGAGGAAGTAAATACCTTGATATGCATTCCTACCTTCATAGTTGGTTGGCGTGAGGTCAGCACTGACTGGGAAAGTCCTCAAGAAAGCCAGGAATGGAAGCAAGGTTTCTGCATGAGCAAAGCTGTTGATAAAACAGCAAATATAACAACAAAAACATGATTAACATCATTAACACTAATAACAACTACTGTAGTTCACCTCAGAGACACTGATTGCTTTCCTCTGACCAGGAATTCCAGAATGGATTGGACCAGAAAAACACTTCGTTCTCCAGTGATGTTGTATGCACTACCTGTTCAGTTAGACAAACACAACACAACCTAACTACAAGTTATGCAATGTTCTAATAATTGACCACAAATGAGACTATGAAACTACAACAAAACATGTAAACAACACAGTACAAAAGTAAATAAAACATAACACAACACAACTTTAAATTAAACTACTGCTTAGTATTACTCAGGGTTTCATCCAGGATTTTTCAAGTGGGGGGGGGGGGGGGGGGGGGGTCCAGCTAGTCTCTCCAGCCAGATTCTTTACCTAAACACTATGCTGGGAAAGAGTTTGACCAGACCCTTTCCTGATGTAGATATACTATCGTTACAATAATGTAGTATTTTATCATTCCCACTATCAAGCTGATTTCACCCAATGATACTGACTCTGTTACTGTCCTGGTTTTAAAATTGAGTACTACTCATAGCTACATGTACATTGGTATTAGTAAAAATTAGTGGGGGGGATATCCCCCATAGATCTTGTGTGGGGGGGGGGGTGTTCGAACCCCCCCCCCCCCCCCCAAGTAGCCCCCCCAACCCCCCTTGGATGAAACCCTGTTACTACTTCAATATGTACATTCGTAGCATAACACAACTATGATCAATATAACATAACTTTGAATATAAAAATCTACTTCATAATTGGCCACAAAAGGCACTCACGCTCTGAATGGTGAACAAAGTCATGCAAGTCAGTTTTCTGTTAAATCTATTACATCATACTTCCACATATTACAAAAATTTAGTGTTTACCTTTTAACCAGTATGCCTTGAGGTCAGCATTGAACTGAAGCACTGACAGCTGTTCTGGACTGAACACATCACACCACCTGCCAATAGGAAAAAAAAAGCAATGATTTATAATGACCACTGTAAACCCTTTACCAGAGGAGGTAGTGCACACAGAGTCAATCGATAAAATCACTAGATTACTAATCATTACGAGTGAGGGCAACTGAGTTCATAAAATGCACACCGTAGAGATATGCGGATGCCAGAACAAGTGAAAACATTCAGTGATTGAGCCAAGGTGAAGCTGTATGAAAATATACGCCTTCACCGTGTGATGCAGACAGGTAAAAAGTGCACGACCTCTTCCATATTCCAAAGTTAAACACACCAACCAATGGTCACACCCTTACTGGCTTTTCCCCAGGATACTCCATTCATGGACACACAGTTGGTAGAACATGATCACATCTGATGCATCCAGCTTCCAGTAATCTACCAACACAATGTAATATTATCAGTTAAACTTTGAACCTGATTGAGAAATATTGGAAATATATTTAAAATTTGAACATACGGAACAAGGTGCATGTGTGTGTGTGTGTGTGTGTGTGCTTGTCACATGATTAGCAAAATACAGCCACACCCACCAGTGCTAAAGCATTATACCAGGTGAGTGGTCACAAGCCATTTGCATAAAACAGCAATGATTACATCACACACACACACATACACACACACACACACACACACACACACACACACACACACACACACACACACACGCACACACACACACACACACACACACAGGTAGATGCGACGAGATAACATATTGGCTATGCACAAAATAATCAGTTTAGCAATGTTTTCCGGAGGAAATGGGGGGGGGGGGAAGGATGTTTACAAATTCACAAATCAGAGGTCATCTGATTGCTGACCTCTACCTCATTCCATTAGGCCTTGGAATCTAGCTTACTGTTTCCAAGTGTTTGAGTGCAGCACAAAACTGTACTGTTCCATTTTGTGCATACCTTTTGTATCAAACAATGGGCCCATACTGGGCACTGCATACACTAACCATAAAATAGAACAATACAAAGACTAGCCAGTGGGCAGTATGTAATCCATGTTTCCGGTTTACTTTGTGGACTATTATTATGCTTAAAAGAAAGGAATTTATAGCAATCTTACTATTCACACATCAACATGTTTACCGGGATCAATGTGACGTTGTTGGACACCATCAATAACCTTCTTGAAAGTTGCCATGCTCAGAAATGATTCCCTCCAAGTAGTGAAGCTCTGCAAAAAGGAATATGCACTAAATGGCCATTGCTTCCCCTCAAGTAAACATAGACAGATACCACACATAGCGGTTTATTGGTGTTAAGGCTGTCAGCAATTCCTTGATTAAAATGGGGGAGGAGACAAGGTGGGGAAGAAAAAGGTTTCTAGTGGGCAAGAATAAGGTTTCTGGTGGGCAACTGAAAGCATATGACAATTCTTTGATATGGCCTCAGGGGTTATCTTTAGATGGCACCATGGAAGTTAATTGGCCTTTAAAATATATATTCAATTTGCATGTATACTGCAATTCTAACATGAAAAACACAAAAAAAGATAAACTGACATTTTATCAACATTTTCCTCATCAAACATATATAGCCACATGATCATAGGCTTACTGCATTAAGGGTCAGTTTGTTGTCATACTCAGGACAGGGTTGGTCAAAATATCGAAGCAAGGTATCATTTTCTTTATCCATGACTTTCAGGCTAACGCTCTAAGAAGTTGACAAAGAATATAATGGCAATAAAAATAAAACACTTAACAATAATGAGACAAGTGGAGACTCATTAAAACTTCATCTCCTTTCTGAATAAAAATGTCATTGCTAATAAATACTTCTTAACTTAGTGAAATGTCATCTTGTGCAACCAATGACAACAAAATAAATGAAAACTCAGACTGCAGACAGATGTGTGATGTCATACCTGAACATGTGTTCTCTCAAATAATCCCTCACAGAAGGACAGAGCGCTGAAAAGGATCCAATTTCACAACAAAAGGACATTAAAGATTATAAAAATACTGCCGAAATCTTACCTCAAAATTGTCCTTTCCAAATCTGTAGAATATAGATCATAAGAAGACCGTGTGTAGAGAGGAGCAAAGAGCTTTGGTAAGTGCTGCTGAAATCTCTGTGCTAGGCAGTATTCCTCCCTCATCCCTCCCTCTGTCAAATCTGTGGCATTCACCTTGCCGTTGGCCACCTCCTGGAAGAGAGGGTTGGTCCACATTCTGAGAAACTTGGTAAACTCAGGATCGACTTCATTTTCAATGGGTGCCTCTGGGGGTGGCAGTTTTGATGGGAGGCTCTTCCTGAGCTGTTCCCACTTGGCTAAGTGCTTTGATGTTGGGTAGCGAGCGCCATGGCGAATCAACCCATACAGCTGCATACATATGGAACACAGTGTTGAGGAACTTACAAGTATCTCTCTTTGTTTCTGCATGCATTGCATTTGATAATTAAAGAAAATATAAACTGTAGCAGATACTGAGAGAGGGGAGTAGGTAATGAACATCTTGTTTGAATACTGAGCTACAAAAATTATATAATTATGAATTAAAATTATAACCGAGGACCTGACTTGTGAATGGTGAAAGGAAAGGATAATAAGTTTGAAGCAGACACTATAATCCCGGAGCCTCTGGGTGCTTCACTCATGCAGCATACATACAATGTTCTGTATTCAGTAAACATTAACCAGTTCTTACTTGTTCAAATATATATTTACAACTGGGACAATTACAAGTGATTGTGGAGAAATTACACAATATTTTCATCAGATGATTTATGTTGACAATAATCGATACAATCAATCAAACCAACACGTATCAGCAGTTGAAGTAAGTTAGGATGTATCTTTGGTTGCCTAGAAACACTCCACATAACCATGGTAGTTGTTATGATGGGGGAAATGAGGCTGAGGAAAAGATGAGGGAAGGGGAATCTGTTGCTATTCTTCATGCCATAAGAACTTTAATCTTTCACTATATTAAAAAGCCAAATTAAATGAAATCAGGGTCAGTACCTCCCCCACAAAATTGGATTAGATCATGAGAGTGTAGAAGTTAACAACTTTTCACGAAGATAAACTTTATTTCATAGAATGAACATCTAAAGATGATATGAATCAGCTAGTCTATTTATATACAAATCATATCAGAATGCTCTAGAAGGAAAATTATGCAGACAAGTAATAAAGTAAGAGTAACATATGATAATAATCAATAGACAATCAACACCTTTAGAGATAACACAAGACAAGTCAATATGATTAAAGTCAGCTGATGCCTGCAGATGCCATAATAGCAACAATGTTCACTAACATTGTGGAAACTGATAGCCCACTAAACATGTCAATATTACTATAAATAGGGTGCATCTGTTCACGGAATCAATGGTGGACGATTCAACTTCTGGAACAATAATAAATACTTTCATGATCACAATGCTTGATAAACATACAAACACAAGATATTGAGAAAATGGACTATGAACTACTATGATTTGTCCATTCAATCATGTAAAACTTCCCTTTAATCCTCATTCATATGGAACCAAGTGTTTGGTGACATGGAGTTATTTCTTCACCTCAATTTCCATATTTTGCCACTAAGCAATAACCAAAAAATCTGACAGTGATCACATGAGAAGCAGTAAAAATAATCAGGCAAAAGAAACTTAAAGTTGGAATACTGCCAGTGGATTCAAAAAGTTTATGATTACAATTTGGGGGGTGTGGCTGCACATGATAAACACTCTTACCTCCCACACACATGGGAAGAAATCATTGTATCAAGGGTTAACAGGCTGGTTGGTCACACTAGGTCTATACTAGCTTACTGGCTATGTGGTTACAGCAACAGCTAAAGTCCATTAAAAACTCACCCTGGTAGCGTTACATTGGCCATTAGGACCAATGAGTGTGCCATCTGTGATGACTTCCTCAAATTGATACCTCAGTTTGGTGCCCAGGAAATACCTCACATTTTCTGGAACATGTACCTTCTCCTTAAGTGCTTCACAGTCTGTATTATTTAGTATACCCCTTGCATAAGCCAGGGGAAGCGTCTCTGTGTGAGAAATTGTGTAGAGGTCCTGAGAGGGAAATCTGGTACTTCCAGATTGAGTGAATTGAATGTTCCACAAATAACTGCAACATAGTCCAAGGCATGCAAAAAGCAGGTACTGGAAGGCCAAGAGATAGCCTCTATGGCCCGGGTCAACTCTCCCTCCATTTACTTGAGCCATTAATTAAGCAGACTCTCAGCCGGTCAAAGGTCGTCACTATGAAACTGCAATTATTTAATGTTTCAATTTATTGAAAAGTACCTGTCCTACCGGACTGAGACAAAGATCCTCTAGGCAAAGACCTCTTAATATAATTGTTGATCTGTGTATGCTATCTCATCTCTGCCAGAGTAAAATAACAAAAACCTGTCTGTCCACCCAAAATTTCCTGGCTGTGGTCTTAACTCTATGCCTGAGTAAACCACCCCACTTACTACAAATCACAATGTGTAAACACATAGTTCAGTAAGTGTATCCAAACCACTTCCATCTCTTTTTCTTTATTTCTTTTTGAGCTCTGTAGGCCCAAGCATCTGGAATGAATTAGCAAACAATTCTACTATCTACTTATTAATGTTTCTTTATCTGTGTGCACTTGTGTGTGTTCGCTATACATTCCTACGTTTTACCTGTGAGCTCCAGGAGCAAAATATGGGAAATTCGCAAAATATGAGAAATTCACAAATATACAAGCTGGTTCTGCTTGATACATTTCAAGCTTGTTGAAGCTACAGTCAAGAGGGGTATTAAAAGAATGGAAATCAAGCTTTGCACTCACTCATGTGGTTTTAAATGTCTATATGGCCACACCCCTTTCTATATATATATTTTTAAAAAGCCAAAAATGGTACTTAAAACCAGAAAAAGGATGGAGCTGCAGGCCTAAATCTTGGCATGCAGACACAACTTGACTCTTTAAATAACTTGGGGTGGGCCCATCTAGCCACACCTCTTCGTCTTTGTGTGTAAGGCTAAAAATGCCAAAAATGGTACTTCTAAAAACACTTGGACTTAGGTAGCTATACCCATGAGCTAATGGGAGCAGCTGTATTGAAAAGCCCTAAGGGAAGTTGATACCTACTTGGATGAATTATGAAATTCTTGAACAATATATATATAATTTTAAAAAAAGAAAAGAAAAAAAGGGAAGAATGTCACTAAATTATTTCTATAATTAATTCCAGAAGTTAATTTCAACCCCCCCCCCCCCCCCCCACCAAAATGTTTTAAAATGCTAAGTGGCAAACTTTGAAAAATACTCTATATTGGCAAGGATATAAATGTTCTAAATAGTGCACAGACACAGAAAAACACATGCAACAAAAATCACATACTAAATATACAATTTTACATTCTATAGGTGGGAAGGGTATGTAAATAACAATATAGGACAGGGAATATTTTAGTGGTGGCATGCAGGTACATGGGGAAGGTAGATAAGCAGCAAGAGTTGGGGATACATATAAGTTATAACAACTTGGAACTGTTTGAAGTGGATGCAAAGGTAAAAACTGTAGCTACCAATGAAGTTGGTTGACCCAGCAATTAAGTATGCACATTGTATGTGATCAGAGTGAAAGTGCAGCTTCCAGAAGGTCAGCAGACAAGAGCTGTAGGATGGATGGATGGAGGGATGGCTATCGCCGAGGTCTTGTTCGACGCTTGATCTAGTACATGTAAAGAACAATAATCAAGAGTTTCCATTTCTTCCTTTTTGGATATATTTTCGTAATAATAATTATAAAAACTGAAAATAATCTTAATAATGTAACAGATGCATTGTACCTTAACTGTGTCTCAGAAATAGTCAACCATAACCATGCAAAATTATGAGTATTAAATGATGTATTAATGCTGATACCAGTATTTCTGATTTCTTGCCATCCAAATCATTGTTCAGCCGTACCTATATAGATGATCTGACCAGAAAACTGGTTTTAGACAGTTACAACAGTTCTTACAGTCAAATAATCTTGATCTATGATCAAAGGTAATTATGCCTTACACATGGTGCTGTTACTGGAGAAGAACCCACAATTTAACTTGAGACATTTCACAATCAATTTCCTCTTTTCACATATGCCTTCTGTAACGAGAGCAAATAGGCCAACAGCTCTCACTCTTTGAGTACTATCATTATAATGTATTTAACAACCAACTTCTCCCATTTGATATATACATAATTAGATATTTTGTGAACTTTTATAGGACAACTACTCTGTGTAGTACATCTATATTTCTATGAAGATACACTTACAGAACTTGTATTAGGTTCAGGAACCAGTTTAGTCTTCGTAGCCTTCACCAGTTTAGACTGTTGAAGCTAGTCAAATACCCAATCAAACACATAATTCAAAAATTAAAAAAAAGGCACATTGAAATGTCTTTGGTATGTTGCAGGTATTACAATGTATATTACCTTAATTTTCTTAGCAGCAGAATCCTTCTCAATCCCCTGCAAGCAAATGTCAGATATATATATTTTAATGATTTCTGTTAAAAATGAAGTAATTTTTTTTACATCATTGAAAAGCTTATGAAATATGCTATCATATGATAGTAAAATTACCTATAAAGGATGATGCAAAATAAAAGTTATGACAGATACAAAAAATCTCATGAATAACTAATGAGTTTGGTATTGTACCCATTGAAGTTTGTTGACCTAGCGTATGTCTCAAAGAGACAGAAAAAAAGGGAAGCTGTTACAGACATAGTTCACATACCTTACATTTCACTATTGGTTTAGTTTGTACACATGCTTAAGGTCATGATGGTGAGGTCTCTAGGCAAAGGAGAAGGTGGAATTACAAAATAATGAAAAACAGTGCACTAATGGACCCATAATCATATATCATTTCAACAGTGATTTCTCAAAAAAGCTGTTTTTTCAACTGTAACAAATTATATCGTGGGCAAATCTTTCATGTATACTGCTTCATTATATATCATTCTGTAGCTCATTTCATACTCTATGCAATGAGTACATTTCAGCATGGTTTGACTTACCATTCACATGTAGTGCATTGTTATGTCACACCTGTATTTCTGACTGGTCAGTTTACCAGTTTCTGTGTGGGTGTTGTGGCTAATTTGTACTCATTGCACACTTTGGTGGTTACTCTAGTGTGTCCATAAAAGGCAGCTGACAACTGGTTCTATATTTTGAGTGGGAATTTTTCTTGTGACCAAGGGGTCTGCTGATATGTGAGTATAACTTGTATACCTGGTAAAAATGTTATTCTATGCACATCATAGGAAAGTTTATGAAATATGCTATTATTTGATAGTAAAATTACCTGTATGGATAAAGCAGGGGGAAAAAAGAGGGTTATGACACACACACACACACACAACATCATCTCATGAATAATTAATGAGTTATGGTTTTGTACTACCTCAAATCATTATCCTGTTGTCTGAAGTGGTGGATGCTTTGAATATACCTTACCATATATTACAGGTAGTGTTTTATATATATATATATATATATATATATATAGTACTTGGGTATCTCATGATACACAAAACTGCACCACCATTAGATACTCAGTTATTTTGTCATGAGCATTAGGTACAAGAAATGTTTGTAAAATCATTGTACCAAGAAGTCTCTCTCCCATATTGTGTACCACCCCATGCAAATAGAATAATGAATATTCTTACCAGCGGAACTTCCTCAACAGCTGCTTTATAGTTCCTTCTGGAGAATCTGGTATTCTTTGGAGCTTGCTCTTGGATCTCCTGCACATAAAGTGTGTCGGGAAATAATGTAAAATAAATAATGAATACATTAAATTATAATCAAAAGATATTACGAATGGAAAAAAAAGGAAAAAAAATTAATAATAATTATTGGGATTTAATAACCTCTGGATGTTTAAGACTTAAAAAGTAGCTGTTTCTAACAGTTATGATAAATACATGTGATGTATATGGGCCTATGCATACTATATACACTTGTGTTACTGTTACCATTTCAGGGAGAGCTAACAGGAATGTATAGAATACTGTATTTAGATAAATGTCAGTTGCAGTAATTCTTCCGCTCATTGTCAGGGGTGAGACTAATATGCTGCAATACTCTTTCTGGAATATACAGGGCCACGCATCAAGCATGTGATCTCCTACTTCATCTGATCTCTAATTAGTTTGTGTTTGTGTTTGTGTTGTGTGTGTGTGTGTGTGTGTGTGTGTGTGTGTGTGTGTGTGTGTGTGTGTGTGTGTGTGTGTGTGTGTGTGTGTGTGTGTATCACTATAGCTGCATTTAATTAGCTTTTAATAATCAGTGTATACTATTCTTGCTATTGAGAGGGAATCACTGGTTTTGGCGATTAAGAAGGGCATTTCAATTCAATGAAAATTGCCCAAAGGACTTGAGAGGAACATTGAGAGAGAACTGACCCAGACTAGTGGGAACAACAGCTGAAAAGCAAGCACCACTCAAGACAGCCACAGGCTCCAGACAGTAACTGAGCAAGATCACAATGTTGAGAAAGAGAGAGAGAAGAAAAGAGAAGCCCAGACAATTTTTCACAGGCAAGTGGACATGCCAGAAAAGGGGACAGCTCTAAGCAGAACATCTACACGCACTGAGATAAAAATAAACGTGCTGGGATAATACCAGATATATAATTCAGAAATAAAAATGAACTTAATTTTAATGTAGAGAAATAGCAATAACTAACCTCCTCTGTGCTTTTCATCTCCTTCTCTCCTTCCTCCACTTCTAGAGTCATAGCCTCGCTTATGATTTGGCTACGAGCAGAACTGTAAAGAAGAAAGAAAATTAGTGTAAATCTCTCTTTCCTCTCATCAAATGGAAGCTACAAAGCTGATCAGTAATCACACATGTCCTGCCTCATCACACAGAGGCATGAGGAGAATTAAAATAAAAACCAATTTTTTCCTTCATTTTTCCATCTGACAACTGTGAGTGAGAGAACTGGAATGTTGGTTACTCAGTAATGAGCTACTGTACTGTACTGTACTGTACTGTGTGTGTGTGTGTGTGTGTGTGTGTGTGTGTGTGTGTGTGTGTGTGTGTGTGTGTGTGTGTGTGTGTGTGTGTGAGTTCCCAAAGGGCTAGGGCTAACCAGTGCCTCCACTGTGCACATGTGCATGTGTAGTAGCTCACATTGCAGGAGGGACAGCTCTGCCTCTTCTACTTCTCTTCCTTCCCCTAGAAGATGGTGGAGTCCCTTCATCCTTCTAAACGAGACAACAACATGCATACAGATGCACACACACACATTAATCCACATTATTCAGCACATAACCAATCAAGAAAACACCTCAATGGATAGAAGATCTCTCCTAATGAATATATGCATGACATATATGATGTAATTAGTGGTAGTAATAACAACAGCAGTAGTTTCCCAGCCAAAAATAATCCTATTTGAGTCCGGATGAGCTGAACAAAGTACCAAATTACATCCCTACATTCTTCCTCCCAACAAATGACAGTAGAAAGTTATTGATCAATTCAAAATGTGTTGTCTAATGCTATGGAAAATGAACTAGATCACACAATAAACATCACACTCGGTAGTAATGGACACAAACAAACCTCTTCAATGGTATGCTTTTCTTGATTGCTTGCATCTTCTCCATCAACCAGATCATTAATTTCTTTTTCTTCCTCTTCTAATACCAGAGATTTCTGTGCACTTTTCCAAGCACTAATGCAGAGAGAGAGAGAGAGAGAGAGAGGAGAGAGAAATATCCCAGTTCATATCTTCTTTCTTTTCCTTCTTTCCATCTGAAAACTGTGTGAGTGAGAGAACTGGAATGTTGGTTAATCAACAACAAACTACGTGTGTGTGTGTGTGTGTGTGTGTGTGTGTGTGTGTGTGTGTGTGTGTGTGTGTGTGTGTGTGGTGTGTGTGTGTGTGTGTGTGTGTGTGTGTGTCCCCGTCCCCTAGTGGGCCAGGGCTAACCAATGCCTCCACTGTGCACATGTGCATGTGTAGTAGCTCACATAGCAGGAGGGACAGCCCTGCCTCTTCTACTTCTCTTCCGTCCCCTAGAAGATGGCGGAGTCCCTTCATCCTTCTAAATGAGACAACAACAACACACATACTAATTATCACATCCAAACACTAAAGCTAACACCTCAATAAACAGAAGGAGCTCTCTCTTTAGTGTATGCAGATATAATTAGCAGTGGTAGTAGTGCTAGGGCTAGATATGTCCATGGTCACAGCAAACTCATTGTGGTAGAGGAAAAGATTTGTGTATAGTGATGCATAGAGAGCCAGGATGCCAAATTAAAGCACTATATTCTTTATATGTATGTATATATATATATATATATATATATATATATATAAAAAATAAATTAAAAAAAAACAATATATTTTTTTAAAGCACGCAGTAGAAAGTCATATATTTAGAATAATGTAAAAAAATTTCCATCTGACATGTTACAAATATAACATCACGTTATTGTGTAACAGTCACAAACAAACCTCTCCAATGGCATGCTTTCTTTGATCTTTTGTATCTTCTTCACCCAGATCATTAATTTCCTTTTCTTCCTCCTCAATCACCAGAGATTTCGATGCACTTTTCCGAGCACTATTACTACAGAGAGATGGTAAGAAAGAAAAGAGAGAGATAAAGTAAATACTTCTCGTCTTTAAGAACATTCCAACAATGGACCAAGGTAATCACACCTGACCTTCTCATCATATGGTGGGGAAGAGGGAGGGGGAAAATTTTTTTTAAAAAAAGAAAAATAAATAAATAAAAGCCAAACTAAACGACAACCACCAAAATTAATTTTTTACCTGTGGCACACAGGTCTAGGAACACTTAATGGTGGGGGTGGATACATTCACAAGTTTTGCTCAAAATGGGCTTTAACTAATTGTTTACTGTTTGGAAACACCAAAGTTTGTTGTTACAACCAACTGTTTACAAATTAAGTGCTTTACTGTAAGGAAACCCTGTGGTCACAACTAAGTATTTTACTATATAGAAACCCAAAAGTTTTTAACCTCATCTTAAGTATTCTAAATAATTATTTGCCTGGTCTAAAACACTATATAATAAATATTATTGTAATTATTTGCCACATGTCTTAGTGCAGACTGCTCTTATTCCATCTGATAACCATGTGAGTGAGAAAATTGGAATGTTGGTTCATCCGTAACAAGCTATTGTAGTGTGTGTGTGTGTGTGTGTGTGTGTGTGTGTGTGTGTGTGTGCGTGTGTGTGTGTGTGTGTGTGTGTTCCCAAAGGGCTAGGGCTAACCAATGCCTCCACTGTGCACATGTGCATGTGTAGTAGCTCACATTGCAGGAGGGACAGCTCTGCCTCTTCTACTTCTCTTCCTTCCCCTAGAAGACGGCGGAGTCCCTTCATCCTTCTAAATGAGACAACACACACAAATTACCATACAACATTATTCAGCACATAACAACCAACAACTCAAGACAACACCGAAATGGACAGAAGCAGACATGCTCTGTGCCCCCAAACTTTTTTGAGAATGACACGGTTATCTTTACAGGGGATGAATCCAATTTTCTGACAAATAAAAAGGAACGTGTATGTCCGTCTGTAACGCAAAATGTGTTCACAAATTAATAGGGTACTTCCTGAGGTGGAAGGTAGATGAAATTTGGCGTGAGGATAGGTGTAATGGCAAGGTTAATGCCCATTTCCTTAGAATTTTCCTAAAGATAATTTCAACAGAGATAATTAGCATTTAGTGTAATTTTGACCAGTTTTTGGTCATGAATAAACTATCCTTACCCACTTAATGTCCTATTTTTCGTGTCTGGAGGCCCCCACATTTCCACCATGGGGTTTTAACATTGCCCAAGTTACTCCCCTGGTCAAGTTGAGTATGCAAGCTAAGTTTAAGGTCTCTACGTTCAAGGGTTTGGCAGTGCATTAGCCACACAGTTAGGTACACACATACAATATGGTGGGCTTGGCAAAGTGAGATCATACAGCTTTTCAATTTTGTTAATTCTCCATGTTCTCTACTTTGCCACTTCAGCACAGATATCAGGTTCATTTTAAAAATAAAGTTTGCTTTTATAATATTTTTTTTTTTTAAATGAAAAAACAACAACAGAGGTCACAGGTGGATTAAATTTGGAGTGAGGATAAGTGTATTGACCAAGTTAATGACCTTGCTCTTAGAATTTTTCTAAATGGAGTTAGACAAGCACATCATATAATTTTGAGTTTAGTAAAGTGAGTTTGATACTCTGGTGACAAGCAAAGCGAGTTCACCGGCTAGTCTGACAACAAAAAAAAAGAAAAAAAAGGGAAGGGTTTTTCCCTCCTGTTTTGCTGCTTATATAGTCACACAATATCTGTACAAGCTATCTTTCAAATATGAAGCAATTGGGATAATCCACTGCTTGAGTTATGGTGAATTTTATCCATGCACTCCATACTTTTCAATCTTCAATTTTCATGAGGAAGACCAGCAAATTTCAGGATAGTCAGGTAAGCCATATCTCAGCAATACCCTGGCCTATACATTAGATTTTAGTCTCAAACGAAGCACACTCCCAGAAGTATTTAATTATTCTAATTGACCATAAATGCAAAGAAATTTTTTCACTGCAGATGGCGTTAAAATGTCTTGACAATGCAAGGAGAAAAAGAAAGCTTGACAAGGTATTTTATGGCAACCTGAAGGGCCAGAGACCTTCCTGGGACTTCTTCCTCCATCTCCTGCACTAGCTTCTCCAACAGCTCTTACTCCCTTCTCTTCAACACCAGCTCTCACTCCCTTTTCTGCTGCTCTAACATCCACCACTCCCACATCATCTCTGCCTCCAGGCACTATAGGTTTAGCTAGCAGCAGTTGGTCCTATTAAAAGAGAGCTCTAGTTAGGGAAGCTCAGGCAGGTCCTTCCTTCCTCTGCCTCTCAGCCATAGCCTTCCCCTCAGTCAAGGGTGTCTTCCACCTAACCCGCTGCTCCTCTACCAGCTGCTCCCGAGGACAGCACTGCTAGGGATTCAGGAGCAGCTGGTAGAGGAGCAGCTGGTAGAGGAGCAGCAAGTGAGGTGGAAGACATCCTTGGCTGAGGGGAAGGCCAGTGGCTGACTACTACCTCATCAGGATGAGTTCCCTGATGGAGAGGCAGTCAGTGCCTTATGCTGCACCGAGGACAGGAGAAACCAGAGGGGGTTGTGGTCAAGGTGGCTATTTGATGCAAAGTTTGTGGCAAGTCATCTATGATCACGGACCCCAACAGCACTGAGGCCCTTCACGTCAACATCAGGTAATTACTTTTTTTTTTCTCCACTTGCTAATATGACTTATACTGCTGTATAACATATTATTATTACGTCACAGCTTGTGGAGAGGATGATTGGCAAGGGAAAGAATGGAATGAATGCTTTCTCTGGTATCATGGATATGCCCCCTCCTTTCACCAGAAAGCAGTTGGCCCACATGAGGGCATCTTCCAGGCAACCTCACAGGAGAGGAAGGCCAGCATGTCAGTTGCAGCAACTCAACTCCGCCAAGAGCACAAGGCCAAGGATGATGAAATCCTTGATATAAGGTCATGTGTGACGGCACTTGGCCGAAAGAAGTCCCCGGTCCCACTTTAGTGTGGTGATTGTAGCATCATGGGACACTGGCCAGGTTCTTGACATTGAGGTCCTCAACAAATGGTGTGGGATGTGTCACAGTCGGTGCCACCTTGGCCCCACCTTGGAAGAGTTTCTGTACTGATGGGAAGGGCACTAGGCTGTGTGTGGGGCAAACTTTTACAGGAGGTCTTCAGGTGCAATGAAAGCTGAGGGTGCACTGAAGATCTGGAAAAGGTCTAAGGAGAGGCATAAGCTGCACTATACCTTGATGATTTCAGACAGTGACACCTCCACATACCACCAGGATTGTGGCAGCCAATCCCTATGATGCCAGCCATCCAGTCACTAAGTACGAGTGTGTGGGTCATGCCCAAAGGGACTGTTTCAGCTCCTGCTCTTCACCAAGCAGGACAAGCTAAAGAAGAATTTGGGGGCAGATGGCAAGATAGTGAGGATGGGTCACCTCCCTCAGCCATTGATGAAGAGGCTTCAAAAGTACTATGGTGAGGCCATCCGTTCCATATTGGAGATGTGCAAGGGATGAAGGACGCTGCGATGGCCACCTTTCTTCACTTCAGCTCCAGAGATGCTTACCCCCAGTACCATCTCTGTCCCAGTGTTTGGTGCAAAAACAGAAGCAACTGGAGAACCACCACCTTTACATAACACCACCATCCACCCAGAGATCACTCCATTCGTCAGGAAGATCTAGTGTTGGAATGGGACACTTCGCTGCGATATTTTTTTGTTGTTGTTGGACTTGGGATTTTTTTTAATGGGACACTTTTACATGTCATAAAGCATATAATTGGAAAGCATTTTTGAACTAAGCTTTCATTTGGCAATAATAAGAGTAGGGGGTGAATGACAACAAAGTTAGGATACATAGTAGATATCTCATGAATAATTATTGAGCATAGGCTCCACCCCCTTAAAAGTCTCGTTTAGGTACAATGTAATGCACATTATACATGTATAACTAAAATTTCATTCTTCAGATCTAAAACAAGATTGCTACTTAATTTAGGAATATACCAGTTGGACATGTACCTCTAATTTAGCCTGTTCTCCACTGCTGTCTTCATCCATCTTCTTTGCTGTCTCTTTCTTTGACACAGGCACCTTCTTAGTTGCTTGCCTTTTCGAAGCCTTTCCCTTGGCAGAGGTTGTGTGCGAGCCATGCTTGCCAGAAGATACAGCTGCAGTCTTTGTTGTTTGACTGGCGGTCCTGCCAGACTTCTTGACACCACCTCGGGCCTTGAGGACCTCAGGAGGTGAAGTGTCTCTAATAGGAAACATGTACACGAAATAGAATATATGGAATATTTAAGTAATTTCAGGAAAAAGGGACATCAATATTGATATTGTTATGTTTCATCAGTTAACAAGTCATCAATGTTGATGGAACTATTCCATATTGTCTATGTCATTGACTATGTGGACCAATGAGCTTCAAGACACACACAATGAACCCAGCACATCAGGGATGGCTAATTTGCAAGCTTGCATGAATATTAGAGTCAGTGTAACACACAATTCTGTCAATACATGGAGAGGGTCAATAAATCAAAATCATCTGTCGGTCATTGCAAAATACAAGAGAAATACAATCTTGACATAAACAATTAGACAGAAAAATACAAGGACATGGCTGGAGGGTAAGTGGAGGGAAATGGAGTCAGGACAGGAATACATGAAGGCAGAGAGTGCAAGTATAGACAACACTGTACCTGATTGCCTCATATGCTGCTTCCTCTGTTGTGACGGGGCTGGAGGTGGCACGGTGCACCACAGGGTGCTTGGCCGGGGCACAGTTGTAGTCGGGAGGCAAGTACCTCACCTCGTTAGGCTGGGTCTGATGTAGAGACACACAAACCAACATGCATAAGAGACAGTGTAAAGTAGTTAATACAATAAAAGAAGGAACTGTAGGTGGTGATTGTTACAGGCACATCACCATAGCATATACAACTAGAAGCCAGCTGAGGGTGGAATCCCACAAGCCCCAGGGCTCGGACTTTTGGTGACCTTATTTACATATTTGTAGAATTGAATGATTATATACTGTGGTTTACAATTTTATATATATATATATATATATATATATATACATATATATATATATATATATATATATTACTTTTAAAGCATTGTGTGGAACTGCATTGGACCAGGAACAAACCCACAGCTAAGGCTCACCTTTCCCTTGGGTTTGAAGAGGTCAGATGACAAGAGCACTTTTCCTAAGAAATCTCCAGCATTGGCAAGAGAGAGCTACAGGGCAATACACGCACACACCAGCATTCTTACACAAGTATAAATAACAGTTCTCGCATGTACTGCCAACGAGTACATATATGCAGCATACAATAAATACGTTAGCCACACACAGATGATGTGCCTTATCTGGTCTAACAGAATTCACTGATGACCTTGCAAGGGTATCTACCTTATTGGCCAGCACACCCATGGCCAGATCACATGCAGCATAGATGTTTTTGTTGGCCTCCGAGTTGCTGGGCTCCTGGGCATCCACTGTCGTCTTGATGATCTCCAGAAGCTTCTTCAGGAAGCTGTAGCTCTCTCCACGGGTCGCCATCGGCTCCAAGAAAAACCACAAAGAACTAAGATGAAGTGTTCAAATGGATGGAGTGGATAAAGGAGGGAGGAGAGGAGGGAAAGATGGAATGAGAAGTGAGAGAGGACGAAAAAAGGAGCGAGGGCGTGGATCAGAGAGAAGGGAGATAGCAAGAAAATCAAAGAAAGGGGTGGAAGAGGAGAGGGAGGGAAAGATGGGGCGAGATGTGAGAGTGGGTGAAAAAGGGAGGGACAAAATGAGCAAAGAGTGAGGGAGTGGGTCAGAGAGAAGGGAGATAGCAAGGAATTTGGAAAGTGTTGTAAGTGGTAAAAATAGCGGAAAAATAGTATTTGACAAAAACATAATCAAAGGAGAAAAAATGAGAAAAAAATGAAGATGAATTTTGTGTAGTCAGCAAATAGAAGCCCACAACACACAACCACACAGTGTCCTCAGTGTGTGTTGTCTTACTCTTTGAACTTGTCGAGTTTGGAAGACGTCGTTCTGGAGAACTCAGGGTGATGGGACACCAGGTAGATGGCTTGAGGCACTGAATATTCTGGCAACACTGCATGAGGGTTCTCTGCACTCAACAACAACAAAACACAATAAGAACACAGTCATAACAAAGATGTATCCTACCTTGAGCCTTGGAGAGCTGATTTAAGCAATTCTTTCTTTTGGTCACATTAGCAGATAGAATCTTGCGGAACTGCACACACAAAGAAGACATAACAGATAAGTTGTATGGTCGATACACGATACTAGGCACGATGTACAGCATGCAGTTCAGGCTACACTGAGCACGCACCTTATCACGACGTGTTTTGCAAGGTTCTGTGCCAGCATAGACCATGATGGAGAGATAGTCCAGGTGCAGCTCAAAACTCTGTAAGTACTTACTCAATCTCTCCATAAACTTCTCCCTCACCTCCCCACAGGAGTCCTGGAAAAGAAGGAAAGAAGCAAGACTGTGATCTCTGCGAGACAGTAAATACGACCAACCCAGGTATATTAGCTTAAGTGCATAAAGGAGATCAGGAGAAAATTATCTTAACTCTGTGCACGTGCTCAGAATTGATTTATACCTTACTCACAAGAACAGCAACAAAGGAGACACTTCAACCTGCTTAATCCATGCACCACTGAAGTGTTGAGAGTAATTTGGTGTACCTTTTTCCCTTTCAACTTCTTAAATTCAGGATTGAAGCAAGCAATGTTCATCAGGTGAGAACCACGAGTTTTACTGAAAGCCAAGGATATTTGCTCAGACTTATATGACACTTACTCTGCATTTTTCAGTATCGTCATGTTCATAGTAGTGCCGATTGCATTAGGCTGTTCACAATGTAAGACTGACTAGGTATTTGATTAGACCGCATGCCATACGCTATATGACTCCACTCACTGTATGAGGTGCACACAGCCATAGTTTATAACCAAAAGCACAATGGTTTAACTTGTGAATTTTTTTCATCACACCTGGTCCAATTATGCGGAACATAGTTTTCAGTTGTTGCTTTTTAACCTTTCCTTCTTAAATTTTATTTATTGTCATTCTGTTTGCAATTATTGGTTTTATATTTATACATATTTTCAAATTAATTAATATATTCTTCTCATTATCAATACCTTGAGTGGCCATTGCGTATTCATAAACAAATATTAAAAAAACAACAACAAAAAACGTACTAATGTAGAAATGCTTCAGCTCTCTAACTCTCCCTAGCCTGTAGCATGTAGACACATGACACATGGCCATTCACAATGGTTATTTTCCAATAGACCTTGGTCAAACAACATTCTAGATAGACACTGCAAAATAAGTAGTAAGAAGAGTAAGAACCTGCATATGCCTACCTGCATCATCAGTGCCAGCCTCTGAAAGATGCGCTGAGTGATGAATTCACTGTGGACACTAGATGTGGCCACTTTGAGCAGCCCACAAGCAGCAGCTAGTCGGAGTCTGGCGCGATCATGTGCCCTGAGACATGAAATTACAAAACACACACACATAAATAGGAATGGGAATGGGGAGGGGGGGGGGGGGGTAGGAAGGGAAGAGAAGGGGTAGGAGGGTAGAAAAAGGAAAGAAGATTGAGAATGAATAAATGAATACATAAAAGAAGAATATCATGTCCAATCAGTGGGAGGGCGGAGAGGGAGAGAAGAGATAGAGGGAAGGTGAGAAAGAAAGAGTTTAAAAAGGGGGAAGAAACAGAGGGACAAAGAAGTGGGGAGGAGAGAAAAAGAAAGAAATAAATAAAAAGTGAGAAGAGACAAGTAAGAAGAAGTGCAAGAACAGGGACCAGATAGTCTAGTGAAGACTAGTAATAAGTCTGACACTTGTGCTAATCACTGTACATCACACACACCTAGTTGAGTTAGCAACATGATATGCTCCTACGTTAGTTTTACAATCACCGACAGAAACATGTGCACAACAAACTCCTTACGAAATATTATCCTGTCCTTGTAGATCGCCATTGTTGGCCAGGGTTGTGTCCAGAACGTTGAGGACAGCCTTGCACTGTCTGTTGTCTGAGGATGGCAGACCTCGCAGCCAATTCACCAGAAGCTTCAAGCCAAGAACCTATTCATAATAAGCACACAAATAAAAAATATATAGCTTCACTTGCTCACTATTATTGTTCGCCAGATCAATGCCCATCTGCCAAACAATATTCCCCAAGTCTATCTTGGTGTGGGACCTAACTACTCCTGGTATGGAAATCAACCCAGTCTATCTTGATGTGGGACCTAACTACTCCTGGTATGGAAATCCACCCACCTGGCAATTTGCAATATAAAGAATATTAGGTGTGAAATTTAACTATTACTATCTTGTGCATTAACTTTGCACCACATGCCCAAGGCAAAGGCACAGACATCGTCAACAACAGCCTCAAATTCAATTGCATTCAAGAATCGTCATTCAATTAACAATACACAGTGCACTCTTTAGTCCATATCTTTCACAAATTCTACACTATTTTCTACAGCATACCACGGGACCTTCGCTAGCAGACATACTGCTATTTATTGTCCACATTTGCACAAAACTGTAACTTAGAAAGGATAACACCTCCATGATGCTTTGCTATCTGAATTGCCAGTTTGCTAAGCTAGCCTTACTTTCATCTGTGCTTCATAAGACACTTTATCATCAGTCACCCACTCTTTGCCTCTCTCCACAAACTCATCTTGGGCCTGCAGGCAAGCATAAACAAACAAACAAACAAACGTAAGATTAATGTGTAACAATTACCGGGTCCAGGTGGATGTGGGGGCAGGAGGGGGAGAGGGTAGATGTCAAGGAGGGAGGGGAGGGGAAATGGGGTGGAGGAAGGAAAAGAGAAAAACAAGAAAATAGAAAGGATAAGAAGGTAACATAGAAAAATAAAAGTACTGAGAGAGAGTAGCAAAGGTGGGAGAAGTGCAAGAACAACTAAATTCAAAGAAGAGTAAGCAAGGTCCAAGAAAAAGAAAAAAGTAAAAAGGAGGAGATGAATGATGGAGTAGGAAGAGGAGAAAGAGAACTCAAAGATAAGAAAGAGAGATAAAAAAGGAGAAAAGGTTAAAATGGCGGAAAATAATCTCCAAGAGCCAGAATGATAAAGAGAGGGAAAGTGAGTCTTACCCTGTCCACTACCATCAGCTTCTTCATGATGAAGTCACGTATGACTTGCTTCTGCTTGACAGCAAACACTTCAGGATGAAGCTTGGTTATCTGCCCCAGGGCTATGAGCATGTTCTTGAAGTTGTCACTCTCATAGTCCAGATTATCCAAGACAGACTGCAGATGAACACAACACCACACACACAGCCAGTCAGTGGTTCTTCTGGGGAATATTTTGATGAACATTGATGCTACCTTAGTTAAAACACAAACCCCCCCCCCCCCCAAATAACAAACATTAAATGAATAAGGACAGCCTTCATGTGCCTATTTTATGGCTAACCAGCAAGCAGGCAGGAATGGTGACTAGCTGCAAGCAAGCCAGTATAGTGCAGTATTGTAGTGAGTGAGTGAGCATAGAATGAAATATGATGAAGCTCTCCCTCTATACATGATGAGAATTTTTATCAATCAGAGTAGAACTACTGAAATACTGGAAGCTATCTGAGAATGGAACCTCACGTGACATCCACACTTTGGTGTTATACCGGATTATGTAGTTTCAGTTTTTACTGGGTGAAAACTGAAGTGGCTTGAGAATTGTACTTTTCACATCAGTTTCGCTAGGATAAACCATTAAAATATATCAGAGGATAAGCTATAAGAGCGTGGATATTAGCTGCCACCCCTTTGCCCACACAGCGCTGTTGATAGAGATCCCAGTTCAACCAGCACATTAAGAAAAACTGTGGAACAGCTCCAGGTTCTTACAGAGTAGAGCCTCTCCATGGTGGACTTGGGTTCCTTGATGGCTTTGCTCATGCATCTAACAGCATCCTTGGTCAACACTGCGTCTCCGCTCAGTGCCAACTTCAACAAGATGGGCTGCAGACACCTGCCACACAGGGGACAAAGGTACTGGTCAACATATGTCCAATAATAATCATGTGATGGTCATGTGGTTCACATTGATGGACTGAGCACATACAAGTACACCTCAGAGGCAAATGATATGAATAAGATCTCACAGTGGGAAGGCAAGATACTTACACTCAACAGATAAGAACTCACCCTGCCACATTCTTGCTGATGAACTCCCCAGCCTTGGTCATTATCTGGAGGGTGGATCTCACTATGAATATGAAAGACAAGAAGAAACAGCACACAAACGTAAACATCCACTACAAGAACTAAATAGGCAATAGGTCACTTGAAACTGTATAGTCGGGCTTTGAAGGAGTTATTAACTCAAACATTTACTTGGTTCTGAACCATCCAGACACTCATAACGGACTAGAGCAGTGATGACTAAGTGTGGACCACTTCAACCAAATGGGAATACTAGCTCGTCCTGATCTAAATGGCCCAACTGTGCGACTACTTCCCACCACTGAAGCTAGCAGAGATACCATCATCGGTACAGGTGAAGACTAAAGTTTCTCTTTCAGTCGTGCATGGGAGACCTTCTATTCCTCACCTATCTCCACGTCGTCATGGCGCAGGAGCACAATAAATCTCTCAAACACTTCGGAAGATGCAAAGTTTTCTGGCATGATTCCTGCCAGTACCTTCAGTAGATGCAAGGTGGTCTTGGCCTTCTTGAACTCCTCCTCCTCATCCTCTTTGGATAAACGCAGGGCGGGGTCTTGCAGTTCATCACATGACTGTCACATGACGTTCATGAAGATGCATGTAAACAAAAAACATATATCACCTAACCAAACACCACCCCAACCCACCCTAATAAAATTTAAAAACAACAAAAATTACACTAAAACTATCTGTGCACATGATATTTTGACAGGGGATATTATATTCTAATAGGTACAGAGTTCAAATTCATTCGCTCGTTTACACTGCAATATTTCTTTTAATATAAATGTGGTCAAATGGAATTTTGTCCTGTTGCTAAAAAAAAAGAGAGTCAAAAATGAGAAAAAAAAAAAAGACTAAAAATATATTAAATTTTTTTTGTTTACTTTTGTATTGTTTTGTTGCTTCTCTATAGACCATACCTCTAGTGTAAGAGTGCTGATGCAGTTGGCGTCAATCAACATGGGGCACGCTCTATCCAGCAGATTCTTCACAGTGT
The DNA here is from genome assembly GCA_963969325.1 of Lycopodina hypogea. Classification (NCBI taxonomy): domain Eukaryota; kingdom Metazoa; phylum Porifera; class Demospongiae; order Poecilosclerida; family Cladorhizidae; genus Lycopodina; species Lycopodina hypogea. Next base: position 10,404,925 of record OZ017787.1, read on the forward strand.
CCAGCACCCCAACCCTGGATCCTATCTGAGTCAGGACATTGGCCTATACAATATAAAGGCAATGATAATATACAATGAACAAGACACCGGAAGTACTCTGAAAACCTCAGCCTCACATAGAATATTCAACTGAATTAACTGTTAAAACATTCCCTCACTGAATACATCACACAGATGTATTCACACTCACAACAGGAGAAATGGGTGAGGGAGAGCGAGGTGGGTGTATGGATGCATTTACTACCATTACCACAGATACCTTGGCCTGGAGGACATCTGCACAGGAACAGCTGGTGTCAATAGCTTGCAGCAGATTCGCCCTCAGAGTGGCATCCATGGAGTCCATTATGAAATCTAGGTAAGGCTGAGATTTGGCAGAATCTGGAAGAAATCCTGTGTCGAGGTAGGAAACACACACATGAGCATAGAGTGTTTTTAGCAATTAATAGTTAGTAACATTAGCAGTAAATAAAGTTACGATAAATATCAGCGCTTACTGGCAAGCAGTAGCAGTCGTGAGCGGATGGACTGTTTCTTGTTGTCTGCAGTCAGTTCTGTATCCTGCTGTATGTGGATCAGGTCACATAACCTACTCCTTAACCTGCACACACATCAGGACAGGCACACACATCAGGACAGGCACACACATCAGGACAGGCACACACATCAGGGCAGGCAGTGCACACGCCATGAGGGACAAGTGGAGAAGATGGAGGGGGGGGGGGGATAATGGAGATGGAGTAGTGGAAGGATGGTGAGGGTATTGAAATGTGAGGAAAGAGTATATAGAGAGATTTTACTTACTTTGATATCCCTTTTAAAGGGAGGGGGGCATGGAGTGAAGGGAATAGATTAGTTTGATTGAGGATGTAGGAATAAACTGCTGGATAGTTTGCCCACTGTGAATAAATTTTATAGAATATTTAATAGGTTCTGAATATTATTGTAAATACCCTTTAAAGCATCACTAAATATCTTTCTCACTAGAACTGTACTAATAAAGAACTTTCTTCACTTTATCAAGAAGGTTGAGAGATGGAGGATTAAAAAGAGCAGCACAAAAAAAAAGAGGTGGAAGTGATATTGTATTAATAGAGCTATTTGTACACACCAGCTGGTAAAGATGCTTGCAAGAGAAAATTCAATGGGAAATGGTCATCACTGTTATTGAGTTATATAAAAAAAAAAAGGAAGCTAGAGGCAATGTTGAATTGCAGCAATGTCTGTGGCATTAGTGAGGGTGGGGTCTATATGGTGGTATGTGACACATACAATACAGTGGTGGTGGTACACAATAATAACATACCTGCTCCTTGAGACAAGCATAGCATCAAAAGCCCTAAACATACAATAACATCAGAACAATTAAGTGCCATGTCCAAATGTATGCAGCCAATATAGAGTATTAGATGAGATCCCCCCACCTACCTACCTGGTTGCATTGGTGTCCGTGAGGGAGCAGTACACGTGGACAAGCCTCTCCATCCTCTCTCTCTGGGCCAGGTTGATGGGCACCAAACAGCTGAGCACGCAGCGCTCCACACAGAGCCGGTCCTCAGGGAAGTCCCTATAGTAGCAGTGCATCACCTTGGTGGGAATCCACTCCAGAGACTTCTGGGAGCTGTCAGGGGATATACACACATTATTATTATTTTTTAATAACAAAAATAATCAATGAATAAATAAATAAACACAGATGTATCAATACCTATTGTCCAGCTAACTTTAAATTAAACTATATTTTGCTTTTCCATATAATTGATCACATGATAAAGGAATGTTTCCAATCCACTGTCACATAGTGCACAAGGAGGAAATATTGTTGTTTTAAAACAAACATCTATATTGGATTGATCTGTGGAACAACGAGACTAACTCTGACCACAAGACCTATAACCATTTACCAACTTAAGCCAGATATGCTTAACATTGGACTGCATCAATTAGTAAACAATTGGTGCAGCCAATTTGAATTGGTAAGGGGTCATCGAACCTACTATCTTCATGGATACAGTTTACCTTCTTATATATATATATATATATATATATATATATACTTTTTCTTTCTTTCAATAGTCTTAATTAATTTAAAAAAATGTTTTTAATGTTGTAGTTCTTTTTTTTGTCTGATGGTATACATTGTGTGTGTGTGTGTGTGTGTGTGTGTGTGTGTGTGTGTGTGTGTGTGTGCGCGTGTGTGTGTGCATGCGCATATGTATTTATTTTTTTAAATTTCTGACGGAACAGCAATTAGAGACACTGCACTGAGAGAGACTGGTGACTGTGAAGTTTACACAACCATTTCAATGATGTTGTTGTTTCCTCCAGACAATTGACTTGAACAAATGAACAAGGACATGAGTTTTAGCTGAGCTAGTAAGAGTCAAAATTTAGGCTGCTCTGGCTGCCATTATAAAACCTGGCTCAACACAATAGAAAGAATAGTTCACCCTTACTCCACACAAGAAAAGGGTACAATTCACACTCACTGCGGCAAGCTTAGGGGAAAATCTGCATTGTCAAAGCAAGTGCACTAGGACAAGCAATTTTGGAGTGTCCACATAATAAATTTAGTTCCTGTAATGCCATGTGAGAAGAAGGCAGCCAAGCCAGTTCAGTACATTTTCAGCACAAAGAAATCAAACTTGATGGCTAAGCACTTTCCTTTTTAGTGGGCCATAGTACCTGAAGATAATAAATTCCCACCAGACAGTGAGGTAACAGTGTTATTGCATCTACACTACAATTATACTTGCACAGAGCTTTGGTTGAGATTGAAGGAGAGGCCAAATAATACTTGAACAAAGGAACCACCTGGAGAAGTTGATGAAAGTAAAGCTTTAACTAGTGAGTCTTGAAGAACTTTAAATATATCAACTACTAATATGTCACTGGATCACTGTGGCCTTCTCATGGAAGCAAAATTTAAACTTACAACTTCAGAACTAGATAAATTTCCAGCTGTGTGTGCAAGAAGCATAACATATATGGTGGGTGGGATACATACGTATGTGGTGGAAGTGGGATACATACGTATGTGGTGGGAGTTGGATAGATATGTATGTGGTAGAAGTGGGATACATACGTATGTGGTGGGGTTGAGTACATATGCATGTGGTAGAAGTGGGATACATATGTATGTGGTGGGAATTGGGATACATACGTATGTGGTGGGAGTGGGACACATGTGATGAGCTAAGGATATTAATGATTGAATACTCTTTTTGGCTAAATCTCTTCATATAACTTTGCCCAAGTCACTCATCTAGTATGAGCAGGTAAGAAAATGAATCACCTTTCCTTTAACTTCTTCCACAATATTTCTCCCTCTCATTCACCCAAAATATAATCTCCCCCTCTCCACCTCCCAATACACACACACTTAACCACACTGTAGAGGCACAACACACACACACACACTTAACCACACTGTAGAGGCACAACACACACACACACACTTAACCACACTGTAGAGGCACAACACACACACACACTTAACCACACTATAGAGGCACAACACACACATTCTCTCCCGTGCACCTACTGTGAGTCTATGTTAAGAGATCCTCCTGAAGAGAACGAACTGGACATGAGCTGGCGGTAGATTCTTGCCAGATTTCTGATGGTTTCCTTACGAATGCTCCACTGCCATATCATAACACAACAGTCACACAAATTCCCATTACCATCACACACATACACATAACAAGCACACACTGACTAATCCATGCAATCACATATCATACGAACTCCCAAAACTAATCAGAGATAAAATCTTACCACTTTGTCACGCATTCTCTCTTTGAGATCATCACGGAGCTGATAAAGAGAAGAACAACACTCTGTGACATTTAAAACTACCACCACATCACCTGACACACTCACCACCTGTGGAATGCTATCATAGCTCTCTGATGCTGCCTCACAGACAGACTTCACCACTTCCAAACGTACCTTCTCCTCCCGGTCATAAAAGGTGTCGTGCAGCTTTTCTGCAAATAAAATAAGGTAAACACAAGGTTTCCCTTAATTAGAACACTAAGGCTACTAATAAAAGTATTCTAATGAGGGGGTTCCAAGGTATTCAGCAGGGAAGCAGTGCAATTCTGTTCAAATAGTGTCCTCGAGTGAACAGCAGGAAGAGGGCACAGGTATAATGTAGGCATCATGCTCTCTACCTGTGAGGTCCTTCATCAGGTAAGGATGGAAGGCCAGGAACTGCTGGGAGTAGCGAGCACACTCAATTCGAATGTGAGGAGACACGTCCATGAATCTGAGTGAATAAAGATGTAGGAAAGTAAGGATAGAATAATCCTAGAACAAGCACATCACAACAAACAACCCAAGCATTAATATGCTGTAACAATCAACATAGGGGTACGTCCTTATTATGGTAACAATTCTTGTACATGTGTGTATTGAATATTATTACTATTGCTATTGCTCACCTTCCCAGAAAGCAGTTCCAAAGAGGTCTGTTCTCAGTGGCTAACTTGGAACCCTTCAAGGAGAACATCTTGGCCAAGAGCTTGGTGACCTCCAACCTCTCGTCAGTGTCCGTACTCTGGGATAGTGAGATTACAATACACATGCAAGGACGTGCAAGAATGACCTCATACACATGTGCAGTGTTAATTTGCATTAAGGAGATGTAACTCAATTATTAACATTCCCACCCACATGTTGATTGAGTTTGCATTAGCATGTTAGTTGTTGACTGGTACCTGATCATTATTATCAGGCTAGAATACAGTTCTGACTTCAGAATATTTTGTGGGGAGCATACCCTAGGGTAGTCTGGGGGCATGCTCACCAAGGAATTTTTTGAAAACTGGGCACTCTGATATGAATTATGGTGAGTTTTGGTCAGCCAACTGACTATAACTACCTATGTGCAACATATTTCAAAAGCTGCTGTTACATCTTACATGACATCATTCTTTTGGTGGGATGGGGGGGGGGAGGGGGGGGGAAATCCAGGGCGTATGAAACACTGATTATTTCCATTTTTTTTTTTAAATTATTTTTTTAAATTTCTATGTTCTTCTGTTTATGGCAAAGGGGTCGACAAGGAAACACCCCGTTTTTAAAATGGAGGATGAAAAAGAAGGAAAAAAAGAGTGTTGATCTAGCATATACATTAGGATCACAGCATTTGAATTAAATCATGAGTGGAGAAAAGCAACTAACATTTTCTTTTTTGGTGAGATAATTACTCAATTTTTGAGATATTTTTTGCTCAACACAATGGTACTATTTCAATTTAATTGACTTAACCCAACCTGATCATAAAAATTATACTAAAGTCTGTTTATGCTGAGTTGAGCCCTGCGGAAACGTTAATAACTTCCACAAATACTTAACGGATTTCCAAATTTCAAGGACAAACAGACTCATGATGCTCCAGACGTTCTTTTAGCACTATTCCTGAAAAAGTTGACCATTAGCTGGACTCTAACTCCAAGTATGCTTATACCCTTCAATAACTTCTTGCTCAAGGTGAGGTGGCTAAAGGTAAAGGTCTGCTGTTCATATCAATCATTTCAAGTGCAGTGATGAAGTGTCCAACTTCAAGAAGTTGGTCAAGAAGAGCAAGGAAGGCAATATCTATGCTTTTTGTAATTTGTTTCAAGGACATACGGCACCTGTTAAAAATAGCAAAGTTTGTCACATAAATCTCCAATCATTAAGTAATTTATATTACTTCTGTATATTTATTATTTATTTCAATGTTCTTTATCAGTTTAATGAATAAATAAACTTGTATAAGAAAAATGAAGATAATAGTAAAGAAATCTTCAGAGGAAAAGGGAAAAAAATAACAAAAAAAAGGGGGTTTTTTTTTGTTGTTCTTTTAATTTTGTTGAATACATGGGAAATTGCAAGAGAAAAGAATTCCGATGTTGAAGGGATGATAATGACGAGAGAATGGGATAGGAAGTAATGCTGGGTGGATGATGTTTGGAGGAAAATAAATGAAGTTGGTAAGTATTTCAATGAGTAGCAGAGGCTTGGAAAGAGTGGATGGTACAAACACAATGTCTATGATAGAGGTACACCAGTGTGAGAGAAGTAAGTTGGGGATGGTACAAGTTGATTGAGGGAGAAAAGAAAAAGATCAGAAATTGAGTTCATTTCGTCAAGAAGTGAAGATGGCAATGAGAAGTTGACATTGAAATCATCTTCAAGAATAAGGTCCATGAAAAAGTGAAGGACTGAGGAGGATAAAAAAAGTGGCAAGTAAGTGATCTAAATGATCAGGTGAGGAGGGACGGCCAGTAGAATACAGCAAAAAAAAATATATATATATATATATATATATATTATGAGTTTTGAAGTTGTTAGTCATACTATTTTCACATATGCTAATCCATGTTTTGGAATGTACTTAGTCCAGTCTTGCCGGCTACACAAGTGTCCCTATGCTGAAGGTATAAATTCTTGATATGACCCGTTTCACTTCGTTGAGGTGTACTAATCTCTGTACCACAAGGATGTGTCCACATTTGCTTTGTCAAGGGGTTCAATTCACCCAAAATTGAAGAAAGACAAATCTCGGTATTATCCCTTTTTTTGAGGGCGAAAAATCTCTATATTTGAAGGAATATATTTCACGAAGTTGTGTTCATCATCACTCTATTGAATAGTTCAATTCTCCCTATACTGAAGGAATAACTTGCAAGGATGTATCCCATAGTCGTAACCAGGATTTGATGAGAGGAGGGGGGCTCTTTTACAATTTGTGAGGCTTTATTGGTTTTACGTGGAGTGCTGGTTATCACACTTGTAATTAGTACTGGCATGACATTCCAACTCAGAATAGGTACTGGTCTGGTAGTTAGACTTGGAACGGTTGCTAGACTGGCAGTTTGACTTGGAAGAAGAGGACTGCTTCTGAGACGCAAGGTCAGAATCAGAGTTAACAGTATGGCAGTCCGATAGAGAAGGAGAAGGCTCTGTAAATATATAAGCATATCATATATATAGAAACGATAATTCCTTGCCCACTCATTACTGTATTGCATACATTATTTAATGCACGTTTTAACACTATTAAATATTTTCTTTGGTCTTATCACAAAAATAAAGCAACAAAAACCAGCCACAGCAACTAACAACCAGTCACAGCAAACAACAAAAAAAAAAGCAAGCATTGGCATTAGTTAACAGAGTTTTGCGGGATAAAAGACTACAACAGTCAGCTTACCTATCAGTTGAGAAGTCTGAGAATAAGTCTCAAAAGTCTTGGAAACCATTGAAACACTCCAGCCTCCACTTAGTTCAAGTGCAATGGGTTGTTGTTGTTGTTGTTTTGGCGCAAACCTACCTTAAACCTCTTTTGGCGAAGTTAATAGGTTGATACATGCACTATATCACTTCTGTAATTAACCGCTGACTTCCAGGGCTCAATTGAATGCAAACAGACATTAGCTATTAAACCTGAGTTATCATTGACAGTACAGTTTTTATATTAGTTATAAGTTGGAAGGGGGGAAAAAAAGGGAGAAAGAAGCAATTTCTAATCTTACTGAACACTACATGATATTACATTCTGTTCTGTAAGGGATTAACATTCATGCAATCTTGTTATTCTTTCTTCTAAGGTGCAGTCACACCAGAAGCACTAGAACAATTAATTTTGAAAAGAAATCAGTGATTAAATCAGTAATTAAATCAGTGATTAAATCAGTGATTAAATCAGTGGAGAGGTTGCAGGAGTGAGAAAGCTTGCATACAGGCTGACAGCATGAACTCAAATACTCCTTGATGGACAAGAGGTATGATCACAAAATCAGGTAAGGTAAGGTCAAACATGCTAATTTATGGTATCAATCAGTTAATTCAAACCTACAACCCACCAATACTTAGAACAGCAGCTATTGAAGGTGAGCTAAACATGAAACAGCTGTGATGGTATCATGAGAACAAGGTATGAATTAAGGAGTGTGTACATGGGGTACTGTATGTATGTGGCCATCAATACCTAACCCATCCAAGGTAGGCAGAGATTACACAATAGTCCTTACTCCAAGTCTTACATCTTCCCAACCCTATGCTTGTATATAGAGTTGGTGTTTATTTCTGAAGTTTCATTCAATGGCCTCAGATTTTGCTAAGTGGAATCAAATTTAGTGGGAATATTCATGGGGTCCAGCAAGAGGGTATATTAGCAATTTTTTGTGGAAATGTGGCTACCAGTGACAAAAAAAAAGGAGACAAAAAAGAAGAAAGGAAATTACGTTTTCCATATCAAAAAAAAAAAGAAGACAAAAAAAGAAAGAAAGAAGAAAAAGAACCTCCCCCCCCCCCCCCCCGTAAAACAATGGCGAAATGGGGCAAGCACCAAATTTGCCAAAAATACTGTTTTAAATTGCTCCATAACTTATCAGTAGGCTCATTTTTATGGGGATGACACTGTCAATACCATAAATTCTTCCAGTATCTCTAACCACATCCCTACATTAATGTCTCCCCACTCAAATACTGTGGGTATGCTTCTCCCCACTTTAGGTATCACTTAAGCCAGGGTTTCATCCAGGATTTTTCAACTGGGGGGGGGGGGGGGGGGGGCTAGCTAGTCTCGCCAGCCAGATCCTTTACCTAATCATTATGCTGGGAAAGAGTTTGACCAGACACTTTCCTGGCGTAGCTATTAAGCAGAGGGTCTGGTCGGCCAGACTAGGATTCAGTGGGAGCAGTATGCAGTCTGGTACAATGAGGAGGGGGGGGAGGGGGACTATACCCGAAACTGGGGAACAAAATGTCTGATGACTTTGACAGCTCATAACTTTTTTAAAATAATTTATAATTGCTCATTGAAGATAATTTTATGCTCAAATTGTTTCTTGATCTATGTGCTTTATAATAATTCAACTCGCGTGTGATTTGATTATCGTTTTGCAAAAATCCCACCAAAAATGCATTTAGAATCCACAGTTGCTCAAATCAACTACAATATGGAGTTACATCAGTAACATGTAGCACTGTTCAACTTGTAACCTGATTTACACATTGCATCATTCATCTTTATACATGATGTCAAAATCCTCAAGTCAGTTCCAACTACAGTATCACATTCTGCACTGTTTAATCAGCTAGTGCATACATTGTCATTACTATGAATCAACTTGTGTATATAAAAGTGGCATACTCTTAGCTTGAATTCCAGCTGAGGCAAGACTGCAAGGAGAACAGAGGAATCAATGCTATGCAGTTCAAGGATAAGGTCGTAGAGATGGTCTGCCACCTCACTCTCAGAACTCTTCCCAACCATCAAGGCATTATTAAAGAACTGTACAATGGGGGAAGAAAAGAGTGGGCAAGTGTAGAGGAAATGTTGAGGGGAAAAAACACACGCAAAGTGACAGCTAATTTATATTCATGAGAGTGAGTCAGAGTACAGAGGTTTGAATGGGAGGGGGGAGAGAGAGGAGAAAGAAAGGGAGAGAATGAAAGTAGGAGAGAAAGATATGGAGAAAGGTGAGAAGTGAGAGGATAAATGGGAGAGAGGGAGATGGGAAGAGGATGGTAATTGAGAAAGAGGAGGTGGAATAATGAAATATGGAGATTTAGATGGAGACAAAATGGAAGAATGAAGAAGGATAGAGGGAGGACGATGTCAAAGAACTTCATTTGAAAGGCCTTACCAGATGAATATAAGGTTCAATATGCGAGCTGATCTTCCTGATAAAATTTGCAGTGAAGGTGTACACAGATTTATTCTCACTCTGACGAAGCAAACAGGGAGTAAACAAAAACAACAAAAATAAAAACCCAAACAGCACAGTCACTACACTATTGAGACCCTCAACTACCACACCTTCAAAGGCTCCAAGATATTAGTGAGGATGGTATCAATAACTTCCTGTGGGAGGGACTCCGCATCCTGGACTATGGCAGAGAGAATGTCACTGATGTGATTCTTCACATTAGAAGACACCTCAAAACTGAGTAAAAAAAGAAAAAAAGAAAAAAAACTTCAGGTGATGACCTTTTACACAATAACATGAAACTACACTAAGAGAAAAAGGTGTGCAGAAAACTGACTCTGTACCTGATCACTGAAAAAAGGACTTTGAAGATATCACTGGTGATGTCTTGGTATTCCATCTCTATGCACAGGTTGAAGAGCCTGATAGTAGCCAGTGTCTAAAAAAAAAATAATAATTTTTTTAAAAAAAGGGGAGTGAACAAAATATATAAATGCTATCAGTAGGGGGTTCTACAAAATATATAACAGATCTCCCCCCCCCCCCCCCCTCCTCCCCTAATTGTATCACATTTTTATCTTGGTATCACACGTCAAAATACCAGTTTTGTTAGATCAACAATAACTGCAATACCAATAATTAACTTTATTTAATATTAAAAAATTTTTAAAAGTTAAAAAAAATATGTATACCTGTAACATAATGAATTTTTCATTCACTTGGATAATTTTAATAATTCCTTCTTTTCTCCTTGTGTAACTAGCTAAAGTCATAGCTATTTTGAATAGTAAATTAAATTAGGTTGCTGCTAAATATTTCTAATATGTTAGATAATTGTAGAATTTTGATGCTAGACTCTCAGGAAAACAAAAACAGCTAATGATGTTTTGTCATAGATGCACTAGCATGCATTAACCTGAATTTAGGATCACATCCCTAAGGTATCTCCCTCCCTCTCTCTTTCCATCCCTAACTTAAAGTCGATTAGAATATCACACTAGAAGGTGTAAAATTAATACCAAGTGTTGCTGGTGGTACTTCATAAAATGAATTAAATTGTGTGTATTCTAGAGTTGGGTGGTATCGCCTTGCCTCCAATGCCACAATCTGAATCAGTCTCAAGTGCCATAATGGCTAGATGTACTATTGCATGTATAATACTTGGAGAAAACCCACTTGGAAGTAAAACTTACAGGATAAACTTACAGGATAAACTTACAGGATAAACTTACAGGATAAACTAACACTTGTGCAGAAAATTTCAACGCACCTCAAGTAATTGAAAGCTGTACTTAAATCCTGGAGATGAAGGCTTCTTCAAACCTTCCATTTGGCTCACAAAGAGGGTGAAAACATCCTGAATGAAATATGACACTAGTTACACAGGGAACATGGAATTGCATGGCAGAATTACCCTTCTTTGGGTTTCATCATATGGGGGTTCAGGGTAAGAGACTCGAAATACTTCAGAGATACAGCAAGAAGTAAGTGCTTTGACCTCCCTTGCTCGGTGATTAAGGAGAAATGGCTGGACTAAGGAAGAAGCAAGGCAGAGGAGGGAGGAGATATTGGCATCCTCTCTGCTCTCACACTCTTCAAGACTCTTATGACAGGTCTAAAAAGAAATATGCATCATAATACATCCAGATTTTATTCACACAATAATTAAACACAGATAAATTATCAATGTTAGAGTATTCATAAGGTTACCTTCAGCCACTTCACCAATTCTTCAGTTTTCAAGTCCTTTTTGAGGTCCTCGAAAGTAACTCCGGAAGATGACCGGGGCATCACTAAGCCAGAGGCCTAAAACTATTCTAAGTTAGTATTTCAGTTAATTTTTACTGTGGAAACTGCAGTCACTAGTAGCTGCCTGCAAATACTAATCAAACTCTAGCTTCGGATAAGCTTAAAAAAAAATAAAAGAACAGGATTTGCAACCAGATAATTCACACCAGTTTACTGGCTGCTGAAACTTGGTACAGTGTGACATTTCTGCCGCCAATTATTACCTGGGGTACACGGGAATGTACAGCCGGAGTTTACGGGTTGATGTTGACAACCACCATCAAACCCCTCCCCCCCCCCCTCCCCTTCCCCTCCCTTTTATCCCCCCACCCCGATATCTAATAAACTGCGACCTAGATTACACCCTTGAGCAGGGGCGGATTCAGGGTGGGGGTGGTGCGGAGCAGGCGTACGCCCCCCCCCCCCCCCCCCCCCCCCCCCTAAAAATGGGACGAAGGAAAAAAATAAAGAAGAAAAGAAAGGGGGGGGGAAGAAAAAAACAACAACAAACCAAGCGAACAAGGATCTTGCGTATAGTTTAGCTACCGTATTCAGACATTACATTACGTTAGCTACGGACATTACTTTAGCTACAAGAGTTTTGATTGGCACCACACCAACCTAGGCCATGGCTATCCACGGTTAGTCGCTGTTTTCTTTGAAGGACGCTGGCTCTCCCGCTAACTAAGGGCAGTGCTGCCAACTATGCGGAAGGGTTCACTAATGTCTTAGCTACAAAAAAACAACAATGAAACACGAGGGGAAGTGATGGCTCCTCTCCACGTTCTTCTTCTGGTGTACTGTAGGATTCCGCTTCTGTGGAAGGAGCTCTTGACTCTAAAATAGTAGCTGCAACTGTCAGGAAGATAGCTAAGTTGTCTTTAGAAGCTGGAGGGTCAGGAAATTTGAAAATAGTTGGAGACTTCCATATGCCATTGTTGTTACTACAAAAAGTGACAGATATGCATAATGAAAATTGTGTAGCAGTCATTTTGGTGTTAATCATAGTTGGATTAACTGATATCTCTCTCCATGTGATGATACCACTGCTATTTTATTTCATTTCTCTGAAAATCTACTTATTTCTATTGATCATTTTTAGGAAAGCGTTAATCTTGGTTTAATTTTTATATTGCTTTTGTTTGGAAACTAGCTAAAAAAAAAATTTTTTTTTTCTTTTTAAATATCTCATTCTGACTAACCCAAAGGATCTCAATCCAGGTGAATGAAAAGTGTCAGTTTAAATACATTTGATGAGATCCATGCAAGTATTCCCATGAAGTTTCACAAAACAACAACAAAATTAGAATTCAGAGGAGTTGCTATTGATTCAAACATAGATCGTGATGATGCTCAAATTTTGACTCTTTGTCATATACATGAGATCTCTGATGGGTGACTGTAGGTACTTGAATCTTTAAGATATAGCTCTTCATCTGCTATCCATCCCAGCAAGTAATACTGACTGTGAGAGAATATTCCATTTGGTGAGTAATATCAAAACTGATTTCAAGTCAGTTCTCCATCATGGTACAGTTTTCTATCTAGTTGGTGTCCATTTCAATTTTGTGTTTAATTGCTGCAAACTACCCGATTTTGAGACATCTCTTCTTGATATGGCTGAACTGTGCATAAAAGAAAAGAACATGAGTTACAAACATTCAGTGACATCTTAAATTGCAATCACACGTCAATATTTAAATATATGCGATTCATTTACTTTTTTCGTGTTCCTATGATGGTTTATACTGAAATTGAGCCAAAAATAATAAAATATTGTATTTCCAATACTGAAAGATTATCTGGGTTGGCTGCATTGTGAGGGGCAGGCTTGTTTGTCAACATTTGTTTCACCTGCTGGTAAGAGAAATTTATTTATTAATTTTTTTAATTTCTGGGTAGCATTTTGGGCCAATAGTTATTCTTTGTTTAGTTCTGATATAGATGTGGTGATGATAGTCATGAAAACGTTCACAAAGGTTTTCAGTTGTGAAGGAATAAACAACTTGTATGCTAGTGCAGCTATTACAAAGAGAACTGGCACTTTCATTGACAGTTCCATGCATTATCTTTTTTAAAATTTTCATTCATTGAAGCTGGATTGGAATATAAATACCCACTGTGTCTTACTTGTCTGTCTTTTGTAGAACACTCCTTTTAATCTAAAACTGAAGAAACAAGTTACATGCAAATGCCTTTATTTTTATTTGGTGTGACAGCACATTGAAAGTGGGTCTGTGAAGATGTAATATTCTACTTATTCAATCAGCTTTCTGTCCATGCTCTCCAGCAACATTGATCACATCTTATCCACTCCTAGCTCATCACAATATTCATTAAAAAATAATAATAATAATGTGGGAACATAGGCAATGAAGGTATATAAATCCTCAAAACAAAAATATTCCAAGACCTACAGCAAAGGATGAGAAGCTAAGATATCATGGACTACTTCATCATCCAAGGAAAATCAGTAGCTATGCTGTTCACTGAAGGAGGCATCAAGGACCTCAGAAATCATGGTGAATTAGCTGGTAAATGTAGAAAGCCAAGTTTGTTGGACAACAACCTCTGATGTTCCTGCAACAACCTTTGATGTCATCATGGGGGAAAAGTTAGGATTTAGGGGGTTTTGGATATCAACTTGGCAATGTTGTATGTAGAGGGTAATGCTGTATGTGGAGGGCAATGCTGTATGTGGAGGGCAATGCTGTATGTAGAAGGTAAACTTTACCTAACATGCACCAATTTATTAAGTTTTCTCTTCTCTGCACTTGTCCTCAGGTATATATATATATATTACACCTCTCCCCTCCCCCCCCCCCCCAACAAGAAACAAATTCTGGATCCACCCCTGCTTTCCCTGAAACCAAAATTTCCCTGGAAGTTGGTGCGCCCACTGAATTTAACCCTGCATAAAAGGAGCTAGAGATCTAAAACTTAGTATGAATATAGAACTTCACTCTGAGAGTAACATGGGCTGTGTCCCACCTGGCCACACCTTCCTTTCTCTGTGTAAAGCTATTAATGCCAAAAATGATATTTCAGCAAAATCACCTGAACCTAGGGAGTTAAACCAATGAACCCATATATATTTTGAATCAATATAATCTGAGGAATGTTTTAAGTACATTTATATGACCACACACACTTCTGTTTTTGTGTCAGGCCTAAAAGAGGACAAAAATGGTACTTTGGCTAAACAAACCCTTGGAGCGACAGATTTGATATATGGTTTGTATACTCAACTTTGACTATAATGTTTGATGTTGAAATTGACCAGGCAACGCCGGGTATATGCTGCTAGTATATATATATATATATATATATATATATATTGCATATAGTGTCATGAGTTGAATCCCAGCTGGCAACCTTCATTAGAGGTGGATCATAGATTGAGGCACACTACAGTGGACACAGACTTCCTTCAATATTTACTAGAAGAGTTCTGTCGCAGTGCAAAGGCAACTCAGCATTAAACTGGACCTTTTGAATAATCTGAGTGATGATGTTTTTATTACTTAGAAAGATAAATATGTGAACAAATCATGTGCTGCAATAGATCTACATGTAATATCCATGCTATAAAGTACAAATAGTCTGTTTGTCTGTCCGTCTGTGCATCGTCAGGTTCATGCTTGGAACAGTTGAAATTAGACCACAAACCCATATATATATATAATCAGTATCACCAGGGAATGTTTTAAGCACGTCTATGTGGCCATACCCCTTTTCCATACTAAAAAAGAAGAAAGAAAAGTACTTTGCCAGGGAAAAAAAAGAGCTACAGGCCTAAAACTTTGGCATACAGACACAACTTGACTCTGTGAATAACAAGGGGTGGGTCCCATCTGGCCACGCATCTTCCTCTTGGTGTGTAAGGCTAAAATTGTTAAAAATGGTAGTCCAAAAAAAAACTGTTTGACCTAATCACATGTTCACTTTTGTTTCAAAAAGTCTACAAAATGTTTTCAAAGCAGACACTTTGTGACTATGTGGGTTGAATAACCACAGTAGGGCAGGTTTTTTGGCTAGTATTCATAAAATATCAACCTATATGTAGAGTTATAAAAAATTTTTTTTCTTTAGTTTCAATACAATATGTAATAATAGTTAATTAAAAGGATCTTTACCCCAGTAAACGCGATGAAAATACCAGGTGTTGCCAGGCCAGAAATAAATTTATGATGAAGATAGCTTTTTTATATCTTACAAATAGAGGATGGTCAGTCAATTGGCAATCCAAACCACTCACAGGACATATTGAATGCTTCATTATATCCCTGTCCTCAAACATATTTGATATCCAGATCTAATTGGTACCAGCCATCGAGGACGGAAGTAGCAATCACCTAGCCAGTAACTTTAGTTAATTTGGCATATTGCAAAAAAAATCCTCTCTGATGTCATGGTGTACAAATTGCACACATATACGAATTACTTCTTTATTTGAGAAATTATTTCATCCACCATTATAAAAAAATGATTTATAATTATTATTTTATCAACTAAATATTTTAAATTATGTTCTTACCTGAATTAATTATTTTCATTTTGTAGGTGGGGTGATGTGTATGTGGTATTCTTTAGCTTTGGTCTTTCAAGGCAAGCATTTATGGCAGAATTATGCTTAGCCAATTAAATACCTTCATTAATGCCAAAATAACTTCCTGGTTACCATTATATCAAGGTCCACCATCTTCCCTAAGTGCCAAGTGTTACCATCCACAAAATAAAATACATTCCGGCAGAACAATGAATTGCGGCTATTTTCTTCAATAGCTTTAGCTAGTGCAAATTAATGCATACATCTACATTGTGCTGTGGATTTTCCACAGATTGGACAAAAGTACTTGAATCTGCCATTGCATTAAGGTGGTACAGAGTAGAGGAATGACTATCTACTATGTTATTGACAAGAATTCCATACTTATTCCTATCTTCTACAAACAAACTAAAGAAAATACAAAACCTACCATCCAATCAATAACTTATTATATACCAACCAAGAATATTTTATAGCCATTTCACCTGAAAGCAACAGCTATACAATATACTCCTTGGGGAAAGGGAAAGTTTCAGAAAAAACAAAATGTTTTAAAAAATCTAAGATTTGATCTTTATCCAAAGAATTTATCACACCAATTACTTCAGTAGTGGGCATAATATGCATTAAAAAAATTTTATTTAAAAACGATGACATCTTAACTTTCTTTAGATAAACTCTAAGTGCCACCATTACCACCAAGATGGTTCAAACTTGCACAACTAATATTTAGCAGCTGATCCCAAGCTAAGATTTTCACAACTGCCATCAATAGTACTAATTACAGGTATATGATTTACATCAGCAACACCGTCACTAATGAAAATAGAAACGGACAGTGGACATTGTGCCTTCATATAGTTCGAAAGATCATCACTTCTGGAAGTTGCCTTCTTCTCCCAGCAAGCCTTGCCTCCATATTAAGTTTAAATTGATGTCCCAATATCAGGACCACCATTACCATCTACATCATGATGATTTAAACCTTCATAACCAGCAGGAGGTCCCAACCCAAGATTATCGCTGACATAAATGTGACCAAAATTACTGAACATAGGTACATAGTTCACATCAGCAACACCATAACCACTGAGGGTAGACATTGCAGGGGCGGCTTGAGCCCCTCACTTTTTGGTAGGTGGGGGCAGAACCCCCCACAAATTTTTTGAACAATGATGTCAATGTATGAATGAAGTAGCTGTAACTCAATCCTCCCTTTCTATTCTCTTTTCTGTCTCTTCTTTCTCCCCCCTTGCTCACTGGGACAGAGAGAGTGAGCAAGTTTTAAAAATAGTATTATGTGTCTACATACATATGCAGGTATCTGCTAAAATGTCTGTATGTGTAGATACGCTTAACACCACCTAACACCACCACCACCACCACATGTGAACCACTAACAGTATTTATCATGAATAATCTTGCATTCTGCCAGCTTGCTCTGAAATCAGAACCAGCTGGAAGTTTATTTTGCCAAAATGGCTAAGAGAATGAGACAGGCAAGCTTGCTTGATGCTTGATTATCAGGAAAGAGACAGACTGCTAGAGTTCAGCCAAAGATAATTCTTGAAGATTAGGTCAGTCTGAAATTGACCCTGTAACTGAGGCAGTCAAAGATAATGGGGATATTTAACATCTGAGATCAGTGATCCCACTTTCAGAATAACTGAAATTCCATGTTTTACATCAAACCAGGCAATTGGTAGCTCTAGTAGTTTTAATGAATACCAGTCCATATGCTGTACAGACCAACACCAACCATTTCTGTCTAAAAATAAAGAAATTAAATACTCTTGGCTGGGTGGTAGGGAGTGGTGGTTATACTCTGTACACCAAGCAACCAGTAGAGTTCCCTTAATAACTGGCTCACAAAATTTTTACCACAGTCTGTCAATATCTGTTCTGGTACACCAACTCTGGTAAACATCAACAAAAGCTGGCCTGCTACAGACTTACTATCCATGAGTCTTAACGGAAATGCTTCTGGCCACATTGTAGCATAATCTACTATCATCAAAATAAAGAGATTTCCAGCTGCTGCTTTTGGTAAAGACCCAACCATATTCATTCCTATCTGTTGGAAGGGAACATAGATGATAGGTACCGGATGTAGGGGATGTAGGGGAGCCACAGAAAGGGTTCTTCTTTGTCTGATTTCTGGCAATCAGGACAGGCTGCACACAATTGCTTCATTTTTCTGTGCAGTCCAGGCCAGTAGAAGTTGTTCAACACCTTCTGAATGGTCTTATCCCTACCCAGATGGCAGGGTTTGTGTGCTTGGGACAGCACTAAGGACCGATATGCACAAAGTAGCAGTATATCTTCACCAAATAGATCTCAGGCTCTCTTATACAGCAGACCATCCTGGATTTAGTGTGGAGCTAGATATTTAATAGCTAGCTATATGTAGCTACGAAAATGAGTATCTTGTTATGGCAATACTTGCTAGCTAGCTTGCCAATTTGGATGTGGAGTTAGATATTTCATAGCTAGCTAGCTAGCTAGCTATATAGCAAACTATATAATTGTTCTTTTTACACTAGGTTATAACATTTATAGCTGCTAGCCCAGGGTAGTTACTACCTATAAATGTTATAACCTAGTGTAAAAAGTACAAATAAGAAAGTCTTTGATCCTCATTTTTTTGTACCTGAATCAGAGATAGATGGAACTGAGGAGCAGCATCAATGGCTGCAGCAGTCCCCCATGTGACTTCATGACTAGTTACACCCCCACAGGAAGTAAAATTTTTAAGCTAAGTTTTCTTCACGAATATTGTACTAAAATTTTTCAAATTTTTTTATACCGGGTTATGCATCAAGGACAACAAAATACGCCAATAAAAAATAATAATAAATTAAAAAAAAAATAAAAAAAATATATATATATGTATATATATATATATATTTTTTTTTTTTCCTCCAGTTCAGTTACCCTTTAACTACAGAATTCCCTGATAAACAGCAACCCTCTGTGGATAGGTGTTTGAGTTTTGGTGGCATAGTCATAATGACCAATGAGCCAATATCTGAAATAGAGCCTCACTTTGCAAGGTTATATGGGGAATTATTGTAAACAGAAAAGGGAAGAGAGAAGGAAGATGAACAATGTTATGTGTATGTTTGACATGATGCACTGTCTGCAGCACCCCTACGATGGCCCGTTCAAGATCTTTGAAGCTCATGAGAAGTACAATGTGCAGAACATGAATGGCTGCCATGATTCTGTCTCCATCAACAGCCTGAAGACAGCATATGGCAAGCAAACCTATTGTGGACCTGCTCTTGTTCCTCCTCAGCCTGTCACCTCTTCATATTCAACCAGAGCAGCTCTGTCTCCACCAACAACAACCATGCCACAAGCTACAGTGCACTCTCACTCGGTCTAGACTGATCAAGACATCAGTGCGCTACCTGTAGGCCTTGGCTGTCACAGTGTCCCTCACTGGGGGGCCCTTGTGGCGCTCATCCTATGGAACATAATTAACATTATTGTGGTTATTGGTATGTCTGTCCATATTTTCCTTATTGTCAATTATTGTTAAAGATTTAATAAAAAAGAAATTGTTCAACTCTATTGAATTATTGGTAGCTAGCTCACTACATCCTCGGTTCTCTTCCTAAATGCTAAGTACATGGAGCAACACTAGTAATTTACCTGCTCTCCTAGACTAAGAAAGAGCTTACAATCAAGGCAAACCGTTGTAGATAACCTTCCAACATGGGCAAAGTGTATTTGATTATTTTTTTCTTGAATCGACTTCATTGTTTTTTCTTGAGTTGACTTCATTGTTATTGTTATTCCTGAATTAACTTTATTGCTAGTCTTGTTCTTGAATTGACTTCAGTTATTTTTATTCTTGAATTGAATTCATTGTTCTTAATGGATGAACCATTTTGATAACATTTCTTACTTTTGCACACCAGGACATTTCATATGATCCTAGCCTATCCACTGGCCAGAACATTCCATGTGATCCTTGCCTATGCACTGGCTAGAACATTCCATGTGATCCCTGCCTCTCCACCAGCCAGGATATTTCATGTGACCCTTGCCTATGCACTGGCTAGGACATTTCGTATGGTGCATCTATTCTCTACCGATATTTAACCCTATCCATCATGAGGACACATCACAGGAAATTTTAACTATCCTTGAGTACAGGACATACCAAGATACATGATATCCCATACACCAATCCAATAGTTCAACATTCTAATTTTGCCCCAGTGCTGGTCCAAGTGTTTTATCAAAATATCATGTCACTCCCAGAGTCAATTTGTGTATGCATACCAAGTTTTAGGCCTGTAGCTCCACGAGTTTTTCTGTTCCTAATACCATCTTTGCCTTTTTTCATACCTATGGTGGAGTTTTACTCCTATCATCACCAAACTTGCTGTAAACCACCCCACAGTAATCCCCATCACCCCTAGTCTGTCATAGCACAATCTTTTACCAAATTGATAAGCTGGGAAGGGATCTGGGGACATGGCTGTACCAAAGTTATTCTGCCACCTCATATTATCAATACATGTAGAAATTAACTAAAAATCCCAATTTAAACTATCACATATCTTATCATAATAGAGCTAGTGGTGTTTATATATTTATATATTTAAATATTTATTTATGTATGTGTACAATAAACTGCAAAATGACTGTAAGGACCCCATTGAAAATTAGCAGATATGATATTCAGGTAAGCAAAAGTAACCTCGGCTATGTCCTGTTTGTCCACACTCCATTGTTCAAGTGTAGTAATGAAAGAAGCCCAAAAAAGGCTCTACCTTGGCTGACATTTTGTTTCCATCAAAGGCACACGCTACCACATCAAAGAGATATTAATGCATTTTAACATGGCCTGTCAAGTTGACCAAATAAAAACCTATCAGCAATTTAAAGAAAATAATGATGAACTCTGAAATAGTCAACTTGACTGGCCAAAGTTCTTTCCCGTGCTACTGTAGATGCATATACAGTGGGTTTCCTCTCGTCTTTACTCTTCACACTCTGCTTCTCCTGGGAGACAAAGAGGAGGGAGACAAAGGGGAGAGAGAGAGGGGAGGAGAGAGGGGAGGAGAGAGGGGAGGAGAGAGGGGAGGAGAGAGGGGAGGAGAGAGAGAGGGGAGGAGAGAGGGGAGGAGAGAGAGAGTGAAACCAGAGGATAAAGTATTCCATGAACTCCTATTGCAGCAAGGGACTGCTTGCTGCTTCTCGACAGCTGCTGAAGGTACAGAATTCTGTGCTCCCACTAACCATCATAATACATGTCTTCCTGAAAGACATGTAATCCAGAAAATCATGTCCTCCCATAAGACATGTAATCCAGAAAATCATGTCCTCCCATAAGACATGTTCTTTCTTAAGACAATTTTGTGACCACAGCCAACCAAAGGTGGGCCTAGCAAGCAATGCTAGCTACCCAAGGCTGCAATTGTATGCTAGTATTACTAATAGCCACTCCGCATCCCAGCAGAACAACCCATATATTGCCATGTCCTTAGACATTCCACTGGTAAAGGGTCTGGTTACGACATACTGGATCACCCCAATAGACTGGATCACCCCAATAGACTGGATCACCCCAATAGACTGGATCACCCCAATAGACTGGATCACCCCAATAGACTGGATCACCCCAATAGACTGGATCACCCCAATAGACTGGATCACCCCAATAGACTGGATCACCCCAATAGACTGGATCACCCCAATAGACTGGATCACCCCAATAGACTGGATCACCCCAATAGACTGGATCACCCCAATAGACTGGATCACCCCAATAGACTGGATCACCCCAATAGACTGGATCACCCCAATAGACTGGATCACCCCAATAGACTGGATCACCCCAATAGACTGGATCACCCCAATAGACTAGATCACCCTGACAGACTACATAAGACTACATAACCCCTAGTCTCACATAGCCAGACGTACATTTTTGTGATCCCAGGGGAAATGTTCGCTCGGAGCACTACCTTTTTCCTAGGTCTGCAGCGTTTAAGGTCTTCTTTTTGAAATCGCTTCAGTTCTGGTTGTCTGTTTCCGGTGTTTGATGCTGGGGGCCAAGATGATAATTTAACAGATGATGCTGTTAAATTTCCTGTTGTTAGGAGCGACTGGGTTCTTATGCCCACTGTATCAACCGAGTCACTGCGCCGGTATCGTCACCACAGGCTGTCCCTATGGGGTGGTAAAAGAAAACTGTGGATGTTGTGATGTGTGTGGTGCAGGTCCTGGTCTTATATGCGGCGATTGGCTTGCGGTGTGTGGTAATGGACTGGTGCGTGTTGAAAGAGACGCTGGTTTCCCTACGACGCATGCGTGTTTATTGCAAACGGTAGGACATTTCAATATTTTTTTAAATATATATCATTATTTCATTTATTTTCTTTCCACTAAAAATAGAACTAGAGCATGTATCTCTTTCCTGAACTTTAAACAACTAATTATGATTTAAAAAGCAATGTCCTACCATTATCTTAGTAAAATTATCTTTGACCAAGCTATGTTCCTATCCTAAAATCAGTCTTGTATTGAGAGAATGACATCACAATGATTAACAAAATGTTATTTTCTCTACTTTTCTACCTTTTTAAACTGTTCACTCTGAAAAAAGGACTTTTGACTAACTATTTCAATTGGCGTGCACAACACAAGCTTTTGTTGGACAAATAAATTTATATAACAGTAGCAACTGCAGTAACTGGTTGAAAGCTGGAATTCTATTGGTGCAATTTATTTTTGTGCAAAGATATGCTAAGTATTAAACTAGTTTACAGGAAAGATGGTACTTGCCTGTTTGGTTTGCTAACAATTAAAAACGTGAAGGAAAATCACTTAATTGAATGACTTAAATTGTAAAAAACAAAGGAAATAAAGGTGATAAGTTAACTAAAATTGGGAACTTTTCCCCTGCAAAATAAACCAAAAAAAAAGGGGGGGGGAGGGGAGGGGAGGAAGGTTTCTAATGTTTACCACTCAAATTTCTAGCCATATTTGTGTAGGACCAACTCCCAGAATGTCAGCATGAATTCCAACAGTGTCGACCACAGCACCTAACCTCAATCCTCATGAAGTGATATGTATACATGGCTCCTTTTCAGGAAATGTAATTGAAAGTGTTTAAATGTGAGAATACTTTTTAAAAGTAACTGTTGCAATAGCAAGCACATCAAGTTCAACCCTAGCAATGTCAACCCAATCAACTTACCTAGCAGTTGCATCAACTTAATTTGTAGTTGTTATTATTTTTTTTTTAATAGAAAAAATTTTTCCCCTATAATTTCATGCAGAAACAATTAACGAGACCACAACTCATGCTACAGCTGCCACCATCGTCAACCAAGCTAATACTGAAGCTACCGTCCAAGTTTCAGCCTCCGTTGCTCTAATTTTATTTCAAAATGCCAAGTTTTCTATTTATTGTTACTTGATTATAGTTTATGCTCTTGCTTAATGTTCCTATTGATTCTAACAATTCTATTGATTCTAATGATTCTAATGATTCTGAACTCCTTTCTATTCATTTTCACTTGATCAAAGTTTATGCTCCTGTTTAATCCTAATGATTAACCTTCTCTTTTTTCCCCTTTTTTTTCTTCTTTATATTCATTATTACTTGATTATAGTGAATGCTCCTGTTTGATATGTTCCAAATGATTCTGAACTTCTGTAACAACATCCTGTTGAAACATTTTAGGTTAGTTTGGAAGTGATAAGGATGTCATGACTGCCTCTTCGTGCCTTGAGTATGTGTCAACCATCCCATCCTTAGAGTAAAGTATATCGACGCATTCTATTCAAGCCCGAGAAGCCAGTCCAGCTTAAACCTTGTAAATTCTAGTTCTAATTTGATGCCCAACTTGTGCAATGTATCCTCCAGTTGAAGTGGTCATCAGTGACTTTTGCAGTCTTGGGAATGTGACTATTGACATGCCACTAACTAAACAGCAGCTACAAACTTCAGTCTGAAATACAGCAATTTGCAGAAGAAAAAAAAATTTTTTTTGAAAGTTGATATTGATTTAAGTGTGTATATACCAAGTATTAAAAAAAAATTAATGCAAATAAAAACAAATACACCCACACAATAATCAGACATTAATGGAACCGTTCTTACCAGTACATTCTAGCACTGGGTGTGTACAATGCACTTAGAAAGTACATTTCATGTTATAACATCCATGTGATCATGTTATAATATCCATGTGATTATGTTATAATATCCATGTGATTCATGCTTAAAAGTTGGTAGGCCTCACTATTTTAATAAAGTTTTGCCTTGTTTCCACAGTCCTCCTTTTTCTACAGTTCTTTCAAGGCACCATTATACTTGGGTTGTTGTGGTGGCATATTGTGTGGCACTGTTAAGTCCCTCAGGTGAGAATGTGACCCCTTTAATGCCACTTCCATCCTTGGGGGGATAATAGTCCAGGCTAGACATCTGTATAAGATTCAAATACTTCCAGAAAACTTCAACAAAAATAAAACTACTTGACATTCAAGAACAATCTTATGCATACCATTATGAAACCGGGAGAATTTTGTAGATTAAAAAAAAAAATTAATGCCACACAAACCTGTAACTAGTTATTGACTCCAATGCATCATGGAGATTAAGTATTTGATAAATTATGATGCTATGCATATCATGGGTGAAGTATGTCATAATGTCTTTGCATGAGGATATGTTCAGTTCTGATCCTGATCTACTGTTTATATGGATTCTCCATTACTGTTGTCACTATCTTATATTACTGCTCCCATTGAGTTTTGGCCCATGCATTTATAGAATTTTGTGCTCATGGTGAACTTGGTGCAACACAGCTGACCAGTGCCTATCTGGTGCAGCTAATCGCCCAGTGGGATAAAAATTAGTTGCAGTTTTGGTCCATCAATCTCCTACCAACACTGCAATGCGGAACAAAAAGGAGAACTTTGGCAGTGAGAGGTCTGAAGGCAGCCATTGAAGGTGGCAGGCTGCTCAACTTTGGGTACATGACCATTTCCAGCGGGTTCATTTTTAAAGCTGCCTGCACACATGCTGTTAAATGGTGCCCCTTGTTCTTAACCATAAAGTGTTGCTACAAATATGCAACACAAGTCTGTAATGAAGCACAACATAATGATGAGGAGGAAGGATGTGGCACATGGAACTAGATGTGTGAGGTGATAGGTCACCTGAAATATATACGTCACAAATGGAATTAATTTTTACCTGCGAACTTGTTTTCACGGAGTCTAAATGTTACTTTCTTGTTGATCTTGATGTTGTTCTTCTCAGGAAACTTCCTCAGGAACACCAGTGCTAAGGTCTCCTATTGAATTCCTGGTCATGGTTGGGTTTTACCCACAATTAAGTCATTAAGTAAAAACATTCAATCATAAGTGAGCGATTTTTTTGGCTGGAAATTTCCAGCCTTGTTTATGTATTCTATGTGTCACATATTCTTCTGTGTAAAATTGAGAATATTTCATGTAAAGTAAGTAGAATTCAAATTTTATACCAGTAAATGTGATGTTTGTGGGTCTCTTGAGTTTTATTCAGGACACTATTGTGCTTGCAAAATCTTCAACTATCATACTGTGTGTGTAGTCTAAAACTCACCACTATATATAGAACTAAATCGTGATATTTCCCTACTTCACCTATTATGGGCTTATTGTTGCACTTCACTTACTATGATTCTGGATAAATACTGTCTGTCTGTGGTTCTAAAATTTAGGACTCAAGAATAATTCAATCCCAGTTTCAAAAAAACATCTCATGGAAAATTTAATTCATATTAAATGATTAGTGTTTTTAATGTGCTATTATTATCCTTCATTTTGGCATTCAAATTACTTCTATTAAAACAAAAAATAGAATTATATTCTTATTCTATGGAATTCTCTGGTCATTTTGATATGCAATATGACAGTCTATATGTAGTTATAACTAAATCCAATTTTTTTCTATTGTAGTACACTCCTTTAAATCTTAAAATATTAAATGCTCAATGGTGACAGGATGTTACCCAGCAGATTCCATAAACATGAGGTTTTAACATACAGATTATTCAAATATTACATCATATATACTCTAAAACAAGGTCCCACCCAAATATTGCATTTGACTGCTGGACTAACCTTGACAGCACAGAACATGAACATTGATAATTTGTCAAACATGTTTCTTGTTCAACAAAATGGATTATAGGAAGCCAAACCTTTATTATTAAACCTCAATAATTACTGCTAAAAACTTATTTATAAATACTGGTAATGAGCCAGGCATCCAGCCAAGAGGAGGGGCCTAATGTCCCACCAAAACTTTCACTCATCAGCAAGACACAAATTATAAAGGCACTAATCATCTTATGGCACTGCAGTCCTATTCACTCATCTTGACCAGCAAAACTTTTGTCCTTCCCTTTTCTCAGTTAGCAACCAGAAGTAGGTTCAAGTCCTTTGTGATGATTATCACAAATCTACAAACAATCTCACTATCAACAAAAGAAGTGAGCCATACAGATAATTTATTTAGTCACTACAGTCTAGGTCAACATCTATTCACTCTTCTTGACCTGCAAAACTTGTGTCCCTCCCTTTTCATAGTTTACAACCAGAAGTAAGTCCCATTTCCTTTGTGATTGATTATCACAAATCTACACACATTCTTGGCTAAGCTATCCTCTTTTGCATTCCCTCCCACCTTTGCTTTGTCCTTCAACAATGAACAACTTTTTCTCTCTTTTTTTTTTTTTTTTCTTTTTTTTTTTTTTCTTTTTTTTTTAAATTATGTTACAGGAGGGGAAAATAATAAGTGAAGTGAATGCATGCTTGATTTTTAAAAAGTTTTTTTCTTCAATTTTTTTAATTATGTTACAGGAGGGGGAAATAATTAGTGAATGCATACTTGATTTAAAAAAAATTTTTTCCCTTCAATTTCTATACATTATTATTATTATTAAGGTTTGCACTTTGCAGTCACGTCACAGCAACTGTGTACTGTTGTACTGACAACTAAGCCAAGTTCTAATGTCTTAAAGGCATGAGAACCTGTTACTTTAGGTTAAAAAGGAGACTGAAAATTTTTTTATTAAATTAAAGAATAAAAACTGTTGCAGTGTGATTGCTTAGCTATTTCCTTCACCATAGTTACAGCATGCCCATGAGGCATTTCAATAAAAATGGCTATTATGGAATATGTGAAGCAGCCTCTGAAGAAATTTGGGCTCACTACTTACATTTGATCAATATTTGTGTTAGGCTGTTCCAGGAGGTCAATACCACACCCACTCATTGCAATGATTGCTTCATAGAGTCACACTCAATACATCAGACATTTAAATTGGATTATAACTAGTAAAAACCACATACACAGCACTACACTAATACAGAGTGGGCCTTCACATAGAAACAGAGAAGAAAAAAGTAATTATACTAGCAACAACAACAACAAAAAAACACCTTATGAGCAGTTTTTCGGCCCACCAAAAGTGGGCAGTAGTCAAAAGAAATGTCTGCTTTCAAACAACATTGCAGACTTTTAAAACGAAAGTGAACATGTGATTAAATTATTATGTAATAAATTTGGTGGACTATGATTTGCCTTGTTATATATTAAGTACCGGTGCTTTACAGGGAATCCCATTTTGTCAGGTTTTGGATTCCGAGATCCAAATTTTTGAAATTTGTTCTTGCAAAAAATCATCCTTGCTGTAGGATGTGTCTACTCTGGAGTGAGTTTCATTTGGCATGGTGCTTTGGTGATAAAGTGGATACACACAACATGCATACATACAAACTTTTTTAGCTTGACACGCACAGGTGGGATCTATCCCATGTCACTCCCAGAGTCAAGTGGTGTAGGCATACCAAGTTTTAGGTCTGCAGTTCAAGGGCTTGTTTTGCCTAAGTACAAACTATGGCTTTTTTGGCCTGATGCAAACACAAGGAGTGTGACCTGATAGGCATACTCAAAATTTTCCCAAGGCAACACTTGTTCCAAATATACGTGTTTGTGGATATAGCTACCTAGGTCCATGTGTTTTCTTGAAGTACCATTTTTTTGGCATTTTTAGCATTACACACGAAGAGAAATAGGTGTGGCCAGGCAGGACCCACTCTGTGATATTTGAAGAGTCAAGTTGAATATGCATGCCAAGTTTTAGGCCTGTAGCTCCACTTTTTTTTTGTGGAAAGAGTAACATTTTTGGCCTTTTTTTGGAATACAGAAAGGTGTGGCATGTAGATATACTTTAATGTTCCCCTGGTGACACTAATTCCAAATATATATGAGTTTGTGGGTCTAACTTCAACCGTTCAAATGTGAATCGAGGATACACGGACAGACAGACAGACCAACTATTCCCACTTTATATTATAGATATATATAGTATAGTTCTTAGAGGATCTGCTTCCCCCCCTTCCCTCCCCTCCCCTCCTCTGTTGGAGTTGAGTGGGTACCTAGTGGTGATGAACTGGAACTGACCAGAAGTGGGAACTGCATTATACCTTACCAGAAAAAAATATCTTAATATAATTTAAGATTTTTTGTTGGTTGGTTGGTTTGTTCCCTATCACATACCAGAAGCTGGGGCTTACAGGGTTCAAAAAGAAGAGAATGGAAAGAAAAGGAAAGGGATTTGGGTATGGTTTTGCTGACTTCACTTAAGAGTGTTTACATAATTGTGGTTTGTAGTATTTATAATAAGGCTTACTGGCTGGTTCTCATGCATGAAATTGAACCAACCAACCCCCCCCCCCTTTGAAGGATATTTTAGCGTAGCACTCATCCCATGGAGAGACAACAAAAACATCTTAATATAATTCTAGGTCTGTTGTTTGCTATTTTATCCCAGATGCTTAGGCCTACAGGCCAAGGTCTCAAAAGAACAAGAGCAGAAAGTGGTTTGGGCACAGTTTGGCTAACCTATGATGTGTACACAATTGTGGTTTGTGGTAAGTGGGGTGGTTTATTTGGAGTTGTGCCCACAACCAAAACATTTTGGGGGGAGGGAGGGGGGGGGGGGGGGGGGGAAAGACTCAATGGCAGGGTTTTTACTCTGATCTTCACCAAACCTCCTCATAACCACCCCAGGGTAAACCTCATCAAAGCGTGAAAAATTGTGCCCTTCAGGCTCAATTGTCTGGGAGGAGTTATCGAAAGATGAACAAATAAACAAACAAATTAGATACATAGAAGATGAATTATTACTAAACAACTACACTATAATATCATGTAGTGGTTATTAAGGAAACCACAATATGGCTGGACATATGTAGTAACTGAATCAATTCGTTAATGGTGTTTCAGCAATAAATTGATTTTCTCCATTCTTTTCAGACTCAATTAGACTGTAAGATTAAAAGCAATAGTAGTGGTTGTATAGTAGAAATAGGATTTCCAGTGTTCTAATTAACCATTACATTTACATAACAAGTTTTGTTATGTAAATGTAATGGGTAAATATCATTTCTACAACAAAATATATGAACATGTATGGTTATTTATATGGAAATCAATAAGTAGTGTAATTTGTGACGTGAAGGTGAGAGCATATTTATTACTTTTCAATATTTTAATTGCTGTTATGTGGTCATTATCTTGATCATTAAATTAAAAATACATTGTGTACAGTCCAACAAAAGATCTTCATTTTTTATTTATTTTAATTTATAGCGGATTGTTGAGACAACTGCTGAAAATCTTTTCCTTCCTTTATTTTTTCCAAAGCCCCTCCTCCTCCTTATTACTATCTGTACAGTAGCTGCAAACAAATCTCCAAAGCTTATTCTCTATTTGGTTAAGAACTACACTATCTTTAAGGAAATTATTGTAGTAGGTAAGAATTAGATTCTTACATATAAACATCACCTTGCTTTTACTTACAAATTTCGTTCTGTTGATCATTTCACCCTCTTCGTATACCATCAAGACCAAGACTATTAATTCAGCCCATTCCAACCAGAATTTGACTCTCTTCCCACCATAAAGTAGATCCCAGCTTTAAAACTCTGAAATTTCACTATATTTCAGTTTATTTGTGTGTGTATGTGCGGACTTTAAACTCCTTCCAAACCACTGAAAGATCTTCATGAAAGGTTCAGGGATTGATTAGGGTACCTCACTACATGTCCTCACAAATATTTTCATTTAGATCAGGTGGCTATGGGTGTAGTGTCATAAATGGGTGTGGTTTGGTGACATGGAACACTGACTATTGGAAATTTGGCACATTAATTAAGTGTATCATGTTTGTTTGATTAATGAGATTAGTGTCGATAAATCCCTACATGTCGCATTAAGAACACTTAACATAT
Source organism: Lycopodina hypogea (assembly GCA_963969325.1). Taxonomy (NCBI): domain Eukaryota; kingdom Metazoa; phylum Porifera; class Demospongiae; order Poecilosclerida; family Cladorhizidae; genus Lycopodina; species Lycopodina hypogea. Next base: position 10,435,288 of record OZ017787.1, read on the forward strand.
TTGATATTGCTGATGGCCAACTTAAAAAACTGTCCATAGAGCAGGTTTTCTGCTAGTTAACCTAAACCCCACCCTATGGGTAGTTCTTCGGTCAACTTCAAGCCGCCTGAAGCAACAAATGTATATTTTGCTTAATGTAACATGTAATGATCATTGATACTAATCTCAATAGTCTTAATAAACATACCAAATTTCATTAAACTTGGTCATTTGTTAGTGTTCTATGTCACCAAACCATGCCCATTGACAAAACCACAATTATAGCCATGATCCAAACAAAACTTTAACGAGGATATGCAGCAAGATATCTTAATCAATCCCTGAAAGTTTTGTGAAGATCCCTCCAGAAGTTTGGAAGGAGTTTAGAGTCCGTAATACACACAGACAGAGATAGACAAAGAAATCATGAATTATAGTAAAATAATGTGGAGCTGTGTAATCAGACCCCCACTGCACCAATAAGTGAAAGGGATGAAGAAGGGGGACAAAGATAATAAATTATTTGATAAAACAAAAGTGCAACTCTATTGATCAGTCCAGGTTTTCATCATCAAAAATATCATCAAAATCTGCATAATATAAATACATTATTTAAAAAATTTTTTTTAAAACTCTGATGAAATCATAGATTAGCACCACATATCTGCAGCACAGCACAGCTGACCTCTCCTACTCTAATCTGGGCTCACCATTGAAGAAATCAACATGTATGGCTCTGTCAATCTGTGATAGGTCAGATAAATCTGCAGGGACTGCCGGCCCACCACCCTACAGGTTGGGTGGAACACAAGGCACAATTAAACCTTTATCTAAAAATATTGACCAGAGCTGCCCTTTAGCGTATTCTACCTCCTGAAAGTGCCATACTCCATCCATTGGCCACTAAACGAGTCTGATTCCTCCAATTTCATACCTTCTCTCCGGGTAGTTGACAATCTTGTCTTACCAAATCAAATCTGAAACAAAACAATATTTGGTAAGGGTTGTATATCTTGTCGTTGTTTTCCAATTTCAATAGGTAAAGAGTCTGGCTATGGGAGACTAAAATTTTAATGCCTTCCAGGAATTGAATTGAATCGGCTTTATTTTTTCAGAAAGGGTTGCGCAGGTCAATATCAATCCATGAGATGTGCTTCCCAACAAGACTACAATATACTTACAAGATATAGTGTATGCATAAATCAAGAAACCAAAATTACATATTAAATTGAAAAATATGGAGAGCTACTATATCCAAATGGCACATCTGAACACAAATCTTTTCACTGCAAAGTGGAAATTTGCCCCGAAAGCCATCTAAAGAGTACTACAGCATCGATTCACCCCCTCCAGATTTCATTCCAGTTTGTCACCAACGTGCCAATTCAAGGAAGATGGTCAAATCCTCTGAACATAAAATCAAGGGTTTTGCAGATGACCTAACTCTAATTAGCTCTGACAAAGATCACAGGAATGCCCTATCTAGAATTGATCTTTGTGCATCTGATTTGGACCTAGTGATTAGGGCAGACAAATGTTACACTCTATCATTGAAAGGTCTCAAACAAGACAAAAAATTCTCAGTCACTCTTGTTAGTGGTAAGACAACCCCAATTTCCAAGGCAGGCACCAAGTTTCTGGGCAGATACATTGCTTGTACTCCAAAATCAACCACTACCTTGTGTAATGATTTTATCTCAAGCAAGTTCAAAGCAGCTATGGAAAAAATTGACTGCTAAACACATCCAGGGAAGTTCAAAGTATGGATATACCATCATTACCTGGTACCATCATTCCACTATTTCTTGGCAGTAAATCAAACCAGCACTACTAGAATACAAAATTTAGAGGCAGTAGCAACAAGGAAGATGAAAAAGTGGCTAAACCTACCAAGAAATGCTACTCAAGTGCTGCTGTACCATCCAGAGGTCATAAAAATTCCCCAACTCAGTACCACAAAATTAAAAGCAAAACTCACTTACCTCACAGCAATCATGAAATCCCCAGATCCTCTTGTACACCAACTACAAGAACTATTAGTTTCCAACAATGCTCAACAACACCTTAAAATATCTATCCTTTTCAAGGACTACTTCGAATTCCCATCTCTCAGATTCTAACCACACCTAAGAAAAATCTGACTAATAAGATCGATAAAAGGTTAAAAGAAAGATGCGATGAACACCTATCTGACCTCAAAGTACAGAGCAAATTTAAAGAAATTACTATATTGGAAAGTGAGTGTCATTCTTGGAAGAAGATAGTACAATCTGGACTACCACATGGGCAATTATCATTCTTGCTAGGGGCAGGCTCTGATTCCTTGCCTCATCCTGCAAATCTACACAGGTGGAATATCCAATGTGCCTCCAAATATCCTCTTTGTTCCTCAACCCGACCAACCATCACTCATATCCTCAATGGATGCCCTACAGCGTTACAGCAAGGTCGGTTCACTTGGCGCCATGACTCAGTATTAAAATCGATCTTCACAAATCTTAAAGATAAACTGCCACATGATGTCAAGATCTACGCTGATCTAGATCACTGGAGGGCAGAGGACAACCCCCCTTCCACAATCCCCCCTGAGATCTTATCCACGTCATCAAGACCAGATATTGTCATAGTACATATTACCAGAGAAATTCAAATACTCTTGACAGTCCCATCTAATTCTAAATCTGCCCTCCAAAATGCCAGAGTTAGAAAACAAAGTAAAGAAAATTATAACTACCTGGTCAATGACCTGAAGGATAGAAAATGGAATACAACTTGCCATACTGTTGAAATTGGCTCTCCCCCCCCCCCCCCCCCCCCCCCCACGTGCCAAAGAAGCAATTATAGACATTCTTCCTCATGACCGAATTCAATTAAGCTCTTCCATCCTGCTACAGGCTGCTAAATTGTCTATTACCTGCTCTCAACAGATATTCATGGCACATAAGCAGATGGTCTGGTGTAGCACCAGGTCATTAATTACCTAACTCAGTCACTCTAGGATCTATTAGCCTTGCCAAGCTCACTATATAAATTGAAATATTTATCTGTGTTGGCTTGTGTCTGAGGACTCCATTGCCTATTGTGTCTATTACCTATTGTATCTCAATTGGTAGGATGCTAACCTATTTGAAGGAGGCTGATCTCTGGAGAATGTAGAGTTGCCCTGAGCAGTATTGCCACAAGTAGTAATTTTGGAAACCAATTAGGAGGGGAAATTGTCTGATTGGGATACTTCCAAAACTTTCAAAATTTTCACGCAGAATAAGATGAGACTGGATATGAATGCCTTCAAGTTTCTGAAGAAGGTATTCATAAGGCTGCCGAAAAAATCAAGCTCCTTACCAAGACAGCTTCATTCCAATTGCCACTGTTCTTGCAAGTTACACCTGGAGAGAGAATATCTGTGTCCATAATCCTTTCCATAAGATGTTTCATCCCAGGGAGAACCGGAGTAGAACTAACCCAAAATGAAGCAGCACTAGGGGGCCTTGAACCTCTGCAGCACAGAGAATTTCTGGCTGGATGTACATTCATACAAGGATCCAATGTGGAACTTTCCATTCCAACTGTTCAGCCTGGGTGTGCTGAAAGTGTTCTGTCTTCCAATTTCAAATGCAGACAAGTGATACATAAAAAAAGAAATAGTGATAAAAAGTAGTGATTTTGAGATGGAACAATCTGATAACACTAATCTTGAGTCATTGTTGTTGTTGTTGTTTTTTTTAATAATACTTCTGTGAATAAAGAAGCTTAAATTATATTTGATTGGACACTCTACTTAGCGTAGTTATTCTCATTCAAACTCTCTCTATAGGTTTGTGAGGCTGAAAATGCCAAAAGTGGTGCTTGGACAACTCTTGGACATAGGCTGAGTCACACTTGGCCCAATCAATCCGCTATAAAATTATAACTCACACTTTAGGTTAGGCACATTCTACAGTGGATGGCTTTTAGCGACAAAAATAAAATTGAATCACTTAACCATCTCTTTCTATGGGCATACCAGATCAAAAATGCTAAAAATGATGCTATTTAAATATGGTACTTATGGACAATCAAATTCATGCACTCAGGTACCTAGAAGTATACAAATGACTTTAATTTGGTAGGAAAATGGGTTGGGTAACACTAGGCCACATTTTGTCCTGTGGGCATGTCATCATAAAGCCCTGGTATATGCTGCTTGTAACAAATAATTTAGTTCATAAGCATTCAACATTATACACAATTAGAAGTTTCCCTCCAAGTGAACTTGTGTACCATAATACTCATTATGGACAAACACAAGTGCATTATCACGTGCATTTGTTCCGTATGGAGGTGGGGGGGGGGGGTGGGGAGATAAAGAGGATAGCATGGGAAATAAAGAGCATTTTAATAAGAATATTTCCTCTTCCTCCAACAAAGGAGTGCTGGGAGCATACTCCTCCTCAATGGAAATTTGAAATAGGATATCAAAATGTTAAAAATGAAAGCATGCATTAATGAATCAATTTTAAAGTGGAACCAGTCCAGAGGAAAGAAGTTATATGTGAGATATAATGTTATGTGAATGAGAAGAGAGGAATGGATGAACTTCTTCATCAAGTCAGTGATTCAGTAAGTCCTGTGCTACACAATGGCTGCTACACTGGCAGGTCTTCTGGCTCCTACACTTCCCTCTGACATAGATGTAGCAGGAGACAACCAATCAAGAAGCTAACACTACAGTGGATGTCATTACCTGTGGATGGACTGCCATACAATCACCTTAAAGGTGAAGTCATGGCATATCTCCTGCATCAACTCCTACAAAACATCAGATAACATAAAGCGATAAATCCAATATATATATATATATAAAAACCTTCATCCCTATAGATGCCCACCCACCCACCTTGTGTCTGAGTGTGGAGTTGCAATGGATGGAGAGAGGCTCATGGTAGCAACTGAGTTGATGCTGACTTAAGGGGTCAAGGTTCAGTTGACGCTGGCATACAAACACTTTGTAAATATTCTTGATGAAACCTAATTCAGGATTGTAATCTAGAATGTGTATGAGTGAGTGTGTGTGTGCATGTGTGGGTGTGTGTGCATAGGCAAGAGGGAGGAAGGAAGAAGTGACATAGGTAATAGTGAAAAGATATAATGCATGTAATTGGGAAGGAGGAGAAGGAAGAGGAAGCAGTTGAACGGTGTGTATATTGTGGTATGCATGTGGCTGAGGTCAGCCTCCAACATTGTCAGACTAACAAACACTAAGGCGGAATGTGTGCGTGTGTGTGTGCATGTGTATGTGCGTGTGTGTGTGCATGTGTGTATGTGTGCGTGTGTGTGCATGTGTGCGTGCGTGTGTGTGTGCATGTGTGTGTGCATGTCGTATCTCTGCTGTGCTGTATCTATGCTGTGTTGTAAGATATTTTGTAGTACCAAAAAACCTAAAATACTAGTTTGACTTTACACATGCCATTACATTTTGCATCACTGATTACATCAGCACCAATACAACATTTAAAGAAAGGTAAGTTTTTTAGTCATCAGTTGGTAAAAACATCAAGACACTGCTTATCATTCAGAAACAAAATCAGAATAGTATGCAAGGAATTCATTTCATTTATGCAGAAGGACTTCAGTTAGCCATGGAGGACTAGTGTTCAAGATTGGCCAAGTAAATTTTGACATTTCTTAGTGCAAGGCATGCCTGAGCATCTAAACACACAATGAAATAGGGCAAGGGGAGGGGTGGGGTCAATTTAACAAATGAGTAACCCCCAAACTGCATTATGAGTATTACAAACCATGATTGGGTAGGAACACTGTAGATGAGGGCAGCAAAACTGTTCTTACTAAGTGATCAATTTGCTTCTTTGTTAGTTTGTTATCTCTTCCCAAACTCTTGGGCCTACAGGGCTCAAATTTTCAGGGTTCGATGGAGATCACCCAAGGATGGTTTTAGGTGAGATTTGATGAAGATTGGAGTGAGACCTGCCTATGCCCCCCCCCCCCCTCCCAGTTTTTTCCCAAAAAATTATGAGATCTACAAATCACAATTGTATAAACATGCTCTAAGAGGTCAGCAAAACTGAGCACAAAAAAAATTTTTTCTTCTTTTTTTTAGACTTTTTGAGCCCTGTAGGCACAAGTCTGGTAGTACACAATGAAAGATTAAAAAACAACAACAAACAAGTCTCTAATTATAGTAAGATGTCTTTGTCCTCTGTTCTCTGTAAACAGTCAGGAAGGTGGCAAGGTTAGATGTGTTAGCCAATGGAGTCTGGGTCTGCCAGCGGTGTACAGGAAACATGAACTCGAGAAAAAAACGTGTACCAGCTGAGGATACAAGAGGTGGAGCACTCCTCCTTCACTCCCCTTGTTCTCTCATCCACAGGAGATATGGGAAACGAAGCAACCATTTTTTACAAGTGCCTGGCATCATTGCTTGCTATGAAATGGGACTCTCCATAGCCACACCTTATGTTGGCTACAATGCCGCCTGAGTTTCTCTCTCCTCCGCTCAACCATCCAAGCTATTAGAGGTGCCAGATCCTATCATGGACATGTCATCACTAACTGCCATTGATTTGGTAACCACTGAATCACACATTCAGGAGAGACTAACTTAATTCCACCATGTATAACTTACATTTATCTTGTTTATCATTTATCTTGTTCATTATTAACTCTTCCAAAAAAAGGAAAAAGGAAGTGTAGTCTGGCATAGCTGGACCCTTTAGTGTGGAGAGGATCTGGGAATATGGCAATCTGCTGGAATGTGGAAGTGGCTATCTGTAATATAGCCTAGATTGGAATTTGTGGTTATTTATACAAGTAATTGACCGCCACAGCAGAACAACAATCTGGTAACTGTGTAGCCATGTCCCCAAACCCTTTCCCAGTGTAGCTATTTGGTTAAGGGTCTGGCTATGCCAGACTAGTGGTCATAAGAGTCTGGTGTAGTCTGTCTGGGTCCTGGCCCAGTTTAAAGAGAATGTGGTTAGGGCTAGGCAAGGGCGTGGGTCACTAAATTAACTTTCCTATTCATAAGTTACCACAAGTTGTAATCTGAAGTGGTTATCAAAAGGATGTATACGGGTGTGTTCACAAACCACACAGGAAGTTCTAACAAACAACACCACTAATTTCCCCCCCCCCCCCCCCCCCCCACAGATTTATGACAGAAAAGAATTTAACCCATGTAAAGGACACTAATTACTGGAGGTGCATTCATAATATTTACTTTCGGAATGTCCTACAAGTTCTCCACTCCCCATGTAAAACAGTAAGCAAACTTGCTAAAGCCATAGTTATAAATACCCTCTTTTATATAGATGTGAAAACATCATTTTTCTATTTGTTAAAGCCAGTAGTCATAAATGCACTTTTAAAAACTTCTATATAGATAACGTTGGTTAGTTTAGAGCAGTCATGTCAACAACAACAAACTACAACAACTAATCCTTTTAGAAGACTTCATTCTAAAATTAAAAAAGATAGTGGATAGGAAAAAGCCTTTCTCAAATGGAGACTTCATCAAGGAGTGCATCCCAAGTCAATGCTGCTGTGATGCTGCCAAAAAAATGATCAAACACACATTTTTAACATTTTTGATACCATCAGTCTGACTCTATCTGTAACTTCATCACTTTAAAAGTTGAGGAAGTTCAAATCACCTTGGTGAAGCTTCAGTATACAGAAATAAATTAAGAAGAAAAAAAAAATTATGTTTTGGCCTGAAGCATCACAAAGTGAAAAAAAATTGTGATCCAACCTTCAAATAATTCACAGAACACTTGTTAAACTTAATCTTGCAGAACTTCAGTTGGCTCTCTTTTCTTTAGTGTAACAAGGTCTAGAAATTGTGTTCTGAGTGTCTTTAATGCTGTTTCCTGTAGACAGTTAGGTAAAAGATCTGGCTACACAGTAGTGCATAGTGCATTCCAATCTATAAGTAAAATATTAGTACTTTAGTGCAATATTATGATTTACTCCACCAGTTCAAACAGATAGTACCTATTATGAAATGCAGTGCCCCAGTGGGGACCAGCATACAACCCTTGCCAGCAGCTGCTTGAATTACCAACTCACAGTAGGTGAAGGTTGCAGGTACTTGAGGTTATTATCAATAACTTAAATTAACAGCTGCAAAAAGGGGTGCCACTAGTCTATTCAAGTGTTGGCTTTCCCCTGTTCTCCTAAACACTCTTGTAACACCACAACTCCAAGTTCAAAAGTTGGCCAAAAATAAAATATAAAGGACCCCCACAAAATCCTCTGTTAGACTCAGCTCTATAATAGACTTGATTTCTATTCATGCAATTATTCAAACCAATTATATCACTAGTTATTTTTAGAAGTCCTGGAAAATAATTAATTTGGCATTTGGTAAAAGAGTGCATAGTGTTGGTCAAAGTTGGTAATTGTAGCGTCCAATGCAATATTCTTGGACAGCCTTCAAGTAAATAATATTTATATTCCCACCTTGGATATATACCCTCTCCTGCACACCTTCACCATACATATACTGGATCCATGTAAGTTTCAATTTTGTTAAATTATCATTATGTGTCTGTCTGTCTGTCTGTCTGTCTGTCTGTCTGTCTGTCTGTCTGTCTGTCTGTCTGTCTGTCTGTCTGTCTGTCTGTCTGTCTGTCTGTCTGTCTGTCTGTCTGTCTGTCTGTCTGTCTGTCTGTCTGTCTGTCTGTCTGTCTGTCTGTCTGTCTGTCTGTCTGTCTGTCTGTCTGTCTGTCTGTCTGTCTGTCTGTCTGTCTGTCTGTCTGTCTGTCTGTCTGTCTGTCTGTCTGTCTGTGTGCTTGAGCATGCATTCTTTTGTGCATGTGTGTGTTCTTTGTTTGTGCATGTATGTGTGTGTGTGGTGTGTGTGTGGTGTGTGTATGTCAGTAGATATTAAAGACAGAGCATCAAACACCTTGCATTGCAAACTCAAGGTAAGTACTAAATCTAGGGGCAGATGCCTGTGTTATGCTACAGTACAGGCTTTTGAGATTTTATTTTTTCAAGCTACAGTATTTTAAGTTATATTAAGTTGTTCTTACTTCTTTTAGAAATATTAGCTATAAACACCTTGTGAAATACTTGAGGGTAATATAGCCATTAGAAAGTGATTGAGTCTATCCATCTGGGCATATTCTCAATCTCTAAAGAAGTAGTAGTATAGTAAAACCTACTGTTTTATGTTGCTTCCTATTGCATATTGGCCATTTTTGTATCATGTACTATGGCAGTGTTCCTGATGTTGCCCGGGTTGATATTAACATGAAAAATTATTAAAAACAATCAAATTATCATTGGTAGACCTTGCAGTTTTCAGTCTGCCTTCAGTCTCTTTGGGTTATAAACTTCCTCAGTTAGCATAATATATATATATATATATATATATATGTACACACACACACAGGGAGGGGGAAGTTTCTTTAATTTAGCCATTCCAAAGTTAATTATAGTATGAAAAACTTTTCCCATTTGAATTAAAAGGGCTGGGCTGCAATATGAAGACAGAGCTGTGGATGTATAACTATAATTAGTGTCATTTTTAACTCAATTGGGTTAAAATGTCTCTGGTGAGTATGTAGATATTTTTAATTGATGAGACGGAGTATATTCAGCAAGCGAGTTTCATAAGAAGTTTTAATAAGCTTATTTTCTAATGCTTATCAGTATTCTCTCAATAATGTTATCTATTCATTAGTACACAAATGCTGAAGTCCTGTATAGTATCATTTACATTTATATCTGCTAATTCTTTTGGACTCAGCATTCATGTAATAGTCGGCATATACTGCTATTGAGAGAATACTGATCGTAATAAGTTTTAATAGTTTCAGTGCTAGTGATTTCTAATCTCATTGTTAGAAAAATATCGGAAAATATACTTGAAGTAATCTCAGGAGTAGGGGATTTGCGTGATTATGTCTTGTAAAACCTGCCACACCAATTTATGGTATTAGTTAGCCACCAGCACCAAAAAAATATATGGCATGCATGAATGGCAGTGCTATTCCTGGAATCTGCAACTTCAATATAACTAGTGCTTTTACCTTACTAAAAAAAATGGAGATTTGATAAAATTTCCTGCATGATGATAAGAAATTCTAGAATATTCAAGCTGCAATTGAGGAAAAAATAAGCACGAAAGTGAACTAAAGGTTAGTTGTGACCTTGACTGCTAGCTTGCTGCTAGTTCTCAGAACTCAATGACTGGCAGTAGTAGCAGTGAGTATCAAAAATTTCTGGACTGCCACAAGTGCTGCCTGGCATTGAGTTCAGAGAAGAACTCCAGTCATTTCTGGGCCAAGATTACCTCTTGTAACTGACACTCACCGCTACTGCCACCTGTCAATGAGTTCTGAAAACTAGGAGCAAGCTTGCTGGACACTCCACTTTCTCTACAAGCGCAGCTCCAATATTCTGAAATTTTCTATAGAAAGGAGGTTTTATAAAGTCTGTATTCCCATAGTAAGGTGGAAGTATACTCCACTTTGCATTTGCAGTTTCCAGTAATAGCATTACTAGTCATGAAAGCTAATACAACTTCTTTAGTGATAGTGGTTCACTGTTACCATAAGCAGGTGTGGCAGGTTGTACCTTACATAATCATGCAAGTCCCCTATTCTAAAATGAGAACGGCTTCCTGGGGGAGTATACCTACAGATTCTTCTAGATTTTGTTGTGTTATAGGTGCACCAAAACTCCTGCTGCACTGACCCCACTCCCCACTCCATTTACTAAATGCTACTCAAAATTAGAATAAGAAAAGTGAAACTGGAAATATGGATGTACCTTTTCCATTAAAGTGTTTCAGCAGGCAACTAGTATACTTTTGAACTCAATTGGGTTATTTAATATTTTGTGTGTGAGACAGACTTTGTGGTTACTATGCATGAAGAAAATAACAGAGGAAAGAAGCAGGATAATGTTAACTCATATGCTGGCAATAAACTAAATTACTAATTCTACTGTGCTACTGTAATGATAGTGATAATGATTCTATTTACAGTGATTATGGCGTCTCCAACACTCGATTACCATACACCTACAGTCCATCACCATTTTCTTACATCCCATCACCAATTACCCACGCAGTTATATTTGGATTTGAAAAAAAGGGAGGTATGTATATATCTAGCTGGTTGTCGAGGGTCAACCCTCAACATGGCCTAGCCAGGCCCAGAAAATAGAATAGTTTACTGTAATTATATATTAGGACAGGATGAACGAATAACTTATGTGTCCGTACTTGTGTGTTATTGAGTCTTAGGTATTATATTAGCTTATTTAACCCTATTGGTAGCTAATGTGCTTAAATTCTAGGAATGTATGAATCTCTATCATATAATGCTAATGTGCTGCCAGGATTACAACAGGTAAATGTCTGAAGTTCTTCTTAATTTACAACCTAAATTACTCTGGTAATTAAGATTCAAAGATCTAGTCAGCTGGGTACTGACTCAGGTGGCAACAACCTACCATACCTGGGGAGTAAGCAGTTCATAAAACCCCAACAATGATGGCAGCGATACTTCTGTGAGGAAAGAACCAGCCATAAAACTCATTCGAGTTAACAGGGAATAAATTAGCAACACAAGATAGTATGCTACTCATACCAACAAGCAGAAAAGTGATGAAGATGAGGAGACAGATTCAAATATCTCAATAAGCATTCCTCATATGACTGATGCTCTCACTCTATTTATCCACTACTGGCTAGAGTAGTAGTATGAGAAAAGAAGTAGGAGGCAAGTAGAAGCTGAGAGACAGTAAACAGGAATTTGAAGATGCTTGCCAAAGACACTGGGACAGATTGAATAAGACCATCAGATTCACCTTGAATCTCTGGAAGTGGCTAATGCAGAAAGGGAGGCAGCAGCTATTGAAGCACATACCAAAGCCTCTGAGATGTGTAAAGCTCAGCATCAGACAGACCTAGGTTCCTAGAAGAAGTAAGCGATCCTACAAGCCTACCGAAAGTGGATGGATCCAGAGGTATTCCTGGCTACTTTTGAGGTAGCCATGGAAGGAGACTTTCTAACTGAAGAATGGACAAAGAACATTAGAAAGTTACTGACTGGAAGGGTATCATCAAGTTATCATGAGATGAGTATCACTGCAGAAACACCTTACCTGGTATTTTAAGACGTCACTCCTTGAGAGACTTGGCTACACTGAAACTCGAATGAGACATAGTATGGTGCAATAGCCCAGGAGATCAGCAATCACCTAGAAACAACCTCACACCCATATTGAAAGGAATTACCAGGCTTGCTAAAAACATTTGCGATTGTCAGGACAACATCAAGGAACATCCATTTGGTTTTTTTACCTGCCACTATTTATCTGAAGTGTGCCACTCCCTGAAAGGAAAGAACTTTGACAATGTCTACCAGATAGTAGATGAGTTAGAAGCCTCACAGGAATCCAAGTTGTTAGCGAGTGCATTAAGATGCATAGAAGATCTCCAGATGGGAATTCAACCTACAGACGTTACAGGGAATACTGAGGAAGCTGAAGGAGCAGCACATGCAACACTCCAACAGTGGAGAAAGTGGGTGCCTAACTAAGAGTAAGGGATGGGGTGAGCCAGCAGGGTACAGCCGGGTGTGGGCCAAAGGGAAAGTGACCCAGTTGACAAGGGAACCCCACCCTTTAACAAACCTAAACCTACCATTTGCTATAACTGTAGGAAGCCATGGCATACTCTGTAGGAACTGCAGAGAAACTAAAGTGAGGCTTGGAAGGATTAATTCAGGTTAAGAAACAGATAAATTTCCTGATTTGATTAAACTTGGGAATTTTAATGGGAAACCGTGTAGGCAACTTTTAATACTGGGGCAGATATGACCACTGTTCCTGCCAGGTTAATAATGCCATCACAGTACATGGGTAAAGAGATTCTAGCTAAGCTTGCTGATACTGAAACTAAATTATTAATGACAACAATAGTTGACTAGCACCTGTGACCAGTGCTCAGAGCCAGGTGTTGGAAATGGAAGAGAAGTAAAATGTTATATCTAATGCTAGAGATGGTGCAAGCCCAAAGCAACTGCCAATCTCAGGTATTTGCAAACCTGAAGAAAACAGCAGTACTCCTGACAAACCCATACATGATCTAAATCAGTCTAGTGCTGAGGTGGATGGTTTGCAGGCTGAGGAAGAAGTTAGCCCAAGTATTATTTCCCCTGCAGAGGAAGAGGCAGGTGCAGAAGGCACAAGCATGCCTGAGGAAAGATATCTAGGGGAGGAGGAAGTAGGAGTTGCCTCAGGATTTGCAGAATGTGTTGTTGGAGTGTTAGAGGATGGTTTAGTGAATGATTTCCCACTTCCTAACCTTATAAAAGGGATAGGAGAGGTTCAAGTGCTCATAGCGCAACAGCAGGCTGATGAGACTTTAGCTGGATTGAGGAAATATGCAGAAATGGGTAAAGATGGTTACTTTTAAAAAGGTGAGTACTGGAGCATAGTAAGGGGTCTAAACTAGGGAAGGAATGGCTTAGGATGGTTTTACCTTCTGTCAGGAGACAACAGATCCTATATCTAGCCCATATGGGATTAGCTGAGTGACACTTCTCTTATAATAAAATGGTAGCTCCCTTCAAACCCATTTTACCTGTCCAGATATTAGGAAGGATACCAGGCAATATTGTATTCAATGGCTACTACTTCCATATTATCAGTACCATATGAAAGATTGGCCTGTGACCTCGTAGGACCTATCTCCAGGACAAAAAGAGGTTTAAATACGTTTTGACAATGATGTGTCTTGGCACTCGCTATTATTATGCAGTTCTTCTGAAAATAGTAATTGTCATCTCTGTAGCTGAAGGACTACTTGAAGTAATTGCACACACTGGTATTCCTCTTGAATTGCTCTCTGATCAGAGTTCTGTATTTGTAGGAAGACTGAATAAAGGGTTGTGTAGGCTGCTGATATCACAAAACTTAAAACCACATCCTACCACCCATAAACGAATGGTATTCTTGAAAAGTGGCACTCATGTCTGAAAGGAATGCACCAGAAAGCTTCTAATAGCAAGGGAGAGTGAGATAATTTACATAAGTTTTGTTTATTTGCTTATCGTGCCACTCCCCATGCGGCTACTGGGGTTTTCCCTTATGAACTGACCCATGACCATCCATTACGGGGTCCTTTAGAGGCAATGAAAGGAAGTTGGGTGGAGGGTCAATTGAGCTTCAAAAGCTTAGTGGAAGGATGTCGGAATTGAGCGCAGTTTAGCAGTGATTCATCAGGCAGACCATGATAATGAACAGGCATTCAAGGAGAAGTGTAAAGGAGCCTATGATTGAGGTGCCCAAGCATGGTTTTTCAAGGCTAGAGTCCAGGTATTATGCCACAATCTAAACTTATTGGGCAAGTTAGACAGTATCTAGAATGGCCCGTATGTAGTACTTGTGAAACTTTCTGAATTTAATTACAGAATTGGATCAGTAGAAAATAACTCAAAGAACCAGGTAGTCCATGTCAATAGGTTGAAACCTTGGGAAACACCTGAATCCAACTTTATCAGAGTTATTGTGAAACAGTAGATATGTCAGATCCAGTTGGGAAGATAGGTACACCTAATTTAACACATTAACAACAGAAGGATTTACAGTTACTCTTGGATGAGTTTGGTGATGTTGTGACAATGAAGTTAGGGAAGGTTAAGGACCACAAGCACACCATTTCAACTGGTAATATAGGCCCCACATGGTCTCATCCATATCTGGGAAAAACGACCTGAAAGGAGAGATTGGTGAGCTTTTATAGCAAGGGATTATCGTACCATCAAGAAGTCCTTGTTCCTCACCCATGGTCCCCATAAGGAAATGTGGTACTAGAGCTGTATGTCTTTGTATAGATTACCATAAGCTTAATAAAGCTAGACAAGCTGACCTATTACAAATGCTATTAACCTAGGAATTGTTAAATAATGTTGCCGGAGCAACATGGCTCACAAAACTTTATATAAACAAAGGATTTTACCAAGTATCCTTGGATAAAGGCAATGTAAATAAGACTGCATTCTGTTCTCCATGGGAAAAATATCAATTCAAGAGAATGCCTTTTGGTCCTATAAATGTCCCTGCAACGTTTCAAAGGTGTATGAATGAAACCCTTAGTCAACATTCTGAATATAGCTCATCCTACATAGATGATGTCTTAGTTTACTCCAGTTCATGGGAGAACGTCTAGTTAATCTCAGGGGGGGGGGGGGTATTGGCTGCCCTTAAAGAGACAGGATTAACAGCTAAGCCTAGCAAGTGCATGTAGGGTGCCACCTCCCTTGAGTAACTAGGACACAAAATTGGTAATGGGGTGGTTAGTGTACCAGAGAGTAGGGTAGGGTAAAGGCACATAGGGAATATATCAGACCAACAAATCAATAGGGTATTTGGGCATTTTTAGGTACTATAGAGTATTACCAGAGGTTTATACAAGACTGTGCCAGGTGGGCAGATCCCCTGAATGATACCCTAAAGAAGGGTCCCCATGTGTAGTGGAGTGGAATAAAAAAAAACAATGTGGTTCTTTCCAACATCATATATCTTTCTAATGCAATGAGCACACATTGACATTACCAAAGGTCAGATACAAACTCATTCTCCACACGGATGCATCAGGATCAGGGATATGAGCTGTAATCTCTGTTATCAAGGAAGGAGAAGAATGACCCATGGCCTACTTCTCACATCGAGTGACAGCTGCTTAAGGTAATTATAGTGCATCAGAGATGGAATGCTTGGCAGTAGTGAAAGTAATCAACCATTTCGCTCTTCACTTACTAGAGCAGCGGTTTATAGTTGTCACTGATCACATTATCTTGGTTGCCCTCCTAAACTCAAATCGTCTGAATGGAAGGTTGATGAGGTGGGATCTGGCACTACAGGCTTTTCACATGGACATAAATTATAGACCTGGAATTAATCATCAAATGCTGATGGCCTCTTGAGGCAGTGTTGGCCAACTATGGAAGTGAGTATCAATATAGCCACAGAAGGAATCCAACTATCTCCAAAAGAACTTGAAAATTCGGATAATTCATGTCTGGGACGGCTTTCACCTTGGGGAGGGTCAACCCTCAACATGGCCTAGTCCAGCCCAAAACATAGACTAGTTTACTATAGTTACATATTAGAACAAGATGAACGAATAAGTTGTGTCCATACTTATGTTGTTACTGAATCTTAGGTATCATATTAGCTTATGTAACCCTATAGGTATCTAATGTGTTTAAATTCTAGGTTTGTATGTAAGTTTGTATCATGCAATGCTAATGTGCTGCCAGGGGTATAAGAGACCCTGAAAAGGCAACTGTCTGGAGTCTTCTTAATTGACGACCTGAATTATTTTAATAATTAAGATTCAAGGACTTAGTTAGCTGGGTATTGACTCTGGTGGCAACAACCTACCATACCTGGGGTTTAAGCAGTTCTTACAACCCCAACACTGGTGCACTTCATATTTTAACTTTGAAATTTATATATATGTATATACTAGCAGAAATACCTGCCGTTGCCAGGGATATAATGATATACAAACATTAAGGTGTGGCTAAATGTGACCCAACCTGTATCAACAGTTTAGCCAAATACCATTTTTGGCATTTTTAGCCTGACAATCCCACAGGATTTTGTGTGGCCATGTGGGACTCAGCCTATGTTTCTCTTGTAGTCGTGATGTGTATTCATGCCAAGTTTTAGATGGCATAAACACTTGATAAGTACCATTTTTGGTATTATAGACTGCCACACTCACAGGAAGAGGTGTGGCCAGGTGATCCACTTTTTTTGGCTAAAAAGCTATCCTTGGTGTCTGATTAATCTACCTTGAAAGTGAGTTTCATTTGGTTTGATGCTTTAGTGGTAAAGTGGATACACACATCCACAAATGTGCAATTCAGGAAGAAGTGTAACCTGGAAGTTTCTGACTGGTAAACCTGTGCCTTAACCACTTGGCCATGGTTTATTAAACATTTCCTGGCAATACATATAATAAATAAATATACAGTGCAATCCCTACTAATGATCACCCCTGATTTTCGGCCATCTTGCCTATAGAAGACACTCATCTTAGTCCCGACTACATCACTATTTGGTGCAGTACTACAGAAACCTCTGCTTCACAGCACCTGTCTACTCCATATTACACTCACTTTCTTGGCCCCAAATAATGCCCATTAATTTAAATTAACCTTTCTACTATGACCAGCTCCATCCATTTTTATCACAGCGAATATTTTTATAATAATCCATCAGTGCGTTGCAATTCTTGGAAGAAGATCTGTCTGTTGTGAGCAAGAGTTGGTACACAGTTGCCATTTAGTTATGTAATGTAATTAGAGGAAGATATAGCTGAAGACTCTGAGAAGTTGTTGAATCCATGTGTGTGCAGACATTGGAGCACCTAAATATGTGAACACATATAGCACTCTGGTGCAAATGCCATCGCCTGCTGTTCACACTTCTACTGGAGAAATCTGACTGTGTGAGTGATATGTCCTTAATGCAGACTCTAACCTCCTTGCCCTAGAGGATGCTAATAAAATAGAGGAAGAATTTGACTTACAACTACCTCCTCAGAAAAAAAGACAAAATATCAAGATGCCACAGCTGCATGATGGAAATGATAGTAAATATCAACAAGAAGCTTGTCGATCTTCAAAGGTAGTGTTTTGTGGCTTCCTTTGCTACAAGGCTAACCAAATGACATATACGATGTATGTAGATTACTTTTGGTTGTTAGCCATGTAATTTTTTTATGACCTATGACCTCACCGCTTGCACTTTTTATCACATGGCAAGTATCGGATGAAAAACTAAGCAGGTTGGTAAACAGCAAGTTTTACTTTTGTATAGTTTCCACTAGGGCTGAAAAATCCCCTCTGCTGTCAAATCTGTTATTCTAACAATGTTAAGGTGCCATGTAACAATAATTTTTTATTATATGGATCAAATAACCTAACCAGTATGGTCAAAAGCTTGACAGAATCACCTCTATCATTAGACTCATCACAAAAAAGACTGAATGGCGATGTCTTCAGTAGGTCAATCAACAGTTTCTTTAATGAGGATCTAGAGCAGCATGAAGAACTGCTTTTGATTTTGTGTACCTGCCTGCAAAAGTAGCTACTATAGCTGAATCAGGAAACATAGATTGAAATAAATCTGAAAGATGATCAGCTTCTTGAAATGAGAGAGAATGCATGGCAATGAAATACACCATCTTAACTTCAAGTAACCCTTGAAGTATGGGTTAACCTTTGCTCCTGACTTCTTCTAAATAAAATAGAAATGCTAGCACAACCTTGTAAGTCTTCACATTTTCGTTGGTGTACTGTCCCATCTAAATGGCACTTAATGTCATTCATCCCACCATGAGAAACTGTGAAGTGCTTGGCACACAATTTACAATAAGCAAACCTGCTTCCTTTAGAGCTGGAAGAAAATTGGTAGGGAAGGTCCAGTTATGTTTGAACTTTCCACCAGCTGTTCTTTTCTCCTTTTATATTGGTGGGCAATCACTGATAACACTTGAAGTTCCCTCTTCATTGCTAGAGGAAGCCTCAGCAGCACTAGGGCCAGTGGTACTCTCTGCCATGTGTCTCTTTTTTTTTATTAATTGCAAGAGGTTGGGAAGCACAAAAGACAACAAACAAAAGAAAACCGACAAAGAGGTCTGGAGGTGCAGTATCCATACATAAAGCCAGCAAATCTGTAGTCTGTAAATTTATTGCTTTTCCATAAAATTACAGATGATTCTGTGTGGTTAGAGACACAGTGTTTAATCTTCAGCTCATCTTCAGATTAATCTTGGTGATCATTGTATTTTAATATGTACATGCATAACCTTAAACTGTGTAAGTGCAAATATATGATAACCATTATTTGAATGGAATGCACAGCTTTACCAATAAACCCATGAGTTAAGGATTCCCCTCTATTCAGGCTAGCATTTTATTCCCCGATGTTAGCCCATATAGAGGAGTTCTAATGTATATGGGTTTGTAGGTCTTGTAGCTTTTTGCTATATTAAACGTGGTTTCTTTTCTAGAAGCCAGTAACTGTATATCTCAATGAATTCAAGTGCACAACAAAAAAAAAGAGAGGAAATACTGGTCTAATTAAGAATTGCAATGATATTTATATATAGATGATAGCGATGATAGTTCCATGGTTACAATTGGTCAGAGTAAGTTATCCACAAGGTATGAAATACCACAAGGTATTTCATTACAACCTCTACAATAGAAAGAGGTATGGCCAAGTTAGACCCAGCCCATGTTACTCCCAAAGTCAAGTTGTGTATCCATACCCAATGTTAGGTCTGTTGCTCAAAAATTTTTTCTGGTCGAAGTACCCTTTTTGGCATAATATGAACACAGGAAGTGATATGTCCAATATACATGTACTTAAAACATTCCCCAGATGATACTGATTTCAAATATATATATATATATATATGGGTTCATGTGTCGAACTGCCTAGGGCCAAGTGTTCAATTTTTCCCAAACTACCATTTTTGACATTTTTTGCCTTATACAGCAAGAGGAAGAGGTTTACCATGTTATTCCCAGAGTCAAGTTGTGTACAAATACCAATTTTAGGTATGAAGCTCCACTTGTCTGTCTGGCCAAAGTACCATTTTTGGCTTTTTTTGTTACCATGGTCACAATTTATGGACTCTTTAACCCATTTTCTACTTTGAATCAAAATATAATCATGACAAATTTCAGAGAAACCATCTATAGGTTTGGCCAGAATGATGGTATGGACAGATGGACAGACAGACAGACAAACTGACAGGCAGGCAGGCAGGCAAGCAGACATCCCCTTATATATATATATAGAAGATAGATAGATAAATAGATAGATAGATAGATAGATAGATAGATAGATAGATAGATAAATTGATAGGTAGGTAGGTAGATGCCTGCCTGTCTGCCTGCCTGCTCCACCACCTGCCAGGCACCTGTCTGTCACTCTGTCAGTCATGTATTTTGTTATTTTTGTGTTTCTTTTCATGTAGAACAGACATAGAATAGTCTCAAATAGGCTATTCGTACAGTCCTTTAGAGTCCCAAGAAAATCTTCTAAAATTAAATTGCCTATATATTAGGAACTAGAATTAGAGCAGTGTGGCATTAAGACCTGTGGTAATGCCTAATTATTAGGAACTAGAACATGAGTGAGTGGTCCAGCACTAAGACCTGTGGCAAATAATCTTGTGCTAATAGAGCTAGTAGTGTTTATATATATATATATATATATATGTATATATGTATATGTGTAAGATATCCTGCCAAATGGCTATAAGGATTTGGTTGAAATTTGGCAGATATAATAGGCAGGTAAGAGAAATTAACCTGGGCTATGTCCCATTTTTCCACACCCCATTGTTCAAGTGCAGTAACTAAATCAAGCCCAAGAAAGGCTTTCTGTGTCTTCTATTTTATTTTTATTGAAGGGAAATGTGTGGGCATTCACACCCTACCATTTCAAAGAGATGTTAATGCATTTCCACCAAGTTAACAAGAAAAAACCTATCAGCAAATTTAATGGGGAACAAAATTTGTTAATCTTGTAAGTAGTGGGCCATGGAATCCTATTGCTGCAAAGGACTGCTGCTTTTGGTAAGCAGCTGAAAGTACAGATTTCTGTGCACCAACTACCCCCCCCCCCCCCCCCCCCTCCCCCAAACCTCTACTCACCACAACCCTGTACAACCAAAATAATGTCTATCCCAGATTTTACTGGAAAAGCAGTGTTAGGAAAAAACCAAAAAAAATGTGAAAAAAAAAGCCACAGATTATTAATATGAAAATTATTCCTACAAAGACTTCAAACCAATCTTAGTGGTGTGTCATAACTGCTGGACCTCCCATCACCATTGTCTGGATCTTTGCAACTACAAATTTAAAGCCATTCCAACCATAGTTCAGGGGATATATTTGTCAAGCATGCAAGAAGATGATTGACATATTTAAAAAAAAAAAAAAAATCAACCAAGCAGACAGCAAAAATAGACCTATATACCCAAGAAGAACATTTCAACCAAATAAATCCTTGGAAAGCATGTCTGAGCAACAAAAAAAAATACTGGAGGAAAAAATAAGCAAAACAAGTTGCCTAAACTCACAACAGCTTAAATCATTGCAGCTTCAACACAAACCTATAAGACATGCACACCTACTAGAGATGTCTTTCCCTAACACATTCCCATGAAAGACATGACCACTACTTCCGAATGTCCTCCAGCAATACAAGTCCTCCAGCATAACATTCGATCCTATGGAATCTGTCCTCATGCTGGACATGCCTTCCAGTAAGACATATCCTACTTCAAATCATGTATCTCAATAATCATGTCCATTCATACTACGTGTACTCCTGCAAGATATGCCATTATGTCATACATGACTTCCAAAAACACATACCCTCCAGTAAAACCTGTCCTCCATAAGAGGTGCCCTCCTGCTAGACAAATCATCCTGTAAAGTATGCCCTCCTGTTAAACTTACTCCAGTAAGAAATCACAAACTGCAAGACATACCCTCCTATAATACATACCCTCAAATAAAACATGTCATCCAGTAAGAAATATCTTTCAATAAACACAACCTATTGTAAGATATGCCATCTTAAAGACATGCACTTCACCAACACATGGCCTTCCATAAGATATTTCCTTTAACAAAGCATGACCTCCCTTAAGACATATGCACTCATGAGACATGTCATCCTGAAAACATGTATTCCGAAAAACATTTCCACCTATAAAACAAGTCCTTCCTTAAGACAATTTTGTGACAACAGCCCACCGAAGGTGGACCTAGCAAGCAATGCAGCCAAAGGCCACAATTGCATGCTAGTTACTATAATATTCATTAAAAGTAGTGTTTTAGACCAGAAAAAATAATTGTTTAGAACACTTAAGATGAGGTTAAAGCTGTGGTAAGATTAGGAATTTTTGGGTTTCTATAGAGTAAAACCTTGTTTGTAACCACAGGGTCCCGGTTTCCCTACAGTAAAAGCAATTAGTTATAATCAGTTAGTTGTATCAACAATTTTGGTGTTTTCAAACAGTAAACGATTAGTAAAAAATTCCATTCTTGAGCAAAGCTTGTGGATGTATTCCCCCACCACCCCCCCCCCCCCCCCCCCCACCCCAAAAGATATTTTAGCATACCATCCATTCTAAGGACAAAGACAACAACAAACTCTCAATGTATTCATAGATCTGTTCTTTGCTAATTCATCCCAGACGCTTGGGCCTACAGGACTCAAAATGAATTAAAGAATAAGAGCTGGAAGTGGTTTGTGTGGTAAACTATACCACTCCAGTATAATGATTATACCACTCAAGGATGATGCTTAATGACGTCATTGATTATGCATTCATTACCAGTATATTGTATGTATATAAAACATTGCAATTGTCTTTGTCTTTGTTCTTCCACGTGTTCTTGCACTTCATCCGTCTGCAATACTTGTTGTTGTCGTCTTACGTTGAAAGGTTCTGTTAACTTTTATAAGTGAGTATTAAGCGTGTGCATTTATTGACTGGCTATCAATAAAGCCAGTATTAAGATATCACATAAGATACTACATTGGCGACGAGTTGTAAATGGCTACTCACGGGACAGTCTCCCAGTATCAACAGAGCAAAGAAACCTGGACGACTTACGTTGAAAGGTTGAATCATTATTTCATAGCGAATGACGTCGCTGACGAAGGCAAGAAGCGTTCCATTCTACTCTCAGCTTGTGGCTCCTCCACTTACAAGCTCATACGAAGCCTAGTGGAAGTAGGACAACTGGCAACTACGCCATACTCCGAAATCACGAAGCTGGTAGCGGGATATTACCAGCCGATTCCCTCGGAGATTGTTCAAAGGTATAAATTTAATACCAGAGTCCGAGCCTCAGGAGAGTTGATAGCTACCTACGTAGCTGCTTTGCGTGAGCTCTCAGAGTATTGTAATTACGGAGACAAGCTCCATGAGATGCTACGTGACCGTCTAGTGTGTGGTGTGAATCATGACACCATACAGCGTAAGCTTCTGGCTGAAACTGATCTAACCTATGAGAAAGCTTATACGCTAGCTCAAGCGATTGAGGCATCCGAGAGAGATACCCTCGACCTCAAGGGCAGCAAAAATAGCAGTGCTCCATTGTTGCCTTTGCCAGAAGTCAATTACTCCAGAACATTTAAACATTCTAAAGGCAAGATTCCCACTAAGAGAGGAAACCCAACCTGCTACAGGTGTGGAGGTCCACATTTTGCTCCTGCCTGCAAGTTTATCAACTCTGAGTGCAAATTCTGCAAGAAAAAAGGTCATATTGCTAGAGTGTGCAGGAAAGCCCAGCAAGAATCTAAAGTTGGCAAGGAAACTAATTTTGTGCTACAGGATATGCCTGAAGACCAGTGTGCTGACCATACGCACAGTCTCTGCATTGTCAGGGATCAAGCAAGTGATCCACTGCATGTTCAAGTTGCCTTGAATACTGTTCAAGTTGAAATGTTATTGGACACTGGTGCATCCGTTTCCCTGATCAACCTTCCGACTTATCAGATGCTTCAACAGCACAAGGTGGTTGCTCCTCTACAAAACTCCTCTATTCAGCTAAGGACATATACAGGTCAGCCAATCCGTGTTCTTGGTATGCTACCAGTGCAAGCAGAATACATGGGAAAATTAGTTGATGTGTGTGTTCATGTGGTTGAAGGGGATGGACCTAATTTGATGGGTAGAGATTGGCTATCTCTGCTTGAGGTTAATTTGGGGGAAGTGAATCTTTTGAAGAATGATTGTATACTCCAGACATTGCTTAATAAACATTGTTCAATATTTAATGATGAATTGGGTTGCATGAAAGACATGAAGGTCAGATTGCTAATTGATTCTACTGCCAAGCCTAAGTTTTTCAAGCCACGCAGTGTTCCATTCACACTAAGAGATAAGGTGGAAACTGAGCTCCAGAGGCTAGAAAGCCTTGGTATTATTTCTCCTGTGAAATTTTCAAAATGGGCTGCGCCCATAGTTCCTGTGGTTAAGAAGAATGGTACTGTACGTATATGTGGGGACTACAAGGTCACTGCTAACAGGGCTACTCTCACAGAGTCCTATCCACTTCCACTAGTGGATGAGTTAATGACAGACCTTGCTGGAGGTAAATACTTTACCAAACTTGATTTATCCCAAGCTTATCTACAGTTGCCCCTTGATAATGAATCCTCTGAATTATTGACAATTAATACCCACAAGGGATTGTTCAAGTACAACAGGTTACCATTTGGTGTGTCTAGTGCACCAGCAATATTTCAGCGCAGCATGGAGACCCTCTTACGGGGCTTGAATGGTGTGTCCGTTTACCTTGACGACATCCTAGTTACAGGATCCACACATGAGAACCATTTGCATAACCTTGCTGCTGTGCTGGAACAAATTGAACAGGCAGGCCTAAGACTTAATCGCTCTAAATGCTTCTTTTTACAACCCAGATTAGAGTATTTGGGACATGTCATTGATGAAGCTGGTAGACATCCTACTGAGGATAAAATTAGAGCCATTAAGGAGGCACCAGCTCCTACTAACATTACTGAGCTTCGTTCTTTTCTTGGAATGATTACCTACTACAGTAAATTCCTACCTAACATGTCCACAAAGCTAACACCCTTATATGCACTGTTGGCAAAGAAGAAGAGGTGGTCATGGCACACCAAGGAGGAGGCTGCTTTTCAGTTAGCAAAACAAGCTCTTCATTCAGATGCAGTTCTTGTACATTTTGATAGTTCAAAGCCTCTAATCCTTGCATGTGATGCTTCACAGTATGGCATTGGTGCTGTTTTGTCTCATGTATTTGAAGATGGACGAGAAAAACCCATTGCATACACTTCTCGAACTCTGAACCCTGCTGAGAAAAGATATTCACAGCTGGAAAAAGAAGGTCTAGCTATTGTCTCAGGGATTAAGAAATTTCACAATTTCCTGTATGGTAGACATTTTATTATCGAGTCTGACCACCGTCCATTATCCTTCCTGTTTAATGAAGCCAAAGGAATTCCCCAAATGGCATCTTCTCGCATACAGAGATGGGCAATTACACTCTCTGCTTACAATTACACAATCTGTTACAAGAAAGGCAAAACACTGTGCAATGCAGATGCATTAAGCAGGCTCCCACGCCCAGTCACCACAGCCACTGAGGATACATGCACAGAATTGGTTAACCTTGTACAACACATGTCCTCCACTTGTGTTTCAGCATTGCATATTAAGGACTGGACCACAAAGGATCCTCTCCTCTCCAAGGTGCGGAGATTTATTCAGCTTGGTTGGCCAAACAACGTCACAGAAGTTCCATGCAAGCCTTACTTCTCTAGGAAGGGTGAACTAAGTGTGTTGGATGGTTGTATCTTATGGGGTACTCGTGTAGTGATTCCACCGCCTGGTAGGCAGCCCCTACTTAAGGAATTACACCAAGCTCACCCAGGGGTTACAAAAATGAAAGCACTAGCACGCAGTTACATTTGGTGGCCTAACATGGACACTGATATTGAAACCCTGGTGAAAACTTGTACTGAGTGTCAAGAGTCTCGACCCTCACCACCTACTGCTCCGCTCCACCCATGGGAGTGGCCGGCAAGTCCGTGGAGCCGCCTCCACATTGATTTTGCAGGTCCTTATTTGGGACACATGTTTCTTGTACTGGTGGATGCCCATTCTAAATGGATGGATGTGAGACTCATGCATTCTATTAAAGCCCATAGCACGATTGAACAACTCAGAATGATATTTGCTACACATGGCATACCACAGAAAATTGTTTCTGATAATGGTCCTACATTTACTAGTCAAGAGTTTAAAACTTTCATGACTCAGAATGGAGTTCTCCACATCACATCTGCTCCATATCATCCGTCTACGAACGGACTCGCAGAACGAGCTGTCCAGACTTTCAAGCAAGCTCTGAAACGCATCCAAGGCAGTTCAATTCAGGAAAAACTTTCTAAGTTTCTCTTCCAGTACCGGATAACCCCTCACACTACGACGGGGATTGCACCTGCTGAACTCCTCATGGGACGACGACTTCGCTCTCGCCTGGATTTGCTTTTTCCTACAGTTTCACAGAAAGTTGAGAGTAAGCAACTGAAACAAAAGAAGGAACATGATGCCACAAAACCAGTGCGTACATTTTCTATTGGAGATCTTGTGTATGTAGAGGATTTTACAGCCTCACCACAAAAATGGATTCCAGGGAAGATTGTTGAAGTTACTGGACCTCTCTCTTATTGCATTGAGCTTCTCGATGGCAGTACAGTTCGAAGACATGTTGATAATGTGATTCAGCGATGTCTAACCGATGTTCCCACTTCACCTGCCATCCTGGCTCCGACTCCAGTTTCCGTTCAACCAGTGGATCCACTTGCACTTCCAGATCTCCCATCAAGCCTGGATCTGACTCAACCAGTTCCTCCACTTGATCCTCCACCTGCTCGTACTCCAACGCCTCCAAGACGTTCTACCCGTACCCGGCAGAAACCTGCGAGGTTCAAAGCATGATCATTGTCATTCTCATTCCCTTAATACAATCCTTAATGAGGGGGAGTGTGGTAAACTATACCACTCCAGTATAATGATTATACCACTCAAGGATGATGCTTAATGACGTCATTGATTATGCATTCATTACCAGTATATTGTATGTATATAAAACATTGCAATTGTCTTTGTCTTTGTTCTTCCACGTGTTCTTGCACTTCATCCGTCTGCAATACTTGTTGTTGTCGTCTTACGTTGAAAGGTTCTGTTAACTTTTATAAGTGAGTATTAAGCGTGTGCATTTATTGACTGGCTATCAATAAAGCCAGTATTAAGATATCACATAAGATACTACAGTTTGGGCACAGTTTTTCTGACCTAGGTGTTTACATAAATGATTCTTATTAAGTGGTGTGGTTTACTCAGGCATAGAGTTGTGACCACAATCAGGTAATTTTAAAAAATATATAACCCCACAGGCAGGGTTTTACTCCAATATTCACTAAACTTTCTTATAATCACCTCATGGTAACCCACATCAAATCTTAAAAATTTGAGCCCTTTAGGCCCAATCATCTGGAAGGAGTTAGTGTACAAACAAACAAAATAGTGTACAAACAAACAAAAAAATGTACAAACAAACAATACCCCAAGCATATAAAAAATATACACATCAAATGAACAAACGGTTTGAGAATTATTGTAGGATAATTATGCATGCATAAGTACAGAAAGCCCCCTTCCTTAGCTTCACTTTTTTTCCTTTTCTTGGGCAACCTTCATTTTTTGATAGCCTGAAAAAAAAATAAACCAATGATTTAATTTACGTCAGCCTAAATAATTTAACTTCAGGAAAGTAAAATAATTGTTTAATATGTATGTATGTGCTTTCTGCATAAATGCAAATTGTATTTTATCATAAAAATGTAAGCTTGTGTATTTTCTTTTTTCTCTCTCTCTCTTCTATATGTGCAGAAAGACTCTTTATTGGTTTCACACATAACTTCTCAACGTGAAATTAATCCCCCCATGAGAACCACACTCGTAGACTGGCTTGCAGAACTGCAAATAAAGTTAAAATTGGACTCTAATGTTCTGTTCCGTGCAGTGAAGTTGACAGACCAATTCCTGAATGTCTGTGAAGTACGAAGAGAGTACTTGCAGTTGGTGGGGGTCACCTGCTTTCTCATTGCTTCAAAGATGGTGTGTTTGTGTTTGTGTAATGTTATGAAGTATAAGGATGTGCTATCACCATATAGGATAGTCAACGAAAGCGACCTAGCATAGATGACTTAACATACCTTTGTAAGGATGCTTACACACGTGAAGATTTGCTAAAGATGGAGGAAGATATATTAGAAAAAATCGATTATCAAATCGATATCCCGGTATCTAAAACTTTCCTGGATGAACTAGTTAAGGTTAGCACTTGTTTAAATGCATTTGTCCACTTTTTACATATTTAATTTTGTGTTGCAGGATACTTTAATTTGGAATGAACCACAACTTTTTGCTGCTTATATCCTTGAGATTGCCCTTCTGGACTGCGCTTTTGTCACTGAACAACCATCTTATGTTGCAGCTGGTGCCCTGTTCCTGGCTATTTGGCACAGGTCTCTAATTAATTATTGGGTAAGGAATAAGAGATATTGCTGGGAGGAATTTAGTTAGAAGGTGGAGGGAGGTTTTGTGGGAGGGTATTGACATCAGACAGGAAAGAAGCTCATGTATGAAAAAGTATATGAAAATGTTGAAATTGGTGATAGTACTTGAAATTTGTTTGGTGATGAAACTCAGCTCAGGATTTAGCTACTTATATTGAAAGTAAGTAAGATTCTGATATTCCTTCTCCAGTCATCTCCCCAAATTGTTTGATGCTCACCACATATGAAGTATCATATATGCTTAAAAGGAATGACATAGATTTGCCAGATTACTAATTAAAGAGTGAACTTTCTATGCAAAATTTTCTATTTTTCTGTCTGTATGTCTGTGTTTATATTAGCTTTCTCTTCATGAATGCCTGAACCAATTGTCCAGAAATTTTCACATACTGGCCCCATTTGGGGAAAGTTTGGTTAGGGCTAGGGCACAGGTTCATTAAATTAAATTTCCTATTCATGAGTAATCACCAAGTTGTAATGTGTTATCTGATTCCGTTCAAAAGGTTATTTCTAGAAGAAGTTGTGTTTACAAATTACACTCATCTAATAAAACTGGGAGTTCAAAGGACACTAATTACTAGAAGTGCATCATAATATTTACTGAGGTCAGCTAATTAAAATTATCTCTTCAATATGGTAAGGATGGTATAATTCAGGTGTATTTCTCTAGTCTAATTTATAAAAAATGAAACTCTGTATGTATGTACATGTGTATGTATGTCTGAGCATCACAACCAAATGGCTGAATGGATTTTAATGAAACTATGCAGGCATGATCCTTGGATACTTGTCAACGATTATCACCCCAAAGAATTCTCAATGTGACACTCCTGGTGGGGAGAAATGAAATTCAAATCTCCCATTAAAAAAAAGCCTAAGAAACCATGGGTCAGTGGTTTAGCACAGGTCTCTCAAGCTGAAAGTCAATAATTCAAACCTGGACTAGATCGATTTTTTTTTCTTCCCTTTCTTTTTTCCCCCTTTTCTTTCTTTTCTTCTTTCCTTCCTTCATTCCTACCTCCCTCTTTTCCTCCTTAATTTTCTTCCTTCTTTCCCCCTTTTCTTTTCCCATCAAATTCTGATATGCTCAAATGTTAAAAAAATAATGATTTGTAAATTTGTAGTTTAAATAGAGAACAGTCAGGCATGCTCACAGAGAATTTCTTTATTACTTATTGATTAGAGACCTTAATAGATTGCTATTTGTAATTTATGACTCAAGTTATTATTTATTCAGTAGAATTCTTATTTATTGATTTGATATATACATGTAGATGACTGGCCTGAGTAGGAGGAAGCATACTTGTACACATACAAGTAATTGTAATAAAGTAGTTGATCATTGAACATTATTATTGTGTTATATTGCCATTTCCATTGGACCGAAGCCAACATATTTAAAGCAGGCTTATCTCTAGACAATGTGGAGAAACCTAAAGCAATGTAGCTAGAAGTAAACTTTTCCCATAAGTAGTGATTTTGGAAACCCTTTGGGAGGGGAAAAGTTTGTCTGGAAAATTGCCAAAGCCCTAAAAAGTACTGAATTTCTAGGAATCACAGATTTCAGATAAAGTTGAAATCAGAGCCAGCTGCTTAAAAGAAGTGGGGACTGAAAGATAAATAATTCCATTTCATGAGGATGATATTCATAAGGCTGCAGATAGAATCAAGTTCCTTACTAGGACAGCTGAATTCCAATTGTAACTGTTCTTGCACATTACACCGGAAGAGAGAATATCTGTATCCTCTCCACCATTCTTTCCATAAGATGTTTCATCCCAGGGAGAACTGGAGTCTAAGTGCCCCATGATCCAGAACTAGCCTGGGACAGCAGCAGCATAGAGAATGTCTGGCTAGATGTTCATCCATACAATGATCTAATGGATGGGGAAACCGCATGATTTAATATTGTGTCTGAGTGTCTTCAATCATGCTTCATGGGGCCATTAGCTTTGACAATATAGATGCATATGAGGATCCAAAACACTGGATTTTTACATGTCTAAAATCTTTTTCCAAAAAAAACAACAAAAAAAACGAGAAAAAAAAAATCTGTGGGCAATGCTTGGTGCACACCTACTTCGAGCAGCTGTCATCTCATTGAAACCACAAGGTCTAGAAATAGTGCTTGAGTGGTTTCAATCATGTTTCATGTTGCCATTGTCTGCAATTGGCAATGACAGGTATACCCGCTAGTAAAGTATAAAACTGAAAAGCAATCGGCAAGTTGCAAGGTTCTCAATAGTTGCTAAGTACAAAATACAAACTTAATACTTTTGTGTGTGTGTCTATGTTTTGATGTCGTCCCCCTCCCTTCCCCCATTTTTTTTGTATTTTCATTAGAAAGATGTACTGTCCCGCTGTAGTGGGTATAGTGTGGATGAGCTCCTTCCTATGGCTTATAGATTGAATGCCCTTGTGAAGTCATATATTGCACAGAATTCTCAATCACGCTTGAAATACTCACAAGCGTAAGTTAAGAATAGATGCTTGCTATAATTCGACCACACTGTCTCAACTGCCATAGGTGTTTTCATGTTGTGTTTTCTGTTTTGTTTTTTTTAACTCACCAAATGTTTCTGTGACTGTTTACAAGCTGGAATCTTTAATCCAGCAAATATTTTTCCATATATATTCAGTGGTGTTAAGAAGGTATCTAGACCATCAGTTTTTTCATGAAGTACTAGGATCAGTATATTTATCTTTAAGTATGTTCATTGTTGGATTATTATTATTTGATGATATCATTCAAAATTCCAACAATTTTGATCAAATATTGGTATTTAAACAGATTTGGATCGAAGGTTTAGACCAAAATACTTAGGCATTCATCAAGATAAACACAGTTACCAGGGGTGTAGCTAGGAATTCCAGCAAGGGGATGCTTCTTCTTCATTGTGTCCATCCATCCTAGATGGAGTTCTTCCAGTGCATAGCACACTGGAATGCTGTGTAATTGGCCATTGCCAGGTCATATGTTGTGACTAGTGATGGAAGGTGTAGGCAGGCGAAGACATGCATTGCTTGCTGCTCACCGCAGTCACAGGCATCAGGCCCAGTGTGGAATTTCGCTTCACCATGTTGGTCTTGCAGCATTTGACTTGGCTCCTCAAAAGGTTGGGACTTTTCCAAATGGTCCACTCGAGGTGAGTGCCATCTGGAAGTTTATCCACTGCAGTGATCTTCACGTCTGGTGTGGTGTTGTTCGGAGCGTTGAGGGAGTTGCACCATAGACAGGTGCGTGTGTGGGATGTGGAGTCATCAAAGGAAGCAGTGGAGGAGATGAAGCTATTTCTGGAAAGCAGGCATGATATTTCAGGGGTGTGTTGGAACATGGAATGGCGTGGGTCATTTTGTTGCCTAGCCCGTTCAGACTGACTAGCAACAGCTCTTCTAATGCCTGGTGGGACAATACCAGCGAGGATATGCAAGTGATCTGTCCTTGTTGGTTTCAAAACAACCCCTGATGATCGGGCAGCATTCATTGAGGGTGCTGTCAAGTTTCCTCACAACCTTTAAGCGCTCCCAGACAGGACACGTGTACTCAGCAGCTGAGTAGAAAAGTGCAAGTGCTGCGGTGTGGATAGTGGATGGATCTGTGCCCCATTTGGAGTGACGAGCTTCCAGATGATGGTGTTTCTGGAACTCACTTTGCCTTTAGTCTTTGCAATGGGTACCTTGTACGTCAATGTGTGATTGAGTGTGACACTGAAGTATGTCGGGTTGTCACAGTGTGCAAGGGGGTGACCATCCCATGTGATGTCGAGGTGTTTTGCAGCATCTCTGTTCCATAGATGGAAGGCAGTAACTTGAGTCTTCACTTGGTATGGATGCAGTTGGTTTTGTGCATAATACATGATGAGACCAGTCAACGTATCTGTGAGGGTATTTCCGATGGAGATGAAGTCCTTGGATTTTGATGTGATGACAAGATCATCGGTGAAGATGGAACTTCTCATGTCTGGGTGAATTGGTTTGTCATTGGTGTAAATGTTAAGCAGAAGAGGAGCGAGAACACTGCCTTGTGGCAAGCCGTTCTTCTGGGCTCTCCATCAACTGCGCTTTCCTCTCAAGACAACAAAGAATTGCCTGCTCTGCAGCAACATTTGGATGGTTGTAACAAGGTGGTAGTCTCTTGCTAACTCATAGATCTTAGCAAGGAGCCTTCGATGGTCACAAGTTGTATGCTGCAGTGAGGTCTACAAAACAGCACCAGTGATGCACCCTCTCTCGAAACCGTCCTCAATATGTTGAGTGAGGTTCAAGATTTGACCAATGCATGATTTGCCAGGCTGGAAGCCAGCTAGTTCAGTGATCAGCTGAGGGTCAATGATAGGTAGAAGGTGGTTCAGGATTAGCCATTTGTATAGTTTATGGAGGTGAGATAGAAGTGAATCAGATGGAAGCTCTTTGGACTGGTTGGGTCCTTGCCAGGCTTCAGTATCGCCACGACTCTGGCCTATCTCCAAGCTCTGGGGATGGTGTTAGTTCCCTTGCAGGTGTTAAAGAGCTGCAGGTGCCTGGAATGGGCTACAGGACAAAAGTTTACGATCTCTTCTGTGCAGATATCATCCAGGCCGGCAGCTTTTCAGGGTGACATGTTTTGAATGGCAGCTTCGAGCTCTTGCTGGCTGAACGGTTTTGTGAAGCTTGTGGTTTCTACCTCACGCCGACATTAAAACTTGATCTTACTCTGTTTTTCAGTGGCTTGCTGTTCAGGAGCAGCTAGTGTGCGATCTGGTCAAGGGTGACATTGTGATGTTATTCTGCCATCGTAGGATCGCCGGACAGCTTCTTGATTGTGACTCAGGCTTTCTTGCTTCTGTGTGTAATGTTAATGTTTCTGATGAGGTCCTCCCAGGTTCTTCGCTGCTCTTGAGATAGTTCAGTGATGAGATTCACTCCTGCCTCGATGGTATCAGAGGAGAAGAAATCTTCTTCATATGGCTTGATGTAGCCTTTGTACCTGGAAAAGGTGTCGCCGGTAAGACTAGAGACATATGACGTTCTGCAACCATGTGGGATCATCTTTCTGGAGATGCAACCAAGTTTGATAATAAAGTCCGTGTAACCTGTTGGGGTAGCTTCGATGTTGGTGTTCACAGAGTCTAGGTCAGCTGTATATTTCTTCCAATTGGCTTTTCGGAAATTGAAGTGGTGGCGGAAAGGTATAGTTTGTGGACTGATGGCTGTGATGACTTCAAACATGATTGATGGTGCTGAGTGTGAGGAATGGAATCTAGGACAAGTTTCGATGTCAATGAAGCAATGTTGTGGCTAACAAAACTGATGTCCAGATTGTAACCTCTCTTCCATCATCCACTGTTGAACGAGCATGGGAGCTTCAGGTCATGGATCAGGCTCAGGCTGTTGGAGTATGCCCATGACTCGATGAGGTCTCCATTGTTGTCTGTCACATCATAGCCCCAGTTCATGCAGTGGCTGTTGAAGTCACCAATCACCACCCAAGTGTTGTTGGTGGTTTATAAATGGAAGTGACAGTGATTCCTCGAAGGTTAGTGGTAAAGAGCTTGACGTTGTTAACCCTGCTAGATGAGGTCTACTCGATAGTGATGTTGGAATTTGCAAAGATGGCACTCCCATACTGTTCATGGAGTGATTCAATAAAGGTGATGCTGAATGCATGTCATTGCCATTGGATTGAAATGAGACTTTATGAACTTGAACAGCTATATTAAGGTTAAAGGATTATGCTGGTCCATAACAATTTCAGGAGGAAATATTAAATAAAGTGTAAACTCTAAATAGTACTCTTTGTGCTTTTCTCTAAACCATTGCACTTTCAAGATGGCCTCAAATGAGAATATTTTACCTATCACACAAAAATATTATGTTAACAATGGATTGATAATCTGAAACAGCTTGGTCTAAATGTTGATAGATGTTGTACTTTTCATCTTTTATGACTTGGAGGACTCCTCTGCCCTTACCACTGCAATCTTCTGGTAATTTTTAGCTCTTTGTTTTTACAGTAACTCAAATGCTTTACTAAACTGTCTAGGTAGATATTTGACAAGCATACCTGGGTCTGACCAATGATGCTGTATTTTGAAGAGAAAAAAACCTGCATGGAAGACATCCCATCATTTTTTTGCTTACAGTATGCAAGCCAAAGATAGTGGTGCGACTTGGTGATTTTGAAATAAATGTGCTCTGGCACCTTTTAGAATTTAAATTCCGCTACTATGGTGGCTACAATGATGGCTGGATGGTAGGTAGATGGTAGCAGCAAAGGTGGCTGGGATGGTGGCTGGGATGGTGGCTGGGATGGTGGCTAGGATGGTGGCTGGAATGGTGGATTGATAGTGAATTTAGTGGCTTCTGGTGGAGGCAGGACTTTTTTTAAATAATTTTGGTGGCATGCTGGGCAGCTGCACAAAATGGGGCTTTTTTTTACTGCCATTATGATGAAATGCTTATAATTTTAATGAGAGTTACATTGTTTACTCTCAAAAGGACTTTCGCCAAATTTGATTTCAATTTATGCAATTGCTGTCTTCCATGCTGATGATCTCATCTCCTGCTTGACACGAAATTGAGTTATAGATTTTGTTTGCAGGGGGGTTGCTGGAGCACCCTGAGTTACCCCCTGGCTACACCCTTGGTTAAACATACCTGTATACAGGTGTACATCCTGATCTGGTTAATATGCAATACTGCTCTATATCCTTAGCTATTTTGTCTTTTACCTTGGAGTTGCTGAACTTATCTATGTAGCTTACTACATAACTGCACTCCTTGAGCTAAACAAATGCATGCTTTGCTTGCTATGATATGATACCAAGATTGCAAAGTCTTTAGCTACTTGTTTATGAGATCGAATATCTTAATCCCATGGAGAAGTACAATAAAAGACAATCAACAACACTTCGAAAGTAGTGGCCAACTAGAGGCCATAATCTCCGATGGTGAAGTGCAGAGGAGGCTCTTTTAGTACTGTGTGCAGTGTTGATTACTCTGTAACAGGTGCAGGGGTAGTCAGGAACACACCATTTAGTCTTGGGAACTGGTATATAGCATTTTTTAATAACTGGTTTGGACTCCGAAACATCACTATTAAGATAATCCACCAAGGCGATGTGACCACACCTTTGGCAACTCCCAAAATTAGAAATCAATTGTTTTTTAATTAACATTTTTCTAAATCGACAGTTTTAAGCTATAAAATTGCTTAATAACTCAAATAAAGCAGAATTACATGGTTAGTGGGGTAGAATTGACTTCTTTCACTAAAGCATCATTAGTTTAGCCACATTTCATTA
Source organism: Lycopodina hypogea (assembly GCA_963969325.1). Taxonomy (NCBI): domain Eukaryota; kingdom Metazoa; phylum Porifera; class Demospongiae; order Poecilosclerida; family Cladorhizidae; genus Lycopodina; species Lycopodina hypogea. The sequence continues at coordinate 10,470,750 of OZ017787.1, forward strand.
AAAAAATATTCTGACAATACCTGAATGTGTCCAAATGATATCATAAAGGAAACTGAATGCTTATTTATTTAAGAACACATGGAAATTTTCCACAATTTTGAAAGACTAATCAAATTTTTAACTCTAATATTATCATACTAGCAGCATATACCCAGCGTTGCCCAGCCAATATAGGCTAAAATCCAGTAGTTGAACATGTCTTGCCAGTAAGAAAGGTGATGGTGGAGAAAATGTATTATCAAGAGAGAAGTGGCCAAAATACCATTTTTAGCTTTTTCTCATTACCATGGTAACCATTTTGAGAAAATTTAAGCCCATGTTTTAAGTTGGGTCAAAATCTATCATCATGCCAAGTTTCAGAGAAATCAACCTGCAGGTTTGTCCGGACTGATGATACAGACAGACAGACAGACAGACAGACAGACAGACAGACAGACAGACAGACAGACAGACAGACAGACAGACAGACAGACAGACAGACAGACAGACAGACAGACAGACAGACAGACAGACAGACAGACAGACAGACAGACAGACAGACAGACAGACAGACAGACAGACAGACAGACAGACAGACAGACAGACAGACAGACAAATTCTGTTTTTTCCCACACATGCCACCTGGCATAAAACCATCTCAGGGTGGGTCTCCTCCATCCCTAAAAGTTTGGTCATAATCTAACAGAGGGATTTTGAGAAACGGACGAACATAGTTACAGTTACATAGTTACATAGGTCTTCTAATATATATATAGAGATTGTCAATTAATTATTCTAAAAGAAAATGATAATAGTTGTGAACTTAACAATACTTGTCACCTCACTAATTCAATAATCCACAACATCATTGTCATCAACTGGTTCAGTCAATTCATTTGATATATTCTCTTCACAGGACTATCCCTTTCTTTATCAGACTCATTTTCACCCTCCTCACATTCATCAGTGTTATATTTTGTACAATCAAAGCCACAGCCTCAACATTTTGTGTAGGCCAGGTTATTTAATTGGCATGTACAACGTTGGCTCTGGCATGTATTCTTAGAAGCTCAGCACTGACACTTAATAAAGTGGAGAAACACTTCTAGAGCAGATGGTGTAGATGTAGGTAAGGTAACTGGGACTAGATTATCCTTCTCTATCTGCCAACTCCAGTCTTTTGACAGGATATCTGTTGGGTATGGCTGGTCTATGCTCTGCCACATCCTGAGCTGAATGTTGTGGAGGATTTGCATTGGATGGCGTTGCATCGGATGGCTGGATATTGGATGGTCCTGTGTTGGATGGTCGTGAAGATGGAAAATCAGAGTTGGTACAAGGAGGCCTGCCCCGAGTAGGTAAAAGTGCCACTTGGACAGGACTATCCACATCCAGGTGTGCCTGTTTCAGCCTGTCAACCATGATGATCATTGTCTTTCCCACAATATCAACCTGGAATGTCTTGAGTTCACTCTGGAAGATCTTGAAAGGTCTTTTATAGGTCTTTGTAGAGGCATGCAGTGGGCATCTCAATGGATGAAAACAAATTTGGCTAGTTGCAAGTCTGCAGGAACCGATGAATGAACAGCTCCATGCTTAGAGATAGGAACAGGGGCCAGTGACTGAATATTGTCATGCAGACGTTGAAGCTGGAAACCATGATCCTCCTGATGGCTTTGGTTGGCAATAAAATCACCTGGAACTGTGAGAGGGGCACCATAAATAACTCTGCATAAGAACATCTAAAATCCTCCTTTGGTGCTGTTTGTATTCCTAGAAGTACCCACAGCAATTCACTTAACCAGTTGGGGCCTTTCAAACATGCCCACAGAGCTGACTTAAGGTGGTGGTGAAATCGTTCCATTAGGCCGTTGGACTGTGGGTGGTAGGCAGTGATGTGGTGGAGTTCATGACCAGCAGTTGTGAAATGGAATCCCACAGATACCATGTGAACTATGATACTCCGTCAGAAGACATATCCATAGGCATGCCAAAAAGAGCTATCCAATGAGTAATCAATGCTTGGGCACAAGCAAAGGCTGATGTGTCAGAGAGAGAGGAATAGCTTCTGCCCACCTGGTGAAATGGTCAACTATGGTGAGGAGATGGGTGTAACCAGCAGATGGTGGTAGAGGCCCTACCAAATTGACATTGATGTGGTCAAAACGATGCTGAAGGACACGGAAAGTCTCAAGTGGTGCTTTGATGTGTCACTGGACCTTGGAAGTTTGGCTGATGCGTGTGTCTAGGCCAGTGGCAGGTAGAACACTAACCTCTGCTCCTGTGTTGACTGGAGCTGTCTACCAGAAATTTTATCCCGTACAAAAAGGAGGCCATCATCAAGGGCGGTCACCAAAGCCACTATTGATGACCTGACCTGCACTTTTCCCTGCCACTTGCAAGGATTCTGGCTGAGTCGGGTTAAATCTCCAAATGTGCAATGATCAGCTAGTTGGATGAAGTGGTGGAAATAGTTGCCTTCCTCTGCCCTTGTGGTGGATGCTGCTGTAGGGCATTGGTACTAGTTCCCCTGTCCCGGTCTGCCCATAAAGCATCAGTTCTTCTGGCCAGTTGCCAGTGGTCCTCCATTTTGTCATTTACTAACTGGGCCTTGATATCCTCAGGCAGCCTCTCAAGGAAAAACTGTTCAAATAACAAACAAGGAGGGTGATCTCTTAGCAGGGCTAACATTTCATCCGTGAGAGCTGAGGGTTTGGTGTCAAAAATGAAGGAAACTAGAGGCCCTCTCCCATTTTCTATGGCCAAAAGTGTCTAATATCTTTTCTTTCAAGGCAGTATACTTACACTCTGGTGGTGATAGGCTGATGAGGTCCAGTAGGCATGTTGCAGTGTCTTGATCAAGTGCAGAGAGGACATAGAAATCTTGGTTTCATCTACAGTTATGCCCCTAATGCTGAACTGAGCTTCAGCCTGGGCAAACCAAACCTGTGGTTAAGAAGTCCAGAAAGTCAGGAGTTTAAGGGAGACAGCATGTTCTACTGTCATGGCACTTCAAAAATACATTTCAAAAGTTGGGGTCACTACTGTAGCAATAATTGTTCGCAATAATTTTTCCTACAATAGTAAAAAAATGAAAACAACAGTGTGATCACATATTAAGGCTATATTTCTGAGACACTTTAGTTGCATGGAATAGCTGAAGGATAATTACAACATCCACTTATTCCTGATGGGTCAGGAGTTCATCACTGGGAGGTAATTACATCCAGATGATGGAAAAGGTGGGGTTACAGGAGCAAGACCAGTTACAAATAATGAAACTGCTTCTTGTTTGCACCCTCAGGACTTGATTCTTAGTGGGCAACTCTGTTGAGGTAGTCAGAGTATATCTCAAAGTCACTCCATGTGATTGTGTTGAACAGGTTTGGCTCTTTATTGACAAAGGAAAGTGCCTTTAAAAAATTAGGTATACATCTGATATTTGAAGCAATTTGGGGATGAATCTCTTGCATATAATATGCACTTTTTCACTAGTGCCCCTATTGGCTTGAGGAAGTGTATTTCTTGACCTCAACTCAACCTTCAATATGATCTTGAGCTCACCTTTATGCTTTTGTATTCTCATATTCTCTGTCAGATGAATAGCACTACAGCTATTCTGTGGCTTAATAATTTTTCAATTATCATAGCATCACCAGACTGGTCATGATATGTTCGATTATTATAGGAGACAGTTTCATTTATGGGGTATTACTTGAACACTGGTGTCACAATGAGCTAAATCATCAATATTATAATACACATATACAAGCTTTGGGGATCACCCATCTAATTGGAATCATCCACTTTTACAAAAGGTAAGATATACAGAAGTGTGTTCTTCTCCCACTAACTATTCAATTCTGCTACAAATAGAAAAAAAGGGGGGGAAATACTAATTGGTCTCCAACTAATGGTCAATTATGAGAATTGCCCAAAGTTAGGTGTATCCTCTTGGTGGATTGTGTTTAGCAGTCCAACCAGTCATCAACCTACTTTATAACTCACTTCCGGCTTCAGTTTAACTTAGGCCCAAATCCCAAGGACTAATTGGATATCTAGAAGCACCAAACCTCACCCTAAAAAAAGAGTAATAAACAAGACCGGAAATTTCCAGCCAAAAAATACTCTCATTTATGACTTAATGTCTTAATGTTGGCTTAATTATGTTTATATATAGTATGTTGATCTATTAATGACTTTATGTTAACTTCCAAATCCTCTGATTTTTCAACTGGGGGGGGGGGGGGATTAAAGGGGGAAAAAATAATAATAACCATTATCAGGAATTGTATTGGAGACCTTCCCATTGGAAAGAGTAAGTTCGACTGGCCCAACAACAACGAAGCTACTTGAAGATCCTTGAGCACAATAGCTCACAGGTGAAAACAAGCTCACAGGTGAAAACAAGCAAACAGTACTTAGTAAATTAGTGGCTGAGCTAGTGGCCAAAATGTTAAACAGTTAAGAGCAGAGGAGGCTATAACACTCAAATATATCCTTCCATTGAAAGGCATTGAGAAATCTTTCAAAAAAAGCAAGTTGAACTATTTATTTTACTGATATTTTTATAAATTTTTTTCATTTCAACAGTATTCTTCTTATGGTTTTTTTTTATGTTATAATATTCTTATATTCATCATTATTTTGAAGTAAAAAAAATTATATTTCTTAGCGGTTGTTTAAATTCAGAGTAAAATTTGCCTGATTTTGTCTCCAGTTGTGATTCATAATAGCTATTTCAATCATAGAAATAACATAAAATAAAGAGAAATAGTGGGGAGGCTCAAGGAAAAATTTCCTACCAGGTTGGTAGGTATATGCATGAGATCATTTTAAATATTTCAACCAAAATACTATGGCCTTCATCACGGTAGATATTCAGTTCTGATATTTTTTCACTAAAATGTTTATTCAGTTCTGATATTTTTTCACTAAAATGTTTAGGCCTTGAAAAAGGATCAATTGCTGAGAACGTATGATCTACTTGCAAAAGTACAATAGAATTTGAATTGAAGGCATTGTTTGGCTATTTTTGTGTTCAAGAAAACTAATATAGGTAGTTTTGCTGCTAGTAATAATTGACTTGTTTGTCTTTTAAACATTCTGTGAATATAATTGCATACCCACACATTCACATATACGTATATAAGTGTCCAATAATTTGTTTAGTAAAGACAAAGTGATAAAAATGGCATGCAGATAATACTGTCCAGCACCATCCATATCATACACCCCTTCCCTAACTCTCTCTCTCTGTGTTGTGGAGGGGTAGGTGGGTGAGTGTGTTGTGGGGGTGGTGTGTGTTGTGGGGGTGGTGTGTGTGTGTGTGTGTGTGTGTGTGTTTGAGAACAGGGTATGCATGTGTGTGAGCATGTTAGTGTTTGTTTATCTGTATGTATATTTGCCCCCTAACCACATCTTGGTCTCAAGGTATTGTATAATGGCATAGTGTGTATGTATGTATATACTATTCAAGTGTGCTACTAAGTACTGCTGTCCTCCTTTTGTAGTGAATTCCACCATGTGGGGTCTTTGTCTGCATTTGATGATTTGGAAGCTGCTGCTCGTATGATGTTCCCTGGACTAACAAGGCAGGTCTAACAAGTCTAGTGGGTACTCCATTGCCTCAGAGCCTCAGTCCCCATTTAACCACCAGTCGATTGAACTGTTTCATTGGTTCATAAATAAAAACATTACATATTTCTTTCTTTACTATTTTGGTTTATTTTTTTTTCTTTTTATGTCATGTTGTTTCATTATTTCATTTCTCCACAATTTTCCACCTGAATCTAAAACCTACTTGAACAGACACTTCCCCTTTTTTTTTCCCCATTCCCTTTTTCCCTTTTTCCCTTTTTTGCCTCTTTTCCCCTTCATTAACACATTTCTCTTCATCTTTCCCTCCTTTTTTCTTCCTTCCCCCACACCCGAATTGTTTGCCTTCCTCCTTTTCTTTATTCCACCCACTCTACCTCCCTTCTTCCTTTACCTTTTATTCTTGCTTCTTTTCTTCTCCTCCACACTTTATTTTCCCTCATCTTTTCTATTTTGCACATTTTCCTCCTTCCTTCTTTTCTTCATCCTGACCCACCTTCTTCCTCCTTCTTTTCTAAAATGGAGAAACTCAGTGACTGAATGAATGACTGTGTATGCATGTGTGTGGGCAGGCGGGATGGAGGGTGGGGTGAGTGGGTGGATGGGCCATTGTGTTGGGGGATGGGTGCATGCATGAGTGTGTGTGTGTCAATGTGTACATGCTGTCGAGGGTCAACCCTCAACATGGCCAAGCCAGGCCCAGAACATATATTAGTTAATTGTAAACATATATTTGAACAAGATAAACAACCAAGTTATGTGTCTGTACTTGTGCTGTTATTGAGTCTTAGGTATTATATTAATTTATGGAACCCTATAGGTAGCTAATGTGTTTAAATTCTAGGTATGTATGTAAGATTGTATCATGTAATGCTAATGTGTGGCTAGGGGTATGAAAGACCCTGGAAAGGCCACTGTCGAGAGTCTTTGCTAAATTGCTAATAAAGTTCTTCTTAATTTATAACCTAAATTACTCTGGTATTTAAGAATCAAGGACCTTGTTAACTGGGTATTGACTCTGGTGGCAGCAACCTACCATACCTGGGGATTAAGCAGTTCTTAAAACCCCAACACATGCATGCCTTTGTGCCTGTTTGTGTGTGCATGAGTGTGTGTCAGTATGTGTGTGTGCATGCCTCTGTGCCTGTTTGTGCATGCATGCATCTCTATGGTGTGTGCATGCTCGTTTGCATGTAGTTACCAAAGTTATCTGGTTTTATCTATTTGCTGGCACACACCTCACATGAACAAATACCTAAATTATATTTTAACAAAATCAAATTAACCCAGATTGATACTTGGGTTAAAAGCCTGGGAGAAAGAAAAGGTGAACAAATGAAAGGCAAACAAAGAAAAGGTTGATGCTTGGATCAAGTGCACCCTGGGGGAAAGAAAATGTAAATAAAAGGAAAAGAAGAAAATAGAAGAAAACTGAAAAACCAATAAGGAAGGGGGGAAAGGAATTGGGAATATGGAAGGGAAAGAAAAAATAAAAAAGGAGAAAGGGAATGAAAAGAGAATAAAAGGAAAAGGTTGATGAAGAAGAAGTTAAGCACTCTAGAAAAAGCACCCTAGGTGTATTGAGCATTAGCTGCTGAACCATGGGGGCAGTGGAGACATTCACCCAGTGCTCCAAAAGGCGCAGTACTCCAAGAGGCCCAGTACTCCAAGAGGCATCCAGCTTTGCCCACATACCCTTGCCTGATCAATGAAATTAACCAGCTTTACTAGTTCCCACAAAGCTTATTCAACAGTGGAGGTTGTGGTATGTTATTGTTTATACTAGCATGCAATGTTGACAGCAATCCTTTGCCCACCTTTATGGTCACAAAATTGTCTTATAGGAGTACAAGTCTTAAGGAAGGACATATTTTACAGTAGGACATATTTTAAGGGAGGATACAGAGGACATTTCTCATGGGAGGACACATCTTTATGAAGAATATTTTTTACAGAACATCTGTTAAGGGAAGACATGTTTTATTTTATTGGAGGACATGTCTATAGAAGAACATTTTACTGGAAGGTATGTCGTATGGAGGATTTGTCTTGCAGAAGAGCATGTCTTAAAGGAAGTTATGCCTTGTTTTAGGAGATGTCCACAGGAAACACGTCTTACTGAAAAACATGTCCTATAGGTGGACATGTCTTATGGGAGAACATGTCTTATGAAAGGACATGTCTTAGTATTACCTGAGTACTTATATTTATTCATTCATTTATTCGTTCATATATTTATATACCTATCTGTTTATCTGTTCATGTAAGTACTCATCTGTGCATCTATTATATGGATTGTGTATTGTTTGGGAGGACATGTCATATTGGTGAACTTTTTTTAAATATAAACTAGCACAAAATCGCTGCCTTCGACAGCATTGCTTGCTAAGCCCACTTTTGGTGGGCTGTGTCACAAAATTGTCTTATGGGAGAACATGTCTTACTGGACAATATTCTTATGGGAGGACATGTTTTACAGAAGAATCTTCCTTCTGGGAGGACATTTCTTGCTGGAGGTCATGTCTTATGGAAGGATTAGTCTTACAGGATGACATCTCTTACTGGAGACATGTCTTAAGGGAGGATATGTCTTGGAGGTGGACATGTCTTGGAGGTGGACATGTCTTACTGGAGGATGTTTTTCTGGATAACAAATATTACAGAGAGGATATGTCTTACAGGAAGACATATCTTGCAGGAGAACATGTATTACTGGATGGAGGATGTGTTTTACTGGATTAAATGACTTCTGTATTAAATGTTTTAATGTTGGACACTTATTTATGGAGGACATGTCTTATTGGAGGAATTTTCCCCCATAAACTATTCCCATTTGTCCATGTGTTCAAGGTAAAGGGTGAACAACAAACATTCTGCTTCTAAAATGGCTAATACAAAGGGGGGAAAGTTTCATGACTTACCACCAAGAATGGAGGAACTATGAAGACAACTATTTCACTAGCATAGAATAATTACCATGGAATAATTACAGTGTAATAATTATCTTAAAATAGTTGCAGTTGATTAATAACAGTGGAATAATTACAGTGGTGGATATATATATATATATATACACACACACACACACAAGTATCTCTAGCTCTATTATTATAAAGATGTAGCTGGCACTGTTGGTCTTATGGTCAAAGATTAATTTTTTTAAATTTATACATTATTATTTTTAGTTGCAGTAGTAGTAGAATATAAAGATCCTGTCCTTAAGATTTTAAGTCAAGGGCATACATTTACCCTAAACAGTAGAACCTCAAACTTACCAATCTCAGAGTTATTAACTGATCAGTTAACCAAATACCAAACTGAAAGAAAAGTTGGTAAAGTAAATTAAAATATATATCTGTTTTCATTACTTTAAGAATGCCCACCTCCAGAATTACAGCTGCTGTAATTTCTCCAGGCTCTTTTCACAGATAAAAACACCCCAAACAGGGGAATGGGGAGAGAGAATAGCTACAGTAACTACAATTGTGGGTTGTAGGCTTGCACAAAGCAAGGAAAATTATAAACTTGGATGGTACTTAAAATTTACTTTGAACTTCATGGCAGGAAGAAATCTTGAACCAGCTAAATAGTATCAGAATACCTGCAAACAGGTGTGTTTGTATTAGAGTTATGAACAGAAGCACTGTGTGTACATGTGTGTAAGTGATTTGTTTTCACTTCCAAACGACTGGACTAATCAGGCAGAAATTTGGTATGTGGTCTCTAAGTACCCGGATGAGTGTTATTAATCATGTGTGAGTGCAGCAATGGGTGTCGCTTTATCATAGCCATACCCACAAATGTTATTTGGGCTGCCAAAAGCCAATTGAAGGACCAATCAGGCTGTTACTTGGTATGTGGTCTCCAAGTAGTTTTTAACCACCTGTGGGTGTGACAATGAGTGTGGATCATCAAGACACACCCACAAAAGCTATTTGGCCTGCTAAAACCTAATTAAAGGATCAATGAATCCAGCTGAAATTTGGAATGTGTTCTCCAAGTAACAAGGTGAGCACTATTAACCATATGTGAGTGTGACAAGTATGGCAATGGGTATTGTTTTGTCATAGCCACACCCATAGGAAGTTGTTTTGACTACCAAAAGCTAATTAAAGGACCAATCAGGCTGAGATTGGGCATGTGGTCTCCAAGTAGTCCAGTGATCATTAACTACACATGGGTGTGACAATGGGCGTGGTTTCATCATGGCCACACACATGAGTTGTTTTCACTGATAAGAACCACTCACACTGAAATTTAGTATGCCGTCTTAATATGACCACAAGAATATTAATAACTTCCTGTCACTGTAAGTGTCTAGCCACACTCATAAAATATTAATGGAGATAGTTAGATTGGTCAAGAAGAGCAATCAAGTGGAACAAGATGTAATGGAACCTATAAAGTACACACACGGCCACATCCACAGGAGAGAACACACTTTCTGGTCACATGCTGGACCAATCAGGCTGAAATTTGATATGTGGACTTCATGTGACCATAAATGTTATTACCCACCAGTGTTTATGGCTATGGATGTGGTTTGCCAAAAAAAAATTATATGAAAGTGTGAATTCCAACACCAACATATTTCATTCAAGCTGCTACCAGCAAATTTGGCTTTAGTTACTTTCCACTTTCATACTTCACTGCACCAATACCATGCAGCAAAGCTGCAACAGGCCCACTAGTACCTCTAATTGCAATAATACCCCCACCTCACCCCTCCCCCACCCCTCCCCCACCCCTCCCCCAGCTGCACTGCTGCAGTTAGAGCAAATTGTTGACCACTGATCTGTAGTTTGAATGAAGCCTCCATTTCCAGGCATATCTGCTTGTGGATTAAAATATAGGGTAGTATCTTAAGCCCTGTCCACACTACAAACTGGTTTGTACCACTGTCCAGCAACACCTGGTTTGAAGCATTTTTTTGTGTGTACACTAGTAAAATACCGAACTTCTCCACATTACCTGTGCTGGCTGAATAATTGGGTGGGCTATTCAATTGGTTTTCCTCTATCTCTTATAGAAACAGAGTATTTCATTTTCTCAAATGCTACTTTTTCTGTCTTCTCCCTCCACAATGTCATAGCACAAATAGAGGATAGAAAGAGCTGTTAGTAGCTAAACTCCTAATAGCACATATTAACAATAAAGCCACAGGAATGTTAAATATTTCTGAGCTGCTTGAAGCCTACCCTTCTGAAGATTTCAGGTGGAACCCCTGGGGATGAAACCGGGTGGAACCCATGGGGATGAAACCGTGTGTAGTGTGGAGCATGGAACCCGTTTCACCCAAGTCTGAAACCCGTTCTACACACAGGTAAACTGGCTTTAGTGGGCTGTGTGGACAGGGCCTTAGTATCGTTTTGAGGTGCAAATGTTCCTCTATAAACATTATCCCACTACAGACAGCAACACTGCAAGGGAATGATCTCGTTTTATAGGAAAATTTTCAAAGAAGTTAATTATTTCGGTTGTTTAATATACATGTTCCAGGGTTTTTTTAGAGTGTGGGTAGGTGATTGTGTGCTGGTGGCACAATCATAATGGCTTTTCTTAGAGGAAAATTGTATACAAAATGCAAATTATTCCATTTGAACTGAGAATAGGGAACTTCGATGCATGGTCAAATGAGGAATAATCGTGTACAGAAAAAGGGGGCAAGAGAAGGAAAGAAGACATTCACACTCTGAAGAAAGTGGGAGCATGCATGTATGTCTTCATATTTTTGGTCCAATCTCCAGCTGTTTTTTGGTTTTGTTTTTAGTAATTTTTTCGGAAGTATGAGGTTGGCAGGTCTGTATTGAAGCAGTTACTCTTAATTTATTATCAAAATATGCTAGTGAAATTAGTATTGATTCTAGATATAATTGTACATACTTATTCAAGAAAATTGCTGGACTAATTGGGATGGAATTTGGTGTGATCCCTTGGGGAGGGTGTGAGATGGTTAACATGCATTTAAATTTTGAATTGCTGCATTTTTAGTCAATCTATCGCTTTCCGTTTGTGCATAACCACTGTCAAAGAACAGATGGGCCAATTGGCACGAAATTTGGCATGAACACTTGGGGTGGGTGTGAGATGATTATTACATGATTAAATTTTGAATTGCTCTATTTATAGATTATCTATATATCTTTTTCTATTTTTGCATGACCACTGAGATTTAGAGAACCGCTGGGCCGGTTGGGATGAAATTTGGCATGAGCACTTGAGTTGAGTGTGTGATGGTTAATACATAATAAAATTTTGAATTAGGATGAAATTTGGCATGGGTATTTGGGCTAATGTGGGATAGTTATTAGAAAAAATTACATTTTGAATTCCTATAATTTTGGTCTGTCTACCTATCTTTTTTTTCAATTTGTGCATAATCATTGGGACTGAGAGAACTGCTTGGCAGATTGGGATTAAATTTGCATGAGCACATGGGGTGAGTCTGGGATGGTTTTACATAATTAAATTTTTCAATTATTATATATATTTTTTTGTCTCTTTTTTTTTTTTTTTTTTTTTTTTTACAAAACCACTAAGATTAAGAGAATTGCCCAACCGATTTGGATGAATTTTGGCATAAGCACTTAGGGGATATATATATACATATATAAAAGACCTTTGTAACTATGTATCTATGTAACTATGTTCATCCGTTTCTCAAAATCCCTCTGTTAGATTTTGACCAAACTTTAAGGATGGAGGAGACCCATCCTGAGATGGTTTTATGCCAGGTGGCATGTCTGGGGAAAAAAAAGAATTTGTCTGTCTGTCTGTCTGTCTGTCTGTCTGTCTGTCTGTCTGTCTGTCTGTCTGTCTGTCTGTCTGTCTGTCTGTCTGTCTGTCTGTCTGTCTGTCTGTACCATCATTCCGGCCAAACCAGTAGGTGGATTTCTCTGAAACTCGGCATGATGATAGGTTTTGACCCAACTTAAAACATGGGCTAAAAATTTTGAAAAATAGTTACCATTGTAATGAGAAAAAAACAAAAGTGGTATTTTGGCCACTTCTCTCTTAATAATACATTTTCTCCACCATCACCTTTCTTACTGGCAAGACATGTTCAACTACTGGATTTTAGCCTATATTGGCCGGGTATATACTGTGTGTGTGTGTGTGTGTGTGTGTGTGTGTGTGTGTGTGTGTGTGTGTGTGTGTGTGTGTGTGTGTGTGTGTGTGTGTGTGTGTGTGTGTGTGTGTGTGTGTGTGTGTGTGTGTGTGTGTGTGTGTGTGTGTGTGTGTGTGTGTGTGTGTGTGTGTGTGTGTGTGTGTTCCCCCCCCCCCCCCCCCCCCCCCCAGGCTCAGTACATTTTTAATAGCAGATTGGTTTTTGCTGTTCCTACTATCACTAATGGTTTTCTGATAAATTTGTTGTTCATGAATCCTGACATTGATTGGAATTTACCCTGGGTCTAATGTACCATTTCGGGCTGGATACTTTCCAGATACTTTCCAGATACCTTCCAGATACCTTCCAGATACTTTCCAGATACCTTCCAGATACTTTCCAGATACTTTCCAGTTTCCTGAGTGGAAGATTTTATGGTTTGATAAGATTGGTACTCTGTTGATAATCACTACGCTTGTAAAACAAAGGGGCAGGGTAAAGGGTCGACTCTCTGAGACTAGATTAAAGCAGGGATGAGGCTGATCATATTAGACGATTATGAAAAGGCCAGCGAATGGGCGGCTAAGTATGTAAGAAATTCCATCCTCAAGTTCAACCCTGGACCTGCCAGGTACTTTGTGCTTGGTCTACCCACAGGTGCTTAAATTTACAGTTCTTGTGTCTTCACTATTTAATTTAACTGATACGTGTATGCACTTTAAACTGGACCATTCAGGAAGTACGCCACTGGGCTTGTACCGTAAACTGGTAGAATTCTACCAGTCTGGTCAGCTATCCTTCAAGTATGTGAAGACATACAACATGGATGAATATGTTGGTCTGCCCAGAGATCACCCAGAGAGCTACCACTACTACATGTTTGAAAACTTCTTCAAACACATAGATATTGATCCAGGTGAGCTAATATGAAAATACTGGCAGGAAACCAGCTCTTTGATTGTATTAATTCAAATTTATAGTGAATATTATTTTTATCTCAGTAATTTGGTTTTCAAAGAATTCAATTTGTTTTCTTATAATTTGGTCTGCATTTGGTTGAGTTGGACACTTTTTTTTTGTTGCATTAAATGACACAATCAACTTTACTGGATTGTGTATTTAGTTCTAAGTAACTTGATAATCAGCACTATTATGTAAATTCTAACTAGAGCCAATACAAGTAGGTCCTCCAGCTCTCAACTTATTGCAACTCTATTTATTGAGCATGACAGGTTTGTTGTTTGTTTGTTTGTTTGTTTTTCCTATGTACTTAACTTAATATGACTAGAGTGGTGGTAATTTAGAATGTCAGCTTGATAGGAAACATGAGTTCCAATAGAAGGTTCCTGTAGTGAGAGCCACATTGTTCTAAACTCTATTTGCATTCACTTTGCCACCGGAAGTGAGAGGTTTGAGAAGTGACCACAATTAAATTTTTAGCAGATTAGGAATTAATAAGCTTTCCCGTCAACTAGCCAGACTCGCATGAAGCCAGATAGCTGCTCTTGACTTAGTACAAAGTTTCTGAAGTTCTCTGTCCTTTTTATCATTGTTGCTTAACCCTTGTGTGAGTTATATGTGTAGTAGTGTTCTGTTTCAAAGATACAATAAGTTGCGCAGGCAACTGGAGTTTTGCAATGGTTTATTGCAGCTCCTTGCCATCATGGCTCATAATAGACTGATACTATTTTATCTGGTGGCTTTATCTTGCAACATGATCGAATGCAAAACCTCTTTTATAATAAAACAGTAACTGTGTTATTATTAATTTAGCAATGGGTCAAGTAAATAACAACAGCTCCAAGGAGTCAAACAGCTCCAAGAAAATTGGAAAGATGCCTGGAAGAGGAGTGAAACTTGTAGCATAAACGAAGTATATTGTGGCGAATGTTAGAGCTTTATTCGAAAAAGAAAAAAAGAAAAAAATATATGAACAAAAGGATGAATGTAATTGATAGATTGTCTGAGGCAACAGGCATATCTCAAAGGTATCTAAGAAACATTCACATAAAGTTCTTGGCTAGTGACAGAATGTTTTCATCACAAATAAATTGTTACACCGCTTCAAGAGTTAGAATAAATACTTACTCTTTCAATAGGGAAGTGATACAAAGGGTGGTACACAACTACATTTTAAAAAAAGAAGAAATATTCAACATTATCAGCTGTTTTGGAGAAGGCGAGGACCGATCGAGTCTTTAATGGAGGCCGATCTGTGTGTGGAAACTTCTTTGAAATATTGGGTTCTCCTACAAAAAGCAGACAGTAAACGATTCCTCTACGAACAAAATGAACTATCTGGTGGAGGGGCAGGGACAGTTGTTGATTGCTGCAGAGACTTCCTCCTCTGACTTCAGTGCAGGGGCTGGTAGAAGGTGATTCTCCATGGCTGGTCTCTTGTATAGGATGCAGTTTATTGTCTTCTGATTAATGTTTGTGGTTGTGGTGAAAACACATTTGCTTGTAATAATTGTGTCAATTATTCATGGGGGGTGGTTGGTCTCATCCATAAATTATCATGACCCTTAGTTGATTTGATCATAACCTCAAGACCTTGAATGTGGCCGACTAGTGTATGTGTGCAAGGTGTGCGTGTCCATCAAACTCACAAGAAGTCCACAGAGCTGGAGTCCCTCTGGACAGAGACATTGCATATACACTTGTGGGAACAGGGAACATGTTGCTCACCTGATCTTCCTCATGGCATGATGGTGATTCGTAGCTCTCTTTTCAGTCGTGCAACAAAAGAGATAACCAAATTGAAAGCATGGATGTGACCCTCTGTTTCATGCTGTCCTGTTATAGCATATACTGTGTCATACTTGAGAATGCGTCCTCCTTCGCACAATATATGTTCAGAATGCATTGCTTCTCGGAATAGTTAAGCTCTATTTCTTATACTGGGAGTATATCTAGCAATGAAGTCTTAGCTAGAGATCTGCTCTCTTTCTGCATCACTTCTCTGTTTTTATGCTCCCTCAGTTTTTTTGTTTTTTTTTTCCATCTCTTCATCACTCATTTCTTCACCATCGACTTATTCCTCCTCTTCCTCCTCTATAGATATCTGTCTCTGTTCCACTGTTGACTCTGACCAGTCAGCGAGGAACCTGTGCCGTCACAAGGCATGCTGTGGGGTTGCTCTCTGCTATTTCACTCATCCAATTTAGCACCATGCTAATCAACTATTGGCATTTTCAAACTGATGCTGTTAATCTCCTCAGCATCAAAATTTTGAAATGCCCAAGGTTGCTGTTGCAATATTTTCCTATCATTTCCTAAAAAATAATAATAATGATAATATAAATAAATAAATAAAATTTAAAAAATTGTGTACAAGAAATCCATTGCTGGCATAGTCGTATGTGGTATAGAAGTCACTGTAGAATATTGCAATCTTCCAAGGGCATACGGATCCTTAGCCTCCTCTAAATATTCAGTCGTGGGCAAATAAGTGGTGTCTTAATTATTCAAAATTTTTCTCAAAATACACTGGAGTGATGGGCTACAAAAGTATTTCCTCAAATTTATTAGTGAACATGTTTCTTACTAATTCTGTCACTATTTCTGCTTCCAACTGAAGGACTGGTCCTACCTCTATCTTTAGATAGAATTGAACTATAGCTAAAAACCTTAGTCAATTTGTTACCTGTCTTTATGCTCGAGTAGCTCAGGAAGGAAATCTTTCTTTGACGGTTATGCTGACTAGAAGTGTTGAACTTCTCACGCAGTACAAGACTGAACCATTAAATGATGAATAGATTGTCATTTTAGAATTAATTTTGTGTTTTTTCTTCTTTTCCCCAAATATTTCATACCGCCATAAAAATGGATAGCTAGCGGAAATAATTGTAACATACGGTTTTTTAATTTTTTATCTTGCAGCGAATGTCCACATCTTGAACGGGATGGCAACAGACTTGATTAAGGAGTGCAAACAATTTGAAGAGAGCATCAAGTCTGATGGCGGAGTGGACCTCTTCATTGGAGGTACGTGTTTAATCTTACACCACATCAACACTCACACACCACATCAATGCACACACCTCATCAACGCACACTAGCTAGTCCATGCCAGATATATATTGCCCTCACCTTTCCGAATACATCATCTACTTGTTCAGAATTACAATGTCATCAAAGTATATACATTTTTTTCGTGCATACTTTACTAAGCATGTGCAAAGTAAAAGGTTGCCATTCATCCTCATTGTTAAAGCAAGAAACATTATCATAAGCTCAAGGTTTGCATACTATGTGTCATATGAACAAGTTCTAGATAGCTACACAGCTGCCTGTGCAGGAATTCTTACACTCCACCCAATTCACTTGTGGTCAACAAATGCAAGTGTTGCTCAACTGTATGCAGGGATAGGAGAGGACGGTCACATTGCTTTCAATGAGCCCGGCTCTTCCCTCACTTCCAGGACTAGGATCAAGAGTCTTGCTGTGGACACCATTACGGCCAACTCACGATTCTTTAAAGGAAATACAGAAGATGTCCCCAAGAGTGCTCTCACAGTTGGTGTAGGAACCGTCATGGATGCCAGAGAGGTGTGTTGAGCCTTATGTGGGGTGGATACCTTATATGGGGTGGGGGTGGCTTTAACACAACAGATCAAGAATTATTTCTTTCAGTTACTAGCTGTTTGTGAAGAAT
This sequence comes from Lycopodina hypogea, assembly GCA_963969325.1. Lineage (NCBI taxonomy): Eukaryota > Metazoa > Porifera > Demospongiae > Poecilosclerida > Cladorhizidae > Lycopodina > Lycopodina hypogea. The sequence continues at coordinate 10,488,092 of OZ017787.1, forward strand.
TTCAATCTGTATACATATATATATATATATGTAATGATTAATGCATGCTATGTTATTAACATTACTAGAAATAGTGTGTGTGAGTGTGTGTGTGCATGCGCGTACACATGTTTATTATTGCTCGTGAGTGTGTGCCTCATTGTCTGATTCTTGGTTATGCACACCACTGAATGAAGTAAAAGAACATTTTTTATATGACATTCTGGAATAATTAGGACCACCTGATAACAAAGTTAATTAGCTACCCTCCTCCCCCCTCTCTGGCAATCACGAATGAGTGGGGGGGGGGGGGGGGGGGGGGGTAATAGCACAAATACTCTGAAATTGGTCTTATGTAAGATTTAATTAGTTTTATGTTCTAAAACATTCCCTATAATTATGCTAATGAATTTCCAGGGGGATTCCCTTGTGTACAGTAAGAACTGCAGTCTCTCTGGCTCGGTTTCATTAGAATGACCATTGGTCTAATTGACCAGGAAACATTGGAGTAAACTGCACCCCCATTTGCCTATTTTACCAGCTTGTTCAATGTAAAACTGGGGGTTTGTGTGGTGGCTGAGTAGTTATGTTCTTGGACTAACAACCCCTGGGTTGAGTTCAAACCCAGCATTGACAGGAAAACTTTACTGTCCAACATCTTCCCACACCAGTGCACCCAGCTCATATTGACTACCTCCTCGTGGTGAGTCCTGGACAACTGACACATACGTCAAACAAAAGTCAACAAGTAGAGAAGAAATTCTCATACGCAAGAAGAATGTATAGCTATTATAGTCTGACATCAAGCAACGATACCTTGGAACTCTTTATGGAATACGATTTCTCACTGCCCATCCCAGTAGCTGCAGGGCGATATGCATGTAGCCCTCTCAAATGTAACAGGTAAGGTGAGAAAGCTGGAGACAACCCCAATAGCGGTCCAGTTGTGCACCTGCTGTAGCAGTTAGAACATAATAGTCTACGTACTTGGAAACTCACTGGCCATTCTGTTGCTGCTGCCCCCTTTGGCCCTACCTCTCACCTCCCCTTCCATCAAAGTCTTCAATCCTCCCCTACCAACCCCCCTGTTAAAAAAAACATAGATGAATACATTTCATTTTTTTCCACAGGACAGTTGAAGTTTGTTTCAAAATGGAAAAATAAATAAGAATAAAAATTTTTTTTTTTTTTAATTTTCTCTTCCATTCCACTGAGATGTCTCCTACCATAAGTTTGCCTAAACTACAAGTAGTGGTGTAAATTATATGTCCCTCTGTTGTAAACATGTGCGACGTGCAGTATATTTACCCAGCACATCTTCACGGCTGCTTTATGTTGTTGTGCTGTAGGTGATGATATTGATCACAGGCCAGCATAAGGCGCTCGCCCTGGCCAAGGCCATCGAGGAAGGCGTCAACCACATGTGGACTGTCTCAGCCTTTCAGATGCACAATAATACCATGTTTGTTTGCGACGAGTTGGCCACCATGGAGCTGCGGGTGAAAACTGTCAAGTATTTCAAAGGGCTAATGGACATACACAATTTGGATGTTCAGAACTGAGAACTTTTCCCACCCAGCGACTGATTTTTTATATCAAACATGTTCTTTTTCTTCTTTTTCTTTTTTTTTTTTCTTTTTTTTGGGGGGGGGGGGGGGTTGTGATACCAGGTTTTGTTATGGAATGGTCTTGATTACCATGTATACAGATGTTTGTTCTGTGTAGTCAGAAATATAATAGAGTCATGCACTTTTTTTCAGTTCTGGGTCCTGAACACTAGTGTGGTAAGAAACATCCACCATGTGTTGCATTGCCATCAAGTGGTGTGGTTGCTACATATGGTGGGAATCTAAAGTTGGGCTGCGTGGCAGAAACAGCTCATAGGCTACAGGTATATATGCCACCAGTGAAACTAGTTTTCAGCTTAATGTTATTCACATGTACTTAAAATTAATTGTTTGATTTGCATTCACCCCCCCCCCCCCCCCCCCCCCCCCCCAAAAAAAAAAAAAAAAAAAAAAAAAAAAAAGAGAGAGAGAGAAGGAAGTAATCTTATCACCTTGGAATGTAAAGGGAAGGAAATTTATTTTGCACTGTAGGACACCACAGGTTGGTCTAGGGAACACACACACACACACACACACACACACACACACACACACACACACACACACACACACACGGCAGAAATATTTAACTGCTGAAAAAATAAAGAAAGAAATACATTTTCAGCAATCAACCAGTACAGTATAAACTAATGACCCTACACAGCCTCCACTGCACCACCACCTACCTCCACTGCACCACCACCTACCTCCACTGCACCACCACTTACCTCCACTGCACCACCACCTACCTCCACTGCACCACCACCTACCTCCACTGCACCACCACCTACCTCCACTGCACCACCACCTACCTCCACTGCACCACCACCTACCTCCACTGCATCTGGCTTTGTAGTAGATCTCTGTAATCTGCCATCAGTATATATGCACCACTTCTCACTCACTCCACTGTGTTCAACTGTCATCAGTGGTAGTTGTCAAACTGTACTGTAAAACTTCTAAATATATAACAATGATGATACTGGGATAATTATTAATGCACAATGATGGGGATGGTAGCAAATAATTTTAAATGGTAATTTGCAAGTGACATTTACTCGGAATAGTATATTTGAATAAACTTGGCTGTCCTGTCCTCATCTGTTTAATTTGTTGAGCCTGTGTGTTGTGTCTGTGTGCAGAGTGGCTAAGTAGTTATGCTCTTGGACTAACACCCCAAGGTTGTGAGTTCAAACCCAGCACTGACAGGAATACTTTCCTGTCCTTCGACTGTCCTTCGACTGTCCTTCGACTGTCCTTCGACTGTCCTTCGACTGTCCTTCGACTGTCCTTCGACTGTCCTTCGACTGTCCTTCGACTGTCCTTCGACTGTCCTTCGACTGTCCTTCGACTGTCCTTCGACTGTCCTTCGACTGTCCTTCGACTGTCCTTCGACTGTCCTTCGACTGTCCTTCGACTGTCCTTCGACTGTCCTTCGACTGTCCTTCGACTGTCCTTCGACTGTCCTTCGACTGTCCTTCGACTGTCCTTCGACTGTCCTTCGACTGTCCTTCGACTGTCCTTCGACTGTCCTTCGACTGTCCTTCGACTGTCCTTCGACTGTCCTTCGACTGTCCTTCGACTGTCCTTCGACTGTCCTTCGACTGTCCTTCGACTGTCCTTCGACTGTCCTTCGACTGTCCTTCGACTGTCCTTCGACTGTCCTTCGACTGTCCTTCGACTGTCCTTCGACTGTCCTTCGACTGTCCTTCGACTGTCCTTCGACTGTCCTTCGACTGTCCTTCGACTGTCCTTCGACTGTCCTTCGACTGTCCTTCGACTGTCCTTCGACTGTCCTTCGACTGTCCTTCGACTGTCCTTCGACTGTCCTTCGACTGTCCTTCGACTGTCCTTCGACTGTCCTTCGACTGTCCTTCGACTGTCCTTCGACTGTCCTTCGACTGTCCTTCGACTGTCCTTCGACTGTCCTTCGACTGTCCTTCGACTGTCCTTCGACTGTCCTTCGACTGTCCTTCGACTGTCCTTCGACTGTCCTTCGACTGTCCTTCGACTGTCCTTCGACTGTCCTTCGACTGTCCTTCGACTGTCCTTCGACTGTCCTTCGACTGTCCTTCGACTGTCCTTCGACTGTCCTTCGACTGTCCTTCGACTGTCCTTCGACTGTCCTTCGACTGTCCTTCGACTGTCCTTCGACTGTCCTTCGACTGTCCTTCGACTGTCCTTCGACTGTCCTTCGACTGTCCTTCGACTGTCCTTCGACTGTCCTTCGACTGTCCTTCGACTGTCCTTCGACTGTCCTTCGACTGTCCTTCGACTGTCCTTCGACTTCTTCCCACACCAGTCCACCTAGTTGTGATGGGAACCTGAAATTTTCTGGGATGCAAATTCACTGGCCATTGCTTGTCCATCAGCTAAGAATCCAGGTGGGACTTTGGGTGACCGCATCCATAAACTGAGAGTCTTGGTCAGTCCTCCTGCAAGTTCCTAGCCTGGCTCCAGGAGTCAGCTTGCACTGGCTTATAGGGCCTGCTTAATGCACAGACACCCTGACTATGTCAGGTGCATGTGACCATGTTAAATGGCAGCTAGACAATTTTCTCCATTCTTTTTGCATTTGTGTGTGTGCGCGCATGTCCGTGCACACATGAGAAAGCATGCGGGGGGGTTGGGGTGGTGTGCGTGTGCATATATATATATATATATATATAATCGGTTGCTCATCACAAAAAATGATCATCATTACATATGTAATTGGACAAGTAATAGAAAATAAACACGCACACACTGTAATGTGAATAAACTAGTTAGATGCATTGTAAATTCTTATTGATTAAAGGTAATAGTCTCCAGTTGTCTGTGGCGATGGCTACATTAACAGAAGTTAGCCCAACTGTAAACTTGAGGAGAAGGTGGTACATGGGGGGCAGAAATACCAACACTCTGTGAACATCTGCACAACAGAACAACATGGTCAAAAACAGGTATGCATTTTATACTCTCTGCATGTTTAAAATCATCATCAGAACTTGAATCCGTTATCATTTCGTTGATATCTGCCTGGAAAGAGAATTTCCTTGTTACACTATAAGATTTGATATCAATCGCTTGTCTTTTCCTGTGTTGACCAGACACTGAGGAAATTAACGATGCTTTCCCAGCAAGATATTCAAGAGGGGAAAAAAATGGTCTACCAAATAGATAGGCGGTCATTGGTCTTGTCTAGTGCATAATCAAGCAAAATATTTAATTACAGAATATTTGCAAGTGTCATAACTTATTACAATGGCACACAACATCATTCACCAGTGACTGGCCCCTCCCTCCACCCTTTGATGCTTACCGAAACCAGGAGCCTCATCCTTCTCCCTTTCTTTCTTCCTTGCAGAGATCACCTCAAAGTGCCGGAGCTCTTTACTGGCCCACGTCTTCCCCACGCAGTCCAAGTGTAGCAGAGACAGGATACCATGTCTACCTTCCACTGTGTGGCTACAACTATAGAAACAATGAACAACTATTTGTTTAAAAAATGTGAAACAACAAACAATACTTGTGTGATTGGTGGAACAGCAGTTTCATTTAAAGAGTGTGACTGGCATTGAACCAATATTACAGACCTCATCACACTAATCAGCTCATTCACTAAATGTTCAGGGGGAAATATTTCAAATAATACAGGTCTGTATGGTATTGATTTAATGTCCTTTTTAAAAATTATATATAATCCACTACAGCAGGTTAAAGATTACAAGAACATTTTCCACAGTAGTCCACTATGGTTCTTCCCTCACCATGACTGCTGTATGGACTCAATGTACTCCCACAGAGCTGCAAATAGAGAAATGGTGGGGGCCTAAGGAAAGAATGAATTAAAATTTAATGATTTCAACAATTTCTAGTAAATTTAATATCAGAATTATGAACAAGAGTAATACAATAACAGACAAAATAGGAGTTGTCACTGAGCAATAAGCCACAACAATCAGCCTTCAATGCAAACAGCGTAATTTAAGTCCATTATTCACATGTTGCATATTGAGATAGAAGTGATTAAAAGAGAAGGGGGGAGAAAGAGAAAAAGTTTCCATCGGAAATGTAAACTAACGGTATCTCCAAGAGGGCTTGGGAGAGGCAGAAACAGATCAGTGAAGGTCACAGTCACAGGAGAGAGAGAGGTGGAATAAGTGACGCCATCTTCTGAGTTGAACACAGCACTGAATATATGGAATACATGTATATATATATATAATGTAAGTTAATGTACAGTACAGTACAGTACAGTAATGTGAATTACAAGTTCCCAATACTTGTATGTATGTATGTATGTATGTATGTATGTATGTATGTATGTATGTATGTATGTATGTATGTATGTATGTATGTATGTATGTATGTATGTATGTATGCATGCATGCATACACATCAGTAAGTACCTCAGTTCAAAGGTTGCTGGGATGGGGTCCTTTGGATAAAATGTGAAAGTGATTAACCCTGAAATAAAATGTTTTTAAATGTTGAAAAAACAACAGTGCCACTCTATCATTGTGGATTAATTTCACCACAAAGGCTTCACACTTGTCTCCTTCACTCACCTGAGGCACCAGTAGCCCTTCCACTCTCATCCAGTGACAGGAACGGAACATGAATATCTGCAGATAAGCACGCAGGCACACACACACACACACACACACACACACACACACACAAATACAGATAGAGAGCATTACAATTCATTTTATTTTAGTGCTCGTGTTCACAGTGTTAGGTAAACTGCTACTCCTGCCAACCACATACCTGGAGACACGTGGTAGTGTTTGTTTGATGAGAGTTTCAGCGTAAGGGCGTAGATTACATTTGGTAGCCCTTGCAGTTTTTTAACCTGAGGAAAACAAACCGAAACAACAAGCAACAATGCTCAACATAATGAACATGTACAGCATTGTTTGACCACACTTAACACCTTATTACTATAAGAACCATGTGAACTGAATACTAGAGAGCACATTGAGGTTATTTACACACACCAGCTAAAGTGTTTCGTACTAGACAGGCACATAATTGCTAAACAAATAACAACACCACCAACAGTAAACAATGCACTTCCTTATTGTGGAACTAATTAGCCGTGGCTACTTGAATCATCATGCACATTCCATTGGTTGACTCACACTTGACCACATCTGTACATCAATTAAGCTTTATGCATTGAGTGTGAACCAGGTGGGCACAATAAAGTTGGTGATGAGTTGGTCTGTGCATACATTATTACTGAACTATTGACATTCTGGAGTAGTTCCCAAAATTCAGATCGTAAACAGATCACACACTTACTCCAAACATGTGGCCTGTACTGGGATGACCTCCCACAAAGCTGTAAAGACCTGGGTCAATCTCTACCAGGAATTATATCGGAACTCCTTATGTGGGCTTGAATCAGGTTTTAAAAAAGTTCACAAAGCCTTAAAAAAAACAACAAAAGTTATACCTCAGCAAAAATACACATTAGTGGCTTTTATATGTGTAACTGGGTGGATTAGCTGTTGCTACTTCAAAAAAGATTGTAAGTATACTTGAATCATTTACAAAGACACCAGCATGCAGTTTAGAAAGCCATTCAGTGTAAAAATCTTTTGAATTCAACATCAAGTGCCATCCATGCATCCATGCATCTCTACATATACAGCTTGTGTAGAACTGGTCTTTCTATAATACATTTAGTACCAGAAAAATCCAAACATTCCTACAATTGCATACAAACTATTGTTTTGATCCAGTTGAATGGAATACGCTGGAGAATAAGTGGTATGTGGTTTGTTTAAGTGGTGAAGATTGTCCAACTAGATTACATGTTGTTGCTATGATGTTGATGACTCCCCAAACACACCTTAAAGTTGTTTGGCATGCAGAAGAGTAGCCCACATTTTCTGGGGCTACAGTGAGTGAGTGAGTGAGTGGGTGGGTGGGTGAGTGAGTGGGTGAGTGAGTGAGTGAGTTGTGGTTGACATGTGTGAGACTGTCTACCACTGTCAAGGTATCACACTGTAGAGTAGAAGGTGGTGGACCTCAAGGGAAAACACTAATATTCAACCCTCACTGTGTGCCAGTCTACTCGTAGGAGGCAAAATTCAACAAATCTATTAATTTCAACTTCAATCAGCTTTAGGAGCTCCAATTTAACTCAAAAAGAACATTTCCAGGTGGAAATATGTTGCAATAAAACCTAATATGTTTAAATCAGGTGGCAAATGTAAACCTAATATATTCAAAAGCAGCTGCCAAAGGGCTGAATAATGACTGGCTTTTTAATGACTAAAGTGCTGTGTCTCATTTATTTTACTCCTGTGAAAGTAGAGGGGGATGGATAAAACTGTAAAAATTTCAATTATGGACATGGGCATCAAAAAGTGAGGAAAATTATTATATAATTGTTCTGAAAAGTGAGGAAAATTATTATATGGTAGTTCAGTAAAGGAGAGGTGGCCATACAAAATTTTTTTAGTGTAAAATAAATATATAAATCAATAAATAATAAAAGACTATATTAGATTGAGGCTGCACCCAAGTACACAGCCTTTTAGATGACCCTTTACCATTTAAAATGTAGTCTGGTTCCATTCATTTTATAACACGTCAGCGAAACATAGTTTCTTAAAATAATATTATTTAGCCCTGTCTATAGAGTCTGTTAGCTGTGTACACATCTATTAGCTACAGGAACAAGTATGTAAAATGGTGTTAGAATTTAAACACAAGGTTAAATGTTTCAGCTGTATTTGGGAAGCATAAAGCTGTAACTAAAGATATAGAAACAAAATTTTTTTGGTGGTGCATGTACCATAATATAAGCAGAACAGACAATAGCACACACCACATGCATGCACGAATGCCAAATGCACACACACACACATACACACACCACACACAGAATAATACCACTTACTTACAAAACGTATCCTGTAGTTGAGAGAAACTGAGCACTGGCTACTGCTTGATCCATTTCTATTTTCCAAATCATGGAAATAGTCCTTCAACTTTGAATCCAATACACCTGTCAGATATAGAAAATGTGTAGATGAAAAGGAAAGAGGGTTGTAAAAATGCTCCCCCAACCTTAGGCAATAACCTAATACTATTACATTAGTATATAGAGGTTCTCAGATTTGCCTGGTAAAAGATATTGAACTTTCATATATACATTACCGAAAGCCAACAGCACTGAACCACTTGTGAAGCAATTCCAAATGTCTGCTGAAAAATAGACACTACATTTTTAAAGAATAATGGCAATGAAAATGTAGCCCGCTATTTTTCTATTTTATTTTTTGGTTGTTGCTTGAATCTACCTACCAGCTCACCAAGCTTACCAACAGTTGCAGCACACTCATAGCCAACAGCAGCTAACCACTTGCTAATTGTGATAGCTGTAAAATGGTTCCCAATAACATCTTTGCCCCTTGTTTTTGAGGTTTTTTATATGGTAAATTTGAATTATTTCCACCCCCAACCAAGATCCATTTTTGGTATTATAATGTATTATTACCTGCTCCAGCACCCAGGGAAAATGTCTGCAAAATGTTATCAAAATCCTTAAAATCCATTGAAAAACCTTATGCAAACAAAAACAGGTCTCCTGGTGTGTGTGTGTGTGTGTGTGTGTGTGTGTGTGTGTGTGTGTGTGTGTGTGTGTGTGTGTGTGTGTGTGTGTGTGTGTGTGTGTGTGTGTGTGTGTGTTAGTAATTTCACTACTGAGTGAATATCAATAACTTGGTAGAGTCAACATGAAAACGTACTGTACTCTAAATCCAAACAATGAAAGCAATACTCCAAGCAATGAAAGCAAACACACACCCACTTAGTCAATTAAAACCACATTAACATGATACAGTTATTCAAACAAGTACATGACTACTCATGTCACAGATATGTTTCCACTAGCTCCTCAGCAACTTCTTAGAGTGGTAGCTCCCACTGGAAATATACCACAACTATTTGTGTTGCAGTTTGAGAGTGTAGAAAAAATTGAGCTGTCAAAAACTATTGGCTAGAACAGGTTGGGTGAAGAGTGTGCTAGCAAGTAGCCCTACTAGCTCAATTGATTAAAATAATGGAGAAAGCTTTTGACAACACCAGTAAAGTTCTCCCTACCTCACCACCAGCAGAGCCAAGTTCAGCATTACTCAAGAGTTGGCATGGGAGAATTGAAGTTTCTCTGAGATTTTCATCCATTGTAAGTGCGTAGAGCAGGCATGGTGTACACTCTGTGCATGTATACTCTCTGTGTATGTAGCCTGAAGATGAGAGCACTTGAGGATGGAACTTCACAAGTATGCTTTGTCATAAAATGAAAATATTTGAGTTGGAAAAAAAAGTGCTAAAGATTCCCAGAATTAAAAAAAAAAAAAGATTGAAAAAAGTGGGGTGGGGTGGGGGTGGAGAAACAACGAGTATTTCAACTGATTAAAATGTTAATGCAAAAACCTCCAATCCATCCAGCAGAGTATTCAATGAACAAAACTGTTGAGTATAATGCATTGCCACAATGGAATAGATGGGCCTTCTAGCAACTATCATGTCCCCTTCTCATCCTCTCTCATTTAAATGACTGCCATAGCAGTGAAAATAGTTCTTTGCCATCAAAATGTATGTCAGAAGCACTTCAACTATGTTAGTTTCACTTGAAAGAAACAATATTTGTTAGTTACAGTCTATGTGTCTTGAATCCATCAGGATAAACATTACACCTAAAAATGAACATCAGTCAGTATCATACCAATGCATACCACGCAATAAAATAGCTACAGAAACAGGTGCATGTACACATTTCAGTCTCCCTATTCTATCATCAGCATTTCCTCTTCCCCCTCCCCCCCCCCCCCCCCCCCCACACAGATACTAGCAACTTCTCTGCTGGTAGCTGCTGGAGAGGTGAACAGCCTCTTTGCAGATCACAGAGCCAACATAACAGTGTCCAGCAACACAATCAGATTTCTGATAGTTGTGTCACTGCTGATATTGCACGTTGAAGCAGTGGTCACCATTGCAAGGCTACTACTCCACAACATCATTGCTAATTTCTACATGTGCATTCTTCTCATCATGGTAAGAAAACTCATATTCTACCCAAAAAATGCATAAACCCATGTTTACACTGAAAAAAAAAAAAAAAAAAAAAAAAAAAAACTGAACACAACAGAGCATTCCCTGCTGATTTGCCCAGCTTGAGTTGAGTCTAGTTTAGTCTTCAGTGTTCTGGCTTTGAAGCAGGAAATGTCAGCATGAGATGCTCCCGAGACAAGCTTTATGCTAGAGTGTCTACACTCCTACTAGGACTATCTGTTGGACAATTAGGGCATGTACATCATGTGCATACACATAACAAATTAATTTATACAACAATTTATTCGATGGAACAAAAAACATTTAAAAAAATAGATATAAAGAAGGAGCATATAAATTAGAAAACACACTACATAGAAGTATAACCTCAACAATGGTACCCACCGTAGCAATGCAAGTTTGTCCGCTTAAATTGCCTTCATCGTGTTCTTCCCAATACACACAAACACACTTAATACTGTGTATGATATATGTACTTGCATTGATCAGTGTGTCCCTCTACATATACAACACATTTTATATTGTGCAGGACACTTGCATCAGTTTGGTGTTCTCACTAAGCCTGCTAATTAGTGGCGTCCTTGTTGCAAAAGAATCAAACACAAGTGCATCCTCAACCATTGTAACTGCGGTGAGTGAAAAATTAGTGTAAAATCCCTTTAATAAAAATAGTGACAGGGTCCAATTTCGTGGCTATGGTTGTTACAGGCACTAAACATGTTACTGGTGGCAGTCATGATGGGACTGGTTCTCTGCACTACACTATTTCTCTGCAAGAAGCAGAGGAGAGAAGTTATTGGACACATTTCAAGTGATAATGCTTCATCTGCAAGCCAACCCAACATCTATTTCATATGATCTAAACTATGTGAAGCACACGCTTCCTTTAGTCTAATTCTTTATTTGCTAGCAGCAAACTCTGCAATTATACAATTTCCAACTTTTTTTTATTTCATTTTATATATTTATTATTATTATTATTATTATTATTATTATTATTATTATTATTATTATTATTATTATATATATATATTTTTTTTTTATAATTATAAAAAAAAAACCCAATAAAAAACAAACAAAACAAAACATACAAACTCCTCCCCCTCCCTTCCCTCTCTTTCTTCTTTCTCACAGGCAGAATTGAAATTAGCCTTGGGGATATGAAGAAAGAATACTAGTTGCAAACCCATGTAGACTAATCCAAGTGAAATAAGATGCCCTCCCTCTGCACTGCTATTGGAGGGCTACGGCTAGGGCCATATTGATCCCCCTTTTTTTCTGACATTCCTCAGTTACTATTTCTCACATATCACAAACTCCTGCATTTGCATGTTGGGTAATTTCCTTCATGGCAATATGAATAAACAAATAGCATTTTTAATTAACAACACAACCACTAGAACCACAACTATAATAGCACTCGTACCAGCTGCAGTGGATGGATTAGTACAGAGAGTTGGTGCAGCCTCTGAACTTTCCTCCTTTTCTACTCGCACAAGAGAAATAAAAGAACTGCCGTCCTCCAGCTTTCGTATGGGATCAGCTGAAGGGAACACGTTGTTGGATATCCTGTCTGCATGGCAAAGGACAGGAGACAGAGAATGCAATTATATCACAGAGTTGCAAAGCATCTCTGTTCATGCACAACACATACATTAGTTAACTGTGTCATGCATGTGTTCTTAAAGATGAAACATTTATTCCTGTAAGAGGGCATGTCACCTTAGTTTAGATCACATGATGTCACAGCAGACCTAAAGAATGTTGTCCTGAAAGGAATAATCCTGGAGTTCTGGGATGTTTAAGAACTTAACATATGTATGTACCACTTATGAACATGTTTATTTTCAATTATCATCAGTTGGGTCCTTCTCATTGTGAAAATCACAATTCTAAATAAATGAATTAGATGACTCTCTCCATTTCAAACAAGAGGACTTTACACCACCAGAGGACCACTTGAAGGTCCTCACCACATCAGCTGCTCTGTGCCTGCTAGATCTGAATCCACCCACAGCCTAACTACTAGACCTAATTCCTGCTGGCTGAGCAAACCTAGTCAAGAATCAAATGGAAACTTGTCTGGATGGAGAGAAGCCTGGATAAATGAAGGGAAGCCTGGCCTGGGGGCATGGAGGGAAGCCTGGATGTATGAAGGGAAACAAGTTTGGATAGAACAGAGCACAGGAATTTTCAAATTTCCAAATACATTCAATCATTTTAAGAGTTCATTAAAACTTGAAAGAAAGAGGAATATATACTTACACATTTTTTGAATGATTATTAGCTGATAACATTATTCAATTTCTAACAATATTTTAAAACTAACATCAGCTTATAAATGATCCATTACGCATTGTTAACATACTTAATAGTACTAGCATGATCCTCATATATATTCGAGAGTATCATTTCCACATTTAACCTTATCACTTAGTCGAAACTGAACATGTGTATACACTGATATGGGATTCAACATAGTCAGAAGCATAAATGCACAAGTTATTACACAATATAAATCGCAAACAGCATAAGTTTGATGTGCCTCCAGATGCCTGCATGCCTGTAACTACACAAATGCAAATGCGAGTAGTTACAAATCTCCACTTCATCCGTACATATACACAAGTAAAAAAAAAAGAAGAAAAAAAAAGAAGAAAAAAAAGAGGCACATGTACATGTGATGACCATTACCAACAAAGTGGCCATAACTTAGATCAGGCATTTGCCAGACCCCCAGGCCTGATTTTGCTGACCATGGAAACATTGCAAGTATTACTTACAACACAGCCAGATATTGTCACATATACTCGTACACACACGATCATGTTACTAGAACATGTATTCACACCTTCAACAATTTCTGCCAAGCTGGTACCAGTGGCTGAATCTGAAGCTAGAGTCAGGATGGCTACCAGCTGCAATAACAGAATACAATAATCAATAAACAACTATAAAAGTTTCTACAAAACAAAACAACAGTAAATGTTAGTTTCAAATTATGAATAAATTGCCAGGTTGCATGGAATGCAGATAAGAAAGAAAAGAAAAAAAAAAAAATTCTTATTCACAAAATGTACTTGTGCATTGTTACAATGTTTTTAAAACTATTTTTATTAACATTTGAGGGCTGGCTGTATTTTCTTAATTTTGATTTTTCTTGCAATTCATTTCTTCTTGTTGGAGGCCATCCTATGCTATCATAATAAATTAGTGTTGAGTTGAAATGGCTGTCCTGCTTCATTGGAAGAACTTGTCTTGTTTGTACAGATAAGATGGAGGGAATGGCTTTCCTACACTGACTCAGAGAGTTGTCTCGCTTACTCAGTGCCTTTGTTCTGAATATTTCAGCTAATAGGCTCTCATAGATGACAGAGATTAAAGCTCCTCAATTACAGTACATGTACACAACATAATTAGGAATACAATATGAGCATGTAACAAAGTATAATTGAACATTGAATGTTATGAATTAGGGATGGGAATTCTAGGTGATGAAAGTTTTTCTATGCTTTTTAGGTGAAAAAAATAGGCAAAAAAAAAAATGTGGTATTTTAGGTTAAATTGTAAAAGATATGTGATTTTTGGGTGACAAAATTTGGCCTCATTGGAGCAATAAACTGCGACTGGAAAGGAAGGTTACTACTAAAGAATGTCTGAGATCATATATTTTGAAATACTGTCCATGTATATAATTTACTCAAGGTGATTATAGAAGCAATTAAAGAACTCAAAGATAATATTCATACATATATTAAACTAATATTAATACAGTTGCAGTCAACATGATGCCAAGAGTGCATCTTTCCACAAAAAATTTCATGAGGAACAAAAACAGTACTAGTTCAGTAGCTCAATGAAAAACATGGTTAAGTATGGATTAAATATGATAAAGTACAAAATTAGATATGATAAAGTACAAATTAGACATGGTAAAGTAAGAATTAAATATGGTAAAGTAAGAATTAAATATGGTAAAGTAAGAATTAAATATGGTAAAGTATAGATAAAATATGGTAAAGTATAGATAGCAGGTATTGTACTGCTGCTGTATGTAGCACAGGTGCCTAGAATCTGACGAAAATCTAAAGAAAAGTTAGAAATAAGTTAATTTTTTAATTTTTAAAAAAAAAATTTTTTTTTTTAATATTATTATTATTATTATTTTTTTTTTTTAGCCAAAATGCTGAAATATGTTTTTTTGACAAAAAAAAAAAAGAAAGAAGAAAAGGCACTTTATGTGAAAAAATGTTTTAGATTTTTACCAAGGATTCCCATCCTTAGTTATGAATAGTAATACAGTCATTTTATAACTAATTTAGAATTACAATAAACAAACAACTATTTTAATTTGCTGCTGACCTTGTCTCCAGAGAGGGTGAGCATAAGTTTGTGGTAGAATCTGGCCCTGTCCCGTATGTCCAGGTCATCATACTGTCTAGACATCAATTGCAGCAACTCTGAAAGGTCTACACAAAATAAACATTGCCATCACCAACTTACAAGCTAAATAGCATGATCACATGCTAAGGGGGGGGGGGGGTTTTTTTCCTTTCAATAACGATCCTTTCCTAAAGCCCAACTACTTTATTAACCGTAATAGTAATCAAAGTGCCTTTTAATGTGAATCTTCCCCCCCCCCCCCTAACCACATCAAGCCTAATCCATCCTAGACACCCTTAAATCCAACACCCTCCCACAGTCCCAAACACTTTCACATAATTCAATGTCTGAAGTTGCATACAAGGTTGCTGGTCACTCTGTACACTCCCAACTACTGCACAGTGTTGATCTGTACTTAAGAATGCAATATTGCCAAAAGCAATACTATTTTAGATATAAATTAAAATAATACTAAACTTGAAACATTGATAGTGTCCAAATGCATTCTGTTTTCAACTTACAATTGACTAATTTTTAAATTGTAGAGGAACTTTCACCTTTAAAGATAGCTTGAGTGGGATGCACTCTAAGAACCATGACAGAAACCTCGATGAGGGAGTTCCCCAAGTCCCATGGAGCTTGTGTACACAGCGAGCTCTGTGTGAGCACCTTCCTCAGCAGCTGCAACATCACCTGCAGTACACACACCGCATGTAACACCACGCACACACATTGACTTAACTAACCACACAACACCAGGGAGGAAGGGTATGAATGGAATAGGTATGTGTTCCATGTCCACTGTACACAAAACGTAAAAATTAGTGTAAGATAATTGAGTGATTGGAACCAACAATCTTATACCAGAGATGACAGGAATAAATGATACACCAGTAATGATACTCGGACAACTTGACCATGTGCATATTTTAGGTGATTATATCTACAGCCTTATTAGCAATGTAGTGTGTGTGTGTGTGTGTGTGTGTGTGTGTGTGTGTGTGTGTGTGTGTGTGTGTGTGTGTGTGTGGTGTGTGTGTGTGTGTGTGTGTGTGTAAATTGCACTAGTGATATGAACCCCAGTAGTCATCACTATCAACTATAATGCCTGAACTGCAGCACAATAGAAAGTCCTACCAGTAAAACTGTTTGCATCTCCGTAGATTAAAAATAAAAATGGAAAATTTGTGGGTAGAGGGTTACTAGGAGGAAATTGTGGTATAGTAGACATGTAATTTCGCTAATAGTCATATTTTCAGTTGTAGAGTACCTGTCCTTATCACATATGCCCTGCAGCTCACCACAGGGTTGATGAAGGTGTAGGAGACAGCATGCTTGATGAAGGTGAGGTAGAGAGGGAAGTTAGAGAGAAGCTGGGGCAGTGGAGCACAGGCCAAGAACCTCACCACCTCAGACATGAGGTGGTGAGGAAGAGGGCTGAGAGACACACACAGAAAACAACAATAATAACAAAAACAACAACAGGAAGGAATCTGCCAATCTATGAATAGTTTTCAACATACAATTGTGCATACTATTATTAGTTTTTATATAATTTATATGTAAATATATGTTAAAAAAACAACTAATAATATCACACATCATTATTTTGCTGTATCACTAATGCACATCTCACCCATGGTTGTAAAGCAAATAATAATAATAATAATAATAATAATAATAATAATAATAATAATAATAATAATAGTAATAATAATAAATAATTTTACATATATATAATATTAAATCATATGTACTGATGGACAGAGCTCCTTTAGGATGTTTCTAATCCAGTGCCTGCAATGAATAAAGTTTCACTTTGTGTGTTGCTTTTCTATTCTAACTCATCTCCAGCAAGCCACTGTAATAAATGTCTAGAAATCACATGCATTTTATCTTCAAATATTCAAACCTCTATGATGAAATATGCATGAGTGTTACAGATTGCATTTATACTCTGTCATTGTAATAGCTAGTATAATTGTAAGTATACAATGCTTCCACATAGAGAAAGAATGCTCAAGATTTTCTCTTCTGGGTCCATAATGAAGCAATTATCTCCTGAATCAATTCTGGAGCAGCCAACGAAAAGGTGGCCGCAAAAAAAGTAAAGAGATGATAAATTTAGGTCAGTTAATTTTAAGGATTATCCGGGGGGGGGGGGGCCTTATTGATGCTCATGGCAAAGCTAAGTTTTCAGGAAACTGTAGGAATTAGAATTAGAAGGGGCAAGTGGAGATGGTGGGAATAATGGACATCAATGCATTCCAACTTTGGCAATGACAGGAGTGACTGTTACTCCTACAAAGAAAAATTTTACAACACAATATTTATACCAGATTCTTTTTTGTGCATAATCTAGCTGGGGTTTTCGGCCAGGGGAATTACTAGGGTTAGGCCCAGAGAAAAGACTGGTTTAGGGAGGGGGCAATGGCTAGGGATGAGTGCCCTATCTATAACATTAGCCATTATTCTAACCCCATCCATTGCCATGAGCTTTAAGTGAGGAGCGGGGAACGATTGAAGATGTTCTGGAGCCCTATTTGATTCAAAAGGGGTTTTTAATTCGCACGCCAAGAGGTCGAATGGTGACTCGAATCGCCTACGAGCATTTCGGATTCAAAGTTGATGCTCAAACCTTAAATATTGCTGTAGCCCTTACAATTGCTTAGGCTAATCCTTGGCCCAGAATCCAAGATGAATTAGACAAATTCCCTGGTAAAGTGTTTTTAATATTTTGTTGAAATATTCTATTTCAGATAAAGGATCAACAATCACCAATAAGAACAAATGCTATGAACCCATTTAAAAAGTCAGTCTATTACTATTTAAATATGTCTGAATGGAATTCAAATGATCTTCTTGACCCCAAAAATAGCCTCCATCTGCATAGATGGAACAGTTGTTTAGCCAGCTAATTAACAAGAAGATACCAACTCAAAACTGCCTCAACTGATAGTATAAACATACATATGGTACCTGTTGGGACTTCTGCTCTGCACCGATGTGATGAAGTCAATTGTGATGTGAATCAGTCGAGGCTCCTTCAAAACTAGATCCAGAATCAACCTGGAGGAAGACGGATCAAGGACATGACGTACTAATGGACCCACAACACCAAATATGCATGATACCCTGCACATGTGATAATCATGTAGAATGTACTTAGGAAACATATTGCATCTGCTAACCAGCTGTCAGATAATGAATATGCTTTATTTGGGGGTTGATTGTGAATGTTTAAAGGCACATTATATGAATGTTATACAGATGCAAGATTAAAATATCAAGGGAAGTTGGGATCTTTTGAAGCAATAAACTTGCTACAGAAATAAGTTGAGTGTGGAGGAGAAATCTTCCCACAAGTAGAATAGGCTTCCATTATCTGTTATCAATAAAGTATTAAACAATGTCTTTTGAAAATATGCAAAATTTTCAACAATATCATAGTCTAGGTAGGGAAATAGAAGGATAAGTTTAAAAAAAGCCCAAAAACAAACAAACAAACAAACAACAACCATAAATACAATTATAATTGCAAATAAAGTGCTAATCTGTGATACAATACTGTATCTTGTGTGTATGTGCACAGAATCAGTCACTGTTAAGGCTGGCACTTACAGGCCAACTTACAACCACTAGGGAAGCTTGAAGCAATAGTTGAAATAAACTTAACTCAACTAGCCACACTAGTTCAGATGAGCAATATATTGGTAGTTAGCTACACTTGGTGGATCTCCCACACATGGCTTGGTACCATTTAAATGATCAAATATGTAACTATATTTATGGCCAAAATCTATCTTTTCCCTTCAAACCCCACCCCTCTCCACTCACCCTCCGCATTTAATATATTTAATCTCTGAGGTGCACCACATAGTAGTAGCTTGCCAGTTTAGACAGAAACAACAACAAAACAAATCACTCTTGCTATGTCCGTGTGCTGCATTCACACACACACACACACACACACACACACACACACACACACACACACACACACACACACACACACACACACACACACACACACACACACACACACACACACACACACACACACACACACACACACACACACACACACACACACACACACACACACAGAGTCTGGGTGGGAGGGGAGGGGAGGGGGGTGGATATGAGAAGAAATGAAATAGTCAGTATTGTCAATCATTCCGTGCAATGCATGTTGCCATGGTGTTGTGCAGCCAATACAGCATGGGAGGTGCCCGAGGGTGTCTGTCACCACTGCCTAATTAGCTGCTGACTCCATGCCAAGGAAGATCAGCTAGCTGCTGCACTGAGTGTGTGCACGCACCACTCACATTTTATAGAAGTAAAAGAAAATTAGAATAGTCAAATTAAACATATTCTGTGTCTTCTCTGAGTTCTTTCTATTAAGTGTGTTCTTAAACCATTTAATAAAGGTTATCTCTGCAAAATTCCATGTACATAGCTAAAAATTAATGGAAATATTCCATTCAATATCCTCAATGCAGGAGGTCTGGATTGGGCCATGAAGCAACCGAACATGTAACTACAACAGTATTAATTGTAGAGGCAGTACTTCTCTATTTCTCTGTTCTGTTCGGTGTGGACATCATGGAAGGTGTACTGGGAGTAGAGGGTCTGGTAAAGAGTCACCACTGACTTGCCCAATATCCCACATTGGACCTTCTTCACCAAGTGTACCACCATGTCCCTGAGAGATGCTGGGCCAAACTCAGAGACACCTGTACATATCAGTTGAATACACTTTATATTACCACATCACGTGTAACACAGCCACACCCACACCATCACAATGACATCACCATATCAGCAAACACACTCTCCTTCACCCCATTATCACATCGTTGCTATGGAAACTATTCCCAGAACACTGTAATACTCTATTAACTCTCACCACATGCCCTGATATCAATATTACATGTGCTAAACTGCAGCTGCCTTACACTCTAGCCCACCCAGCTGTTGGGCTTACTGGATGGGTCATGAATCTTGTAGAGTGAGAGAGCTTTGCACTTGCTTAGGAAAATTTCTACATGGAGAGACAGAATTGACATGACATTCACATATACACTTGTGATCAAAATCATCCAAAAATTGATTCTGTGGAGAAATATTTCCAAGATGAATATAATTCATTATTTTCATATATTTTTTGAGCTCTATATATAGAAGCTAGAAGATTCTGTGTATATAATAAGAAATATACGCATAATGGAATGATGGTAGAAGTTATGACGATCCCTTACCATCAGACTCAAAGATGGAGGGGATTAGAGTTCTTTGTCGTAGCTCTAGCTCCATAGCCAAGTCCTGGTTCTGTGGAGGAGTGGAGTGAGCCACCAGCGTTGAAGAAGGATGGTCACCACCATCCAGACCTTGCTCGTGTCGCTGGTACTGCCACTGCAGCTGTATGTTGCCTGTCAGGTGCTCCGTGTAGGAATTGAGAAGCCACTGCCACACCAGAGCACGCTGATGGTTGGGGAGGGTGATCTGGTTGGAAAGGATCATCAACCTGGATAGAGGGATGACAAACGATTGTGTGCTTGGAGTGAGAGAACACTGGAACAACTTAATAATAGAAAGATACAGTTAATACTACACTACTATACTATTTATGAAACTATTTTTGCTGTTGATATGTAAACATGATTTCTGAAGAGAATATTCAGGTGATGGACGAGATGGTGTTCATCAAATTCCGTCCAGGCTTCCTTCCATACAGGTTTCCTTTGGTTTTGGTTACTATCTGAGATTCTTTTATCCAAGCTACCAACCAGGCTTCTTGAACAAGAAGGAAGAAACTGTCTGAGGTCTGGGTGAGTGGCTTCCCTGCTGGGGAGGTACCTGCAAAACTTTATGGAGTCTTTTAATTGCAGCGTCTAAATGTTACTTTATTGTTGATCTTTAGAAATCTTCCTCAGGAACATCGGCGCTAAGGTCTCTGGTTCAATTTCTGGTCATGGTTGGTTGTTTTTTCTTTCTTTTTTCTTCCCCCACTCTCTTTTCTTTTTTCCAATGGAAATTCAGTGGATTTGGAAGTCAACATTTTAAGTCATTATTAAGTCAAAACATTAAATCATAAGTGAGCGGGCCTTTGGCTGGAAATTTCTGGTCTTGATAAAGAAAATTATACTTGTAATCCAACTTCCATAAGAGGATTGCCATTGTTGTCATATTTGGGGGGGGGGGGGGGGGATTTACTGAGATGATCCAAGTAGATGATCTCAACAAAAAAAAATTTTTTTTTCATAATCCATACTAGGAAAACTTCTAAAAATAGCAGGATGGTGTGCTGAGGGTCAAGCACATCCTCACTATCTCCATTGGTTGGGTGAGTACCTCCTTACCTTTGTACACAATGAATGTGTTAGTCAGAAAGAAAGAATAGCAAAACATTAAAAAAAAATTAACAACAATAATACAACAAAACAAAAACAACAACAAATAAACACTACTTGGACTAATTCTCAAAATTGAACATATATTTTTCCAACAAAACTTCCCCACTCTATGCCATGGTGAACATACCTCTGCCTAAGGTCGGTTTCATCATTTTCATCACATATCTCTGTCCCGAACTTTGACTGCAACATAAACAGAACACAATCACAGACCTTGTCAATCAATCAACACGCTAATGCAGTGCTTACTTTGATAAGTAGTATCAGCTCCATGAGACCTATATGCTGTGATGAAGAGTATTGCAACAACCGTTTCAGTAGCTGTGGAGAGACAGTTGCAAAATGCTTAATATTGATTCCAATTCATTGAACGGTGGGTGTACAGTAGACACATTCTTTGTTAACAAGAAGACCACCTTAATAACTTTCAAAAACATAAATGACTTTTGACAACATATTGTAGCCATAGTTATTATTACAGATTGAATGTACAATGGGAACATGTAATCCAATGCATATAGAGTACATTTCCATTCATTTTAATGTGTTTAGTATAGATATACTCGTGTACTCATAAGTTCAATATATATCACCTTTGGTGAGAGAGAAGTGAAGTGAATGCAGGACATGATCTGTGATGTGAACAGAGGAAGGATAGTTTGGATAAGCTCCATTACACATTACCACTGTAAGTGCACGATTACAACACATGTGTATGTACTCTCAGCGATATGTAGACGAGACAAGCCGGAGTGAAGAGGTGTGACCAGTCCAGGACAAATGAAACTCCTCGTCTGACTTCATTGAAGTAAGCCACATCAATGACAGAAGAACAAGGCACTGTCTGCAAGCACAGGGAGGAACAGTGCAGGAGGATGGCAATATGGAGAGAGAGAGAGAAGAAGAAAATTCAAGGAGAAAGGGGGAAGAGTATAGACTGCCAACATGCCCATGTAGAATGTTAATTAATATAGTTTAAGACAGGAGCTCCAGTGAGTAGTGTTGGTGGTCTGAGTGCAGTTGGGCTAGAGACCATTTATAGTGCATACCAGAAGAATATATCAGGTTAAAGCTACAACTCAGCGATGAAAGCACAAATTGGGTGTATTGGTTTGGAAGTAATGAGGACCACAAGGTCATCATTGAGCACAAAGGTATAGAAGGTCATGGAAAAGTATGTACCTTTCTCAGTATTGCAGTGCTAGTTTCCCCGTACTTTGCGGGAATCTTGAAGGACTGTAAGGTGAGCATCAGATGAATACAACAACAATAACAACAAACATGCAAATTATACAAATACGTCAGGTGGAACTAGGTCAACTAGATAGAAATACCTCGAATGGGCCAATGCAGGAGAGAATATCTGTCACAGTACTTGTATCCACCGCAGGTGGAGACATCCTACCAATGCACAATTACTCATTGTAATGTCATGTGACATGGAGACACACCCACTCTCCAGGAAGGAGCGTATACAAGTATTGCAGCAAAATGTAATTATACTACACGTACACTGACATAGTGTGCATATAATCCTGAGACTACTTCTTACACTCGCAAGAATCAACACAACTTGAAAAGTTATCCAAAATAATGCTCCAGACTGCACCACATCCAAAGTGCATGTTTGCACACCTATAGAACAAATTTGGCCTCTTGTGCTCCAAATATTTTGTTTGTATCAGCTATTATTACCACTCCTCTGTCGATTGCAAGATATTTGTGAGATGACCACTAAAAAAATTCCTAATGCAGAATTACAGTCCCAAGCTTCCCAGTAAATAAAGAACCATCAGTCTAGAACAAACAAAATGGAAGGTTCCACTCTTTTGACCTGTGGCACTAAGCATGATACAAGGGAGTTGATATGCATCATGTGGTAGATATTAATTAACTAGAGTTAACATAGTTGGGACGATACCCTTCTTGTGAGTCATCCAGTAAGAACTTCTGCACTGTGTGATCCAGAACAGTTACAAACAGCGCCTAAAATAGACACACACTCATAAAATATGAAAATAATATCTGTTTAATAAATAAATAAATAAATTTAAAAATTAAAAAAAAAAAAAAAAAAAAAAAAAAAAAATATATATATATATATATATATATATATATATATATATATTTTTTTTTTTTTTTTTTTTTTTTTTAATTTATTAATTTTTTTATTTATTTATTTATATATATTTTTTTTCTAATCTTTTTTTAATTTTTTTTTTTTTATAATTGGTTAAATTACTTGCTGAAGTAGCACATAGTAAATAGATGTTGTAATGCTGCTGTAAAGGGTACAAATTACTAATTCTGGGCTGACCCATTCCGCTCGTACATTCCTTCCAACCTTCTTTTATTCCAATGATATTATTAATAGTGAACATCCAATTTAACTTAAATGAATGAAACATTTATCCTATGTAGTAAGGGTGTCTGTTCTGTGGCATCTTACACTACCATGTAGTTTTGATGGATGTACGAATTCTCAGCCATACACAACTCATAGAAGTGACCCACTTTGGAAGCCAGCAGACCCTACACAGTAAAAACAAAACAGAAACAAAACAGAAACAAAACAACAACAAAAAATAAAAAAAATAACACAAAAAAAAATAAATAAATAAAAATAAATAAATAAATAAATAAATAAATAACATTTAAAAAGTTGATATCATGTCAATGAATAATATGATTTCACTAATAGTATCAGAAAATTGAGCTCATGTTTTGCTCAGAGCAACAAATAAACAAATTCTGCATGATAACTATGTACAATTAGAATGCTTGTATAAGTGAATCTGTTTAAAACACTTAGGGTACTTAGCCACTTAAGAAAAAGTACCAACTGTATAGAATTTCAATTATGAACATATTTTCCCTGGCAAGTCTGGACAATGCCTTATGATAATTGCTAATTAGAATGCCTGAGAAAGAGAGAGAGCTCCCAATTCATGTACAGTCTGGGCCCACTTCACAAAACACAATTAATTAAGTGAGACACAGATCAATGCTAAGCTCTTCAAACAGGTTTACAATGTGACTGAGTTTTACATATGATGATAGTCCAAAACTAGAATGTGAGTTGCTTTATTCTAGCATCCATATCAGGTTTTCCAAACACACATGACATATGGTAAAGTATGACCTTCAATAATAAAAACAGGAGCCTACCAACTATGCAACATAGAGCATGAGTTCACAATTTATACTGTCCCATTTTTACAAGCATATAAAGTCTGGTAAAGTGGAATGCTAAAAATCCACACTGACTAATCATATTTCTGGAGAATTATCATTTTTAATGGGCTATTGATAGAGACAAGACCCTAAATTATAATATATATTTATAATTTTAAACAATGAGCAAAGCAAAAACATACTGGATAAGTCATTTCCAACTCTCTCAGACAAGAGCACGCCATAGATTTGATGAAACTGCTAGTTTCATACTTGATCTGTGACAGTGGGAGAATATGCACAGACACCAGCCATATATCGGATAAGATTAAGGGGGAAATTATAACTACAGGAAAAAATGAATAAATAAAAAGTACATAAAATTTTTTTTTTTTTTTTTTTTTTTTTTTTTTTAATGAATAAATTAAATAAAATAAAATTAGCTATAACAAAATTGTCTTTCTGATGAAGCTTAGGCACAAGCTTCTCATGGGGCATAGGTAGTTGATACCTGCAAGGTGCTAATTACAGTATTATATTATTAATTCATTACAAACACACACACACACGCAGACTTGCACGCATATATACACCCATGGAGCATGCTTACGCCAGCCACCTTAACCATATAGCTCACATGATTGCCAAGCCTCACGGGTCGTCCTACACACACAACAGATAAATGTGGTCAGTGAGGTTACCTTTTCAAGAAGATAGCAGACCAATCCTGTAAGTTCGTTGCTATGTGAGGACTGGAAGGATGATGGAAGGCAGAGAGAGAGGGAGTAACATCCATAGGAGCAACTTATCAAGTTCTACTTTCTAGAAATGTCACTCACCAGAATTTGTTCCATCTCTATGACGAGAGTGGTGAGTGTGCAGAGAATCTACATGCCCATACAGAGACATGACAGGAATATTAAACAAGAGTGGTCCCACACTAAGACCGGTGGCAAATAATCACTATAATATTTATTAAAAAGTTGTGTTTTAGACTAAGAAAAATAATCGTTTAGAACAATTAAAGTGAGGTTAAATTTATGGTTAGATTTAAAACTTTTGGGTTTTATACACTATGAAGTTCTTACTTGTAACCACAGGGTTTCCTTACAGTAAAATCACTTAGTTGTAACCAATGAGTTGTAACAAAAAAAAATTTTTTGATGTTTCCAAACAGTAAACAATTAATTCAAAATTCATTCTTGATCGAAACCTGTGGATGCATGGTTCCCCACCATTCCAAGTGTTCCTAGACCTATGTGCCACAGGTAAGAACACTACTCTATACATGTACTATGCTATCGCAGTCTCCTAGTGCACTAGTAGGTGCTTCACGCAGAACACAAATTTTTCTCACCTTCATCATCATCACACTAAGTTGCAGGTAATTCTTAGGCTAATATCTACTTTAGAAATGGAATTATCAAGAGCACACAAAAATGATGTGGTCAAAATTAAGAGCCAATACAGCATTCAAATGTTAACATTATCTATTATTTTGTTAAGTGTGTTTAGATGATATGGTTTTGCCATATGGGCTTCAGCTATTAACAGTCACCCATTCAGGCAGTGTAGTGGATATGTTGAGTTAAGGTGTGGTGGAGGCAAAGGTATAGTTCAGACTTCAAAATTTTTTACAACTGGCTTGCGTGTACAGTAGTATGCAATTAATGTAGATATTAACATATAACTTTGGTTTAATGTGGTCACATGTATATGTGCTGAGAGAGTGCATGTGACATAGAATGGTGAAAAACAAGCAATGAAGAAGGGCAGACCTGGCTGAAGACCAACTGGGAAGAGACTGCTTTTGGCTGACTCAAAGTTGTCATCAGGAATAAGATGGCACCAGAAACTCTAGAGACAACCAACAGGTACAGTACTAATGAACTATTTAATACCCAAATCCTAAATTTACATCACGAGACCATAAGGAGTTCCATTACTCACCTTTCTGCATCCGTGAAGAGAAGGGGACACTGCATTAAAGGTAAAAAATATGGAAAGTTTTAATTTTCACACCTAATAGGTACTATTTCTATACCATCTCCTGCCATATTCCCAGTATAGTTAGCTTTGCCTGCTCCTTCTTCTCTTGCTCAGAACCCAACACCTACAACACATTGATACAACCATATGTGTGCTGGTAAGGGATCATTACTGGTAGTTAGGTATCATTACTGGTAGTTAGGTATATGCCCCATATCTGTGATGACCTTTCCATATAATGAGGGGTGAGGGGGAGTATGCATATATATTTGGGGGGGGGGGGGGGGGGGCTGACCAGCCAGATCATTACCATAGCAATGCCTG